>OY728135.1:1917264450-1918514450 GCA_963277665.1 Viscum album | reverse complement strand
GATCATGCTTCTTCTAGAACAAATACTCCAGCTGATGGGACAATTCCCTCTTCAACCAGAGGTATCTCACATTCCTCCCTTGATCGAAGATTGGTTGATTTGATGCCTTGGAAGGTTTGGCCACATCCCTTGTAGAGCCTAACAAGGATGACCTGATCATTCATGTGGAACTTTGAAGGGCCATAATTCCCACCATATCGAATGATGATGATAGGTGATAGGTAAACCAACTGGACATCAGTTTTTCTATGCTAGGACCCTCAAGTCCCCCACTATAGAGGAAACACCTGATTAAGCAATTCCCTTCATTGAGTATCGTCAGCATGAAATCCTCCTATCTAATCGAGCAGAGTGTGAGTGAATCCACTGGAGTGAATCATAGTTTAAACTCTAGAGTGGGACTAACATTGAGAAGAATTTCTACATACATTGGTTTGATATAATTCTCCTCCATTTCATCCAAGGAGATGAGATCCCTCAGGTTATGCAGGAAGCCCACGTCAAGTTCTATAGTTCCCCATAGGCTAGATTAATACTCTCCCACCATATTCATAGGTTGGGCTATTTTTGGCCCACCATGGTCTATGACTACATCAAGTTTACAAAGAGGTGTAAAACATGTCAAATAAATGACATTTTTTACATCTACTACCAGAGCCTCTCTACATCACCAATTATTCATGTCCCTTTTTAGTATGTGGACTTGATGTCATGGGTCCATACCCTCCAACATCAGTTTTCTAGTGCATGTTCTTTCTGAATATAGTAGAATTATTCTCCAAGTGGGAAGAAGATATTCCCCTCAAAGAAGTCAAAGAAAAATCATTGATTGAGTCCATGAGCTCCCATATCATCCATCACTTTGGATTTCCTCATGCTACACTCACCAAAAATGACACAAAATTTTGGTCTTTTGAGCTAAAGGATTTTTAAGACAATTATAACATCCAATACAACCATAATTTCCACTACCATTCACATGAAAATGGGCATATCTAGGTATTCAATAAGAAACTATCTAACATCTTACACAATATAGTGGTCCAGAACAAGAAGGGTTTTTCAGAAAAGATCCCCAACGCCCTATGAGACTATTAGATGACAACCCCAAAATTCCACCTAGGTTACCCCATACTCCTTGGTATATGGAAATATGAAAGTATTTCCCATAAAGGTGCAATTTTAATTGATATGAACAAATCTATATGACCAATAGATGTTATAAAAAATGGAATAAGTCCATCTAGATGAGTTGGAATCCCTTGAAATAAAATAGGCTCCATGCCTTTCATAATTTAGATAGGTGCTAAAAAATTACATCGAGAGCATTCAATAATAATATTTTCCTACACTATTTGGTTACCACATATGGAGAGCCCAAGTGGGAAGTAATCCACCAATTTTGGAGCCAAGTGGGAAGGAACTTACATAATTCATAAGGTCTATTAAAATGAAGCATACTCTTTAATCACCATGGATGGAGAGTTTATCACACCTACCACAAATACCAAATTTTTTAAGTAGTACTTTACATAAAGTGTCCTCTGATCCAAGATTTAAGAACATAAAATAATATCCCTATAGTCTTTACTCTACAACCTTAAACTAGAAGAAACTCTATAGTTTGAGTTGTATGAATTTATAATACAAATCCTAACATCCTTAGTACATGCCATTAATCTATATCCTTACCCTGTGTGTCAAACATAGGATGCCTCATGCGGTATGTATGATACAAATCAACGTCTTCATCACATGATGTAAAAAAATGTGATTCCATGAGACCACATATAAGAGAGTGCTATGCAATTGGTGATGGTCTACTACCATGCCACATTCAAGAACTACGTAGGTCTTAATTATGAGATTCATGGGATATGTTGAGACACCCGAGTTCTATGTCTTGGGTCCTTCCCCATCCTTGGACACCCTCTAGACCCCTATCCTTGAGAAAGAGGTTGAATCCCACTTCCCAATGATCCCCATTGATGTGATCTAATCCTCTATGGCATAAGAACTAGGGTGTTGAGTTCCACTAGGAAATTACCCCAATTCACCTCCACACATTGATTCCTCCTTGATTTGGATCCTCATCATCGTTAAAATCCAAACTATAATTGCTAATGGTGATGGTGATTGTCCACAATGGATCACCTTCTATCCTGGGAATATGCATTGATGTATCTTTTATAATAGATGACCATTATCATGTTTCAAGCATGGTCAGCGGTTGGTTCTGCATTTTCATTCCCCATTCTTGACTTGTGTAGAAATGGATCCTATGCTTTAAAAATGGTAAATATTGATCCTTACCCATTAGTATTTCATTTCATAGTTCAGATCTCCAAAGACATGATTTACCTCCTTTAAACCTCCCTATGATTTAGTGGAGTTACAAAACCCTTGATGTTACCCCTCTATGCATCTTTATGTGTTGAGAAGGTAGGGAAGTGTCATTGTGATATTCTCAACTTGATATATCATTTCCACTACTATGTGCTCTCATGTTCCAGGGAAATCTTCTCACTACTCCTTGTTTACTTCGAAAAGTATTACTCATGTGGGAAAAGGATTCATGGTAGGATGTGTACTGATATAGTCAATCCACCCAAAATCTAGCTTCTATGAAACATGAACATAAACTATTTTAAGTTGTCCAGGAAGTATAACCTTAAATTTATTACAATGGTCCATAAAATACAACCTTAAACTTTTTTCAATGTTCCTAACCCTACGAACTTAAACTAGAAGCCCAATTCTAATCATCATGACTTTAAACTATGTGCGAGTCACCCCAAGAAAGTGTTGTGTGGTGTAAGGTCATCCTAAGCCCCTTATTCATGTCATTTTTGTCACTCTATCGAGCTACACATGTCCTTTTGGGGTATCCAAGCCACATGGTCCATGAAACATGAACTTAAGCTATTCGTAACTGGTCCAGGAAGTATGAACATAAACTATTTATAGTCAGTCAAAGCATTGTGACCCTAAACAATTTACATCCCCCATAGTCTATGTTTTATGACTTTAAATTTTAAATCCTAATTTCCTTAGTGCATGATGTTAAACTGAAATCGTACCCCATATAAAACTAGGATACCTATTTATGTTATATTATTTTACCCCATATAAAATTGGGATGCATCATATGATGAGTATGATATGGTCAAAAAACCTTACCCTTTCTAAAATAAGTATTCCTCATATGATATGGGACAAAAAAATAGACATGTCCTTAAAACATGACATTAAACCATAGAATTACCCCATGCTAAGCTTGGGATTCCCCATAAAAACCATGGGATGACTCAATTCCCTCCCTAGATAAGATTTCCCCCACCACCAATGTTAGTCTCCTACCACACCGTGTTCCAGAACAATGTGTGCATTGATTCCCATCCTCATGGGATACATAGCGATTCTTAGACTTTCTTTCTTTAAGATTAGATAAAAATTTATCAACCTTTTGGACCCCTTTCCCCATTTATGATCCAATCATCATAAACTTAAACTATTTTCAATTATCCCCAATGTGTTCAAGTGGTATATGGACTCTTTGGATTATTTCATGTCAGGTTTTACCACTTCCAGGCCACATAGATACCCTTAAGACCAAAACCCTACTCATCCAAGCATCATGTATTTAAATTATTTTCCACCTTCACCATATTATAAGAAATATGACCTTAAACTATGTGTTGTTTTTTCTTGATACTGTTATGGTACATGAGACAACATGTACTCTTTTCATGTCAGGGTTTACCTCTTTCTTTCCCCACTTATTTTATAAAAAACATTTCATTATTCTAAGCATCATGAATTTAAACTATTTTAGATAGTCTTAGAATTATGAATTTAAACTCTCTGCACTGGTCCAGGCCTTATGACCATAAATTGTGTATGACTAGATTTAGTATTAATTCATGTTTCATAGGTCCTCCTTGGTTCCATTAAAATTATGTGTTAACTCTTACACCACATAAACATTCTCGAAGCCCCCACCATGATCCAAGCACTATGACACTAAAATCGCATGCATTATCCCCTCATTCATGTGGTTTTCTTCATCCTTTATGTTTTAGAAAGACTATGCCCACAATATTTTGTTCCAAAACCAAGTGTGGATTGATTTCCATCTTTATGGGACACATATTTATTCCAATACCTTTTTTAGTTGGTCCCAACCACATATTTATCAGAAAAACATCCATTACTTGTGATGCTATCACCTCAAAATTCAACCATGGGACTCCTTTTTAGGTATAATCCCCACTCATTCTCCTTGACCCATCATTGGTTTGAGATGACTCATAGAACAATATAAGGAATAAAAGTTAAATAAAATCAATGTGAAATCCCCAACAACACCCTCAAAATATGACATTAAACTAATATCTTACCATTTATATTATCAGGATGCCCCATATGAAAAATATGGGATGACCAGACACCAACGTTCTTATCACATGATGTTAAACTATAGCCTTAACCCATATAAATTCAGGAATCCTCATACCTCAATATGAGAAGATTAAATATCCTAATTTGAGAGGGTATCCCTCTTCTGGCATCAATATCCTATCATTCCATATTTCAAGAACTACATGTGGCATGATTCTCATCCTTATGGGATACATAAAGATTCTTAGATATCTCATCCCAGGATGAACTCATCCATTGACTTACTATGGGGTATTTCCTTCCCCAATGTCATGATTTCGAATTGAGGTATGGTTTGTCAAGTTTTGTATGGAATAGGATCCTGTAGACCCTTCATTCATGTTAGGTTATCACTCTTTTATGCCATGCAATCCACTTTTTGTACACTCGTACCCCGCTTTGGTAAAAGATATGTGACCTTAAACCAACAAATTCCCCTACAATCCAAGATATATTAATTTAAACTAATAGTAACCCTATTACGAGTTGTAAAACTTTAAACAAACAAGACCAACATCATCATGACATGATATTAAACTACACCCTTACCCAATATAAAAAAAACAAGATTCCTCATACAATAATCATGGGATGATGATAAATTATTTTTACCCTTTATAAATCTGGGATGCCTCATATTCTAATATGGGATAATTCTGATCCCTCACTAGAGAGGATTTCATCCCACCAACAATGGTCTCCTTCCAATCCACCTCCTAGAATATTGTATGGATTGATTCCCATTCTCATGGGATGCATAGTGATGCTTGAATATTTTGTCTCATGACCATCCCTACTATTGAATTATTTATAGGGTATTACCCACTCCCCCATCTACGATTTTCAATTTCCCTGATTTGTATATTTGGAATCCTCCTAATATAGGTAGGATTCCTAACAGAATAGCCTCATGCCACATTATCTCACCTACCATTTTGGGCTAATGAGTCAAATGATATTCAAGAACAAACAATGGATTCTATTATTCAAACTCAGACAATGATTGATTCTTCATTTTTTCTCCCCATCTCTTTCTAACACGAGTATGAAACCTATGTTTTGAACACAATCAAAAGTTATTCCTTATTCGTCAGCTATCCCCCTCTCTCACAATCCAGGTCTTGAACGTTATAATCTCCCTCATGTGATTTGTCAGTCACTTTCTCCTATCATTTCATTTTCCCTTGAAAGCAACAAATACTCCATACCCATCATGTTTCTTGCAATAAGAATGACTAATGTGGGATTAGTAGTCGGGAAGGGGTTTCCTCAAACAAATTTGAGATGCATGATCACCCCAAAGTCCAAAATATATGACCATAAACTAGGATCTTGAGTCTAATCATCATGACTCTAAAAAACACACAAGTCATCCTAAGAGGAATTTGTGATGTGATGTCATTCCTATTTATCCCTCAATTCACATTGGGCTATCAATCCACCACAATACACATATCTGTATGATATTATCATCCATGGTCTAAGAATTTTGACCTTAAACTGCATGAAATTTACCTCAGATACATTTTGTGTGATGTTAGTGGTTTTCTAATCCCCCTCTATTCACACCGGGTAGCCTTCCTTCAATGTCACACATATTCATTCAACACATTCCCCCTACAGTCAAATAATTATGACCTTAAACTATTTTACATGGTTCAAACACTATGAAATTAAACTAAGATCCTAGGTCCCAGCATCACGACCTTAAATAGTTTACAACCCACCCCTTATTTCATATAGGGAACAAGTCTTATTTACCCTCTTTTCACATTGGGTTCTAGATCTTTTGTGCCATTCCAAACACTTTAGGTTTCACATTGGTCTTACTCTATAACCTTAAACTAAAAACCAAGAGACCATGGTCCAAATAATTGACCTTAAACTAGGATACCAAGTACAATAATGATGAATTTAAACTATTTGAAAGACTATATGGGAATGTGTTATGTAACAGAAGGTCCTTTTATTCATGTTGGGTTGTCACTCTTCCACACAACACATATCCCTTTAGGATGCTCACCCTATGGTTAAATCATCATGACCCTAAACTATGTGCGATTCACCCTAGATTCCTTATATTGGTGTAGAGTATTATAATATCCCTTCTTCTTATAATCCTATATAGAGAGTATCCCCATAATGGTACCCTCCAACGGCCTCTCCCACTATGGTTGGGAGAGTATTATTCACATTGGTCTCCATATCCTAATCACATGATGTTAAACTACGTGTCTATCATCCTCAATATATGACGTTAAACTATGTGTCCATAGTCCTTATCATATGACATTAAAATACATGTCTATATTCTTAATTTGATGGCATAAAACTACAAGGTGTCTTAGGAACTTACCCAAAAATCCATTTCATTTGGTTCTGGTCACCTACTGTATTGTTTAGGTTCTATTACCATCACTTAGAATCCGAGGTGATACTCCCCATGGAAGAAGAGCTTGACCTTTGTTCAGATTGATACACCTACACCCACGTGCTAAAATATATTGTGGTATAATTCTAAGAGGGTTTGAATCCATTTGAATATTCCATCATTTCAACTCCACACTTGACATGTCCCTTTATTTGGATCCTCATCATCCTCCATGTATGAATGGGTCCCCCTTGATGCCATGGTCCTTGGACAAACTGGATCATCTGCCATCCTAGGAACACACCCCAGATGACTTTAGAAGAAATTTTGAGATAGATCCCATGTTTCGAACATGGTTAGCAGAAGAAGATTATTTATTTTTCCTCATCCTTGGTAAAATGAAAATGGATTCTATGTTTCAAACATGTCTAGTAGTTATCCTAAATCACCACACCACCGCCATTTTGTTCCAGATATTCGGCGTTATGATTCATGCTCTTCATTTCCATTTGTTCTATTATAATTCAACACCCCTAGACTTACCCCATTCATATACTACCACACATTTTATAAGAAAGTCAGCTGTTCAGAGAGCTTTGTTCTCCACCCATAGCCCCTCTTATCCTAAACGCACCTGGTAGTTGGTCAAAAAATACAGGCCTTTCATTTTTGATGATTTTCTAAAACTCCCATATAAACAAGAAATCATTTGGATACCCCTTGTTTCTCATACCAAGCATGACTCATGTGATCTTAGGGATTGATGATTGGTTGTCTCATGAGTATGGATGAAGTGAGATAATAAAATAATATGAAAGAACATTTTTGAGCATGAAGAATTTAAAAAAATCAACCAAAGTTTTGGAAGGTCATCCACACATTTGAACCTCTCCTTTTCAAGATTCCCATTAATATCATATGGATTAACAAATGTAGAGCTATGATTGCCTCTATTGAGTGGAATCTAGATCTTTTTAACTCTCTTCTAGGTCAACCACCTCTTCATCGACTTTGGGATATATTTTTTTCATCCTTAATCCAAATCTGATTCCACTCAGATGATATTCGACTACCAAGGATGTCACCTCCACCACCTTAACCTTGGATGCCTATAACTGGGCCTTTAAATGCTCAATTATCTTAATTTGAGAATCATCTATGACTACCTAATCTAGTTCCAACCCTTCCTGGATGGTGATCACCCCATAATCTATATGAAGCACCTTGGACCCCTCATCCTTATGCCTATTCCTAGATATGTAAAATACTTACCATGATGAGAAAGTCTCAAGCCAATGTGTGAAAGTTTCTAGAGTCCACCCCACTAGCCCCTAGTCTGACTAGATAGTGGTGGAGAGATCCCACCTAGTTTGGCAGGTCATCCATCAGTGTGTGGGTGATGAATTTCAACATATACCTCCATTCCTTATGATACATGACCAAATTATCCTCAGTGAAATCTTATACAGAGTCCTAAAAGTCTTCAGGTAGTGTAAGATCATATAGAGGGAATATTTCTAATATTCTAGTAGCCAGAGCATCCTCGGGTGTTGACATGCTGAAATATATTCCAAAAAATAGGTCATCATCAGCCCCTTAACTTGTTTCAGAAGCCTTTGATACTCCCTATAACACCTATGAGGTGAAAGAAACCATCCTAGACTCATCATACACCCCCACTAGTGGTGTGATATCAGATTCTTCTCCCAAAGACACCATCAAGGGAAATCCCAGGATATGCGTATCCAACATAACCTCCTCCATCGCTCCAACTATTAGCACAATTTCAACCTCCTCCATTGAGGCTCTAACTCTAACAACCACCTTTGGTGGTGACTCTATGATAGGCTTCACCACTGCAGCTCCTTCATCTAGCTTCATCATGTGAATAATATTGATTCTCTCTATCGAGGTAATGGTCAACACTATCCCTTCAAGTGGAACCTCCATGGTTAGTTTGACCACCACATCCTTCCCAACCATTTTTACTGGAAAAAATCACCCACTGTCACCGCCTTAGCCTCAATCACCACCAAATTAGATGTGGACATTGGAAACTAAGCCCCAAACACCTTTTAACTATTATTTAAATATGTTTCATCCAAAATCATAAAGGTAAATAAAAATAAACAATAGTAAAAATGGAAAGAGGGTTTATGAGAATAATATTTCCCTTTGAGGAGATTCAGAAGATTCACAGTTAATCCCCCTAGAAATGGAATCCCCCAATGGATTCTGCCTCAGATATATATACTGCATTGACCTATATTTGTCTACAAAAGGCTATAGACCCCACACTAACCCCTTCAAGGTTTGAGGCTACCTCTCCCTCTTTCAAAGGTTTATCCTGAACCTCTCCCTCTTTTGTGAACACTGACCCCTGCACAAGTAAAAGAAGAGTTAGACAACACTCTTAGGGGTTTGGTAGTTTCTAAAGTGTACAAGATCAGATTATTTACCTAGTTGATAATATTTCCATCTTCCATGGAAGAGTTCAAGTAGGTGTAGCTCCCATAGGTTTCATATGAATCTCCTTGAAGTGGTGCATGAGTATCCAAACCACTGGTCAAGAGTTCAGAAGAGGAGGTCTTCTTTAGTAGCACCTTTACTCAGGTGGTTAGTGGTTGTTCCATGCCATAAGAGTGGACCAGATCCTCTAAATCTATAATGTGTTTCACCACCTTTTCTCGAGGCATGTGAAATGTGACATCAGTGTGAACCAGCCTAGTAAGGATTATTTCCACTCTATTGAGATCTTACCACATCCTGTAGAGAGTGTTGAGTTATCTGAAGATCCCCCAGCTCTCCCAAGTGTCTAGAAAGACTATATCATAAGGGATACATATATAGTGTAGATGGTTCCCTTAATCTTTAACATTTACCCTAGGGAAAACCCAAAAGGGTTCTCCTCCCCCCACAATTGATTTACCATGAGGTCTAAGCCTAATTCTATTCCTCTCCCTCCAGCCTTTACCTATGATGGGCCAAGGATTGATGGATATACAACTTCCACGACTCTTTCCACTCATATAAATTTGACACCAAGAAATTCTCCAACCAATACTCATACTTGACCCTATAGTTGTGGGGCCACTCCTTAGTTAGTCAAAGTAGTTTAGTTCCAAATAATCTCCTTAGGATATGCAATCTCCTATCTCAACACATAATCATGGGTGTTCCCATATACAGAAGTAGGCAGTGGTAACTCATACCACCCTTTCCCATCCTTGAACACGAATATGATCAAGTTCTTCCATATGACCTAAGGTTGAATATCATGTCACACATCCATGTATACCTCTTGGTTCAACCTCTACAGGAATCAAAACTACCTTGTGAACTGATGCGAGTTGTATGGCTCACAGATCAAATTGCAATCAACCCTCACCTACAGTACCCCACCTCAGAAGTCTTGGTGGTATGATAATTGCTTAATGTCCCCCATAAAATTGTTGGTCACCATCCCTATTGGAAGGATTAATGGGTGAAACATGAAGTACAACACCCACCCGACCCTTTCTAGTACGTCCACAGGGACCATCTTGAGCAGGTGACTCTGAAAGATATTCAAAATTGCTGGCCAAAAGTTTGAAATGGGAGGGGTGATGAGGTTAAAGTATTTATATACCCCCCAAGTGTGTGGTCACCTAGATATAAAATAAATGGACGGGCCCACACACCCATAGAATAATCTTACCTTGGCAGATTTGGAAGAGCACGCTGTATAGATTCTCCAATACCATGATAACTAGATTGATGTGCTGCCATGTCTCCAGAATCACCTCCATTTAAAGGTGATTCGATGCACCCCAATGTGTGCGTCCCTAATTGATAGCACCCACACAAATATCATTATGACAATTTATCTTTACAGTTTGACCATAAGTGATTTAGGATTTTTTTTGTAGACCAACATCTGCCACTGGATCACCTTTAAGACCCACTAGTAAGAGTGATTTTTCCCCACTAAAATTTCCCAGGGCCTGTGAATGGCCTTCCATGTATCCTTTTAACTGGTTTATTCAATAAATAGTCAAACCACCACATGAATTTTATTTTCTTCATCCCTAGATTATTTTTTCCGGTCCCTCACACTAAATTCAATAATACCCTTTAAAGAGTTGTAATCTTCTCTTAGTCCTCCCACACATTCTCTATGAAAAGGGACTCTTCATACATCAACCCTTGGATTAGGATCCCATAGATCTTATGAAGACCCCATAGGTTGATTCCAATCTCCCCATGATGCAAATGGAAGGTGTTTTCCCCTAGTGACATAGACATGGAATTGTGATGTACATGACACCTCATAAATCAATACTTTATTAATTTCATCCTCATATTCATGGAATGATGCACATTCCCAATAAAACCAGGCCCATTAGTCAGTAAAATTTTCACCCCATCATAGTCCCCAGCTGTCTGTCCATCCCTTGAGAGAATCCCCCAAACCCACCTTGAGAATCATCTCATACTGTGTGCATGTGTGTGTATGTGGGGGGGGGGGTGGTGGTGGTGGATATCTCATCCTAAAACTTCTCCACATATATGTTTCTAATGTGGTTTCATAGTTTGTGTTCCATGAGTGGAATGTGGTATTTTAGGATATATAATCTAGAAGCACGAATACCACTGGTACTATTGACGTGTTCTTTAGAACTAGTAGGTAGTCTCATCTCTGCTCGCCTCTGGGATAAACATGTCATCCCTCATTCCAAATCCATAAAGGGGAATCCTATTTCATGATGGGTACTTCTTCTATGATCTCATCAGCAGTGTAGTGAGTGATTCATGATATGATGTTCTTAGGATACTCTCCTTGATCATTATATTCCCATCCATTTCTTCCTGACGAGCGGCTGTAATGTTGGAACCTTTAGATGCCATTAAGTTTGATACATTGAAGTTTTTTATCTAAATCTGGTTTGTGAATATCTACTTGCATAGCTCAGTTTGAGAAGTTTTGGTTCATAGAGTTTGTTTCAAAAAGGTTAGAATCATGGAGTGTGGTTCATAGAGCATTGTTCATAGAGCTAATTTCATGGAGAAGTTGATATTTGCAAGCAATGGGGATCCGAATCACAGAGTGCTCGTGAAGAGGGAAAGATTCATGAATAAAGAGTGTGGAATTTTATATTCATGAAAGTATCATGGTCCCTCTAAGGTCCCCCTATGCTATTTATAGGTTTATGACCCCATTATTCATGACTCGGCTTCATGAATGATCTTCACTATTGGGCTTCATGAATGAGCTTCAAAAATAAGGGATAATTTCCAATTTTCATTGATTTCCCCATAGAATCTGACCCTCCTTTTCCCATACACAATAATTCCAAGGGGGGAATTTAGTGACACTGAAATACATGTGTCATGGGAGAGGTCAAGGAACACATGGTTGGTTTAGAGAAATATGATAAAAAATGGACCAAAAAAATCCATATGGGGGTTTGTTTCATGAATCTCACCAAATTATAAAATGGTCGAAGGTCAATAATGTCTTAGTAACATATAGTTATAATGGTAAACTCCATGAAACATCAATCATAAGTCACAAAGCTCTTTGTGGCCATGTGAAGGCATGGCGGTAACCTCCACACAACATCATTCGGGTGCACTGAGCCCCTTTAAATCACAAAAATCATAAAGATTCATAAAATTCTCCAATAATTGTGAAACCAACTTTACTATAAATATCCCATTAAGTATATCTTTTTAGGGGATTCATGACCTCTAAAATTATAATAAAATTTCATAGTTCATGATACTATTGAGTTTCATGAGTGAAATAGGAAATGGATCCCCAAGGTGTTCATGTTTCATGAAACCTTCCCCCTTGGGTTCATGATATCCTCAAAACTAAGTGAAGATTCCTTTCATGAAGGCCCACTACCTTTAGGGAAGAAGAATTTCCCCAAGGGTACTTGAGGTTCTAGAAAGCATCTACCCTTCACGAAGTCCACTCCATGGGAACCAAGAATTTACCCTAAGGAAAGTTAACCCTTTTTTTCAAAGTATACTACTTCAAAAAACCCATGACCTCTATAGGGATCCCTATATTCATGAGAAAACTCTTAGTGAGGCCCCAAGATTCATAAAACCCTTCATCTAGGCCCCTCTATGGTTCCTCCCTTTAGCTAACACCTTTTCAAAAAGTTCGAGCACCTGAGGCTCCCATACCAAATCTAGATCTGTCCAACTGCACTCCGAGTCCATGTGTGACCAGTACCACCCACTGTAATATCTTCTCACTTCACTCCATGTGCTTCATGGGTCTCCATACTACTTGTTTATTCTAATCATAAGTACCCTACTGATGATCACATCTAATAATTAGTACCTAAACATCATTATCCACATTGACCACTCCTCTATGGCAGTGCCAACGCCTTATCACACCCAATGAAACATGAGAGGTGTTCACATAAGGAATAGAGGTGGAATCATTGAGGGGAACTATGCACCTTTCTAGGTGAGGATTCCTTATTCTAGATCTTTCTCTCACCTTCACACAACCCCCTTAAGGAGAGAGTCTATGTCTAAGATACATAACAAAAAACTACCTAGTTACCCATACTAGTCATATTATGTTAAATTTCAGGACAACATCCTTAGAAAATGATGTAAAACTATAGTCTTACCCTATGTAAATAACACAAGATGCCCCGTGTATGATGTACATGGGATGACCCCACACTTCATACCCTGTGTAATTAGTATAGGATGACCCAAGTATGACTTACAAGGGATTAAACTTCCTCTCCCACCAAAGGAAGATCCTCCTATAAAGGGAATATCCCACACATAATCCCCACACCATCCCTCATTGAATATCATTTCGAAACATGAGAATAATTACCACATGATGTTAAAATGCATAGACCAGTCTTGTCATACGACCTTAAAATATGGTACCGAAATACATGGGTTTTGATCCTTATATCTTAAACAGAGTACATAGGATGCTTCCATGATGTTCAATATCAATAAATAGTAAAACTAGATGTGACATATTCCCATCTAGGGACACAACTCCTTGATCCGCCTCAATAGAGAATTCTGATAAACCATTTGCATCTACCTCAAGAGGGAGTTCTGATACATCCAACCCAAGTGTGACATCCTCCCTCCTTGGGACATACTTAATCACTTGGTCCATATAAATTGGACATTAAGACCTATCCTCAAAATAAATTAAATATATTCCCATACTATCATAGCAAGACATTAAACTTGTACTCATCCTTTCCCTATAAAACATTAAACCTACACCCAATCCTTACATGCAAGACATTAAAAATGTTCCCAAAATATCCCTATAAGTCATTAAACCTCTTCCTATCTTGTACCCACAAGAAATTAAACCCGTTCCAATCCTTACCCACAAGACATTAAACCTATGCCTATATTTTCATCATAAGATGTTAAAACTACACCCAAACGGTCCCCACAAAACATTAAACTTGCACTCATCTAGTCCCCAAAAGTCTTTAAACCTACTCCCATATTGTCTCTATAATACATTAATCTTATTACAATCTAGTATATGAAAGACATTAAACTAGTTCCAAACTTATCTTCATAAGACTTCAACCCTATTACCATATCCTTTAGACATTAATCTCTTATCCTGAACTAGAATACTTACCCCATACAATAAATTTTGGATACCTCATGTAGAATTCATTAGAATACATATACCCATGGAATAAATTACCTTTTTATTGAAATGGGATGCCTTGGGTTCTATGACTAAGATTCCACACATGATATTACCTCCAAGGATAAAGAACTTAAAAGTTCTCAATATACCCAATGTTAAGACATGCCTAGTGTGACTACTCTCCAAACTGAAGGTTGATACACTATCAAGATAGAAGCAACATAATTAATCAGCACCCACCTTGAGATAGAACCAGGAATGATTTCCATGAACATGAATCAAATCAATAATGGAGGCCTAGACTAGGAAACAATTTCCAATGAGAAATCCATGGAAGGAGGAACTGAAATCCCATCACCCAATTTCAATCAAGGAGTAGACATCACCATTTGAAGTGATGAAAGCTGATTGACTTTAGAGAAAGGGAATACAGGTAAACAAGAAATATAGTAAGTCACTCCTAGAAAGAGGGACAAAGCTATGGTCCTTGTGAAAGAATCGAAAACAGTGTTATTTTTGAAGATTAACTTCATGATTTTCCAAATTTGTTTCAAAATTTAAATATTTTTGAAAAGATTTCATTATATTCTGAATGAATTAAATATACAACATTAAAATCCATAATGAATTTATATAATGTAAAAGTTTTCAATAGATGTAGTGAAACTGGATTTACTGAACTAATTTCTCTCTTTAATTATATTATCCTAGAAGATAATGAGTTTTCTTTTAAAAAATATGACACTAAATGAATGATATGTTCAATGGGTATGATATCTAAAAGAATACATGCCTATAAAAATGAAAGTATATTGTTTCTCAAGGATCCTAAATCACTTAAAATATTTCCAAAGTGTGGTGTTTCTTGTTAAAACAAAGATGAATCAAGTCCTCTGATAGTTTTATGGTACTTTCCAATCATTATAAGGTTTAAGTACCTATATATAAGCGAGTATAATACAATACAAATAACATGGAATAATGATATAAGAAATCAATATGGGAATCATTTCAACCTATTTGACTCTCCTCATTGGAATAAAATTTATCATGAGTATCCTAAATTTAGAAATATGTCGAGAAACCTTTATCTTATGCAATATACAAATGAAGTGAATCCTTTTGGTGTACAAAGTATCACTCATAGTACATGACTAGTTAGGTTGGTATATTATAAATTTAACCTATGGTTTTTCATGAAGAAAAAATATAATAGGTTTACTATTCTTATATCAGGACCAAAACAACTAGGTAATGATATTGATGTTTATTTGGCTCTATTGATTGAATATCTAAAATTAATACGTGATTCATGTGTTATGTTGTATGATTCTTATATAAATGAATATTTCACATTG
Organism: Viscum album; assembly: GCA_963277665.1. Classification (NCBI taxonomy): domain Eukaryota; kingdom Viridiplantae; phylum Streptophyta; class Magnoliopsida; order Santalales; family Viscaceae; genus Viscum; species Viscum album. Next base: position 1,918,498,621 of record OY728135.1, on the reverse strand, counting down.
AGATCCATGTGGTATAGGATAATAAATAACTTTCCTACTTATGGTTATTTTGCAAGGTATAACATTAAAAGAATGATATGGTGGACCATTTACAAACAAGTTACACACACAATTTAGATGAAGAATTCATCAAGGACTGTGTTTTTAGAACATCACACATTTTTATGACTATGACATAAATACTAATAATGGATGAAATAATTCGATTATAATCTAGAAGAATGTATAACACCATCTCTACTAATAGGAGATCATCTATTTGTGATATTAAAGGATACGTTCATCACTCATTTTAAACATTCTTTGAAGAACTTTATAAAAATTGGTTGGAAAAAGAAATTTGTTTTTTTTAATTACCATACTAGAATAATTTTTATGTAAATTTTTTATTGATGTCATGAATATAGAAAAATAATGTACATGATAGTGTTATTGGAACCTTAAAAAATGCACCCAACAAAAAAAAGGATGGTATTAGGGGAAATGTTAAGCATACACCCCCAATAATGGATGATTGGTTTCTATTAAGTATATATGATAGAAATTAAAGTGACTATAAAAAGATGTGAGATATAAAATATGAGAAAGATTTTGGAATATCAAGATGAAATGGAGAAAAAGTGATAAAAAAAAAGAGAAACATAGTAAGAAAGAAATTAAAAATATGGATTTATGAGCTTCAGATAATTATGGACCTACGTATAATTCAAGAACATGACCCAATACTTGTGTTTTATTAAGATCATAAAAAAAGAAAAATAAAAAGAATAATCTAGGGAGTATATATTGAAATAATAAGCACTTTAAAGACTAAAAATCAAATCATAAAGAATAAATAATACTTATAGTTTCAAATAGATTATCACTATCTCATTTTCCTTCATAATGTATTCAGGTGATTAGGAAGAGATGCTTCAGGATATATAATCATGTAACAATATATCATATAGCCTTGTTCATCTACCAAGATTTTTAATTCAGGAAATTCAAAGACTCATGAACATGAAGTATCACCATTTAAAAAAATGAAAGCAGCGTGAGAAGATGAATGATTATTTATTACAATTTATCTTGATGATTTCTTATTAAAATTTCTAGGGTTTCACTAAACTAGACAAGGGAAAAAATCAAGTGGAAAAAAGAAGGGTTCATCAAATGAATTCCAGGTAGGGGGTATAAATTCCCCTATTAGAGTACAAAAAATTAGGTGGAGACAGTTCAACTCAAAAAAATCATCAAATGTCGCATGTTTTGAAAAAATACCCCAAGCACCAAACACTGTCCACATGGATGGTTAGATGAAGCATGAAAAAAATTAATTTATGGATTAGGCACACCTTGAGTCGGACTAATGAGGTGTAAAAGTATTAATAGAGTATGAGAAAAATAAAAATGGGACAATAAAGCTGGCCCAAACAATATTCCAAGTAAAGGGCCTATATATAAAATAAGCCCAAGATAACATATGAATAATTGAGCATAAAAAAATAATTTTTTTTGCATGCATGAAAAAAGTGTAAATCATATATAATCATGGAATAATTAAAAGAAAATTTAAATATGTAAAACAAAAAATTAAAATTTCCACCATTTCTATATACAATTGTTGATTTTATTGAACATAAGGTTATTGAATTGGAACTAAAATTTTAATATCTAAACAATGGTTAAATTTGGATAACATCATGACCTTAGTCAATTGATTGGATGGGTTGTTATGAGTATGTGTCTTATTGAAACATACTATTCCTAATTTAATAATATATCTAATGAAATGAAATCTAATGTCCAAATGTTTGTACTTACCATGGAAAACTATATATTTACACAATTTCAAAGTAGATCGACTATCATAATATACAATAATAATATAATTAATTACATAGAGTTTAGAGATCAGACCATTCATCCTTATCAATTATTTTATAACCTCAATTAAAGAAATATACTTAGCCTAAGTGGTTGAGAAATCCACCATAGATTTTATGTTACATTTCTAAGAAACAGGTCCTCTACAAACAGTAAATACATTTCCTATTAAGGATTTTCTGGTGTTAATATTCCCTATATAATCAGTCTATGAATCCATTAACAAGTTCATTAGTATCAAAATTTATAACAAAGAAATGAGACGGTGATGAGGTTTGGGAAATGCATCATAGAATCCATTTGATGGGATTCCAATATGGATTTCTAAAGTTACTGATGAATCTAATGAGGATTAATATTTCAAAGTCCAAATCAAGTCTAGTGAAAATAATGGAATACATGAAAATTCGAAAAATTCTAGAATATATAATGTTACACATATAATAAATATTATACCTAAAAACAGGGTATTGATTAAGAGATAATATGAAATATTGTGAAAAAGGAACATTTATAGGTTTTAAAGACGTAAAAACATATCTATTTAGAACCATTAAAATGTAGGCATGTTGAGATAGGTATCGAATCCTCTCACTTCTATCGATAATAATTTCCATTCCATGATTTTTTCTTGCATTACCTGGATCTTTTATTAAAAAATTACTCTTTAATTGTGACATAAAAATTGTTATGAGTTTCACATCCTTGCACATAACTAACACATCATCTACATACAATAGAAGATAAAACATAAAAATCTTAAAAACATTAAAAGATACACATGCATCATGTTTAATTCTATTAAAATGATTATCAAGCATGATTATATCAAATTTTTTATACCATTTTTGAGAGGATTTTTTTAATCCATAAAAATAATTATTTATAAAACACAACTAATTAGGTTTTAAGTCATTCATATAACTATATTGTGGTTCCATGTATAATTTATGATCTATGTCACCAAAAATAAAATCAATTTTCACATTGAGATGATCAATATGAATGTCATGGTAATAAATTATCGGATAAATGAATGTTTAACAACAATATTTTTTTTAGAATAGTCAATTCCATATTATTGGAGGAAACCATTGGATACAAGTATAGCCTCATATTTATTATTTTATACCTCTAGTATTATCCTATTTTATTTTGAATATCCACTCACAACCAATCACATTGGGATTCATGGGAATGTTAACAACATAAAAAGTGTTATTATTTTTATGGGAATCCATTTCAACTTTTGTGGGAAAGATATATTTCTTAGAATACTTTTATTTAATTGATTGATTATAGTTTTGGGGATATTAAGATTCAAGATACTTGGAAATATGGAAATAAAAGGAGGACATATCATATTTTCCAAAATGAGAAGGTGGCATGATGACCCACCATACTCTGTCCATGGTTAGTTGGTAGTCACTTGGTGCATTGGAAGGCTCACTGACTAACTCAATATCTAAGATAGATTAAGTTTGGGCTTTACCTTTTGGTTTGATTCGATATGTATCATTAATAGCCTCAATATTTTCATGATTATAAGTCTCAACACTCTCAATTTGTGGTGCATAATCTATTTCATCAGTGAAATAATTAATTTCAGGAGAAACAAATTCATGTAAATCAACATCTTGTTTTTTATGAATTTTTAGTAATGAGATTTATCAACCAACAATTTAAACCCTTTAACCCCTTCAATACAACCAATGAAGATACATTTGAGATCTCTTGATTCATGTTTATTTGTATTAGCATGGGAATAAAATGTACACCTACAAAATCTCAAGTGACCATAATAGGGGGGGTTAGTTATACCGTAATTCATAAATAGTATTAAGTTGATTATTAGTTTAAAGAAATTAATTAATAAGGTATAATATAGTATCTACATCCTCATCCCAAAAATATTTGTGTAGGCTTGATCATAAAATTATTCTGTGAACCCGCTCCAATATAGTGCAGTTCATCTACTCGACCAACCCATTCTATTGGGGAGTTTCCCTAATAGTACGATATCATAGAATGTATTTAAGATGAAATAACTTTAAAAATTAAGATAAAAATACTATAAACCATTTTCTATTCTCATAGACTTAATTATTATTCCAATTTTATTTTTAATGAGGGATTTTAGGTTTTGAAGGTTCTAAAGATGTCATATTTGGTATGAAGAATATAAAACCACACCCTCCTTGAAGAATCATCTATGAATGTCACAAAATATGAGCCACCACCATGATAGGTACTTAGATTAGGAACCCATAAGTAATAATTGATGTATTCCAAAGGATGATTATCCTGAAAAAAAAGACATATTAAAACTGATTTTTTTATCCCTACCCAAAACAAAATCTTCACAAAATGGAATATTTTTGGGTGTGGTATCATTCAAAAACCCTTTTTTACTTAATTGTTTAAGGCCCTTGGACCTAACATGTACCAAAATTCTATACTAAAGTAAAATATTATCAGTATTAATGACATAACTAATTATTAACTATCTATTATGAGTTTTCTCATCCATAATATCGATGCCACTAATAAGTGACCCTTTAATAACTATTCTAAAGCCTTTGGAGATCTTTAGAAAACCTAATTTAGATTTAATGACATAAAATTTATGGTCTAAAACACTCAAGGAGATTAAATTACTATATAGGTTATGGACCCACATCACATCAAGCATGCTGACAACAAAACAGTCACCGAGTTCTAATAAAATAGAACCTCTATCCAGGATGCTACACCTCCTATAATTTCCAAGAATAACCTCAAATCATACACTCTCAGTTAAATCATGAAAGGAATATCTATAAGGGAACATATGCAAGTAAAAAATAGATTCAAGTACCCAATCACTGGAAAAGTAATGAGTAGACACATTAAGCGCTTTAGTACTATCATAACTAGCTTCAGAGAACAAATATTGATTTCTAAGTTCATTAGGTTTTACATCCATTTTTTTGGGTTGGTGTTATTATATACTAATGTGTCATGTTTTTACAAAACATTAATTTTTAACATTTATAAACCTAGATTTAGATATATTATGATTGTTTCTTATTTTTCTTTTAATTACCCTTATTATTATATTTTTTTTATTTTTATCAGGCCTACCTCTAGTAAACACAATATCTACGTCAGACATTACTTAAAGTATAATGTGAAGTTATTTTGAGAGTAAAGATAATTTAACATATTTTAGGATTAGATATTCATTCCCATAAATCATGGTTTCAACTAGAGTACTATAAGAATTATCTACAGAAATAATAAAGATCATAACTTGGTCTTCATCATTTATAGAAACATTGATATTAGCAAGATTAAGAATATTTTTTTTAAATTCAACAAGAAGAGCCATGATAAAAGTAAAAAATCACATATTAAAAGTAGAAATAAAATTATTTTTCTAAGTGTGACCAACCAATAAAGTAGTAATATATAATTTCTCAAGTTTCAACCAAATTCTAGCAGTAAAAGACTCCTTAAAAACCCCTCAATGAACTTTATCTCCTAGAGGTAATAAAAGTGAGCTATGAGATTTCTATAAGAAATTTATATAGACATGTTGATATATATTATTAGTTTACCCATCATTGTATATATTAATTACAAGTTACTTAGGGTCATTCCAAGAACTGATGAGCCTCTGCTATATATACAAGGCTCTCATCTTAATGCACCAAAGATTAAAGTCATTATCTCCATCGAATTTATTTATCTCATTTTTAGCAGATTCTATATTTTATTAAAAATATCTGATACCAATATTTTTGAATAAAATGTTAATTTTAATACCCTGATAATGACATAAAAATACAAATGATTGAATGGTTTATATTAAGTTTTTATGAAAGAAGTTAAAGTGATAGGAAAATGTCATGCGATTTGGAATTTGAGAAGGATAAAGGAATATAAGATGAGATGAAACACAAGAAATAAATAAAAAACAAAAACAAATAGCAAAAAAAGAAAGAAAGAAATAACATAAGTATTTACACGATTTAAACCATTGTGGTCCTATATACATGATAAGAACACCACCTAAAACCATGTTTTATTATGTTAAAAAAATAATCAAAATACAAGGAATGATCTAGGTAGTACAGATTGAAAATAGAATTACATTCAAGACTAAATCTCAAATCATAAATAATAAATAATTATAATAGTAATATATATATTACCGCATATGAGAATCCTTCACAATGGTTTTAGGAAATAAGAAAATAATGATTTCAGATTTATAATCATGCAAGAATATAGTATGTAGCCTAGTACCTCCACTAGGATTTCTAAATTGGGGTATAATCCTCAGAAACATGAAACAAAACCATTATAACACCACTAGAAATAACACAAATGTTAGAGAAGGTTGAACCTCACTTTCTTCCAATTTCCCTTAAGGATTTCTTACTAAAATCATTAGGTTTTCACAAAATCAGATGAGATAAAAATCAAGGAGGAAAACAAAAGGGTTAATTGAATGAACACAACATAGGGGGAGATAAAATTCTTGATCAGAGAACAACAGATAAGGAGATGATAGTTTGACTAGAAAAAATAATCAAATTCCATGTGACCTGAGAAAGCTACCGAAGCCTCAAATACTGTCTACATGGATGACCAAATGAAACCTGATAGTAAAAGTGATTGATAACAAACATACCCCGATTAGGATCAATAAGGTGGAAAATAAATAATAGATGTTATTCTAGAACCCATTCCAAGACCAGTGTACCAAATAAGAAACCAAGCAAAGGGACCACAAAAAAATAACCCAGACCATCACATGTATAATTGAGCATAAAAAATGATTTTTTTTCATGAATATGAAATGTGTACAACATATAGGGTCATTTAATAATTAAAATGAAATTTTAATATTGAAACAAAAATTCATAGATAGAATTAAGGCTAGGTTGGATATTATTGACATGAGGATAGAGGAAGATTTGGTTCCAGTGAAGGATGAAAGGTGTACATATCTTCCTATATCTGCTTACACTCTTTACAGGAAATAGATATCTATTTTAGAACATATTAAATGATAAAAATGTTTTAGATGGGTATTCATAAAATATCAAGAGTATCATGCCAATGACTAATTTAAAGTTAAAGGTCCTGAAATCACACGACTTTCATGTTTTGATTCAATATTTAATTCCTATTATTTACATTAATTTTTTCCTAAAAATGTTCCACATAAATTAACCAATATTTTTTTTTCAAAGCTATATGTAGTAAATTTATATACTCGACAAAGTTTCTAAACATGAAAATGAATTTGTTTTCATAATATATTAATTGGAGATATTCCTATCACCATAAATCTTTGATATAATAATTCACTTGATAGTTCACTTAGTTAGAGAGACCCATTTATTAAGTCCTATAAATTATAAATGGATGCAACCAATTGACTGATATGTAGTGATTTTGAAAATGTATTTAAAAAAAATAAGTCATCTATAAGGTTTTAGTGAAGAGTAATATATTTTTTGGGAAGCCATTAAATTATGTACTGAATATCTATTTGATGTGAAGACATTTAGTCTAACAAAATACCATCACGATAGGTGACTTGTGGGTGAAAGAATTTTAATAATATATATTTTTTCAATTACTATTATAGAGTGGCTATTAGATCACCTTTGAATTTTATATAATATTTTAGATGTTGTGCTATATTTTGAAACCCAAAAAGTTATTCTTAGGCATTTAAATCCATCAAGTGATGAAATATAGATATCAAATACACAAAATTGATAGTTTATAATATTTTTTGAGACTATATTTTTAAGGAGTTAGTTGTAAATCCAAATTCAATTTTAGAATGACTTCGATGGCTAGACATGGGACCAACCGTGCATGTATTATCTTATAATGGTTATGTAATTAATGGTTATATTTTTTTATACAAATGAACATGATGAATGTATTACCATGTAAAATAGTGGAATTACACTTATAAAAGAAGTGGTTCATGCATCTGGTACTATAGATTGAAATCAAATTTATGTGAATATGTCATACTTTAGCATCACTGAACAAATATGATAGTTTTATTATAAAACATTCTAAGTGATGACTTTTCAATGAAAGTGAGCTGATAACTGGAGTGAATTTATAATTTATTAATTAGGATTTTGGAACGTTTATTTTAGTATGGAAGGGTATAAGGATGAATTATTCATAATGGTATCAATGGAAGTACAAGTATTTCATGTTCTTGAACCTACAAATATAAAGTGGTAAATTGTTCTATTATCGACTAAAAATACTACAGGGTCAGATATCGATTAAGCTGTGGAAATCCCATTCATTGGGAAGTCACAATAATTTATTAATGGTACCAGTATAGAAATTTTTTTTATGTCAGAGAAGACCACATGGATGGGATTAAGATACTCGATAGTGGGATCAAATCCCTTTAACCATTAATGAAAAAAACAGTTCAATAATCATGTTAATTTTTCATAATATACATTGTGTTACCTCATTGTATTATGTATTAAATACTATATTTACATAATATAAATTACATGTTAAACTAATTTTGTATATAATGGATTCTCCACACACTAATGCTACTAATACAGAGGAACAAAAGGTTTCTACACATATTGACGCTCCCAATCCCAAAGAATAACATGTTTCTCCATATACAGATGCAATCAATAATGAGGAACAAAATATTGAACATGTTGAAATGAAGGAAATTGTATAAGGAGAAAAACCCATATATGAGAATAAATAGAAGCTTTATAGCATAAAAATATTAATAAAAATTATTATAGTGAGAAATAAAGGCATAAAATTCAAGGTTTTATGGAATTCACAGGACCAGCATGTTGACCCCAATAAGTTCATTTTAATTAGTCACATTGGGTTCACCAATCCAATGCACCAAATTATATATATACATGTTACAATGTTGTACCTATAATGGAGGTACTAATTTGGGAATATATAAGAGTAACATTATTATATACATTCTCTATTTTTCTAAAATTTTTAAAAAATTAAATGTTGATTTACTCTTAATTATCCCTTGTAGAGTGCATTTATACCAGATGAATTTAGAATAAATTTCTTATTAATGGTCAATGAAAAGTCTCATAGAGCATTTAAAATAATTATTTTGAATTATAATCTTAGGTATGTTAAATGGAATGTAAACCCACACCCACTATTGATATATGAACATATGATAAACCAATAAACATGGAATGAGTTTGTTAGCCATTGTGAGGTGGAATCATTTAATGTACATTGTGATTGGTAATAATTTACTAAGAAATTGTTAATTTGTAAAACAAAAAATAAGTGTTGAAAATAAGCAATGTACATAAAATCTAACATACCCATACTGTAAAGCAAGGATGTGGTATGATTCACTTGAAAAATGGTATTTATTTTAAATTAACAATAATGATTTTATGTGGTAAGAAACAACAACATAATTATATTCCTTTGTTTATATTTAGACTGATGAATCAAAATATGAATCCACTTCCATCCCATGTCATGTGATATTAAAGGAGTCCTATGTAAATAAAGACCAAATACTAGTAGATGAAAATATATTAATGTATAAGAAACATGTGTAAGTATGGGAAAATAATTTTTTTCTATTTTAAATCGATATTACATAAAAATGACTTCTTATTTTACCAAATTTTTTACCCAAATAGAAATAAGAATCATCATAAACTATACATGATGAAAAAATACTTTTAGTTCCTTGAATTGTACAGAATAATATGGTCATGCTAGTGGTGTGGGTTTTGTAATGTTACCTCTAAAACATTTTGAGAAAAGAAATGAACACACAGATAAAGATAAAAAAATTAATGAGATGAAGGAACAAATAAATATTCTATAAGAATAATATAATTAGTAGATTGAGTTTTTTGAGAATGTTATAGGAAGGAATCAAAGATGAGAAACAACAAAAAATAACCACCATATGAAGATCCATCCCCCTAGAATTAAGGATAACCATTCCCCTAAAAGGTAATCCTTACCAGAGGTAAGCTATGCTTTTAATTTTTTTTGTAAAATTTTAATCATGCATAAACTGATAAATTCCCCATACTAATATTATAAAAGGTAAAATTGATTATGATTTTCAACTATCATCACCGACCTTTAACCTTATTGGGAGTGGTATAGTGTACAATATCCATGAGATATTCAGCATAATAAACAACTTCTGAAAGATCATGTGAGAGTAGGGATTCAAATTGATCACAATACAAGCATTGAGCTACCTATTCCAATTGATTATGTGGATGTTCGTATAGTCAAAATTATTGGTGGAACATTAATATCATTATCATTTGATATTGTAAAAATACATTTTAATAAATAATTATCTACTTTACAATTTATTTATTATGAAAAATATTGAAAAATCAATGAGAAAAGGATTAAATTGAGGAATATAATTATAGGAGAAAAACATGAATAAAAAATAGAATGTAAAATAAAAAATCCAATGGATCAAATAATCAAGAAATAATAAATTTATAGATTATCTTTACCTCACTAGTTCAACTTAAATATTTACTAATATTACAAGTTAATGTGGATACAATGTTCAAAGATAGTAATAATTTGTTGATTTTAGTGGACAAATGTATGCATATTTCATTATAGACTATACTAGTCTTGATAATTTAGAATAAATCCTGAAGCATAGATGACTATGAGTCTCTATTGTAAAGGTATAAATGAAGTATGTTTTCATAATTTGTTATTCCAATAGCTTCTTTACTAATTTAATTATAGTTAAATACTATTCATATTTTTTATGGGCGTATATATCAATAAAATGTGAAGGGAAAACCCTATGAACAAAAATTTGGACCCATTATTTCTCACATCACTTCTACACAAAAAACATCATTGAAAGAAGATGAATATTTATTAGTAGTATATAAACTAGTCATAATATCTGAAAATAAACTTATAGATGAAAAACTATTTTTAATACCCATGATGTAGAGGTAATACTATAAAATCTAATCATATCAAATACATTTTCATCTCTTTTATTACTTATTAATATTTATTTTTTAGGAAGCATTGGTTTCTCATTATAATCAATTAGGAAACCTCAAAGATTTATTTCATGGATTCAATGCATGTATTACCAAAAAATTGACAATACAAGTTGAATTTTAGCAGTTTTCAATACACTACAATCAACATTTTACAAATAAACATAAAATTATATGTTTTATATTATTTTTAATATTTTTTTATGATTGGTATTTGTTTAAATATAATTAAAATCATGGTATAAGGATAATCCATGAGCATAATAAGTGTATATATTTCTAAAACCAGATAAATATTATGTTATATAGAATAATATCTCACTATCAAAATATACATCAAACAAATTACTAATTTTACTAAATTTCTCTACAATTTCTTAAACAAACCAATGACAAAGATTTTGGTTATTATATTTGTAAATTTTTGAAAGATATCATATTCTATCAACAAACTAGCACCCTAAAGAGGTATTAGTGATGATAATTACAATTTCATTTAAAATATTAATTAATTAATTATTATTTTTTATTTTTCTAGTAGTAATAGGGCTGTAAAATTTTTATGCTTTAAAAAGAAGAAATAAATTTGTTTAGTAATGAGTGGGAAGAATAAATGGTGTAAGAATGTTTATACATATCATGAATAACTTAATTTCTATCATTTTTTGTAATCTTTTTATTTCAAAGAGATTGTGAAGAGTTAATTTATCTACTTATTATTTAGTAACCTTTATTATCATTTTATCTAATAGTTATTTATATAATTGTAATATGATTTTTATACTAATTATTTAGTTAATTTTTATAGAGATCAGGAATAAGTAATTTAAAATTTATTTTTCTAAAAGTATTTTGTTCCTATAAAGAGAAAAGGATTCCATACAGAGTTCTTGGTCCTTCTAGAAGGATAAAATGAGATTTTAACGTTCAAGAAGGACCATAAAATATGCATGGATTCATCAAATATTATTTATAGAAAATAAATTCTTAAAAAATAAATTCTTAAAAAATAAATTCTTAAAAAATAAATTCGTAATAAAGGTTTTAACATGGATGATGTACTGAGGTACATATTTAATGATCTTTCCATAGACCTATTAGTTATTTATTTGATTTTTTTATGTTTAATAGTGATGGAATGAATTATCTTTTAAATTTAGGACTTTTCAATAATTTTTTGATGAAAATAATTTAATAAAATGATTAATAAGTAATTTTTGATGAGTATTAATCAACCACATATCAATCTGACATGTGGTGTTCCCGGTATGAATCAAAGGGAATATTTTTAGTTTAAACGTTAAATTGTAATTAAAAGTATGAATCACTCACTTTAAACCAAGAAAAACCCTAATATTATCTTGATAATTTAGGAAAAATATTAATAACTCACTTTTGATGTGTATGAATTAACCTCTTTCCATGCTAATACACGATGTGCCTCATAAGATTGAAAGTGCATGTTTTGATTTAAAATTGAAATTTTAATTCAAAACACAAATCACATAATCCAAAATGATAAAACATGATTGGATTGTATTGATAAATTAGGAAAATGGTCTATATATAATTTTAGACACATAATAATAAACTAATCATCGATTTGACACATATTGTTCCAAGTATGTCTCAAATTACATGTTTTTAGTGTAAAAGCAACACTTTAGTTAAAAAAACATAACATACTAAAAATAGGGAAAAAACACATGTATTGTTTTTATAATTTAGGGAAATTATATATAAGTCATTTTAGATGTATAGGAACTAGTTTCATATCAATTTGACACACACTGTGGATTGTATGATTGAAAGCATGTGTTTTTTAATTAAAGTAAATTTTTTAATAAAAGGCACACATCATATAATAAAAAATAAGGTAAAAGACTTATATTGTATTGATACAATAGTAAAATGATCCACAATAATTTTGTATGTGTATGAGTCATCCTCATGTGAATCTAATACATGATGTATCTAATATGAATCAAAGAGCGTATTTTCAGTTTAAAAGAAACATTTTAGTTTGAAACACTTATCATTGATTGAAAATGATAAAAATGAACTCATATTTTCTTAATAACTTTTGGAAAATGACACCTATTTAATTTATTATATTTAGGAATAAACTGCACATCAATATAACACCCGGTGTGGCCAATATAACTAAAAGTGGATGTTTTTATTTATAATCAAAATTTTAGTACAAAACACAATTCACATGCTCAAAACTAAAAATCACTTGTATTTTATTGATAATTTGAGAAATTATCCAAAATTCATTTTTGATGATAAGAATATAGAACACATCAATCCCATACACAGTGTTCTTGATATGACTCAAAGTGCATGTTTTTGTCTTAAAAGTGACATTTTATATCAAAATAAATTCTACGGACTGAAAACCAAGAAAATTAACTATAATTGTATTGATAATTTAGAAAAATGATCCATAAGTTATTTTTTACATATAGGAATCATCAACAAGTAAATTTGACACACGGTGTGCCTAGTGTGATTCAAAGTGTGTGTTTTTAGTTGAAAATTAACATTTAGTTCAAAACACATTTAACTGGATGCAAACAATGAAATCATAGTCAAATTTTCTTTATAAATTATTAAAATTATTAATAATTTATTTTTTATTTATATTAATTAGCCACAAATTAATCAGACACACAATGTGACTAATATGATAGAAAGTGCGTGTTTTTATTTAAAAATGAAATTTTAGTACAAAACACCCTTTACATACTCAAAATTGAGAAAAACCATTTATATTATCTTGATAAATTAAAAAAATTATCCATAATCTATTTTTCAATTTGTATAAATTTTCCTTATGTCAATTTGATACTCGGTCTGTCCGTAATGACAAAAGGTTTATGTTTTTAGTTTACAAATAACATTATAGTTCCAAATGTGTGTCACTGGTTGAAATCTATGCAAAAACACTCACATTGTCTTGAAAATTTATAAAAAACTATACAAAATTCTATTGTGACATATAGAAATTATTCACACATTAATCCCATGCACAGTGTGGTCGATATTATTGAAATTGCATGTTTTTTTTAAAATAAACATTTTAGCATGAAACTCACTACACATATGTAAAACTAAAAAAATACTCTAGGATTATCTTGAAACTTTAGGAAAATAATCCATAAGTAATTTTACATGTATAGGAATTAGGATCTTGTCAATTAATTAAATGATATTCATGGTATATCTCAATGTGTGTGTTTTCAATTTAAATGTAACATTTTATTTCAAAATGAACATTATTGACTAAAAATCATGAAAAAACACTGTATTGTCTTTATAAGTGATGAAAATTATCCATAATTTATTTATGATGTATAGGAATCAACCCTGCAGTATCCTGACACATTTTATGGCTAGTATAACTAAAACGTCATGTTTTAATTCAAAATTTATATTTTAGTAAAAAACACATTTCACGTACTCAAAACTAAGAAAAAGTATTTGGAATTTCATTATACTTTAGAACAGAAATACATAAGTAATTTTTTACTTTTAGGAATTATCCATACGTAAATGTGATATATTTTATTCTTTTCATGACACAAAGTGTGTGTTTGTAGTTTAAAACTAACATTTTAGCTTAAAACACACATTACTGGATGAAAACCATGAAAACACACTTTGATCATCTTAATTTTTAAGACAATGACCCTTAATTAATTTTTGATATATAGGAATCATCTTCACATCAATCTGACACATGGTGTGGTTTGTATGATTGGAAGTACAAGTATTTATTTAAAATCGACATTTTAGTACAAAACACACTTCACATACTCAAAAACTAGGAAAAATAGTCATATTGTCTTAAATCTTTAGTAAAATGGTTCATAAGCTATTTTTGATGTGTATAAATTAAGCAATATAATCCAACACATGATGTACCCGGTATGACTCAAAGTGTGTTCTTTCAGTTTAAATGTGAAATTTTAGTTCAAAACATGTTTACCTCACTCAAATCCATTAAAACCCACTTTAATTGTCTTGATACATTATGAAAATGATCCGTAAGTTATTTTTGAGGTTTAAGAAGCATTTTCACATCAATATGACACATGATGTGCCTGATATGACTCAAAATTCATACTTTTAGTTTAAAAGAATCATTTTAGTTCAGAACACACTTCAATCAATGAAAACTAATAAAAAACACATAGATTGTCTTAATAATTTAGAAAAATGATCCATATGTCATTTTTGATGTATAATAATAGGCCTCCCATCAATCGAAAACATGATGTGGCTATTATGATTGAATACACATATTTTTATTTAAAATCAACATTTTAGTAGAAAACTAACTTAACCAACTCCACACTAAGTAAAAATGCTCATATTATCTTGATAATTTAAGAAAATGATCCATATGTCATTTGTGACATGTAGGAATCAGTCGCACATTAATCAAACATAACTTGTGCCTGGTATGACTCAAATCACATGTTTTCTGTTTAAAAGTAACATTTTTGTTCAAAATACATATCACACATTCAAAACCAAGAAATCATGCATTTATTTACCTAAAACATTAGGAAAATAATTCATAATTCATTTTTTATGTTTAGGAATAAACCTTATGGGAATCCAACACATAGTGTGAATAATATGACACTAAGTGCATGTTTTTGGTTTAAAAGTAACACTTTATTAATGTATTATATAATATTTATATTTAAATTATTTATTTATCATATTACTAACATAGCAATTATTTTTTTATTATAGGCTCAATCTTCTTTATTTCTCATGTGTGTTCCAAAACTAGTAGCGTGATTAGGCTCTTTTCAAAGAGGGTCTCAAAGATAGTGAAACCCATGGTGTTTTTGAATTAATTATTGTAATAAATTTTATAGACTAATGTTATTGTAGTGTATTGAAATTTTTTTATGATATATATTTTTATATTTTTAATTTATTTTTTATTTAAAATTATTATTTTTTATTTTGAATGATTTAGTACAATGTGCTATAAAAGGAGCAACACGTTGTTGCAACCTGTGGATTTTATGAACGCTATTATTAGAATTGATTAGATTATATTTTATTTGTGCTAAAAATAGAAGTAATAAAAGGAACTTTTATCAATTATATAAATAACACTGACAAAATCACCCTTGATCGGATGGGTATGGCTTTTATTTATCAGTGATATATGATGTAAATGATGAATATTCAATAAATGTTTCCAATAAATTTATATATGATAATTGATCTAAATAAAAATCATTTGATTAAACACTATAAAAAATATATTATAAATATAATAATTTATTATTTACATTACCTGTAGTTATAACTATCTGTATATTAATTAAAAATGGTTACACCAAACCACTAAAAACATGGTCGTCGAGGGGTGTTAAATAAGAACAGAAAATCTATTGCCCATGTTTTCAACCCTTGACTAGCAGTATGATAGGCGAATATCTAACCATCCAACCTAAAAATAATTTATATTAATTATGTATATATTTTTCTATATATATATATATATTTATATATTTAATGAATTTAACACATTATGTATTTTTTACAACGGTTCGGTGAGGGGGAAGAAATACAAAAAAATCCAACACTACCAATATGGAAGTACTTAGTGAGACTCGAACCCGAGACCTCACCAAGACCACATAGGGGCTATTATCAGTGTGTCACACCCAATAGGAACATTATGTATTATATAAACACATTATATAAAATAATTAAGTATACAAATGTATTTATATATATTATATACATACGTTATATAAATAAATTATATAAATGTATTCAATAGTATGTAGGTAATTAATTATATAAATAAATAATATATATATTTTATACATTTAAATTTATTTAATATATTATAAAATTATACATAAATACATAAATATATAATATTAATGTATACAATAATGAATAATATGTACAAATGTATAATATATATGCATTTAATATCATATAAATATATAATATAATTATATTTTATGAATACACATATATGTATTTAAAAATTATCCTCACACACAAAAATATATATAACCCTCTCTAATATTTATAATTTAAAGAATAAGTTTAATAATAATGACGATGATGATAATAATAATTATTATCTTTATTAATTTTTCATGATTAATGTAGTTGGGGGATTACCTAAGTGGTAAATTCACTCTGTAATTCTACATCAGACCTCCGTGGTAACAAATTTCTATGTTATAGTAGAAATACATATGCATGGTAATAGTGAAAATACAATAGCAGGGACTATAGTGGTGTTACTGCAGTTATGGAACTATTCATCACAAATGGGATTTCAAGCCATAAAATTGGGCCTTTGGTCTAGATGGCCTCAAATCCATCATACGAGGTCTCACTATGACATATAAGTCTTTCATAAATGCTAAAATTTTCTTTTATTAGGATTAAAAAATTACAGATATTATAATCACCTTTAAAATTTAGAAACTTTTATCAGTACTAAAAAACCCTAATAAAAGCGCCTTTTATCAGTGCTAAAAAATTTGATAAAATGGGGCCTTTATTAGTCTTTTTTTAGGGCTGATAAATGACACTTTTATCAGTTCTTTTTTTAATCGTCATAAAAAGGTTTTTTAATTTTTTTAAAAAAATTTTGGAAAAAATCTATCAATGCACAAGCCCCCACCTCACCACATAGAGGACACCACCCACAATAGACCCCACTTCCTCAACTATTGAAATAATTCATAGGGGGTGAGATCTGAACCCCTACCCACCACCTTCTCAATAAACAACCTTACTACTTGGCCAATAAATTTTTCTTGTTTTATATTGCACCAAATATATATATATATATATATATTGAAATATATACATTTTTTAATATATATATATATATCTGTTTATTAAGAAAAACACCCACATATATTTTTATATAGATATTACACACACACATATATTTGTATAGTAATTTGCATATTCATTATTAGGTAAATAAAATTAATAAATATTTTTTATTTCCTAATAGTTTATATATTTAAAAAAAATTTATATGTAAATATATTGAATTTTTTTATATAATCAAATATATATATGTGAATATATACTAATATGTATATATATTAACATTTTAATTTATAAATAGCATAATAATATGAAAATAAATAAATTTTTACCCCATAATATCCATATGAATATAATCTCAAGCAATAAATTTAGTCTCCCCCAGAAAACCAGAATAACCTCTTAAAAAAGTTGAAATTCAACTGAATGTTTACAAAATAGGGTATCTGTACTAGAATATTAATTTTGGAGGCCATCCTAGACTTTATTAACTATGAAAAAATAGGTACCAACCCCTATATCCTAAACATTATAGATATTTTTGAACAATTAAATTTTACATCTCATGAAGCTCAAACAGAAACTCAAATCAGAAGTTATTGTCAGTTGAAGTTAATGTCCAATTATCAACATATTATAAAATATTCATTAATTTATTAAATTTTTATATCACCAAAATGTTATTAAATATCTATTACTCTATTAAAATTAGTAAAATTTTAATCAATATTAATTTTTAATTATTTTATAATATTTCTTCTCAAAATCTAAAACATATTTAGTGTTAAATAAATAATATTTAAGAAAACATATAATATTTATATCAATATAAATATATTTATATCTTAAAATTTTATTTTTTATAATATAAATTTTTTTTATGAAGGGAACCTTTTATCGTATCTAAGACTAAGCACTTTAGTGCTGAAAAAGGACATGCTTTTATCACTGGTAAGAAAAGCACTGATAATGGGGTACCTTTATTAGGACTAAACAAGCACTGATAATTATCAGTTCCTTTTCTATCCCTAATAAAGTTCACCTTTATCAATACTTTTAGTTATAATTGAAAAATCATCCCCCCTTTATTAGCACTTTTTGTTTCATGCTGATGAAATGCAGTGCTTAATAAGTGTGAATCTATTATAGTGTCCCATTCCAAGGAAATATAATGCCACTTCAACATGGAATACGATGGAGTCATGGTGTAGCCTCACTTGTTGGTATGATTTGATAGAAATCATGGTTTGTCTTACTGTGGGTTCATTATTTCATATGAGGCACCATGATGATGACCTATGCTGAGAAAATTCTCAAGAATCACGAGTGGAAGCATGGAATGATCACAATAAAAATGTCATTGATTTCCAAAACATGGTATTTATGATTATGTAATGGTCCCTTGAAACTATTGATTTAGACTCTCATAATCATGGTGTAAGTAAATGAGATGAATTTCATGCTCTATTGTCTTTGTGTTGAGCAGTTGAAGCAGATGCAATGGGAGATCAACATAGTGGAAAACTGAGGTTGATGATCACAAGTGAAGGTGGGAAAAATGTACGGTGCTTGATGTGGGTGTTAAGTAATGGTGTGCATAGTGTAATAAATATGAGCCTTTGGTATAGATAAAAACTAGTTCCTTCATGGCCACAATAATGGGTCTTTATGACCATCATTAACTAGGGATTTTGTGCTATACATATGTAATAAAATAGACGCAGTAGGTGTTTTTCAATCCTTACAGGAGGCTTGACCCACTAAGGTGCCTAAGTATGTGTCTTGATTATTAATTATATCATCTAAACTAAATAAAAATACATTCTATGATTTAGAATACATTAGGTAAATATAACATGTTATATTAATTTGTATGTGAGAACACATTCAAAAATGTTTTTAATTATGTTATATAAATACATTATATTTGTCTCTATGTGTTTATTATTTTTAAATATATATACATGTATTTTAATATAATATAATTATATAATAAATTTATAAAATACTAAAATCATTTATATTTTACACTTATATTATGAATTTATATATACTCTACATTTACTAATTACTTATTATTATTATTATATATATATGCAACAAATATATAACTTATATATACATTATATATAAATTAATGCATTCATATTTATACATATATATAAATATAACTATAAGTATAAGTAAGACTATAAATATAAATATAAATATAAATTTCATAATTTGTATCACATGTTTATGTGTTATATGTATTAGAAAAATTTATCAAATCTTTCTAGGATGTACTCTTGTTGCACCATTTTGAAGGAGAATGGGGCTCGGGCCCGGTAGCTCATTACATGAAAATAATGGCTTCTACAATGTCCTATAGGGTTCTTAATTGTTATTTCATTATTGATTGATCTTGATATAGTCTAAAATATTCTCACTGGAGGTGGATTCATCAATCATGGATCCATGGATTTCAAAAACAATGCAATTAGATGGTTGATTGTGATACAAATGTCACTGATGCTTCTACCCTAGAGAACTATAAGTTGATGGTATTTCTTTTAATTCAACTGTCCAGCCTCAATGGGAATTCATAAAAAGTTAATATTTCTCATGTTATGATAATTTTGGATGTAATCTCTGAGAGTATTGTATTATAAAAACATTCAATAATCGATAATTTGATTTTAATCAATATTTCAAAGACTTAGAGTTTAGTGGATCTGATAGATGACCCATCGACTGTATAGAACTTCTCAAATTTGAAATGTGTCACAATGGGTCATGATTTATTTAATTTTATATTTTCTTTGGAGGAATTGAAGATGAAAGCCTGGGGTTTTAGTTCTGTGTCATTTATACTAGGACTATGGTCGTTAATCATTCCATAGTTAAATTATGGGTTAAGTTTTATAGTCTAAACTAGATTCATTCACATCCTAGGATTTTTTATGATATTGCTTTCAAAATTGGAGTTTGTAATAAAATGAACAAGTAAATTTAGATTACTATGTTTGGTCATTTTGTCCATTTACTTGATGAAGTTTATTTATCTTCGACTTTGGATGACATAGTTTTCTTTCAACCGATAATGAAAATTTAGAATTTCATATTGAGTATGAATAAATACTCGATTATGTTTGGAATTTATTTCCATTGGATAAGATAAATTGAACTATAAGTGTTATATTGTTTTTTATATCTATTACACTCATATACATTATGGGAGTATGTTTTTAAATTAGAAAAAAGGTTTAAATATAGAATTTTCAGATTATAGTAAAGGAATTATTCTATAATGTGATCCCCTTCAAAGTGGGTAGGCATTAGAATCATCTAGAAATTCCATCCAAAAATAATTCCCATATTGGGGTAATGGTTTCTCAGTTGTATTCAAGGGTATATAGATCTAAATAATTTCAGAATAAGGAATATCCCTCATCAATTGTAGAAAAATAGGGCCAGGGTTCTGATTTTGGTCAGGCTATGCATGACGTTATTAGCTGTGAACTCATGGAATTTGATTCATTAAAGGGGAAAATGTATATAGTTTTTAGTATAGTGAATCAATCAGTGATCAATAAGAAATTTCCCAAGAGGTATGTTTTAGGGATGGGTGTAACTGATTCTCATACCACAAATGTAAGTCTTCAAGAGAGGATTCTGAGTGTTTAGTGTATCCAATTAAATGATTATATTATATATCTTGGCTCTAAAGTGGATGATTTGTTGGATGTGTTTGCTGGGGGTTATTATATTTTGGATATTTTTCAAAAACTAGGAAAACGAGATATTGGAAACCTGTAGAGGCAAGGAGACGATGACAAGAATGATTTATCTCTGTTTTATGTGTCCCCTCCTAGGAGAAATGCATGGCCTATAACTTGTGGAACCTTTGAGGCTCAATAGGTTAAAGGAGCTAATAACCATAGTGGTTCTCTTGTAGGACATAACATGCACCATCAGCATATTAAGGCTATCCTTTCAGGGAAGACCACACATGTTTCTTCTTCTAAGGGGATTGGTTTTTCTACCTTAGGTCATTCATTTGGTCTTGTTAGTGTTCTATAGGGGAAGACTGAAGTGGTCCATGATGGGTCTTCTTCCCAAGTCCAATTCAATAATTATCATCCCATGGATTCGGATTATAGTTTTTCCATTCATGTTGTCTCTTAGCAGGATTAGTTAGGTGAGGTTTTTCAGTATGATATTCTGCAGCTAAAATAAGTAATTGATTATCATACTGCTTATCAAGATGCAATGAATTGTTATGTAATTTTATGAAATCCATGGGACATCTATAATATTGATAAGAATGAAGGGGACAACAAGGATCTTATAGGTTATTCTTTATACAAATATTTCACTCTTAATGGCAGGGAGAAGGATTACGAGGGCTTCACATATATTCCAAAGAAGAAGTTTAGTTCTTGGAAAGATTATTCCAATCATAGCCCCATTATGTGCACTAGATCTTCTTCTACTACAAAAGGGAGGATGTATTAGGTTAACTCTTTTAGTTCCCTATGATACAACTCTTACTAGTATGAGGGAAGGTTTTCCTTATTAGCTCCCATTCCCCACTATTTCATTTTATGTTTGTTTTTAATAGAAAAGATCTCTGGTCATAGATTATTTAAATAAAAATAAAAATAAAAATAAAAATAAAAATAAAAATAAAAATAAATACAAATACAAATACAAATACAAATATAGAGATAGAGATAAATATAGATATAGATATTTATATTTATATAGATGTAGATGCATATATAAAAATAATTATAGACATATATATAAAAATTGAAATATAAGTATAAATATAAATAAAGTTATGTATATAAATATAAATAAATAAATATATATATACCCATATACATATAAATATAGATAAAAATATAAAATTAAATATAAATATAGATAGAAATATAGATATAGATATAATTGTAGATATATATATATATATATATATATATATATAGATATAAATATACATAAAAATCAAAACATAAGCACAAATAAAAATAAAAGTTTAAATACAATTGAAAATAAAAATATAAATTATGATATAAATATAAATATAAATATAAATATAAATATAAATATAAATATAAATATAAATATAAATATAAATATAAATATAAATATAAATATAAATATAAATATAAATATAAATATATATATAAATATAAATATAAATATAAATATAAATATAAATATAAATATAAATATAAATATAAATATAAATATAAATAAAAATAAAAATAAAAATAAAAATAAAAATAAAAATAAAAATAAAAATAAAAATAAAAATAAAAATAAAAATAAAAATAAAAATAAAAAAAATAAAAAAAAATAAAAAAAATAAAAAAAATACATATAGATATAAATATAAATATAAATATAAATATAAATATAAATATGGATATAAATATGGATATAAATATACATATACATATAAATATAAATATAAATATAAATATAAATATAAATATAAATATAAATATAAATATAAATATAAATATAAATATAAATATAAATATAAATATAAATATAAATATAAATATAAATATAAATATAAATATAAATATAAATATAAATATAAATATAAATATAAATATAAATATAAATATAAATATAAATATAAATATAAATATAAATATAAATATAAATATAAATATAAATATAAATATAAATATAAATATAAATATAAATATAAATATAAATATAAATATAAATATAAATATAAATATAAATATAAATATAAAGATAAACATGAATATAAATCTAAACTTAAATGTAAATATAAATACAAACATAAATATAAATATAAATATAAATATAAATATAAATATAAATATAAATCTAAATAAAAATGTAAATATAAATATAAATATAAATATAAATATAAATATAAATATAAATATAAATATAAATATAAATATAAATATAAATATAAATATAAATATAAATATAAATATAAATATAAATATAAATATAAATATAAATATAAATATAAATATAAATATATGTATAAATACAAATATAAATAAAAATAAAAATATAAATACAAATACAAATACAAATACAAATATAAATACAAATATAAATATAAATATAAATATAAATATAAATATAAATATAAAAATAAATATAAATATAAATATAAATATAAATATAAATATAAATATAAATATAAATATAAATATAAATATAAATATAAATATAAATATAAATATAAATATAAATATAAATATAAATATAAATATAAATATAAATATAAATATAAATATAAATATAAATATAAATATAAATATAAATATAAATATAAATATAAATATATATATAAATATAAATATAAATATAAATATAAATATAAATATAAATATAAAAATATATATATACATATAAATATAGATATAGATATAAAACAAGATATAAATTAGATATATATATATATATATATGTAAATGTATACACAAATCTGAATATAAATATAAATATAAATATAAATATAAATATAAATATAAATATAAATATAAATATAAATATAAATATAAATATAGATATATATATAGATATAAATATATAATTATATATATATATATATAGATTGACATATAAACATAAATATAGATATAGATATAGATATAGATATAGATATAGATATAAATATAAATATAAATATAAATATAAATATAAATATAAATATAAATATAAATATAAATATAAATATAAATATAAATATAAATATAAATATAAATATAAATATAAAGATAAATATAAATATAAATATAAATATAAATATGAATATAAATATGAATATGAATATAAATATAAATATAAATATAAATATAAATATAAATATAAATATAAATCTAAATATATATATAAATATAAATATAAATATAAATATAAATATATATATGCAAAATTATTTATAAATTTAAATATAAATTTATAATATTTTAGGGCTTACTTGAGGGGTAAAGACTCTATATAATCCTGTATCAACCTCTTTTGTAATATGGGTAGGGATGGATTTTTGTGGTACTATAGTATTATAACAATGCAAGTACTATTTTGGGGGACTATAATAGCGGAATTATTCATCAAAAGGGATTTTCTAGCAATGTATTTGGTTTTTCAGGTCACAGGGCCTCTAGGCTGCAGATTCCAAAAAAAACGTATGGTGTGAATGTAGCAGAATGATGACACAATGAGACAAAGGATGATATAGGGTAGTCAACAAGGGCGATAGTATAGAGCTAGGTGGTCAGTGATTGAAGGTGTTGGTGGGATGATGCCTCAGGAGTTGGAGGGAACTCTCAAGTGATCCAACTTCCCTACCCACTCACATTCTTGTTGTATGATGGCGAGTGTCTTGGTTGGATCCAGTGAATGGTGATGTCCTAAGAATTATAGAGAGTTCCATGAGGAGGTCTATGGAAAAGGCAAGGTGCACCATGAGGTGATTCGATGGGAGCATCTGTTGTTTTCATGAGGTTTAGTTCATCACTAGGGGCTCCATGGGGAGATATATGGGCATCCGAAGGTCGACACACAGAGCACCACAACACTTACATGGGTGTAGTGGTTCTTGAGTGAGAGTTCCATAGAGAGTTCCTTGACACAAGCCACAACGACACACGACACACTATAGTGTGGTGTTGATCATGGAAATTCTAATAAGGAAACCATGTAATGGAGCCCAATTTTGTGGAAATAGACTATGGTGTAGTCAAGTTTGTGACATAGAAATATTTTTCAAGATTATTTTAATATAAAAACATTGTTTTTACAGTTTAATTGTTCAACCCTATCAGTATTTAATTGTTTTTTTAATTTGTGATAGGATACAAAAAAAACCAGAAATGAGGAAAAAGGGGGGATAAATTAAACAAGAAAATGATGGTCCATGATGAAGGACAAGTTGAAGACCAAGTACAATGCTTGAAAATCAATATCTAGGATAAAACCGAATGAAATATTCTAGAAAAAATCCATTCATTTCATGAACAGTATATTCATGATGTGAAATTTGAAGAATTTAGGATGCGAATCAAAGCATGAATAAGAAAATACACCTGGGATCATGATTTCATAAGTCATGATGTGACAATTATAGGCATGTTTCCATATATGTGGGCCACACCCAAAAACTCTTCAGAATGTTAATGAAGCTGTGGATTATTCATCCCTGTAAAACCCATGTTGTAAAATTACTATTCAAAATGTGAAAGACTCAGAAGGGAAACAAAAAAGATTCTGTTGGCAAAATTAATGCAAAATAATACATTAATGACCACATTATATCCTGAGTCATCTCGAGATAGATTAATTGAGATATTATGATATCTGAGAGTTCTATTGGAATTATAAATAGATTTCTAAGGGTGGATTGAAAGGTATGAAATAAATTCAGAGGACCTTCCATTGCATTTATGTTAGAGTTCTACTAATGTTTTTTTTATTTTTAATTTATTTAATCATGCAACCCTAATTTCATATTATATTAATGTATTCACCTTTTCTCTTAAATTCTTCTTCCAATACAAATCTATATCCCTCCCTCCTTACAAAATGATCTATTACACTCAAAATAATGAGTGACTGGACTAAGGCTTGTCCATGGGGGAGGTTTCATGGGATTCTAAAATTATTATGCTTTAAATTCTTAAATATTTTATTACTATATGTGATGAATGAGGGTGAAGTGTATGAATTTGATGATTTTCAACCATGGGATTAATCCCAAACTCTTTTTTATTCTTCTATTTTTATATTTTTACTCCCTTTTATTAGGTAAAGATCTTTATATGATGGAGTTGAGTTTATCTAATAGGTGAAACAACATATGATGCAACTGAGTCTTCAAAGGTTCCACACTCTTGATCAAGGTGTGTCATTAACATTGATTATTAGAGGAGGTGGTGTTTCATGTTGAATTATTTTCCTAGGAATTGTACATTTCACAGCCAATAAATTGAAGGATAGTAGTTTATGAATGAGGTTTCATAATTAAACAATCAAAATTTATTTAAAAAACAAATTAATAATGAAAGAACCTTTGTAATCAAACCCCGAGGACCAAGAGCTTTATTTTTTGAATTCATTCTGTTTTGCATCTCCATGTTAGGATAGTTTTAGATTTCCATTCAAATTCCTCTATTCCAAAATGCACATTTTCGTTGATTTTATAAAATTATAAAAACACAATAAAGCAGGTTGATAAGGTGAATTAGAATTAGTGATTAAACCACTATAATGTTCTTCAAGTGATATGACCATGACCAACCACTATATGGCACTTGGAAATTAAATTATCTTTTGTACCACACTACAATAGGTGCATTAGTTGGCCGTGGAACATGTGGGAATGATAATAACAGGGTTCTATGATGAATCATACCATAGATACTTCGGGTCTTTAACTTTCCAGGCCCACAAGGGCTATAGATATATAAGAAAATAGGTTTAGTGGGTTTTTTCCAATCCTTGTGGGGAGGGATGAGGTTTGAACCACTAAGGTGCATGAGTGTGTATGTGTTTGGATACCGTAATCCCCTCTATCAAATATATATATATATATATAAATTTAAATGTTGATAGAAATATAAATATTAAAATTAATATATATATATATATAAATATATATAAAATTTAATATACATATATATAAATATAAATATAAATATAAATATAGATGTAAATAGAAATATAAATATAAAAAAATAGAAATAGAAATAGAAATAGAAATAAAAATTATAGATATAAATATAAATATAAATATAAATATAAATATAAATATAAATATAAATATAAATATAAATATAAATATAAGTATAAATATAAAAATAAAAATAAAAATAAAAATAAAAATAAAAATAAAAATAAAAATAAAAATAAAAATAAAAATAAAAATAAATATAGATATAGATACATATAAATATATAGATATATATATATATATATAGATAATTTTAAATGTAAGTAAAATATAAAAAAAATTTAATTATAAAAGTTAGAGGGTTGTTTTCATATATTTGTGTTTGTGTGATTATAT
Organism: Viscum album; assembly: GCA_963277665.1. Lineage (NCBI taxonomy): Eukaryota > Viridiplantae > Streptophyta > Magnoliopsida > Santalales > Viscaceae > Viscum > Viscum album. The sequence continues at coordinate 1,918,470,772 of OY728135.1, read as the reverse complement.
ATATATATATATATAATTTTTCAAAACATATATGTATATCAATATAATATAGTTATATTATTCACCTATATGATATTAAATACATTTGTGTGTTGTTTCATTTCTCGCAACCTTTAAGATCATAAATAAATTATTAAATTTAGTTTTTTTTATTATTTATAAAAATATATTTGAGGGGTTTATAAACCACTAATAGTTTATATAATTCATTATGGTTTTTAAACCCATCTAATTTTTAAAATTATTTTATTTGGAAAACATTCATAAATTAAAGGGGTTTCCAAAAAACCACTAATTATGTATATTAGCATCAGTTTATAATCCCCACTAATTTATAAAAGTTATCCCCCTGATTAAATACCTCTAAAATTTAGAGGAGTTTTAGAACCACCAATAATTACATAAATTATTAGTTTTTTATAATTCCCTATAATTTTTTGAAATTATTTTATCATAAGTTTTTTTATAAATTAGAGGGGGTTCAAAACCATTGGTAATGTTAATAAAAAATTAATTTAAAGGGAGTTATATGATAAGATGATATTATCTATATATATTGTATACATTTTTTTAATTTTTATTCAATAATTATTTGATAATGCATTGGATATTTGTTTTTAATAGGAATTATGAATTATAGAATTAATGAAATAAATGCTGAAAAGATCCAAAAATAGGATTTTCACTATGTGTATCACATACACAATGTGTAGACCTCATTCACAAAATGCCTACCAGGCCAAAAACAACCCATTAAGCACTTTCATGATGTGAAGAAAATACCTTGTGTGTCAATCCATTACATGGTGTGAAACTTTCAAATATCAAAATCTTGGGAAAAGTGGAACACATAAATGATGTGTAGAGATTGAATGATGTGCAGGTTTTGAAGGATCACCTGGTTAATGATTTGAACTGATTATTCGGTAGGAAAAGTGGATCTAAAATACATGGTTTGAAACAAACTTACATGACATGTATATGTTGGGAAAAAAGGATCGTAATCCAATACATGAAATTCATGAATTACAAACTGTGTACTTTTTAGGCCTATTAATATTTTGAGTGCTCTGCCGTGGAGAGAAGCTTCACGCAATTTCCTTTTCTCACATTGCTTCCGTCAATTTTCATTCATTTTCATCCTAAACTAGAATTCATTCATTCATTTCATTTTTATTGAATCATTTTGGGTTTTTAATCATTCTTATCCCATTATTCATCCGTTTTAATAATGGTTTCAATCCCAACATCCTTTTCAATGCCGCTCTCCATTATTCATTAACACTTGTGCCATTCTTCAATGTTTCTTCATTTACAATGCATTTTTGATTGTTTCTTAATTTTTTAGTTCCAATTTCTCATTGTTCCATTTTATATTCATATATATTTGTTATTTTATCATATTTTTGTTTAATTATAATTTTTAAACATCGATTATTTCTTATTTAATCCTTGATTTCTTCTTTATCTAATGTTTCTCGAGTATACATAGAATGTTTAATATTTCTTTATTTTTATCATCACCAACATTCATGGATAATATATATAGGGTTAGGGGTCAAGAGTAGGGTTGTTTTCTAGCCTAATTAATCTTTATATTGAACTTTGGTAACCCTATGGATAGTAATTAGTTTAATAATAATTGTTCATACCATTTTTTTGTACAACCTTGACCATGGGAAGTAATATTAAATGAACCTAACCTAATTGGAGTTGACCAGAACTATGGCCATCATCATATGAATTTTTTTTATAAAATACAAATATAATTCATCTAAGTTTTCAGTTATACCCTCACCATGGGATAGTCCCAACAAAGGTTGATCCAAATGGTTTGCTGAAAACCAATTGGCGTCTTTTTCACCACTTCCTAGCCTAAGTCATATGACTACTCCAAGTTAAATCTTGGATTATATTTTTTTCAGAGCCCTAAATTTAACCCAAACACTTACTTTATTATATTCTTTAAATAAAAACTACCTAGATTTAGTTAAAAACCAAACTTGAAGAATAGACATGAGGAATCCTTTATAAGGGGTTTGTTTGATTGGTTTTTGACTTTCTAGTAGTCCTCATGGGCTTGACCCTATATGCCACTTTAATAATCCCTTATATTAAGTGTAGTTTGGAACTATAAATTCTAATCTGACATCATCCCATAAAAATTTAATGACACATGTGTCAGAGTTAAATTTTTTCATTGTTTCTGAGGATTATTGTTTCTTAGGCATGATGAAATTTAGATCAAACCTCAAATTACCTCACCCTCACTCTTTCTTCTTTTACATCCACCTATATTATATTTACTTCCCCTTTTCCTTTTAAAATTTTAATTCTATAGGCACACCTACATCATCTCTCTCTCTCTTTATTTTCTTCTCAACTAGTTCATGCACTAGGGACCCTTGAATCACTCAAGAAGCCTGATGCACAAGAACAATTCCTTTTCAATCCCAAGATTGATAGAACAATCACTACACCCCACCAATTCAAAATGGTTGAGATTAATAATCTTGAACCACCACACCTTCATGATCCCCAATATTCACCACCTGCTAATCAGGGTGAGAGAACAGTGCTTCAGGAGTGAACCATTGTAGACTTTTGTTTTCCATCTATTAGTAGTGTTGCACCCATAATTGTCCGCCTACCTATCCAGGTGCACAATTTTGAGATCAAACTTGGACTCATTCACATGATCCAAAACATGGGGCAGTTCACTGGGATTCAAAGAAAAAACACCCATGATAACATTTCAAACTATATTGAGGATTGAAAAACCTTTTACAACCATGATGTATCATTAGATACCATTTGATTAAGAGTTTTCCCATTATCCTTACGTGAACGAGCCAAAAATTTTCTAATAAGTAAAGATCCCAAGTCAATCATAAATTGGGATAAATTAGAGAAAATAATTTATTGAAAAATACTTCCCACCAATCCTAATTTGGAAGTTCTAGAATGAAATTTAAAACTTCACCTAGGTAGACAAAGATTCAGTACAAGAAGAATTGGATAGATTCAAGGAGATGAACCAAAAATTCTGACATCATGTACTAGATGTGTGGACCCAAATTTAGAGTTTCTACCAGGGACTCCAACCTAAAAACTATACTATAATAGATGATACTATTTATAGGAGATTAATGATCAAGATTCCATAAGTCAGACAAACAATTTTAGATGAAGTTTTAACTAATTCCAGTCTATGGAAAAGTAATAAAGGACTACCTCAGTGTAGAATCCACAAAGTGGATGAAACTACCCACCTCATATACCAATTAGAGGCCCTAATAAATAAGCTAAAATTGTTTCAGTTACCTATTGCACCAAAACTCACTCCTTCTCCAGTGATGGAAATTCAATCCTAAAAGATGTTCATAGGCCCGAAATCCTACCAAGAATGTATAGAATGGATGGAAGAACCCCATAATGAAGATTTTAATTACATTAATTAAAATCAACATGGACAACTGAACAAGCAACACTATAAATATTAACAAAAAATTACTAGTAGAGTCATGTTCAACTATAAAAACCAAACCAAGGTTATTTTCGTAAGAGGAGTGTATAGGTACCATAAATGAATCATGTAACACCTGGGTACCCACCACAAGGCATAGCTCCCCAACTACAAAACAATTCCTGCAACATGTTTCTAGAGATCATAAGTACCAACCAACAAAAAAACACCATAAAAAATATCCACCAAGACCAACTCTACAAGATGAACCTATCAAAACCAAAATTGAAAACATGTTCACTACCTTAGTATAGAAATTTTATCAAAGTATGACAACCCAATAAATGAAGATACAAGACTAAAAATCATCAATGTAAAATCTTGATCACTATATGGGTTGAATATCAAGAGCATTATTAGTAAAAATACTAGGTACATTTCCCGGTAACAATATAATGCACATTAGAGAAGAAGTAAAGGTAGTGGTTCTTAGGAGTGGGAAAATACTAGACTTTTAAAAAACATTCAAAGAGTAGGAAGAGAAGCTAGATTATCTTGATAAATAGATGACTAACATCAATGAAGATGACAATGATAACAAAAAGGAAGTGGTTAAAGGAAAAATTCTATAATTAAAATCAACTACAAAAACCCTAACAAAAAATCATCCAAAAAATGAAGAAGTTTATATAGGACCAACAACATAAAAACCCCCACTTTCAGTCTTGGAAATAATTAGGCAAGTTAAGATCATGAAACAAAATAAAACGTTTCTAGAAATGTTCAAGAAATTGAATATCAACATCCCATTTGTTGAATCCATTTACCAAATGCGTACCTATGTGAAATTAATAAAGGAATTTACCTCCAATAAGAGTACGATGGAAGACCTAGGAATCTTATCCATAAATAAATAATTCTATTCTATTTTTTAGAAGAATATTCTACCAAATATGAGAGAACCTGAATGTTTCTCAATCCTTTTCATGACTTGGGAATGAAACTTTATAAGTGAATTATGTGATCTAAGAATAAGAATAAATCTCATGCCTATGAGTGTCTTAAAGAATCTAGGGGTTGAATAATTAAAATCAGCAAAATTTTCACTTCAATCGAATGACCGATCAGTCTTGTATCATCGAGGAATTATCGAGGATATCTTCGTTAAATTTGGAAAGTTTATATTCCCTATATATTTACTAATTTTAAACATATAAGATGAAGTAGATGTAAAAAATATTCTAGGAATACCATTTTTATACACTAGAATGTATTTAATATCCGTTAACCAAGAGAGACTGATATTCAGTGTTGGAGATGAAAATGTTATTTTATACCTAGAAAAGGCTTCCAAGTAAGGCAATGATTATATTTTACTAATCATCCATATTTTTTTACTAATAAAGGCGATGATTTAATGAAAATTTAGGATAATAAGGATTCCCTCCCCCCTTATGAAGACAAATACCATGATCATGAGAATGAAAACTATTTTGAACCATTGACAAAAGACATTGTCCCACCATTCACACCCTCTGTCATTAAGAAACAATAATTGTAATTAAAACATTTTTTGAGCACATTAATTTACTGATTCCTTAATACCACAACAAAACTTCTAGTAATTATTAGCTCAGATATGACCCAATGTAGTAGAAAAAGATGATTGAAGGCCTAAAAAGGAACAAAAATTAATAGTTTGGGGGAGTGGATGTCCTTATGGGAATCTTCCCTACAATCTTCACTAACAAAATTTCATTAGAAGAAGGTGATAAACACAAATTCCAACCCCATAGGTGAATACCACACCAATGACAGAAGTGGTTAAGAAATAAGTTCTGACATTTATAGACGATGGAATAATATTTTCAAAATCTGATAGAAAATGGGTGAGACCACTGCAAGTCGTTCCCAAGAAGGGCGTCCTAACTATTTTGAAGAATGATGAAGATTAGCTAATTTATACTCAAACCGTCACTAGATGGATAATATACATTAATTATAGGAACATCAATAGGGAAAACCGAAAAGATCATTTTACACTACCCTTTAGGGATTGGATGCTGGAAAGGATTTCATGGAACAAATTCTACTATTTTCTAGATCGGTAATTAGGATATAATAAAATTCCATTCAATCTAGAAGACTAATCCAAAACCATGTTCACCTGTCCATTTAGAACCTTTGCCTGTCAATGTATGCCATTTGGAATGTGCAATGCACCAAAAACTCTTCAAATATTAATGAAACATATATTCCATGATTTAGAATAGGAATTCCTAGAAATATTCATGGACAAATTTTTAGTATATGGAAGATCCTTCGAGGTGTTCCTGAATAATCTAGATCTAGTCTTGTAATGCTTCGAAGAAAAATGCATGGTATTAAACTAGGAAAATTGTCACTTCATGGTCCAAGGTAGCATAGTCCTCAGATATAAAATCTCAAAACAAGGAATGGAAGTGGACCTAGATAATATCTAAGTGATAAAAGACTTACCTAATCCTATAAAAATTAACGGAATAAGGAGGTTTTTGGGCCACATAGGATTTTACAACCACTTTGTTAAAACTTTTCATAATTAGTCCACCCTTTGACATACTTATTGTCAAAGGAAACTATTTTTGAGTTCCTCAATGAGTGTTAACGGGCCTTCTATACCCTAAAAAATAGTCTGGTGGTCACTTCCATCATAATTTTACCAGATTAGACCAATGATTTTGAATTGATGTGCTACACAAGAAAATTCACTATTGGCACTGTCTTAGGACAACAAGTCAAAAATATCTTTTGTAACATTTACTATTCTAGTCACAAAATGATTTATTCTCAGGTAAATGATTCAAAAATTTATAAGGAACTTCTTGTAGTCATCCTTTCATTTGAAATATTCTTCCTATACCTTATTATATTTAAATTTGCGGTCTACACTAACCATGAAAAACTTAAATATCTACTAAACAAAAAAGATTCTAAAACATGACTAATACAATGGATTCTACTGCTGCAAGATTTTGAAACCATAATCAAGGACCTAAAAGGAACTTAAAACATCATTGCAGGCCATTTATCTAGACCTACACTACCCAAAATCAATCATAAAAATAATATTGAAGTCAAGGATGAATTCCCTAATGAAACAATTTTCATGATAGATATATAATCATGAAACACTTTTTAGGATAAATATATTGAAAATTGTCTCTCCATAGGATCACTCTACCCTGAATTTACCTATCAACATAGGAAGAGTTTTTTTTTCCAAATTTTCACATTATGACTAGAATGAACTACTCCTTTTTAAGTGCTGTGATAATAGATGAATGCGGTGATTCACCCCAAAATACTAATAACAAAGTGTTCTCAACATGTGTCATACATAAAAAGTACGAGGGAATCATGGACCTAAACATACCATGGCTAAAATTATTCAAAGAGGGATATTATAGAACATTATCCACCAAGATGTAAGAAACTCTTATCAAAACTATAATCAATTGCAGTGGATAGAGACTATAAGAAAAAGAATAGAATGCCCCAAAATAGAATCCTAGAAGTTGAAGTCTTTGAAATATGGGGGATTGATATCATGGGACCATTTTATAATTATCAATGTAAGTTTTACACCCTATTTAGTATTTAATATGTCTCAAAAGGGGTTGAAGTTGAATCCACTACCCATGACACAAAAATATTGCTATTGAACATTTAATAAAAAATTTATTTTCTATATTTGGATTTCCATGATTACTCATTAGTGATTTGGGAAATCATTTCACCAATAACACTGTGAAAGGCCTTCTTGAAATGTGTGGCATTCGATATAACACTAGTACTCCAAAGCACATACAAACAAGTGGGAATGTTGAAGTGTCAAACAAGGAAATTAAAAAAATCCTAGAAAATATTGTGAAAAATTGTAGAGAGTTCCTGAGTTTCATAGTATATGACTGTTTCCTCACGGATTTCGGGGATGACCTTCTGGACGGGAGATTCAAACGTTCCGATCGGTTTCTAGTGGGTTTGTTCGTAGAACCGGAAACATCCAATGATTCCACATCCGTTTGGACCTACTTTCCAAAGGTAGGCTCTCATTAGCTTGCGGACTGATGAGGCTTAGGAATTTGCATTGGTCGAGGGGATGGGAGGTCGGACTCATCACACCTTTTTGAGGGGAATTATTGTCTACTCCGGGACTCTCTTTATAGATTTAAGTTATGTTCGTGAATCCTTATTACATTACCAAGTATAAAATGTGCTTTCCTTTAGTATTAACAATCAATGATTAAATATGCAAGAAATTTAGAGAATCTTTTATATGTATTCGAGGTTCTTCATCAATAGAGAATCATATATATCTGTTTAGAGATTCTTGGTCAATGGTATCCTTCAAAACATTTATATAAAAGTCTCTTGGTCATTATGATGACCAGGCTGGTTTTAAAGCCACTCAGTGGGGCACTTGAAGTTTATCGTCATTCAGAAGGACAAGGATTATTTCAAAGTTGGGATCGAACCCATAAATGGGCTACCTACGTATCCTTTGTTTTTGAAAAGGAATCAGAACCCACGTAGTTCGAGTGATGGAGTATGATGTTTATGATTGATGGCTCAAAGAAGAATGTCATAATTACTTTTACACTCTAAGCTCACGTGAGTCATGCTCGGTGTGAGAAATAAGAGGTATTGGTAAAAATTAGACAATTGTGCCATGAAAGATGCAATCATAAGAATTTGTTTGGGGCTTATGTATGTATGACTGCCCAGATAGATGAAGGTTTAGGATTCTCTTTTAGGGAGAAAATCCATGAACAGGGTCCATAAAGTTATATGTGCTTCATGGAGATTTGAATACTCTAATATTGGGGCTTAATCCTAAGGAGGATGCCCAAGTTAGGAGGGGACTTATGATTGGATTTTACTCCTGAAAAGGAAACCCAAATCGAGGGTAAATTAGGACTGGTTAAGAGAAATTTAAGGGGGGCTTGGGGTTTACTCCTGAAAAGGAAACCCAAGGTTATGACTGGGACTTACTCCTAAAAAAGGAGGCCCAGGTTAGGGGACTTGGGGCTTACTCCTGAAAAGGAAGCCCAAGATTATGACTGAGTCTTATTCCTGAAAAGGAGACCCAGGTTAGGGATTAAGGTTTGGGGCTTAATCTTGAGGAGGATGCCCATATTTGAGGTTGGGGCTTACTCCTAAGAAGGATGCCCAACTTAAAGGATTTGGGGCTAACTCCTAAAAAGGATGCCCAGATTTGAAATTGGGGCTTACTCCTGAGGAGGATGCCCAAGTTAAAGGATTATGATTGGGTCTTACTCCTGAGGAGGATTTCCAAGTTAAGGATTCTATCATCTTAAAAGATGAGGTTGAATGAATGAACTCTCTATATTTAGTGACATAAGGATATTTAAATCACTAGGTTTTGAGAGATATTCCACAGAATTCCTTTCAGATAAGGAAGTCAAATCAAGAAATCATGCCATAAATGGATTTGAAGAGTGTCTTGAAGACTGAATCTTGAAAAGGAAATGTGTAATGGCTTAAGAGGGGTAAAATGGGCAAGATGGGCACCCAAAAAGGTAGGGGCGCGCAAGTCTTGAAAGGCGCGCAAGTCTTCTGGCGGCGCGCAAGTATTGGTCGCGCACGTATACCTGTGCGACATGAGGGGTAGTTGCGCGATTCTCAAACATCATTAGAATATTTGAGCGACTCTTTATAAATCCCTTTAGAATCCTCTTGAGGTTCTTCCATAAAAGGGACGCGCAAGTTCTATTGAAGGAATAAGATGGCGCGCAAGTGTTGATGAGTTTCAACACTTAGGCCTTCTTTCTTCTCTTTAAATATTCCGTTCTAGGTAACAAATTACCTTTAGAAGTGTTCCGGAATCTTTGAGAAGAGACTTGGGCGTCAGGAGCTTCAATCCGAGTTTCTGGAAAAACATCCTCTCGAATGGGGGGCCCACAGGGTCTATTTATATGCAAAAGAATACCCCGGGCGGTTACCGGGTGGTTACCCCTTAGGTCGCGCAAGTCACTTGCGCGACCAAGGTTTCCGCGCAAGTGTACTTGCGCGACAGTGAGATAACTTGCGCGGTGAAGTTGCTGTTGATCCTTTGTTCATGCCTTTGTCGATTTTTGATGTTTTCTTCAAAGGTTGAATCACTTTGAGCTCAGATATTCCCTTTTCCGATCTTTAGATTCTGTGATGAAAGGAGCGTCAACAAAAGTCCCCCTCAGAGTTGGATCCGGAGAGAAATGAGGATTTGACTCTGAGGAAATTGGATCCATTCAAAGGAAAAGGGGGGCGCGCAAGTCTTCAGTGCGCAGAGGGCAGCGCGCAAGTTTGCATCGCGCAGGCTTTAAGCGCTCTGGGTACGGCGCGCAGATAGGCTTCCTGGCCTATAAATACAAGGCCTCACCTCCGTACAAGTATCTGGATTTCCGGACTTCATACCTTCTCGAGATCTCGACGCGCAGGTCACCTAAGCCGCGCAAGTCTCTTTTCCACTGTTCCCTCGCTGTCGCGCTCCTGTAAAGGTATTCGTACTTGCGCGGTTTATACATGCGCGTCAAAAACTAGCGCGACACATGAAATACTTGCGCGCCATTGTTTAGATTTGCGCGACTTAATGCCTTGGCCATTTTTTCCGAATTCTTTCACAAATTTTATGAAAAATAAACCCATTTAAGAGTTAAATTTGTTCAACTTTTGTGCAGATTCAATGGCTCCTAAGGGAATTGGAACGACTGATGAACTGGCTAGAAAGCGGATTGATGACATGATGAACATTATTGGCCATGATTACTATGATATCTGCGACAACACTTTCCCAGATTTGGATAAGTACTTGAAGAAATATCATATTAATTTCCCACAGAGCATCTACCTGTCTCTGTGTGTTCATGGTCATCTGCAAGGAGTCAATGTTCCAAATGCAAACAATTATACACCTGAGATGCAACTGCACTGCAACTTCTCTATTTCGGTTATGTTGTGCAATAAGAGTAACAACAATGGTGTGAACTTTCAAATTCTTCCTCCATGTCATTTCCTTGCAGATATGAAAATGGCAAACCCATGGGCTGAAATGTTTTCCACTAATGGTTGGTGGAGAGAAGACAAACATGGTATTAGAGTAATATCTGAAAAGAGTACTCTCTCCAAATGGCTCTTTTACTTCCAATGCTCCATTCTCAAATCCATGTATCCATCTTCCAAGTCTCTTGGACAGAAACAGAGTCACTGTTTGATCAGCAGAAAATTTTCTCAAACCGCACTCAAGAACATCCTTTTACAATTGTTCCAATAAGAGCTGGTATCACTGCATCTCTTATTGTATCCAGTTGAATGAATGAATTCCAGGTGGTTGCTAATGAAGCTCGGGATGCCGTAAATCAAATGAAGTGTTATGTTGAAAGCCTCTTGTAATTCTTGAAAAAAGAGAAGAGACTCCAGTCTGTGGATGTCCTTCTAACTCTTGTGTATCAATGAAAAACACTTTCGTCTTCAATCATTTGTACCTGCATTCTTTCATTACCTGCTTCAAATTTACTTAAGCCAATGGGCCTAGTAAGCATAGTTTGATTTTTACTAGGATTATTACAAATAATCCTACAAACATTGAACCTTTTAATTGCTCAATATTACCTAAATCATACAAAAAATGTATATTTAGTGAGCTGGAACTTGACTTTTATTCAGAGTTCCTTTGTCTTTTGTGTGGGCAGTTTAAAGTCATGAACGTCGGAGATAAAGGGGCTAATGTTTAAGGTCGAAATAGCTTTGACCAAAAATGGATTAAAATGGATTCAATTCCTTGACAATTTATCTGAAAACAAATTACCAAACTCAAGTATGAGAGAAAATATGTAAACTATGGCTTAAGAATATTTGAATCTGAGGAATGATATGAAAAAGAGCTAAAAGGCATTAGAAGAAGTAGTTTCCAAGAATGAAGTTACTATTATTTAACAAAACCCGTTAGGGGGTTGAAATATGCAGGGCCACCTATGGACATTGGCTGCATGGTCAAATAAATAGTATCTTTCGGCTGACAAGTCTGTTATGTGGACTGTTTATGCAAGGCCACCTATGGGCACGTGCTGCATAGTCAGGCAAAAGAACTCCCAGAAATTTACTTTCCTACTGCTAAAAGCCAGTGAAAGTTTATAGAGATTCAAATTTTCTAAAGTATAGAGTTTGTTGTATGGAAAGAGGTACTTGAATATGGAGAAGATATTTCCGAACAAGAATATCGAAGAACTGGATGAATATCACTCCTACGAAGGTCTGACCCAAACGTAGGGAAGAAGAATAAACCATAGACTTGAATACTTTCAGATCATGAAAAAGGATATGGGACAAATATGTTAAGGATTGCTATTTTTTTGCGTATCCCTACATACTTTCGTTTAAGACAAATAAGGACAAAAGAGGCATTCTTCCCAAGAATGAAGTTACCATTATTTAACAAAACCCGTTAGGGGGTTGAAATATGCAGGGCCACCTATGGGCATTTGCTGCATGGTCAAATAAATAGTATCTTTCGGCTGACAAGTCTTTTATGTGGACTGTTTATGCAAGGCCACCTATGGGCACATGCTGCATAGTCAGGCAAAAGAATTCTCAGAAGTTTGACATTTTTGTGACTAGAAGTCATGAAAAGGGTTATGAAGATCTGAAAATATTTAAGGTTAGGATTATAACACATAAAGATGGGTATTGTCCAATGTATATAGAGATACCTAGGTCAATGATAACCATAATCATGTTGTGGCTGGGTCCTGAATTGAAATTTTGGACTTCACTACGTATCTCATAAGAATGAGAATCAAGCCATACGTAGTTCTTGAAATGCAGTTTAACGTCGTGCAGGACGAAAGTATGAGTGATCTTAGTTTAGGGTCATAGAATTCGGACCATAATAATGAATACACAGTGTGTGTTTTCATGAGGACTTTTCAATCAAGGGACTGAAAGTGAAATTTGGGGTTAGGACCAAAAGACTTGGGGCTGGATTCGAGGGATACTCGAACATTCCTACGTATCCCATAAGGATGGGAATCAAGCCCACGTTGTTCTAGAAATGCCCTTTGTACAAATTTGGTTCGTACATGTGAAGGGTGAAAGGGGACTTTAGTGCAATGATGGTTTAACCTGAGACAAAAAGTTTAGGTATTACCATGTATACACGTAGTCTTTTGAAATGAAAACCATGATTGAAAAATCAATGTCAATAATAGTTCTCTCTCAAATGAGGAAATCAAAGAGTATTGTAGTTTATTGTCATACCGGACAAAAGTGTTGCATAGTTTAACGTCATATAACAAGGACGAAAGTGAATCAATGTAAAAAATATTGATTCCAGGGGCGGTTTCACAAATCAACATCATATGAGATGGTGGTGAACTGATGTGAAGAGATTGTTTTTGGGCTTGAACTTTGGGAGGCTGCCTATATACCCAGCCTGGAGGGCAAGGATCAAAGTCCATGTAGTTCAATTAAAGAATGAATTAATGATCAAGTTGTTCTTGGGGACAACGATCTAATAATAAAAAATGTTGTTGGGACTTACACATGGTTAGTGGCCCAGAGGGAGTATTATGGTTGATGTTCGCTCTAAGCTCACGTGAGTCATACTCGGTGTGAGAAACAAGAGGTAATAACAACCTTAACGATGCACAGTTTAATGTCATGTAAGACATAAAAAAGGGACTATGCAGTTTAAAGTCTTGCAGTTAGGACTATTGGTGCTGCACGGTTTAGTGTCATGTAGCAGGGACAAAATAACAGTTTAATGTCATTTAGGGCATATTAAGGATTTTCTGTACAGTTTAGTGTCATGTAGTTAGGACGATGGGGATAAAATAGTTTAACGTCATGTTGGACGAAAGGGGGACTGTGCGGTTTAATGTCATGCAGTAAGGACAAAAGAGTGTACCATTTTAACGTCATGTCGGACCAAAGTGCGAATAGTTTAAGGTCATATGCATGGACCGTGAATGGTGCAGTTTAATGTCATACTGGACTTTTGAGATTATATAGTTTAACGTCTTTCCGGATGTGAGGGACTTTTATACAGTTTAGCGTCATGTAGTTAGGACGTCACAGTTTAACGTCTTGCTGGACATAAGGGATTTGCAAATAGTTTGTGGTCATATACATGGACCAGGGATGATGCAGTTTAAGGTCTTGATGGACGGTTTAGGGAACCTTTTCACAGTTTAATATCGTGTGGGACGAAGTTGTAGTTTAAAGTCATACTGGACCATTGCTGTATAGTTTAAGGTCATATAGCAAGGACGAACTGGTGCTGTACAGTTTAAAGTCATGTAGCTAGGACTAAGGTGAACCAATATGAGGATATCAGTTCTGGGGACTTTTTACAGTTTAACGTCGTGTTGGACGATGAAAGTGTCACACAATTTAATGTCATGTTGCTAGGACACAATATAGTTTAATGTCATCTCGGACATATAAGGAACTTCTGTACAGTTTAATGTCATGTAGATAGGACATAATATAGTTTAATGTCATCTCGGACATATCATGAACCAATGTGACTGTTTTGGATCTGGGAACAATATTTTGTGTTTATACAAAATACTTCTTCAGAAATCTGGCATTAGTTGGAGTCGTGATGTGTTCTCCATCCATTGAGATTAGAGAATACGCTCCATTAGAGTAGACCTTATGTATTGAATAAGGTCCTTCCCATTTTGGTTCAAGCTTGGGAGGCTTCTTTCCTGGTATCATTGGTGCTCTGAGAACCAATACCAATTCTCCCTGAATGAATGAATGAAGACAAACTTTTTTGTTAAAAGCTCGTGCTATTCGATTCTGATAGATTTCCAAGTGGTGCAAAGTGCACAATCTTTTCTCATCTAACTGTTCCAATTCATTCAAACGCTTTTGGGATTGTTCATCTGTAGATAACTGATCACAAATAGCTTTTATAAGTGAGGGCAATTGAACTTCAATTGGCAAGACTGCTTCTGTTCCATATACCAATGAATATGGAGTTGACCGCGTTGCATTGCGAGTGGTAGTCCGATAAGCCCATAAATCATGAAAGAGTTTATCAGGACCTGACCTCTTATCTTTATCCACCATCTTTTGCAGTATATGTGAAAGAGTCTTGTTGAAGGCTTCTATCTAGACATTAGCCGCTGCATGATATCGAGATGAATGGTTGGACTTAATGTTGTATTCTTGATACAATTTCTTTACCTCAGAAGAACAGAAGTTGGTGCCGTTGTCCGTCAATATGGTATGAGGGACACCAAATCTAGTAATGATGTTAGACTTGATGAAGCTAACAATGCATTTAGAACTGACTTCTTTGAGAGGTACTGCCTCTGCCCATTTGGAAAAGAAATCAGTAGCAGTAAGAATGAACTTAAACTGTTTGGCCGTAGCTGAAGGGTAAGGTCCCACCACATCCATTCCCCATGTAGAAAATGGCCATGAGTATTTAGCTGTATGAAGCAACTCTGGAGGTTTATGAATGAAGTTGGCATATACTTGGCATGAATGACACTTCTTTGTAAAATTAACACAATCTTGTATCATTGAAGGCCAAAAGTATCCAAGCCTTCGAATTTGATCAGACAATCTATGTCCAGACTGGTGGGCACCACAGACTCCTGCATGCACTTCTTTTATGACAGCCATTGTCTCTTCACCATTAATACATCTGAAGAGAACTCCATCAAAACCATGTTTGTAGAGAATTTTCTCGAGGTGGTTTGGGTTATCATAAAGAGTAAAATTGACCACATGTCGTCGAATTTGTTCTTTCTCGGCTCTATCAGGTGGAAGTGTTCCATTTTGAAGGTATTCCCTGATAGGTGACATCCATCCTGTAGTATGACCATACAGTTCAGGAATGGGACTAATTTCATTAATTTCCTCTGTTCTGACTTGAACATAAGGTGAAATTGCACGACGATGGGCAATACAGATGGTTGTCTCGTCCCGATTTGGATCTGCTAAAGCTGTGGCTATATTAGCCAGTGCATCAGCTTGAGAATTTTGTGATCTTGGGACATAAGAAAATGTCGGTTCTGAAGGGAATTCCGACATTAACTCTCTGACGTAATCATACAAAGGGATTAATTCTTCTTTTCTGATGGCATAATCCCCATTGACTTGTTTGATTACCAGTTCTGAATCACCTTTCACCTTTAAGTGATTCACTTGTGCTTGAAGCGCTAATTCCAAGCCTGTAATGAGAGCTTGGTATTCAGCTTCATTATTGGTACCACCTTCCCAAAACAAAAAGGAATAAGGTAACACTGCCTTATCTGGAGAAATGAGCAAAATTCCTAAACCAACTTTGTTGAATTTAGGATTTTCCATTTTCTTCCCTGTTGGACTTCTAGAAGCACCATCAAAATACATTTCCCATGTTTGAGGACTCTCTTGAATAGAGAAAACTTCCGCATTAGGGAGTTCGATATCTGAATACGTGTCTTCCACTGAAGGATGTTCAGCCAGAAAATCAGCCAGAGCTTGGCCCTTAATTGCCTTTTGAGACACATACTGAATGTCAAACTGCTGTAGAATAACCGCCCACCTTGTCAGATGTCCTGTAAGCATTGGACGACTAAGGATGAATTTGAGCGGATTATTACGAGATACCAATTGGACCTCATGATGTTGCAGGTAGTGTCTCAGTTTCTGAACTGCAAAGATTAATGCTAGGAAGCACTTTTCAATACTTGAATAGCGGGTTTCTGCTTCAAGCATAGTTCTACTGAGATAGTAGAGACTATTTTCATTCCCAGTATCATTCTTTTGAGCGAGAAAGGCACCCAATGATCACTCTAAAGCTGTCACATAGAGGATAAGCGGTCTACCCTCAACAGGTGGCATGAGTACTGGTGGACTTAAGAGGTATTTCTTGAGAACATCAAATGCTTCTTGACATTCTTCAGTCCACTGGTAAGTGACTCCTTTCTTCAATAATTTGGTAAAGGGTAAACTTTTTCCTGCCAAATTGGAGATGAAACGCCGAATATAGGCTAAGTGTCCTTGAAGTCCTCTTAATTCTTTCAAATTCTGAGGAGGTGACATACCAAGGATTGATTTGGTCTTCTCAGGATCGACTTCAATACCACGATGGCGTACAACAAAGCTGAGGAATTTTCCTGAGGTTACCCCAAAAGCACATTTTAAGGGGTTCATCTTTAAATTTTGTTGTCGAAGCTTGTGGAATATGACTTCCAAATCAGCCAAGTGATTAGAACGTTGTTTAGATTTAACCACCAAATCATCTACATAGCATTCAACAAACTTCCCTAAAAGAGGTTTGAAGATACGATGCATGTCGCATTGATATGTTGCACCTGCATTCTTTAAACCAAAGGGCATCACCCGGTAACAAAACACACCTTGAGGAGCTATGAAGGCTGTATATTCCTCATCTTCTGGGGCCATTCGGATCTGATTATATCCGGAATATCCATCCATGAAAGAAATTACTTCATAGCCAGCCGTCGCATCAATTAAGAGTTCTGTAATCGGAACTGGGAAATCATCTTTAGGACAATACCGATTAAGATATCTGAAATTGATGCAAACCCTAATTTGTCTGTTCTTCTTCTTTACAGGGACAATATTAGCCAACCATTTGGGATATTGAACTTCTCTGACAAAGTTGGCTTTGATCAGCTTATCCACTTTAGCTTCAATTTTTGAAGCATAGGTTGGGTGTGTTCTTCTCGCGGCTTGTTTAAAACCTCGATGTTCTTTTGGTAAACCCAAATGATGAGTAGCAACATCAGGATCAAGCCCAGGCATTTCTGTATAATTCCAAGCAAAAATATCTTTATTTTGCTTTAGAAAAGAAATATACATCTCTTGCTCTTCAAGGGTCATGGCCGCACTAATTAAAGTGGGGCGTGGATCTTTCTCTGTACCCAGATTTACTTCTCTGAGTTCATCCACAGTGGTAGAGATACCCTCTTCAAATGCTGGAGGAGCATCTCTAAGATCTTCCTCTTCCTCTTCATCATGTGTTATTTCTTCCGTTTCTACTTGCAAAGTAGATGAGAAAATGAAATTCTCATGATCATAAGAGATTTCAAAATTTTCACATTTTGAAGAAGAAGCTTCCATTTCCGACCCTATTGATGATAAAGGGTCTTCTTTGGGAAATAAAGAGGAGATGATGGATCGAGAATCGACATCATTATTCACCTCTGGTGTTGCTATAACTTCTTCTGGCCTGATTAGCGAAGTATAGACTTGTTGGACTTCATCACCACTTATGCTTTCATCACTGCTTGGTAGGTTACCAATTTCTCCCATGTTGTATGGCTCGATTGCCGTAACTGACATTATGGATCTTTCCATAAGAGTATTTTGATTTGGGCCTATTTTGTCAATTTGACTGATAGGTAACACATAATCTGTACTCACATGTGAAAATGGATTTATTGGAATTTTCTCCAAACCATATGGGGCATTAACTTTGGTAATTTCCTTCATTGTAGAGTTTTCTCTTCCCTTCACGTGATAAAATTCCGCCTCAATGTATTGAGACTCACAAGTCTTGAACGGGGCCTTATCACCATACAATGTTCCAACATGACCATCAAAACAGTATTTGAGACATTGATGGTATGATGAAGGAATAGCTGCATGCTGATGTAGCCAGGGTCTTCCAAGCAAGATATTGAAAGCTGAGTCTTGATCAACAATCATGAAATCCGAATTGGATACAAGATCTCCAAACTGAGTTCTGAGTGTAACTTCTCCCAGTGGTTCTTGTACATTTTTATCATATCCTTGTAACATCATGGTAGAAGGAGATAAATCAGATTTCGTGAGGCCCAATCGACGAAGTGTACGAATGGGCATGAGGTTGACTCCTGAACCATTGTCAATGAAAGCTCTTCGAACATCTACACCATTGACTTTGCCAGATAAGTACAAAGGTTTTATGTGACCATGCACAACATCATCTTCATCTTTATCAGTAAAAGATATCACTGCATGGCATTCTGCAGGATTATTCTCTATGTGATAGATTTCAGCTACATCAATTTCAGCTTCAAACTCCTGAGGACTTGACAAAGCTTCGATGAGTGCTTCCCGAAGATCTTTTGATAGATTCAAAGCATCCAAAATTGATAACTTGGCTGGTACTTGGGCCAAGTGTTTCAATATATCATACTTTTGATCTAGAGGTCTGTGTTTCCCAATAGGAATATGCGGTTTAGCAGGTACCTTGGAAGCAGATGCTTTGGAAGCTGATGCATCTTGTATTGAAGTTGGCAACATCCTTGGTTTTGGAAGATTAGACTGATTAGATCCATTTACTTGCTGAGATAAAGAAGATGGAACCTTTAATCGGTCTTCCAAAATAACTGTGCCAAAACTGAGTTGGCCATTGGAAGAAGAACTTGCTTGTTCTTTTTGAGCTCGCTGAAGGGCTCTACCACGAGTTTCTGCTGCATATACAGTGCTAGCAGGGGTAAAATTAGAGTAGTGGCTTCGGAAAGATCCACGTCTTCCCCTGTATCCTGAACCTCTAGAACTTCCTCGGATTCCCTTATTTGATACAAGGAATTCAGGCTCATCAAGACTGGAACATGGATCTGTTAATTGAATCATATTAACAGAACCAAAGATTAACTCTTCGTCTGATAAAGACTCTGCCTGGTTAGCCTGTTTAGGCTGTGCCGTTTGGTGGGACGGTGCCCGCGGCTTTGAAGTAGATGGCATGAAATCTGCCAGAGTCAAAGACAATTTAGGCTTTGATACATACTCATCTTCTCCTGATTCCTCTTTCTTTTTTGAATTGCGCTGCCCTTTTGAGGATTTGTATTTTGATGGAGGCTTTACTGCAGCTTTTGTAGGAGACACAATTGGCTTCTTCAATTGTGTTCGCAAAATGGAATGGGTCCGATTGATTGTCTTTCTGACCATCCAATCATCATATTTTTTCGCAGTTTTGCTTTTGACTTCCTGCCACTCGCCTCCTTCATCTAGATCTGTAGCAGTAATACACGCTACATGAGATGAAGAACCCTTCAATTTGACTTGTCCCAAGTCAGCCATCTTTTTCAGGAGGTCTTTAAAGACAAAACACTCCTGGATGGGATGCCCCAACATTTGATGAAAGGGACAATAATTGGGACGGTCTTCATCTCCTTCCTTGTTTGGCCTCTTGGGCACTGGTAATTGAACCAAATTATTTTCCAGAGCTGAAATGAAGTAACCATGAACTTGCTCACTTCGGAAAGAGTATGTTTTACTCTTCATATCCTCAAATTGTTTTCGTCGTTGATCTTTTTGATAATTTGGACGAAACAGCCTTTGTTGTTGGCGTTCAGGAGGTGGAGCCCTTCGAGAAGATAAAGGTTTTGAAGTAGAAATAGGTACAGGTTCTTGTTTAATCATAACTATAGCAGTTTCCGCTTTACCCATTCTCCTTCCTGGAGCTGATGGAATTATACGAGATTTAACCTTAGCCTGTATAAGGGAATCTTCAATCTGTTGAGCGATTGAAGTAAGGTCTCGAAACCCTCCTATGTATTTCACAGGGATCAATGGCGTGCGTAATTCGTCACGCAAATTTGCCACACAGATTGTCAACAATTCCTCCTGAGGGAGTGCTAAACTCAGGGAATAAGTTAATCCCTTCTAACGAGCAATGAAATTAGAGACTCTTTCATTCTCCCTTTGCTTACAGTTTGTAAGATCGAAAACTGTCGTTTTTGGCAAAGTTGAGCTAAATTGATGAAGGAATTTTTGACGAAGATCCTCCCATCCGATGACTGACCGGGATTACAAGCTTGTATACCAGACAAAAGCTGGTCCTTGCAAGGTTCGCACGAAGCATCTGAGTTTCACTGCTTCTTGCTGCTCTGGAGTTCCCATCATAGGATCACAATAAGACACGTAATGCGTCAAATGTTGTTCGGGGTCGCCTGATCCATTGAAAGTAGGGAAAACAGGGTTTCCAAAACTGGATGGTGGAGAAATTGAATCTACCCATTCAGGGTAAAATTTCTTTTCAGGTTGAACTTGCGCCCGTTTCCCTTCCATAGTTTCTAACTGATCTGTTAATGACTCAATAGTAGTTATTAACTTTTGAGAAACATCAGGTTGAACTTGGTTTTGGGTAGGTGCAATGAATGGAGCTTGGACAGATGTGGTGGTTGGTGCTGCAATTGATGGTAGTGCTGCCAACCGTTGTTGCGTTTGACCCGTAGGATTAGACCTCTGAGGGTGTACTGATAAAAGAGGATATTCCTGATCCATCTCAGTAGTTACAAAAAATTCCTTCGGCTGTCAGACTTCAGCATTATTAAGAAGAAGACTACTCTGAAGTAGTTCTGCATTCAACCTTCTTAATTCTTTCATTTCTTCCTCCTGTTGTGCAAACCTTTGCTCTAATGAGAGCGATTGACCTCATTCAGAGGAAGGGTGAGAAGTAACCTGATTCTTTCCTTTCCCCTTATTGGATCCTTTTCGGAGAGGGGGAAGTGGGTTACTTGAAGGAATACTCAAATTTTGGGTAAGCCTTTGATTACGTGTGCGCACACCTTCTTCATTTAGGTCTGTGTGCGCAACTTCTTGTGCAGGAACCTCTTCATCTGATCCCTCTGATTGAGCCTCATCTGGTGAATCAGCAGCAACAGCATTGATGACATTAATGGATGCATATTGCATGGAATCCTTTCTATCATCATTTCTGTGATATTGTCTTCTTCTATGTCCATGATGAGACATGGCATTCCGTTGACTTGATCCCTCGGGAACTTCTTGGAGAACCGTCACTTGGAGAGAACCTCCTGATAGCTTGGCTCTTCGTTCATCTTGAGGCTTATTTCCTAATCGAGAGAATACTGATTTTCTCTGAGGGAGGGATTGATGATTTGAAAAAGTCCCCAGTCCGGTGGACTGGGGATGTTCCTGCTGCTTTCGCTCAACTCCTCGAATCCCATTTGTTGACTCTGAGGGTTGGGTTAGAGAAGTCCCCAGTCTGACAAGCTGGGGTGTCTCTTGACATTCTATGTCTGAGATCTTCTTAAAATCTCTCTTGATCTTGTGAATATTAGTTCGGAAATTAGCTGGATGCATTAACCTTTATCCACTTTTATCGCCTGGTTCAACAGACCGTTGGATGATTTCCGAAACTTCTGTCATTTGATGACGTGTTTTCTCCAGACGAGAGACTTGTGCAATATTCTCGCCTGCTTGATGTAGGAGAAATTCAACAACTTGTTCTCTATATACTTGATTTTGAGAGGAACTAGTTGAAGCCTGTTCTTGAGCAAGCTTTTGATTATGAACAAAGCCCATTGACTGTGGCCGGCCATGGGCAATAACATTGCATGAGACCATTTTCGGCGGGCTTTGCTGACTGGAAAGCACTGTGAAATGTAGTGCTCCGTGAACACCCCATCCTCTGATATGAACATCAGATGAAGCATTGGCAATTAACTAACGCAATTTTCTTAGTGCGCCAAGGCATGAACGTTGAAGGGTTCTTTGTTGCTTTTCAGCCTTCGGATACCGAGAGACTGATAGAGATGCCAAATCAATCTGGAGTTGTAACCATTCTATTATCTTAATATGATTTTCATAATCACCGTAAGATAATACTTTCTTCTTCAATTGACAAAGAGTCTTCCATATGTTGAGACGAATATCATGGATTCCATCATCCGTCAACATCTTTGGAATGTCGTACTGGGAGTCAGCCAAAGGCCAAAACATGACTGGTACTTCACCTTTTCCCGTTTTTTCCTCATGTTCAGCATTTCCACATTATCATTAAATGAAGATTCTTCTACCTGTTTGGACCAGAGTTGGTGTTTCCTTGTTGCTTCATCGGATTCAACAAGATTGGTAGAGAGATCACTATTCATGCTGGAAGATGAATGACCCAGGGATGGTTCAGAGAATAACCTAAACCCCAGGCTATCTTCTGATGGAGAAAGAGTTTCACCTGCCGATAGTAAAGCATCAGACATGACTGGTTTTACGTTTGCAAGTGCCTCGAGATAGGAGGTCTTTCTCGTCACTACATTGCCTTCTGAAGAATTTTCGAGACAACGTGAATCACTACTGCGGAGAGGACTTTCGCAGCGAAGTTCATCACCATGAGGAGGACCGTCATGATGGGTTACAACAAAAGATGAAATCTTTTGCTCCTTGGTCTTCTGACCACACAGAGGGTTCCTGTGGCTCTCATCTGAATAAGAAACTTCAAGATTGACCAAACTTTCATGAAGCAAGCCATCATGTGGAAGTGTCTGTTGAAGACCTTCAAAATTAATGTTCCCGTTATTGAGAACTGAGGGAGTCGAATCTTGAATTCTGACAGATAAATGTCTGAGGGCTTCAAGAACTCCAGCATCGAGCAAGGACTTGTTGCAGATTGGCCTTTGATCTCCTGACTGTGCTGGGCGGATCTTTTTCTTAGATGCCTTCTTACTCACTTTAGAAACCACTTGTTGACGAAAGTGGTTACTATGAGCAGGTGTATGTGCCTGATCAGGAAAGATGGTCATGTTAGGCTGACGATCTCCACTCAAATCAGGTGTATGTGCCTGACTTGGTTGTCCGTATGATATGGGGGAGTATTCCCCATAAACCTCTTGGACTGGAACAGATGTGTGTGTCTGTTCCGAAGTGAATCGTTGATGTGTCACTCCACTGTTAGGGATAGATTTATGTGTCTGTCCCTGAGATGATGCTGAAGCTTTTATGATATCCTGGCAAGCATCCAGAATATGAGCAGGAATTTGCTTCTGCTCTTTCACCATTGAAAAAATATGTTTGGTGACTTCAGCCACCGGAACGGGGATATACGTCCATTCCGGGTTTGGAGTAGGTGTATGTGCCTGCTCCTGTCCTCCTTTTCCTGTCAGTGAATCCTGACAGTACTCAAGTGTGGAGGCAGAGAGTTGAGTCTGCCTCCTGTTTGTCGTCGGGGCTTTCTGACTGACTTCTCCGTGCGCTACCAGGCGAGACTGTTGGTAGGCTTGATTAGTATTAGCAGGTGTATGTGCCTGCTGATTACACTTCGCCAAACGCGGATGACGAGATCCATCATGTGTAGTCAGACGAGCCTGTTGACTAACTGGTGATGTATAAGCAGGTGTATGTTCCTGCCTATAGTACTCCACCGGAATTGCCTGGCGGGATTGGCTTGATGCTTCCAGACGAGTCTGCTGGACAGCGGAATTAAAACGGACAGGTGTGTATGCCTGCTCGTTGTTTCCCACCAAGTTAGGTTGGTGGACTTCTCCGGAGATGGCAGGGATGACAACCTGCCCATTATTAACCGGATTCCGTCTCTGGCGGTTCATCTTGTCTGCTCGGGTTCGAGGAACCTGAGCTGAATTCCTGGAGTTGGTACCTTCATCATGTTGAGGGCGCACTACCGCACGAGTCTGGCGGAGATTGTTGATGGGAGCCCTTGAGAAGGACTCCTGTCTTTTTGAATTAAGGTCCTGCGGGACCGGCTCATTCACTTCCTCAGAGTAAGGGAGTGAATGGAAATTGCGTTTCGGGGATAACGACCCGAAACGGTTGGAGATGGTAGTCAGCACCGCCTGCTTGTTGATCGCTGGCCGCCGTTGTCCGGACGACCAGGTAGAGTTGTTAACTTGGAGGGCTTGACGAGCGGCCTCCAGAGTTGGGATAGTACCATTGCGACGGTACTCCTTAACCAGTGCATTAGAAACCCAGCGTTGAAGATGCTGAGTTGGTGATGTCATCCTCAGAGCGGACGAAGTTCCAGCAGGAGTAGTAGCATTGGTTTTCACAGCAGCAGACCTCACAGTAGAGGTGTTCACAGTAGCAGTATTCACAGGGGTGAATTTAAGGAAAGCCATTTTGCAGAAGATCTTCAGAAAAGAGTGCTTGTTCCATATAACAGACATAATCAAGATGAATCCGGCCACTGCATCTTTTGGATGAGCACATGTCAATGATTGATTTGTTGGACTAAGGGGCCTAACAAATAAGAAGAACATCACTTTAACTTGGTTAAGGATTCACGTCGGGTTCACCATTTTTGTTTCCTCACGGATTTCGGGGATGACCTCCTGGACGGGAGATTCAAACGTTCTGATTGGTTTCTAGCGGGTTTGTTCGTAGAACCGGAAACATCCAATGATTCCACATCCGTTTGGAACTACTTTCCAAAGGTAGGCGCTCATTAGCTTGCGGACTGATGAGGCTTAGGAATTTGCATTGGTCGAGAGGCTGGGAGGTCGGACTCATCACACCTTTTTGAGGGGAATTATTGTCTACTCCGGGACTCTCTTTATAGATTTAAGTTATGTTCGTGAATCCTTATTACATTACCAAGTATAAAATGTGCTTTCCTTTAGTTTTAACAGTCAATGATTAAATATGCAAGAAATTTAGAGAATCTTTTATATGTATTCGAGGTTCTTCATCAATAGAGAATCATCTATATCTGTTTAGAGATTATTGGTCAATGGTATCCTTCAAAACATTTATATAAAAGTCTCTTGGTCATTATGATGACCAGGCTGGTTTTAAAGCCACTCAGTGGGGCACTTGAAGTTTATCGTCATTCAGAAGGAAATGGATTATTTCAAAGTTAGGATCGAACCCATAAATGGGCTACCTATGTATCCTTTGTTTTGGAAAAGGAATCAGAACCCATGTAGTTCGAGTGATGGAGTATGATGTTTATGATTGATGGCTCAAAGAAGAATGTCATAATTACTTTTACACTCTAAGCTCACGTGAGTCATGCTCGGTGTGAGAAACAAGAGGTATTAGTAAAAATTAGACAATTGTGCCATGAAAGATGCAATCATAAGAATTTGTTTGGGGCTTATGTATGTATGACTGCCCAGATAGATGAAGGTTTAGGATTCGATTTTAGGGAGAAAATCCATGAACAGGGTCCATAAAGTTATATGTGCTTCATGGAGATTTGAATACTCTAATCTTGGGGCTTACTCCTAAGGAGGATGCCCAAGTTAAGAGGGGACTTATGATTGGATTTTACTCCTGAAAAGGAAACCCAAATCAAGGGTAAATTAGGGCTGGTTAAGAGAAATTTAACAGGGGCTTGGGGTTTACTCCTGAAAAGGAAACCCAAGGTTATGACTGGGACTTACTTCTAAAAAAGGAGGCCCAGGTTAGGGGACTTGGGGCTTACTCCTAAAAAGGAAGCCCAAGATTATGACTGAGTCTTATTCCTGAAAAGGAGACCTAGGTTAGGGATTAAGGTTTGGGGCTTACTCCTGAGGAGGATGCCCATATTTGAGGTTGGGACTTACTCCTAAGAAGGATTCCCAAGTTAAAGGACTTGGGGATAACTCCTAAAAAGGATGCCCAGATTTGAAATTGGGGATTACTCCTGAGGAGGATGCCCAAGTTAAAGGATTATGATTGGGGCTTACTCCTGAGGAGGATGCCCAAGTTAAGGATTCTCTCATCTTAAAAGATGAGGTTGAATGAATGAACTCTCTATATTTAGTGACATAAGGATATTTAAATCACTAGGTTTTGAGAGATATTCCACAGAATTCCTTTCAGATAAGGAAGTCAAATCAAGAAATCATGCCATAAATGGCTTTGAAGAGTGTCTTGAAGACTGAATCTTGAAAAGGAAATGTGTAATGGCTTAAGAGGGGTAAAATGGGCAAGATGGGCACCCAAAAAGGTAGGGGCGCGCAAGTCTTGAAAGGCGCGCAAGTATTCCGGCGGCGCGCAAGTATTGGTCGCGCAAGTATACCTGCACGACATGAGGGGTACTTGCGCGATTCTCAAACATCATTAGAATATTTGAGCGACTCTTTATAAATCCCTTTAGAATCCT
The DNA here is from genome assembly GCA_963277665.1 of Viscum album. Taxonomy (NCBI): domain Eukaryota; kingdom Viridiplantae; phylum Streptophyta; class Magnoliopsida; order Santalales; family Viscaceae; genus Viscum; species Viscum album. The sequence goes on along the minus strand of OY728135.1, from coordinate 1,918,444,472 downwards.
CTTGAGGTTCTTCCAGAAAAGGGACGAGCAAGTTCTATTGAAGGAATAAGATGGCGCGCAAGTGTTGATGAGTTTCAACACTTATGCCTTCCTTCTTCTCTTTAAATCTTCCGTTCTGGGTAAGAAATTACCTTTAGAAGTGTTCCGGAAGCTTTGAGAAGAGACTTGGGCGTCAGGAGCTTCAATCCGAGTTTCTGAAAAAAAATCCTCTCGAATGGGGGGCCCACAGGGTCTATTTATAGGCAAAAGAATACCCCGGGCGGTTACCGGGCGGTTACCCCTTAGGTCGCGCAAGTCACTTGCGCGACCAAGGTTGCCGCGCAAGTGTACTTGCGCGACAGTGAGATAACTTGCACGGTGAAGTTGTTGTTGATCCTTTGTTCATGCCTTTGTCGATTTTTGATGTTTTCTTCAAAGGTTGAATCACTTTGAGCTCAGATATTCCCTTTTCCGATCTTTAGATTCTGTGACGAAAGGAGCGTCAACAATGACACACTTGGATAATATCGCAAAACCTGCAGAATTCCTATCAAAACTCTTCCATTCTAACTAGTGTATGGAAATCCATGACATCTGCTAGTAGAATTAGAACACTGATCTTTTTGGGAAATAAAAAAGTTAAACATGGATGCTCAAAAATCGAAATAGGTCCAAATGATCTAACTTGATGATATATAATAAATTAGGATGAGTGCATATGATAATGAAATATTTTTTAAAGAAAAGTCAATGAAGTGGCATAAAAACCGAATTTCACATAGAATATTCACTCCTAGGGATAAAGTTGTTTTATTTAATTACGAATTAAAATTATTCTCTAGAAAGCTACAATCTTAATGGAAAGGTCCTTAAAAAGTCATTACAGTTTTTCTTTATAGATCTATCAAGATTCAAAATTGAGAAGAACCACCATTCAAGGATACTGGGAAAAGTTTAAAAATTTACCTAGAACCCTTCCACAAAGGGTGATTTTTCACTCTCAAATGCACCTAAAAAACAACGTGACTAGATGATGATGTCAGTATTATCACTTTTTTGGAGGGAAGCCATATTTTTTTTAGTCTTTTAATTACGTTTTTTTTCATTTTAGTAACATTATTATTCATAGGTCTCTATAAAATTCATTGTACTCACCTATCTACATTTATATGAGATGCTATTATTTACTATTGACTATGTGAACCTTCCCATTTCACTACTTTCATCCTATTTAAACCTTATGGACTAATGTTTTACCAAGTTCATGTTTTTTCTTTCTGAAAAATTATGTAGGTATCCCAATTTGAAATCATCATCCACCATGTTTCCTCATGTAATCACACTAATCACATGGAGCTCTCAATTTCCTAAATTCAATTTCAAGTTTCCATTTCATTTTTTCTATGATATCAATTTGATATCTCTCCCATGAAAATTTTCAAGACACTGGGGAAAATATCTCATTTTAAATGTGGGGGAGTATTTCTTGAGATTTATTATTTATACACCCGTATTATTACTTATTTTCAGTTATCAAGGAGACATTTTCACTAAAATCATTCTTTAAACATGAAAAATAATTACAAACATTTAAATAAAAGACAAATTTATGTTGTAAATATTTGAAATCCATGTTTTAATCCTATTTAGAGTTTTTTAATGATTTTTATGTTTTGTAATTTAATTCATATTCAAAATTTTTGAAATTTGTTTTGATTTAATTATTACTTGATTATATACTCTAAGCGATTTCATGTTATTTTCTATATATTTCCATTAACGAGAAGATTTTGGACCCATGATTTCATATTATTTTTTGATAATACTTCATGAGAGACTCCCAGGGCATGTAAACCAATTAAAACTTGCATTGTGATCTTATTGTGTCTATGATTGAATAAGTACACTTTTGATATGATTGAGGAAATATTTTTTTGATATAGTTTTTCTAGAGACCCACCTTACATATTTACTTTTTATCCTATAGTTTCCTTGAATAATGTATTTTTAGTATGGATACATTTCATGCTAATTATCCCTCCTATCCATCCCTTGGTATTATGCATACTTATCCTTTGAACAAGTGTGGGAGGATTATCATAGTTGATGGAAACATGACGTTATTATTAAAGAGATGTATTATAGAACTTTCACCAAAATAATATGATGTGGTCCATGATTAATTTTTTAATTTTCTATTCCAACCCTAATCCTTTGAAAAAAATATAGAAATAAAAAGAAAAAGATATTGGGTAGTGTATTCAGAAGGTCAAAAATCACGATTTCCAGATATATGAATCATTTGATGGATCATATGTGGTTAATGGATGAATGTGAGATCTGACCTAAACATGAATTTTAAAAAATAAATAAAAAGAAAATAAAAAGGAAGGAACATTGTAAATTTTTGATACATCCTTGATATATTCATGGATCCACCATGATATGTTTAGAGCATGGTGACCTTTTTATCTTAGAGGAGTCACATCCTTAAACTATTTACATTTATCATGCATTATACATTAGATATTATACTCCTTTTGGATTTATTTTTACTTTATATGTAACATCCCAGGTAAATAAATAAATAATACATTTTCATTTTTATTAATATTTGTAAATTAAATATTAATCTTACTTTAAGGTGGTTTCTATGTTTGATGGCGTACCTGATACACAATAACAGGTTTCTTTTAAATCTTACGTTGCACACTAATAATATAATATTATTATTTTAAATGGTAGTTAAAACCTAATCTTTATATTGGAGGGAATAAATAGAACTAACTACAATATGATTATACATGTTTTTTAAATGTTTTTAAATTTATCCAACAAAATTTAGAGGCTTAAAATGTGAATGAATCTAATTTTAAACATAAATACTCTAATATTCTTTAAAAGGTTGATTTACCACCTTTTGATGGCAAAACCTCATTAAATATAGTTTTGGTCACTTTTATATGTTCTATTTGACAAAATAAAATTCTTTTTTTTAGAATTGGGACATCAAAATTTACTTTGGGTAAATATATGGTATTTTTCTGATAAAATTAATTTTTTTATGAATAGTGAAAAATACTGCATTTTAATTCAAAAGTGACTTTTAATATAATTTATTTATATGGGTAGACTATGTTTTTAATTGGTTTTAAAGTGTAATTATATTATATTTTTACCAATTAATCAAATATTGTTCATTGTAATTAAATTCACTTTGAAATTGGACAAAAACAAGTGTTAGTCTTTTGATAGTTATTGTTTCTTAAACACACGCTATTAGTTTTGACAATGAGAATTAATTTTAAATTAAATAATGAAACTTATATATTTTGAATTTGGTAAAATAGACATCATTTTTGAGTTCATAAAATAAAATATATCTTAGGCTGAGTTTTTGGTATTTTTCTGAAAAACTTTAATTTTTGATGAATAGTGAAACCCCTTAGTAGTAGTTAAAATACTGGATTTTTCATTTAAATGAAATTTTACCACATATGTGAATTTAATTTTGAAAATACAACATACATGGTCGTTATTCGTAAGTAAAATTTGGTTCAATAATATGAAAATAATTTTTGGTGAAGAGTAACTTTTGACTTTTATTTACCGCGGTTAAAGGTAAATAGGGTAATTCAAGGTGAAAAAAATATTATAATAATACAAAATTACCTTAAAAATTGTAATAACATTATTTTATGAGTTATGGAAAACCATGGGCATCTTTTTGTTGATTTTGGGACCCCATGGAGCCACTTAAGAGTGATAATGACACTTTATTTTAATTAATTTAAAGTAACGAAAAAAATGACATAAACAAATATCTTTTAGTAAATTAATTTTTACATGGAGTTATATAAGTTATATTTTTGACTATAAATATTATTTTGAAATCTAAAAATATTTCCTAAATCAAGGTATTTTTTTATAATTTTTAGACATTAAATAAATTAAATTATTTATAACACAATAATGATGCAATATTTACCACATTAATAAATAATTTAAATAAATAAGATTATAAATATTAAAATAACATCCAAAACCTATGAAATTATTATTGGATGAATTTATTCAGACCATGAGACATCTTATCTTCTACTTTAATTAGTTTTGGACATTTATAAACCGAATATCATTATATAATAAAATAATATTTTCACACTTTCCTAAAGAGCCCCTCCTCTTCTTATAAAAGACCTCACTTCTAAAACATTCCTCACACCTATCAAGACTCTTGGATCGTCCAAAACCTACCCAAATAATCTCTAAATATTCCTATATTCCACATATAAGCCTTACCTTATACAGAAGTCACTTCAAGAAGTCCTTTTGGTTCAAACCAAAGGGAGTTACCCAAATTAAAGGTAATGATTTCTCTTAACTTATTTTCTTTTATTTTACTTATACAAACCCTAAAATATTTTTATTACTTTATTTTATAACAAAAAAAGCATCCTAAATATACTAGGATGTTTTTATGAGAAGTATTAGAACTACACTTACACACACATCCATCTAATGGGTGAATAACATATTGTTTCTGTGGATGACAAAATAACGCCTCACAAAACGATGATTGTTCGATTATCTCCCACCACCTCTCATGGTGGAAATTAAGATAGAAATGTATTTATATATGATATATATTATGTTTATGTTTTCTGTATTCTTTTTTAGTTTCAATTTATAGCATACCTTTATGGTTTCTATTATGGGTAAACGTGATAATATAATTTGAGGAAGTACGGACTACTTCCCCCTCAAAGTGATATAACTCGTTAATTCCATATGTAGGAGATATAAAGGATGAAGTTAATTATATTATATATGATATTATACTGGAATTATAATATACTTATGTATCATTATTTTTTTCATTCCATTAAAATATGAAATAGAAATGAAAGTAGCATTCATGCGTACGTACAACTTACCATCTCCATGAACGGTGCATTTCATTTCTTATCTACAAATGATATTTACTATTATAAATATATATATATATTGGATATATATGATATACATTATATCTAAATAATTAATATCATTCTGGAGATAATGGACTATTGACCACATGGACAACTTGTAAATATAAGGTGTTCATTTTTGACTCAAGTACCAAATATCGACAAAATGACCGTTATTAACTTAAATGATTGCATAATGTTTATAACATGATAATAAGTGATATAAGAGGAATAATAAACTTGAAAATGTTCTTAATAAAGTATAAATTAGCTTCAGTTTATTATTTAGTAGATTAAAGGACAAATGGGTCAATTCGAACATGAGGTAAGGGACTTCGTCTCAATATCCTTTCATTGAGGCATATTTTATTTTAAAACATGACTTTATTTTATATTCTGTATGAAAAACTTTTAATTTTCATTTCATTTAAAGGGAAACTTTTTCTACGTGGTGTTTTACTAAACTTCAAAAAAGAATGTTTCTTTTTAATGTAAACGGTGACAACGACCATTCCACTACTGCGAGTACTATTTGATCTTTGGGTTCTTTAACAAGCCGTAGTATTTTTTTAAAGGAAAATAAATAACATATAGCCTTTTTACGTATTTTGGTATTGAAAATTTTTTTGAGCAATAATTTATTATTTAAATACCTTGAAATGATATATTGTGATTGAAATTTGGAAATGTTATCTTTCCATTATTCTTGTTTTATGTATTATGGTTATTGGGTATTGTTTACATATATGGGTGGTTCTGTGATAAACTTAGGGTGAGTGTGCCCAAGATAGATATCCAATTAATTGGGTAATGTGATAGAGATAAACATGAATATTTCTCCAAATAGATTTATAGAATAAACTGTGATGGGTTTTCCAACGTAACTCCCTATGTAGCTATGATAGCTACAAAGTAAGTATGATATAAATTCCACTAGTTACCTTTATGATTTGTGATTACTATGTGTTATTCATAAATATTATGTTTTCATGAGGTAATTTAAAAATTTTATGTTCTTTATGTATTGATGGACTAATTTTTATTTTTATTTTTTAACCCTTACTGAGTTTTTTATGCTCATACCAAGTTTTGAAATGTTTTTAATAGGATTTAAAGATGAATAGGGTCAAGGATGGGATCAAGGAAAAGTCTTGGTGTCTAAAACATGGAACTATACATGAATCTTTTTTTATGAGTTTTTATTTTATAAAAAACAAGAAGGATACTGAGTAGAATTGTCTACTTGTAATATTCATGTGGTTATATAAATATTATGACCTAACTCTATAAAACTATAAACCTGAAAAGATCCTCAATGTGAATTATTAATTTAATTAAATATTATGTAATGTTTTAAGGCCATGTCTTTATTTTTAGTATCAGAGGTTGGTTTATATAACTTTAGTAATTAGGGTATTGTTAAATTAATATCCATAAATAAATTTATGATAAGATTGAAGTGATATAGGACTTACAGATTACCATATTTCTTCACCTAAGATATTTCTGTGTTAGGAATGGTTTTTTATAGAGGAAATAGGGAAGCTATGCTAGGAAGGAATACATTGGGAATTGGCCTTTCAAAATCAGTATCTAGAGATGGTTAGAATCAGAATTGAATAGCTTGTTGTAGTGATGGATCAATTGAATCATGTGATAAATGGTGGTTGTGTTCATTGATGGTATTTTGGTTTATTATAAAAGTAAATAGGAGCATTAAATTCATTTAAGGGTTGTCTTGAAAACCTTAATAGAAAAGAAAATGAATGGTAAATTCAGAAAGTGTGATTTTTAGTTATAATAAATTTATTTACTTGGTCACATTGTTTCAAAAAATGGAATAACTGTTGATCCTGCTAAAGAAAAAGTTGTTGTAGAATAGACAAGACGCACAAATATAACCGAGATCCATAGTTTTCTTGGTTTGTTAGGTTATTACAGGATGTTTGTTGATAAATTTCACAGTTATCTATCCAATTAACTAAGTTAACTTAAACAGGTGTTAAGTTCATTTGGACAATATAATGTGATGATTGTGTTCAGGAATTGAAAAGAAAATTGGTGAATACTCCAGTTTTGGTACTGCCTTCTAGATATGGTGAGTTTGTTATCTACAATGTTGCTTAGTTGAAAGGATATGGATATTTCCTTATGCAGAATGATCAGCTAATTTCTTATGTTTCACATCAGTTGAAACCTCATGAGTTAAATTACCCACACATGATTTATAATTACTTTCTGTTGTTTTTGATTTCCAAATTTAGAGGCATCATTTGTATGGAGTAAAATGTGAAATATATACTGACCACAAAAGTTTAAAGTATATATTAACTTATAAAGAATTGAAAATGATATAGAGGAGGTGTTTGGAATTAATCAAGGATTATGATTTCATGATGCTTTACCATCCAGGAAAATCAAATAAAGTGGATGATGCTTTGAGTCGAAAAAGTAATTCTACATTAACCATGTTATGTTTAGAACAAGATCCTTTGGTTTTTTATTTGATAAACTTTGTCATAGAAGTTTTTGGTGTAGGAAATTTTTTTTAGGTGTTAGTGAAATCATCTCTATCAGACAGAATTAAGCGAGCGCAGAAGGAAGACACTGAGTTACAAAAAAACATAGATTTGGTTCAGAAGGGTAAGTTGCCTGATTTTAATGTTGATAATGATTGTGTTTTGAGGTTTGGGAAAAGATTATTCATGTATTTTGATTCATAGTTGAAGAATGATTTGTTATTTGAAGCTCATAGTTCCCCATTTTCAGTTCATCCTAGAAGTAATAAGATGTACATAGATCTTCAGAAGTATTACTGGTGGGATGGAATGAAAAGAGATATTTCTGATTTTACTGTGAAGTGTTTGACTTGACATCAGGTTAAAGTAGAGAAGCAGTTACCAAAAGGGATGCTTCAGTGTTTACTGGTGCCAGAGTGGAAATGGGAAAATATATCCATGGACTTAGTTGCGGGATTACTGAAGACATCACGAGGTAATAATGCAATATGGGTTATTATTGATCGATTGACTAAATCTACTCATTTCGTTTCTATTAGAAATACTCTATCTCTAGATCAAATTTCTCAGTTGTATGTTAAATAGATAGTCAGGTTTCATGGAGTTCCCCTCTTCATTGTATCTGATCATGATCCCGAGTTTACTTCTAACTTTTGGAAAGGCCTTCAGAAGACATTGGGTACTGAATTAAATTTTAGTACAACTTTTCATCCTCAATCAGATATGAAGTCTACACACACAATTCATACCTTGGAGGATATGCTACGTTCTTGTTCACTAGATTAACAGGGAATTTGGGGCCAACATTTTTCTTTGGTTGAGTTTTCATATAATAACAGTTTTCATTCCATTATACAGATGGATCCATTTGAGGAATTATATGGAAAGTGTTGTCAAAATCCAGCTTTTTGGGATGAAGTATGTGAAAGGAAGCTGATGGGACCAGAATTTGTAGAAGTGATGGCATAAAAGGTTCAGTTGATTCAGAAGAACCTGAGAATAGCTCATAGTAGGCAGAAAAGTTATACGGATAGCCGGAGGGAGGTTCTCTCTTTTGAGGTAAATGATCATGTATTTCTCAAAGTTTCTCCATGGTAAAATGTGGTGTGTTTTGGTAAGAAAATGAATTTGTGTCTGAGGTTCATTGGACCTTATGAAATCAAGGAGAAAATTGGATCAGTTTTCTACAAAGTTGTTTTACCTATAAGTTTGTCCCATGTACACAATGTTTTTCATATTTCAATGTTGGGAATGTATATGCCATATCCCTTACATATTTTAAGCCCAGAGGTAGTTCAGTTTGAAGAGAATATCTCTTATGAGGAACAACAAATGAAGATTCATTACTGTAGAGAGAAAGTGCTGCAGAATAAGGTAATTCACAAGGTAAAGGTTTTTTTGGAAAAACCATATGGTAAAGATGCAATGTGGGAATCTGAAAATTCTATGAGGGATAAATACCCCCATTTATTTGATAAGTGAATAAAATTGTGAGGATGCAATTTCCAAAAGGGGGAAGGATGTAACATCCCTGGTAAATAAATAAATATAACATTTTCAATTTTATTTATATTTGTAAATTAAAAATATATTTTACTTTAAATGTGTTTCTATGTTCGATGATGTACCCGATACACAACAACTGGTTTCTTTGAAATCTTACTTTGCACACTAACAATATAATATTGTTAATTTAAATGGTAGTTAATGACTAGTCGTTGTATTGGAGGTAATGAATTGAACTAACTACAATATGATTATTCATGTTTTTAAAAGTTTTTATATTTATCCAATAAAATTTATTGGCTTAAAATGCGAATGAATCTAATTTTAAGCATAAATACTCTAATATTTTTTAAACGGTCAATTTACCACCTTTTGATGGAGAACAATCTTTAAATATAGTTTTGGTCACTTTTATATGTTATATTTGACAAAATAAAAATCTTTTTTATATTCGGGACATCAAGATTTACTTTGGGAAAATTTTTGGTATTTTTCTGATAAAAATAATTTTTTATGAATAGTGAAAAATAATGTATTTTAATTCAAAAGTGCCTTTAAATATAATTTATTTATTTGGTCATATTATCTTTTTAATTGATTTTAAAGTGTAATTATAATATATTTTTACCAATTAATCCAATTTTTGTTATTGGAATTAATTTCACTTTGAAATTGGAAATAAACAAGTGTTAATCTTTTGAAAGTTATTATTTCTTAAAAACACTCTATTTGTTTTGACAACGAGAATTAATTTTAAATTAAATAATGAAACTTCTATATTTTTAATTCGTTAAAATAGACATAATTTTTCAATTTGTAATATCAAATATATCTTAGGCTGAATGTTTCATATTTTTATGAAAAACTTCAATTTTTGATGAATAGTGAAACCACTTAGTAGTAGTTAAAAAACTAGATTTTTCATTTAAATAAAAATTTACCACTTCAGTGAATTGAATTTTTAAAATATGATATACATGGTTTTTATTATTAAGTAAAATGTGGTTCAATGAGATGAAAATAAGTTTTAGTGAATAGAAACTTTTGACTTTTATTTATCGCGATTAAAGGTAAATAAGGTAATTCAAGGTGAAAAGAATATTATAATAATATAAAATTAACATAAAACTTTTCATAAATTTATTGGATGAGTCATGACCGACCATGGGAATCATTGGGTTGATTTTGGGACCCCATGGATCCATTTAAGAGTGATAATGATACTTTATTTTAATTAACTTAAAGTAAAGACAAAAATGACATAAACAAATATCTTTTAGTAAATTATTTTTTACATGGGGTTATATAAGTTATCTTTTCAACTATAAATATTATTTGGAAAGATAAAACTATTTCCTACATCATGGTATTTTTTTTATAATTTTTAGGCATCAAATAAATTAAATTATTTATGACACACTAATGACGCAGTATTTACCTCATTAATAAATAATTTAAATAAATAAGATTATAAATATTAATATAACATTCAAAACCTTTCCAATTCTTATTGGATGAATTTATTACGACCATGAGTCATATTATATTCGACTTTAATTAGTTTTGGATATTTATAAACTGAATATAATTATATAATAATATAATATTTTCAAACTTTCCAAAAGAGCCCATCTCCTCTTATAAAAATCCCTCACTTATAACTTATTACTCGCACCTATCAAGACCCTTTTCTCATCAAAACTCTTACCAAATAATCTCTAAAAATCCATATCTTCCACAAAAAAGCCTTACCTTATACATAAGTCACTTCAAGAAGTACTTTTGTTTCAAACTAAAGGGAGTTACCCAAATTAAGGGTAACGATTTCTCTTTACTTATTTTCTTTTATTTTACTTCTACAACCCTGAAAATATTTTTATTCCTTTATTTTATGACAAACTTAGTATCCTAAATAAACTAGGATTATTTAATGGGATTTATTCCAACTACACTTACACACAGCTTCATTTAATGGGTATAGAACATACTGTTTCTGTGGATGACAAACTAACGCCTCACGAAACAATGATTATTCGATTATCTCCTACTTCCTCTGATGGTGACCGTTAATATGGAAATGTATTTATATATTATATATATTATGTTTATGTTTTCTTTATGATTATTTATTTTCCATTTATATCATACCTTTATAGTTTCCATAATGGGTAAACGTGATAATTTTATTTGAGGAAGTGCAGACTACCACCCCCTCAAAGTGATATGACTCGTTAATGCCATACGTGGGATGTATAAAGGATGGAGTTAATGATATTATATATGATATTATACTGGAATTATAATATAACTAGGTACCATTATGTTTTCATTCCATTAAAATGTGTAAAAGAAATGAAAGTAGCGTTCATGCTTACATACGGCTTACCGTCTCCATGAACAGTGCATTTCATTTCTTATCATCAAATGATATGTACTATTATATATATATATATATACTGGATATACATGATATATATGATATCTAAATAATGAATATCATTTTGGAGATAATGGAAAATTGACCACATGGACAACTTGTAAATATAAGGTGTTCATTTTTCACCCAAGTGCCAAATATTGACAAAATGACCACTATTAACTTAAATTATTAAATACTATTTAGAACATGATAATAAGTGATATAAAAGGAATAATAAACTTGAAAATGGTTCTTAAGCAAGAATAAATTAACTTTAGTATATTATTCAGAAGATTAAAGGACAAACAGGTCAATTCAGACATGAGGTAAGGGACTTCGTCTCAATCTCCTTTCATTGAGGCATATTTTGTTTTAATACACGACTTTATTTTATACACTATATAAACACCTTTGAATTTTCATTTCATTCAAATAGAATCTTTTTCTAGGTGGCGTTTTACTAAATGAAAAAAATACTGTTTCTTTTTAATATATGCGGTGACAATGACCTTTCCACCACCGCGAGTATTATTTGATCTTTGGCTTCCTTAATAAGCCGTAGTGTTTTTTGAAAGGAAAATAAATACTATATACCATTTTTACATATTTTGGTATTGAAAATGGTTTTGAGAAAGAATTGATTATTTTAGTATCTTTAAATGATATATTTTGACTGAAATGTGGAAATGTTATCTTTCCATTATGCTTGTTTTATGTGTTATGGTTCTTTTGAATTGTTTATGTATATGGGTGGTTCTATGATAAACCTAGGGCATGTGAGCCCGAGACAGCTCTCCAATGCATTAGGTAACATGACAGAGGTAAACATGAATGTTTCTCCTAATAGATTTAGGGAATGTACTATGATGGGTAGTCCAATGTAACTCCCTATGTAGCTGTAATAGCCACAAAGTAAGTATGATATGAATTCCACAAGTTACCTTTATAATTTGTGATTACTATGCGTTATTCATAAATCTTATTTTTTGATGAGGTAAGTAAAAGAGAATATTTTTTGTATGTATTGATTGACTAATTATTTCTTTCTTTATTTTATAACCCTTAATGAGATTTTTATGCTCATCCCAAGTTTTGAGATGTTGTTCACATGACTTAAATATGAATAGTGTCAAGGATTAGATCAAGGATAAGTCTTGATGTCTAAAACATGAAACTAGACATGGATCATTTTTTTAAGAGTTTTTATTTTATGTAAATGTTATGACCTAACTCTCTAAAACTCCAAACCTGAAAAGATCCTCACTATGAATTATTCATTTAAATAAAGATTATGTAATATTTTAAGGTGAGGTCCTTATATTATACCCACCTTTTCTTTGAGTCAAATTCATTTGAATGCTTTTTTCTAAATCCCTCATGATTGTTTTTATATTTGTCTTTATGAAGTGGAGAAGATAGAACCAATTCAAGCCTATGGTTAGGAACTTGTATTCAAGGTATGAACATAACTCTAGTTACATTTTTACCTTGAGTTTTTAGTGAAAATTCATTGTGAGATTAATTGAAAAATGTTTATAGAATTTAAGGTATAGTTATGTAATTGTAATTAAAATAATAAAGAATCTAGATAAAGAACTTAACTATGAGGAATGACTAATTTTATCTATACGATTGGTTATGGAGGATTGGATCTTTATACATACACTTTAATTTATTTTATTAGTTGTAATGAATGTTCCTTATTTTAATTTTTTTCTTATTGAATCCCTATTGAGATGCTTTTTTCTTGATGACAAAAAATTGTTCAAGTGTGGGGGAATTTGATCCCCTGAATATATATATATATATTTTTGATACATTTATTTAATGTTTATTAATTAATTATTTAATAATTCACGAGGTTTTGTTTTGTTTTCATAAGAATTATAAATTCTATAATTAAAGTATGAAATGTTACAAAGGTTCCAAAAACATGTTTTACATGTATTGTATCACACACACAACATGTAAACCTCATTAACAATATATATTCAATGCCATAGACCAACACATGAAGTAATTTCACGATGTGAAGACAATAAAAAACATGGGAATACATTACATGACATTTATCTTTCAAATATACAAATCTCATGAAAAGTGAAACACATACACAATGTGCAGATATTGCATAATGTGAATGTTTTGAAGGCTTTCCCAGTCAAAGATACGAACCAATTCTTCGGTGGGAAAAGTGGATCTAAAATACATGGCATGAAAAAAATTACCTGGAATGAAGATTTTGGTATAGAAGTCACTTAATCCAATACATGATGTTCATGAATAACAAACCATTTACTTATCAATATTATTAATATTTTGAGTGCTCCGCCGTAGAGAGAAGATTTACATAGTTTACTTTTCATTCTTTTTTCTTCCACCATTTTCATTCATTTTCATCCTAAACTTTATTTCATTCATTCCTTTCATTGATTTGTTGAATCCTTGGGAGTTTCTAATCTTTATAATACCATTCTGCATCTATTTGAATATTGTTTTCAATCCCAAAATTCGTTTGAATGCCACTCACCATTCTTCATCAATGCTTGCATCATTCTTCTATGTTTCATCATTAATAGAGAGTTTTTGATTTTTTATTATTATTTTTGGTTCTAATTTCTCATTATTTCATTTTTTAACTTCATTTTTAATGGGTATTTGATCATAATAGAGTTGATTTAAAATTTTTAAAACATTGATTTTTTCTTGTTTAATCCTAGATTAATTCTTTACCAACTGTTTCTAAAGTATGCATAACATTATTAATATTTCATTAACATTGATCATCACCACCATTCATGGATAATCCATATACAGTTATGGGTTGTGTATAGGGGTGTTTCTACGCAAGATTAATATCTAAGTTTATCCTTGGTAACCCTATGGCTATTAATTAGTTTAATAATAATTGTTCATCACATTATTTTGTAAAACCTTGACCATGGGAAGTTAAATTGAATGAAACTAACCCAATTGGAGTTAATAAGAACATTGAAAATTATCCTATGATGCTTTTTATATAGAATCCAAGTATAATTAACCTATGTTTTATGTTATACCTTGAAAATGGGATAGTTTCAACTTAGTTAGATCTAATTGGTTTGACCGAAACCAATTGGTAACTTTTTCATCGCTTCATAACCTAATCTAAATAACTATTCCAAGTTAAATCTTGGATTATATTTTTTCAAGAGCCCTGAAATTGACCCCAACCCCTTCATTTTTTATCTTCCTTAAATCAAAACTACCTTTCTTTAGTTAAAAACCAACTATGAAGAGTGAATGTGGGGAATCGTTTCAAAGGGGTTTGTTTGATTGGTTGGTTACTTGCCAGTTGTCCTCATGGGTTCAACCCCACACTACAACTTTACTAAATCCTTTTAGTAAGTGTAGTTTGGGATTAAAACTTCTAATATGACCTTATCCTATGTCAATTAAATGACTTGTACAGGTGAGTCATTATATATAACCCCTTCTAAATAACTACCACTAATTTACTATTTTTTTGGCAGTGAATGTTTCCAACCAAACTTTATAATGGTTTTACAGTACCTTGTTGAGTGATAGAAACTTCTCTAATGTAAAAATAAATGGGTACTATTTATTTAAGAAAACCTATAAAAACATGGTGATATTTGATAACGATAGCTCAAAAAAATATTTATTCCATTAAAAGGCATTGACAAGTATTTTTCTTAAAACATATATAACCACCCATGTCATTCATCAAAATAATTTTTTCTTATTTTCCTATCATAATATAATACAGGTTAAGTATCTACTAATATAATTATATGATGGTCCTTTTGGTCTGGGCTAATACCTTGGTAGTTGATACATGCTTACCTCAAAGAGTTTCATGACCCGTCCTCACCAGATACCATTCTATGCTGGTAATGAATATGAGACCATCCTTTAAAGCACACCTCTAATGGGAAATGATTTGGAAACTAGCTCTAAGGGTTTGAAAACATATGTATGGGTGTAATTACCCTAATAAATTTAAGGAATAAGAAGAATAAATACCATTAAAATCCATATAATATAAAATAGAACAAATATCCCACAAATTTTGTAATGTCATACATAAATATAAACTCCAAATATACCAATAGAAACTAGTACAAAAACAACCCATGGACACCAACAAAAAACTACATGAGCTATTAATGCCCATTCTATTCACTGACCCCCTAATAAATAAATATATATATATAATGGGGTTATTATACACATATAATCTAAAGAATCATCCCCAAAAACTCTCATGTGACTATAGAAGAATTATATCAATGTATCAATGAATAATCAATAGAACCATTTTGTACATATCCACATAATCACACATTAAATCACACACAAAGTCTACATCCATGTATAGAAATAGGATATCAAAATAATATACTAATAAGATGCATCTCAACTACTTCCCCATTGATATGGATACCCTTACACCCCAATGACATATGTCATATGATTCAATACCTTATTTATCCACATATCCACATAATCACACATTAAATCACACACAAAATCCCATATATACTATGACACACCACATAAAAACCTATCATATCAAAGTAATGTGAGAATGAAGGATATAAACCCCGCGCCCTTCACCTACCTTACAAGCCCCCACCATTAATCATTTTTCACTTTAAGTCATTTTATTAATATTTATCCATAATTTATCCTAGCTTCTCATGCTTAATTTAAATATCCCACTTACTAAATATCACTCATCCATTACATCAATTAATATTTCCACCACATAGTTAACCTATAAACCCTTTCCATTTATGTATAGTTACTCATACATTCATTCACATAAACATAAAATATTATTACCGAGCATCTATGACATAACCATAACAACCTCTCATTATACTACACCAACCACCACACCATCCTAAGCTAACAACCACAAAACCCTGTGATTTCATCATAACACTTAAAACCATCCTTTACCTACAAAACCAACCATTCCACTACAATAAAAATCACAGACAACCCATCCTTCACTACTCCAATAAGAACCACACATCATCATCCCCAGCAGCCACCACAACAAAAAATATCACTCTAGCCTAAAAATAAATATATATAAAAAATAACATAAAAATGAAAAATTAATTGTAAATCAAATATAAAATCCACTTATTAATCATTATTGTACATTAGATAAAAATTTCAGGAATATCCATGAACATCACAATTCTATATTTTCAATCTACCATTTCATTACCTTATTTAAGTGGTTAACCATTTATGAAGGTGATTCAAAACTTTTTAATAAAAAATACACAATTTACCATAATAGTATGTATCAACTAAGAAAAATCAATAAAAAAAATTTATCATGAAATTGAGAGAATCACATATGAATTTCCACTTCCCTTTCAATTTCATTAATCTATACCATATCTTATTTGACTTAATCTGTAATTTCCATCCAATGAATAAAAAATAATGAATCATCCATATTCAAAAATAATTAAAGAAGGAGAAATATAAAATACCCTACTTTAAATCATTTAATATCATATCACATGATCATGGAGGTAAGGCTATCATAAAACCAATAACAAACAAGGAAAAACCACTTTCCGCATAGGATATTTCTAGGCACCCTCTATGGTTTTTATAATCACAAATAATAAAAAATATTATTAATAGTGTCTAATCATTTAAATCATGTTTATTTAAGTTTCTATATGTGTAATTATGATTATTTATGATCAAATTTATGTTTAAAACATTCTGATAATATTTAGGTTGTATGAAATTAAAAACAGAAAATCTACCTAAGTATGAGTTACTGACACTGGAAGAAGGGATGAGACACTGATAGTTCAACCGAGTCACCGACAACACAAAGGACTGACCGATACCAATAATTCAATTTTCCCATTGATATAAGGACTCACTGATAGAATGAGTCACTGAAATAAGGATACACTAATAGAAGGAATTAAGGATGGAATGAGTCACTGATAGAAGGAATCACCAATGGAATGAGTCACCAACAGAAGGAGACACCGATAGAAGGACTGACCGATGGAACGAGTCTCTGCCAGAAGGAGACACCGATTGAAGGAATCACCGATGGAATAATCCACTGACATAAGGTGATACCAACAGAGGACCCACCAAAAGACAGTTTAAATTTCCTTTTATCTAATATTATTTCTAACAGTCACATTTTCAGTGTTTTAATATGATTGATTAATTTAATTCTTTTTGAATACATCTTTAATGAGGATATCAAGAGTATGAGGTTCAACACATACCTCAAACATGTACATTATCAGGATGTAAGAATATAAAATAAAAGGTATTGAGCTAAAATGATTATATGAAAGAGATATAAAAAATATATGCATAGACACTAAGCATACCCACACAAGAAACATTCTGAAAGGAAGAACACATAAGGAATTCTTCATTCCTTCTTGATGTGAACCAGAGAACTAATGTACATCAAAGTTCCAATATCTCTGTAGAATTCAACTAAACTGAAGGAGAAAAACATCTCATATTCTTGGAAGATAGGACACAGTGCTCCATGACACTCTATTTTTAGTGTTTTCTTACAAAAGAGGATTTAAACCTCACATCTGCAATATCTAAAGAGTCCAGATCTATATTTCACAAAACACAGATCCGTCAAAACTATATCACTCTATTCCTTGATCTGTCATGTGTTTTTATTACATTTTTGTGCAGTGTGTGAAGCTGTTTATAAAACACACACTATCTCTTAAACCGAACTGAAGGATACTAGATATCCTTACACAACTATCTTTTTACACTTGTTTATCCCATGTAGAACTATGGTAGAGGTCCTGTGTGACCTAGTTGTATTTTTTCCCATGTAGAACTATTGTAGAGGTCAGGTGACCTAGACAGTTGTAAATTTTTGTGTATTCCCTGATACAGGGCGCGGATTAAACCCTTACCTATATAGACTGATTATTGGCAGGTGATCACCAAGTGGAAGGAACTAAATCTCAGCTTGATACTGAAGCTATTATTTTATATCTTCTGTGTTTTGACATTTAGTTTTCTCTATTTTTACCTATATTTCAGAAAAATAAATTTCACATTGATTGTTATTATTTTCTAATATTTATAACTGTTTTGTCTTATTAGATTAGTTTCAATAGTTTTATAGACATATAATATTATTACAACTGAAAAATAATAATTATTCTAATAAATTATTTGAATAGTCAGACTATTATAAATTCAATACTTTGATTAACTGGCCTGTTGAGTTTTAAATTGGGGGAATCATTTAAATAAACTTTTTAACAGAAATTTTTATAGGAACTCAATTAACGCCCCTCTCTTGTGTGTCCTACTCCGAACATCATTTCATATCATAGGTTTGTTTTTAAATTTCTATTTTCAATGTTTTCAAATATTTTCAAATATTATTTTAGTTGGATTTTAAATATCTCTAAATTTCTGTTAGTTCTAAATTTTGTATCTCTTTAAAATCTTTTCCTTAGTATGGATAATAAATAGGAAGGTGCTGCTACAAAAAGAACTCCCTACTTTAATGGAACAAATTATTCCCAGTGGAAAATTAAGATTAAAATTCATTTATAAAGTATGTGCTTTGCTATATGGATAGTTATAGAATATAAATATGACATACCAAATAATGATAGGAACACATGGATTTATGCTACAATGATTGCTTATAATAATAATTGTAAAGCTATGAATGATCTGTTATGTGAACTAGGAGATGATAAATTTAATAAAATATTTGATTGTACATCTACCTATGAAATTTGGGACACTTTAGCTATTTTACATGAAGGAACATCTAATGTTAAATAAATGAGAATTAACACCTATACTATTATGTATGATAAGTTTAAGATTATGCCTAATGAGCCTATTTCTGGCATGTAGCTCAAGTTTAATGAAATTGTGAACACCATGATCTCTCTCAGAAGAGATATTATATCCAAGGAGAAAATCAAGATAATACTCAAATGATTACTAGATAGATGGTGAGGGACTTTTCTATCAATAATAGAATCCCATGACCTTAACACTTTTCTAGTGAATGAGCTGATAAGAAAGTTGATTATGTATGAGGAAGAACTAAAAGTAAACAAAGAAGAGGATGATGAACCCAAAATAAAATATGTTTCTTTCAAACCTACTGCATCCAAAAATAAGGGAAAATATGAAGATGAAACTGAAAGTTTAGGTGATGAACAATCTTCAATAGATAGTTTTTAAGGGATGGACTAGATATCCAGAAAGGTTAATAAATTCTACAAGAAGTTTTTTTCCCAGAAATTCTAACTAAGAAGGAAAGTATGATCATAAGGGCCCCTGAAAAAGGATTGAAAAAGAGGTGATACCTCAAATAAGATAATTTTATATTATTAAAAATGAAAGGTACATGTAAAGGCTACCTTTCCCAAGTTAAAATATA
The DNA here is from genome assembly GCA_963277665.1 of Viscum album. Lineage (NCBI taxonomy): Eukaryota > Viridiplantae > Streptophyta > Magnoliopsida > Santalales > Viscaceae > Viscum > Viscum album. Next base: position 1,918,424,618 of record OY728135.1, on the reverse strand, counting down.
AGAATAAATATGATAATAATGACAGAAATTATAAAAAGGCCATGAAGGAAACATGGACTACTTATGAGGACAACTCAAGTTACATAGAATCCAAACTTGATGAAAATGATAATAAAGAAAATATTTGTTTTATGAAAAACCCATATAAAGTAACATTAAACTCTCCTAAACATAATGGTTACTATTCAGGAGGTGAAAGTGATTCTAAAAATATGAAAAATGAGAAAATGTTTGAATATTGAAAAATTCTAGAGGACACTTGTAATGAATTAAAAGATAAATATAATTCTTTAAATAAAAAACATTCTTTGACTACCATTGTTAAATATGAACTTGTCGTAGAAAAATAATAAAATGATCAACTTTTTAAGGAAAATAATGAGGTTAAATAAAATAAGTAATTGAAAAAGGATCTAGAAAAGTTTACCAATGGTAAAGATATCATAGTTCAAATGCTTGGTAAAAAAAGTATATTCTAAATATACTACTGTAATAGATACCAACTATGAAATAAAAATATTTATAAAACTAATTTTTTATCTAAATCTGTAAAATCCAGTTTTATTCCTAGTTCTGGATTTTTTTTGAAAGTTCTAGCCATGAAACATCTTATACTATTTCAAGTTTTTTTTATCCCAAATAGAGTCTATTTTTCAAATACTTTACATGTTGGTTAAAGTAAAATCATGAAGAAAATTTCGGTTCCAAAATCTCTTATTACTAATGTTACTTGACCCAAAAAAATTTGGGCACCCAAATATTTTCTTGTATAATGCATTTTTATAGGAAAGAAATTTGAAGAGCTCCTGTAAAAGCTTATGGTATTTGGACATGGATTTTCAAGACACATGATAGGAGACTATTATATCCTCAATAACTTGATAAAGATTTATGGTGGTCATGTCACCTTTGGTGACAATGCTAAAGGAAAAATAATTAGCTTTGTCCAGATTGGTAACTGTAACTCAGTTATAATTTCTAAAGTAATTTATATTGATAGATTAAAATAAAATTTGATTATTATTTCTTAGTTATGTGATTATGGTTTCAATGTTAAATTTGAAAATTATGCTTGGAATATTTTTAACTCTAAAAACTAGTTATTATTTTCTACTCTTAGAAATGAAAATGTTTATTCTATTGATTTAGATTCGTTAATTTTTCAAAATGTTTCTTGTTTAAATGATTTTCATAAAGAGTTTTGGATTTAACATATGAGATTAGGGAACTGAAATATACACTCACTTAGAAATCTTACTAGAAAAGGCTTAGTCAAGGATATACCCAAACATGAGTTTCCAAATGACAGAGTCTGTTATCCATATTAAAAGGGTAAACAACACAAAATATCTTTCAAACCAAATAAAGAAGTTTCAACTTCTCAACCTCTCAAGTTAGTTCACATGGACTTGTTTGGTCCTTCTAGAGTTTCAAGTATAAGTGGGAAGAACCGTGTCTATGTTCTTGTATAATATTAATCTAGATATACTTGGATCTTCTTCTTGGATTGTAGAAGTGAAGCTAGATCTCATTTCACCAAGTATGATAGGATTGTAGAAAATTTTAGTGATCTTAGAATTAAGACCCTAAGAAGTGACCATGGCCATGAGTTGGAGAAACAAGAGTTTGAATCATTTTTCTTGAAAAATGGATATAGTCATAACTTCTCTATTCTTAGGATACCCCAAAAAAATGGAGTTATAGAAAGAAGAAATAGAACCCTGTAGGAAATTTCTATAACCATGCTTAGTGAGTATGACTTACCTATAAAATTTTGGGTAGAAGCTATCAATAAAACATGCTATATAACCAATAGAGTCATGATTAGACCTATCCTTAAGAGAACTCCTTATGAATTGTGGAAAAATAAAAAACCCAATGTTAACTACTTCAAAGTTTTTGGTTTCAAAGTCTATATTATGAATACTAAGGATAAACTGGACAAATTTTCCTCTAATAGTGATGATGAAATTTTCCTAGGTTATTTAATTTCTAGTAAAGCCTATATAGTATTTAATAAGCGAACCAAATGCGGGGAAGAATATATACATGTGAAATTTTATGAGATAAATCCACATGTGTCAAGAACTCACTAGAAAATCTTGTGGATGATATGTAAAATTTGGACATCAATACTAAATCTTATTACCATCTTGTTAAGGAATATATTAAAACTTATAGTTTTGAAAATTATCTAGACTCTATTCATAATGAACCTGAACCTGAAGAAGAACCCTAAGTGATTAGAACTTATTTTTCTAGACCTGTTATAACTCTCAAGAATCATTCTTTAAATTCTATTGTTGGAGATTTATATAAAGGAACACAGACCGTAGCTTCTCTCAAAAATCAGGTTGAACATCAAGCTTTCTTGTCACATCTTGAACCTAAGAACATAAATGATGCTATCAATGATGAATTTTGGGTGATGTATATGCAAGAATAATTAAATCAATTTTAAATAATAAAAGTCTAGAAACTAGTGGATAAACCCAAAGACACCTTGAATATAGGATCTAAATGGGTGTTTAGGAATAAAGTAGATGAATATGGTAATATATTTAGAAACAAAGATTGATTTGTTACACAAGGTTAGAGACAAGAAGAAAGCATTAACCATGAAGAAACTTTTTCACTAGTAGATGGACTTGAATCCAATAGAATCCTTCTTTCCTATGAAGCACATCTTGATTTCAAACTTTATCAAATGAATTTAAAGATTGCATTATTAAATAGTTATATAATTTAGGATGTTTTTGTTGAACAACCCCTGGTTTTACAAATCCCCACTTTCCAAATTGTGTTTTTAAATTAACTAAATATTTATATAGTTTAAAGCAAGCTCCAAGAGATTGGTATGATTTGATCATAACTTTTCTTTTTTATAAAGGTTCTAAAAAAGGTATTTCTGATCCTACCCTTCTTATAAAACAAATTTACAAATATGTTTTAGTAGTAAAAATATATGTATATGATATTATTTTTGGACCCTCTAAAAATTATTTATGTGTTTATTTTTAATAAATGATTCAAAGTTAATTTGAAATGATTTTGATAGGGGAACACAAATTATTTCTTGTATTTCAAATATTTCAAAATAAATAAGGTATTATTTTGAATCAAAGTAAATATACTAAGGATCTTTTAAAAAGATTTAGCTATGAAAGCACTAAGAGTAGTGACACTCCCTTGAGTACAACTTTTAATTTGGACCTTGATAAATATGGTAAATCTATTGATCAAAATACTTATAGAGTAATGAGTAGGAGTTTACTCTAATTAACAGCTAGTAGGCCATATATAATGTATAGTGTGTGTATGTTTGCACATTTTCAAGAAACCCAAAATAATACCAGTTAAATTATATCAAAAGGATTTTTAAATACCTCAAATATACAACCAATGTAGGATTGTTTTATCCTAGAGGACAAACTTTTGATTTGGTGAGTTATTTAGGTTCCAACTTTGATGGATGTAAGTTAGAAAACTTTGGGAAAATATCTAGTTTCATGGTGTAATAAGAAACATAATTCTTTTTCATTATCTACTACCAAAGATGAATATATAGATACTGTTAGTTGTTGTGCACAAATTTTATGGATGAAACACACATTAATAGACTATGGATATCAATTCAGACATGCCCCTATAAATTGTGATAACAAAAGTACTATTAATATTTCAAATAATACTATTTCACATTCTTGGACAAAACACATTGATGTAAGACATAAATTTTTGAGAGACCATTATCATAAAGGAGATATAAATTTAGAGTTCATTGGCACTGGAAATCAGCTTGCTGACATTTTTACTAAGCAATTGAACACTGGAAGAGTGAACTACATGAGACATGAAATAGGAATGATCAATATGTAGAACCTTATGTTGTTATTACTTCATAATTTAAAAGTGGAGTTTTCATGCCAAAACCAACGATCTATCATGCCGACACAATTTTCATGCTGACACCAATGCCATGTCATGCTAACATAGTTGTCATGTCGACAAAAATGCCTTGTCATGCCGACACCATTAGTTTTATGAAAAATCTATCATGCTGACACCAATGAATCATTGCTTTTATCTATTTTTTGTTTTTACCAAAATGACACTATTTCATTTAGTTTGTTGTACCCGGTTCATGATTTCATTATTGTGTGATTTAAAATGACCTAAATGATATAAATCAAGTTGAACCACTCTACTCCTTTACCCTTACACTCAATAAGCCATTTATCTCTCTTTACCCTTGACCTTTCACCTTCTCAACATCAAACCGAACTGTTTGAATGGTGCATGTGAAGAAAACTCTTAAAGGTGTAAAGTCTCATGATGTTAAGAAACAAAAAGGGAAATCAAGAAAATCTTATGGACCTGTGAATATTGCTTTTTTGAACCATGTAGTGACTCTAGAAAAGGAGGTTCTTATAGAATGACTATTGGAAAACAAGTATTTTCTATTCAGGGTGTTACAGGATCAGGGATGGCTTGAGTGGTTCTCAGATAATGAATGAACTTTCTACCCAAATCTAGTTCACGAATTTTATATTAATTCTGAGTTTCTGTTAGAAGGAAGTGAAGTTGCTTGGATTAAGTCTATAGTGAAAGGGAAGATAATTTCTTTTTCATAAAGGCAGTGGGATGAGTGTCTTAAAGTCCCTTATAAGGGAGTATTTGTTGATTACCTGGGTACCTATCCACTTGAGAGTGATATATTTTTCTATGAGATAGATTTAAAGGAGATTACTGACAATGATGAGCATATGATAACCATTTCAATAGATTTATAGGTGGAGTGTATAATTTTTTTTCTACTTTATATAGCATCAAATCTATCTTAGGAAATTAGACTTTGCATCTTCAAAGTATCAAGATGTATATTTGATTTATCTACTAAGAAAAGGGATTAAGTTAAATCTATGTAGATACCTTTTTGTGCACATAAATGTAATGATCAAGCCTTATTGAAATACCAATTACCTATTTTATCCAAGGTTGGTCTTATCTATGTTGATAGATAAAGGTTATGTTTGTGAAGGAGATGAATTTTTTTTCTGAGTGCAGTGGGATCTAGATAAGAAAAGACATCTGTAAGAGGATGAAGATCAATTGAAATCCATGAAAGAAATAATGGTTTGGGTATGAAGTTATGATTTATAATTAGTTCAATCTAGTGGTCCATACAACTAGGAAACAGAATATGGATGATTCTAGTTTGGGACTAGATGAGGAAGATGTTTACTCTACAAATGAGGAAGAATAGCTTGATACACCAATCTGAGATCAAGGGTCACCGATTAAATATAGGAGTGATCCTGACACCACTAAAGCTCATAAAGTTTTTTCTTTTGGACCTCTAAGTCCACCACTTTCTTTACTCTCAGATGAACCCACTCTTGGCACTAAAGGAGATGAAGAGACATAAGTATCAAGTAGTGTAGAGTATGCTAGAAAATTTGGTAACTTTGAAGATTAATCAAAAGTAGAAGAATAAGTTGAGAGAGAAAAAGTAGAAGCTGGTAGTGATGAAAGTGGCAGTGGAAGTGGTAGTGGAGAGGAAGAAGGAGAAAAAATGTTAATAGAAATGGAAATGAAGAGCACGCCTATGGTAATGGTGATGATGATGAAGGAATTGGTGAAGGTAGTTAAAGTTATGGTGACCATCATGAGAATGATCAAGGTGGAGATGTAGAGATGGTTGATGCTTTGGTTCATAAAGTTGTTGTAGAACCTTATATAGTTACTGTTGAAGAAAGAAGAGTAATTGGAGCTCAATGAGAAGTAGAAGGATTAAGTGATCCACACACCTCAATTAGTGTAGAAAGAAGGAGAACTCATGTTGAAGGTGATAAACCAGTGAGGTGAGAACATCTTGAGGGGGATCTTCAAGATAGAAGACATAAAGTTGAGAGGGAGCTTCATGAAAGGAGAGATCAAGCTAAGGGGGAGCTTCAAGATGGAAGAGTGAGACTTGAAACTCTCACCCCTTTGGATGATAACATTATGTCTGAATGGGCAAGTCATCCTAGATATGTAGCACAGATTTTGGACTATGAAGACTCAGATGATGAGGTGCTTGTATCTGTTTCCAATGAATTTGTGGCTGAGACCCTTTCTAGTGAAACTTCCATTAAAGAAGACTTTGAAAGTTTTAAGGATGAAATTTGTTCAGCTGTGAGTGTATCAGTTCAATATCATATAGTCTATGAGATTCAAAAATCTAAAATGGAAAACACTCTACTGAGTAATGAATTACACTCTCAAATATTCAATAGAAGAGATGAAGCAGTCTATGCAACCTTATCCTGTTCCAGTTCAGATAGTTGGTGTGAGTGATTTTGATGCAATTAAAATTTCAGGAAAGGTTATAGCCGAGATTCAACCAAACTTAATCAAAATGGCTAAAAAATTGTTTCAAACACCACCAAGATGAGAAAAGGAACGTGTGGGATTGTCTCTACAATAAATAATCTGACCACTAAGTATAAAGGCTATCTAGATACTATTCTTAAAGCTCTTAAGGGCCACACCTTATATTCTACTGATCCTTCTACCTTTATTAAGTCATCTCAAGCCTTAGACACTGAGGACATTAGAAATTTTCTTAAGGAAGAGCTTCAAGCTCTAGTTGGTGATTTGGGATTGGAAATTCTTGAAAACATTGGGAATAATAGTGACCATGTTTCTGATATGGTTAGACACTATTCCAAGAGTGATGAGACTACCAATGCTAAAATTACAGAGAATGTGGATTATTATTCCAAGAAGATTATTACCAAGCATTAGATTAACAGCCCTTTTAAATATTTTATAGAGAACTTGACATTGCCTCCAGTGACTAGAGCCTTTAGAGAACAAGTACATAAATTGAAGGACTTCACCCCAATTCTTGAAAAGTTCATGTAAAGTAAAGATGATTTTGAGAAATATATGAAGTATGGTGGTGAAATAATTGAGGATTTCATTAAGTTATTGAATCCATACCTTCATGTGAAGAGTGAAGTAATTGTGGTGCTTGCTGCTACACCTATTGGACCCACTGGATCAGTGCCTCCACCTCAGATGATAGATGCTCATTCCCTTAGTCATATTTAACCAATTATCATAGAGTAGGATCAAACTTGGATGTTATCACAACACAGACCCATCCTTGACCATATTATTCCAAAATGAGTGATCATTCCTCCTTTTGAGATTTCTTTATACCCTCTTTCCTCTCACCCTCTACCTTCTGTTAGACCTTATATTGACCCCTCTGAGAAAGGGAAGGGACCTCTTGATCCAAAGGAGTAGTGTGGATAACTCTTTGATAGGGCTAATGTCTTGTACTTTTGTTTTCTTTCCTTAGAAATTTGAAATACATTGTACTTCATTGAGTAATGGAATTCAGTGCGCTTGTATTTAATCTATTTGTGTTCTATCTATTATTCTCTTATACATATTATTCCTTTGATATGAGTTTCCTTCTTTATTATAATCAATGGGGGGGGGGCAGTATTTTATACCCTTTCACTTTTTGATAATATGAAAAGTGGGAGAACAATTTGGTATTATCATTATTTAATTTACCTTTGATACCATTCTTATGTTTTATCCTTACCTTTAATTACATATGTGAAGGAAAGGCATTAGTCTTTGCTACCATTAATATTTTTTGTTTCCTTTGATAGAATTACTATTAATTTTACCTCTAAACCTTATCTATATATTACGAATATTCATCAGTAATGGGATAAGATAAGTAGAATTATTATATTACACATTAAATGATTATACTTTATAATTCCATGATTTGTGATAATAAAAAAGGGTAGATTGTTGGCCCATAGGAGATTGCTGGATACCCTATTTAGTTTTAGTAATCACAAATCATGACAAATCTTATTAATCATGTCAAACCATTTAAATCATGTTTATTTAAGTTTAAATATGTGTATTTATGATTATCTATAATCACATATCAGTTTAACACATTCTGATAACATTTATTTTGTATGAAATTTAAAATAGTAAATCTTCCAAAGTATGTGTTACTGACACCGACAGAAGGGATGAGACACCGAATGTTCAACTGAGTCATTGATAACACAATGGACTCATTAATACCAACAGTTCAATTATACCACTGATAAAAGGAATCACCGATGGAATGAGTCACCGATAGAAGGAGACAATGATAGAAGGAATCACCGATGGAATGAGTAAGCAATAGAAGGAGACACTAATAGATAGACTCAAAGAAGGAATGAGTCACCAATAGATTGAGACACCGATAGAAGGACTCACTGATGGAATGAGTCACTAATAGAAGGAGACACCAATAGAAGGACTCACCGATGGAATGAGTCACCAAAAGAAGGATATACTAACAGAGGACTCACCAAAGAACTATTTAAATTTTCTTTTATCAAATATTATTTTTAATGTTCACATTTTGAGTGTTTTAATATGACTAATTAATTTAATGCCTTTTAAAGACATCTTTACTATGGATTTTAAGAGTACGTGGTACATCCCCTACCTCAAACATGCACATTGTTGGGCTGTAAGAATATAAAAGAAAAAGGATCGAGCTAAAAGGAATATATGAAAGAGATACAAAAAATATACACATAGAAACTAAGAATACCCACATGAGAAACATTCAAAAAGGAATAAAACATGATGAAATCTTCATTCTTTCTTCCTGTGAACCAGAGAACTGATGTCCTTAAAAGTTACATCATCTCTATAGAATTCATATAAATATAAGGAGAAGAACATATCATCTTCTTGGGAGACAAAACACAGTGCTCCACAACACTCTGTTTTCAGTGTCTACTTTCAAAAGAGGACTTAAAGTTAATATATGATACACCCAAAGATTCCAGATCTATATTTCACAACACACACAACCTTTTAAACTGTATCATTATATTCCTTGCTCTGTTGTGTGTTTTTATTACATTTTAGAGTAGTGTGTTCATATGTCTTTAAAACACACACTATATTCTGCACTGAACTAGAGGATACTAGATATCCTCACAAAAATATCTTTTTACACTTTTTTATCCCACATAGAACTGTGGTATAGGTATTGTGTGACCTGGTTGTATTTTATTCCCATATAGAACTATAGTAGAGATCAAGTGACCTAGATAGTTGTAAACTGTTTTGTGAGCCCCAATCCAGGGTGTGGATCAAACCATTATCTATACAGACTTCATGGTGGAAAGTGATCACGAAGTGGAGAGGACTAAGTCTCAGCTTGGGACTCAACCTCTTTTTTTATGTCCGTCGTGTTTTCAAATTCAGTTTTCTCAATTTTTATCTGTATTTCAGAAAACCAAATTCCACTTTGATAGTTAGTCGTGGCTAGTATTTATAACTTTTTTGGATTATTAGATTAGTATCAAAAGTTGTATCAAAAGCTCATATTGTTATAACTGATAAAAAATAAATCTTTTAAGAAATTCATTGAACAATTAGACTATTATAAATTCATTACATTGATTAACAGCCCTGTAGAGTTTTAAATTAGGGGAATATTTTAAATAAACTTTTTAACATAAATTTTTATAGGAACTCAATTCACCCCCTCTCTTGAGTTTCCTACTCGAACCAACAAGACCCAACAACCTATAGCACAATAACCAACATCATCACTCAATCCAACATCACACAAACAAAGTGATATCTACTATCTTAGATTCCCTTTGATGAAATAAAAAATAATGAAAAAGAATAGGGGGATGTAACAACCTAGTTAAATATATAATAAACCATTTTCATGTTTATTAATATAGTTATATTAATTATAAAAATATTAATTATTTTTTAAATCAAAAAATATTTAGTTTTAATTAAAAACTTTTTATAAGGTTTTATTTAAAAGTTTAATTTCTAAATTTTAGAATTTAAATTTGAAAAAATGAATATAATGTTTAAAATAATCATATCATAATATAATTAGGGCGATATTTTGGGATTTTTTATGGAAGATATTGGTTTTTCTGGGAATAGTGTAAATAATCGATTTTTATAAAAAAAGTCTTTTAATTTAAATAAATTAAGTAATTTAAAAGTACCATTAGTTTTTAATATAATTTTAAGTAAAATAAGTATTATTTATTTATATTTATTCTACTAAATTAATTTTTAATCAAATTTATATTGGATTTTAGTATAAGTTTGTTTTTTTGTTTAAAAATGGGTTTCTCTAAAAGTTGTTTTAAAATGACAAATGTTTCTTCATTTTAATTAATTATAATAATAAATAATGGGGAATATTTTAAATGAAAAATATAGATTATAAATTGATAAATATTAATTTATATTCATAAAATTACTATTATTATTCATATAGTTAATATAGAATCATCATTTTCATGAAAAATACACTTATTGAAAACATGCTTTTATGTCGTGTCTACGGGTTTTGTTTTATATTAAATTTGAGAATTTTGTGAATTTAATTTGGTGAAATTGTATTCTTTTTTTAAAACCGAATAATTTATATTTTCTAATAAGTTAAACTTAATTTTTTAACATAATTATTAGTGAAAATGGAAAAAATTAAGTACTACAGTTAAGGTAAAAATGGGTTTACCGGGAGATAAATTAAAATAATATGGGTGAAAATGACATAAACATTTATATAAAATATATTGGATAGAAATATTTAAACCCTTTATAGAAAAATTCTATATAATAATCCTTTTTTTATTCTTTTGGCATGCTAAAACTATGGTCACAACTTTTTCTTTTCTAAAATTATAGGTGTGCCACTCACCTCACTTATAAAATACCACCCCTATCCTCACTTAATCACATATTAAAACTTTTTTGGATCAACCGATACCAACCAAAATCACTTCTCAACTTCCATACCTTTATACTACAATCATTTTTTTCATAAATCCATTATATGAGTACTTTATGTATAATACTAAAGCCTTGGTCTAAAAAGAGATAAAATTTTTAACTATGAATTTTTGTTTAATTTCTTCTTCCACCACCTTAAAATATTATTAATTTATGATTATATAAAAAAATGGATCTTACATATACTTTTATGTTTTTATGTTAAGTTAATGTCCTATATCCATATCCTCTTCCCTTAAATGGGAAATTAAAATGTCGCTCATGTGTGTGGCAGACAACCGCCTCACAAACTGATGTGACACATTTTCTATCAACCCCTCTCATGGTAGGGTATGATGATGAATATTAAGTATATATATGATATTAATAACATATTTATACCTTTTTGGTCATTATATCATATATAACTATTTTAATTTCCATTCTATAGGAGATACGATAACGTTGCTCGTGTTTACGACAAACAACTGCCCTGCGAAGAGAAGAAAATTATTTTTCACTAACACTTTAAATGGGAGGTAATAATGATAAATTTAATGAATATATATGATATAAATTAAATAATTATGATATTAATTAAATATTTATCATTATTAAAATATAATATATCATTTTATTTCTTACCTTCTCACTCACAGAAAAATGATAGCATTGTTCGTGTACGTGTGGACTACAACCTTCACAAAGTGACATGACTCTATTTTCATCACCACACCACATGGATGATATATAAAAGTATATTTAAATAATTAATATTGTATATATGATATTATTATCATTTTATAAATATAAAATATCACCTACCTCTTTTCCATATTGATCATTGAAAAATGGAAATGTTACTCATGTGTACGTACAACCTGCCATCTCCACGATCGTAACATAGTTCATTTTTTATAACCATATTTAACGATCAGTCATAAAATTATAATTTATGTGTAAATATTATAATTATATAATAATAATAATTATTTATATGTTTAAATAATTACCTCTTTGACCATAGTGAAACTACAAAAATCATTTTTAACTCGTTAGCCAAACATGGCCAAAACATCCAACGTAAACCTAATTGATTAAGTAATTATAAATAACCTGGTAATAAGTGAAGTAATGGAAATAATAAACTTTATAAAAAGGTTATTAATAATTTAAATAAATAAAATTATTTTATTATTGATGAATATAAAGAAAAGATGTGATAAATCAATCCTGAGGTAAGAAACTATGCCTCAATTTCCTTTCATTGAGGTACATTTTGATGTTACCGACCTATATTATTTTATGTTATATATATAAAATCCCTTAGATATTTTATATCCTGAATTTTTCTACTCTCATGACATCTAAAGTTTCATTTAATTTTACTATTCCTATGGCTTACAATTAAAATGTTGTTAAAGTGGTAAAGAACTATATTTTAAAAAAAATACTCATTTAATGTTTCCCTTCCAGATCTTTCTCATCCCTATCCATGTTTTAAAATTATTTTATTAAGTTTTTATATGGAAATAAAAAATTTATAAATTATTTTTTATCCATCTTATTAATTTAATTTAATGGTTTCTAAAATAAATATTTTGACATTTTTTATATGGATTTTTTTAGAAATGACAAAAGGAATGTCATATTTTTAACATATATAGAGACAAAAAATTTCTTTCCACCATTAATGTTATTTGATTACTAGCTTCCATTGAAATCTTTCATGTTTTCTTAAATGAAAAACCCTATATATATTTTTCTGGGTATTTTGGTATTAAAAATACTATTTTAAAAGAAATGTTTTTTTTGATATCCAAAGGGATTTTTTATATGGGTTAAAAATTCTTTTTGAAGGGGATTAATGATGAACATTTTCATGCTTAATTTTTTTATTCATGATATGGTACTTAGAAATTGTTTATTATTGGTGCACCCATATAGTTATAGGTGAGATCATTATAGCTAATACGAAGGGTGCACTCAGATAGTACTCCAAAGCATTGGATAATGATTATGTTTTCTAGAGAATTATATTGGAAGTTGGACATATGGTTATTCCAATTTTTAAGGGTTCTACAAGGGTTATATGAGATTATGTTATAAGGAACCTACATGATTTTTCTATTCTTACTAATTATATTTCATGTAAATAATTTTTTTTGAAAAGTAAATATAAATGAAATTTTTATAATAATAATAATTCCCTTTTTTGGTAAAAAAGTTATGTTTTTAAGAAAGCAGATTTTTATTGGTTTTCATGTTTTCACTAGACTAACAATTTTCTCTTTTTTATGTTCCTTACTAGGATTTTCTTTTCATAGTCCACATTTTAATTTTTTTCATAGGATTTAATGATGATTAATGGAATAGAAGAGGAAAAGTTGAATGCTATGAAGATTTTTTCAGGAAAATAAATCATGTATAATTAAAAGTTTTATATGATGGGAGAAATAGAAAATAAAAGGAAGTGTCCACTTTTTTATTATATGGTTTTGTTATTTATGAGTTATTACCTAATTATCTAAAACTATAAACCTAAAAAGATCATCAAATTTAAGAGAATGGATTCTTGACTTAAAACCCAAGATTATGTAATTTTTATGCCTGTGTCATTATAGTTTGTATCAGAGTATGGTTTATATAACATTAGAGGTTAGGTTAATTTTAATCATATTCCCTTGAAATAATCTACTTTATGATTAAGTTAAAATGAAATAGAATTTATATATTACCATGTTTCTTTATTTAAAATATGTTTGTTCAAAATGGTTTTCTATAGAGGAAAAAATGAAGCTATATTGTGAAGAATCCAAGAGGAAAATACCCTTCCAAATTATCATCTTGAGATGGTTGGAATTAGAATAGAAATATTTGTTATAGTGATGTATTAGTTGACACAAGCAATAAATGGTAAAGGAATCCCTACCAGAGAGAAACCCGATCTAATAAAAAGGAACATTTGTATAATGAAGCATTTCATGGGTCAAAATATCCTATAATTCAATGAATATTATGAACCTATGGTAGATAAAGGATGGATAAATTCTATGGAGAATATATTTAATGTCTTGGGATGTTTAGAATGCTAAAAGGTAACTCTTTCCATTTATCATTTTAAAAGAGAATCAGATTGATGGTGGTATTCTATTAAGAATACTAGAGTGAAAGATGATCTTGATGCCATGAAATATGAGACTTTTAAGGATATTTTCATTGAGAGATATTTCCCTAAGGTTGTTCAAATTTATATGGAAAAACAATTCTTATAATTTAGGGGAAATATGATGATTATATGGCCATGTATGGAGATAATTTTACAATATTGGATAGGTACATATTGGATTTTATTTGGGGACAATGTTAGTAAAATTTATAGATTCTACTCAGGATTAAAACCATGTTTATAAAGATATTTGGCCACATGATAATTTAAACCCCATGAGAAAGTTTTTTGTTGTGATTAAAATTTGTTATGGAGTTTTCTATTTTCCTCATGATGATGAAAGTAATAAGCGGTCCGGATGGAAGGCAATGGGGAAATACACAAAAAATAAATATGGAGGTAAGAAAATGATGTTCCCATATTGTGGTAAGTCTGGTAAAAATCACCCTATAGAATTTCTTATAAAATTATAGAGGTGTTATTGATATGAAAACATTGTCTATAGGAACCATGATTTTAAGGAAAATAATCCCGACGAATCAAATAATGGGGTATCCACCCAATGATGAGGTTTTTTAGTTGCAATGAATTGGGTCATTATGATATCTTATTCTAAAATTTAGTAACTTAGGTTGGAAATCATCAATATTGGAAGAAAAAGGATGTGGAAAAATCTTTTTGTACTACTATGATTAATGTTGGGCCACCAAATGAATTGGTAAAGGTTATGTTATTATTATATTAAAATGATTCCAATTCCCTATTTGAATCTTGATCTTCACATTATTTCATTTGATATAAATTTTCAGTTAAATTAGGAATATAAAATCATATAATTAATATAGAACTTTTGTTGAAAACTCTAGGTAGAATTATTAAAGCAACCAAGATTTATATTAATATTCTTGTTGTTATCAGTGTGATGTTATTTCTCCTAAATCTTGTTTAATTGGATATAGTATAGTTTGATACCATTTTGGGTATGTATTTTATTTCATATTATCATGATAATATGGATTGAAGATCCCAAAAAATTTTCATTCACTATTTTTATGCCTTTTATAACTTACTAAAAAGCAGATAAATTGATTAGAGATGTCCATTAAAGTTACCTAGATAAAATTTGTTTAAAACAAAGTAACTACCCAAATTATTGATGTGATAGTAGTAAATTATTACATTGATGTTTTTGCACATGATACCCCTGGTGTTATTGTTAACTAGTAGGTTTATTTTACTACTAACTAAGTGCCTGATGCTAAAAATATTATAAACCTCCTTATCATATGGCTCAAGTGCAAATTTTAGAATTGAAAAATAAATTGTAGGATTTATAATATAAAAATTTCATTCCCCTTAAAATTTCACCGTGGGGGGATCCTATTTTGTTTGTTAAAATGAAATATGGTTCAATGAGACTTATTATTTATTATGGATCCTTGAATAACATCACTTTTAAGAATAAGA
This sequence comes from Viscum album, assembly GCA_963277665.1. Lineage (NCBI taxonomy): Eukaryota > Viridiplantae > Streptophyta > Magnoliopsida > Santalales > Viscaceae > Viscum > Viscum album. The sequence continues at coordinate 1,918,409,137 of OY728135.1, read as the reverse complement.
ATCATTTTCCTCATATCGATGATTTGTTTGATCAACTTCAGGGTGAAAAATGTTTTTTGAAGGTTGACCTAAGTTAGGGGTACCATTACTTGGATGTGAAGGAGGATAACATTCCAAGGATTGTATTTTTGACTAGATATATGTACTATGAGTTTTTAGATACACCTTTTGGGTTTTCTAATTCACTTTCTATATTTATGGACATTTTGAATAGAGTTTTTCCTCAGTTCTTGGATAATTTTTCGGTTCTTCTTGTTGTTTACATTTGGTATATTCTAAAATTTAGGAGGAACATGAAAGAAACCTATGGATATCTTTTCAATCCTTAATAGAAAAGAAACTACATGGGAATTTTAGTAGGTGTGAATTTTGGTTGCAAGAAATTTTATTACTTGGACATATTATTACTAAATCTGGGATAACTATTGACTCTACTAAAACAAAATCTGGTGAAAAATTGACAAGAACCACAAATATCAGAGAGACCTGTATTTTTCTTAGGTTATCTGGTCATTATCGAGGATTTGTTGAAAACTTTTCTTAGTTTTCTATCCCACTAACTAGGTAAACTCAAAAAAGAGTAAAATTCATATGGACAATATAATGTGATGATTTTTTCAGGAACTAAAAATAATATTGGTATATAATCCAGTTTTGTAATTTCTATCTATAAATTGAGAATTCTTCATCTACATCGATACCTCACTGAATGGACATGGATGCGTAATAATGCAGAATGGTTAGGTAATTTCTTATGCTTTATATGAGTAGAAATAGAATGAGTTAAATTACCTGAAAAATGACATAGAATTAGATTTTATTGGTTTTTATTTAAAAATTTAGAGGCATAATTTTTATAGAGTAAAGTGTGAAATATATAATGATTATAAAATTGAAGTATATATTAACTCATAAATAATTTTACATGAGATAAAGAAGTTGGATGGAACTGATCAAGGATTATGATTGTCTGATTTTTTACCATCCTGTAAAAGTTAATAATGTGTCTGATTGTATGAGTCCAAAAACAATTCTACACTAACTATGTTACCTTTTCAAATGACCCTTTGGTAAATAAGGATCAAACTTTGTAGAAAAATGTTGAATCTGTGGATAAGGGTATGTTGTCTAATTTTAATATTGATGAAGAAGGTATTTTAAGATAGGAAAAATATTATTCATGCCTTGTGATTCCCAAATAAATAAATATATATTGAGTGAAGCATATAGTTTTCTATTTTTAATTCTTCAAGCACCACTAAGATGTATAGGTACCATTAAATGTATTAATGGTGGGATAGAATGAAAAGAGATATTTATAACTTTACCATGAAGTGTTTGACTTTTCAATTGGTTAAAGTATAACAACAATTAACAAAGGTAATTCTTCAAACTTTTCCAATATCGAAATGGAATTGGGAAAATATGTTAATAGATTTTTTGTGGGATTACCAAATTATTCATGAGGAAATAATGTGATTTGGGTAATTTTTGATTGATTAACAAAATCTACACATTTTTTACCCATTAGAGATACTATGTATCTAGATCAACTTTCTTGAATGTATCTAAATAATATAGTCAAGTTATATGGTGTTCCTCTCTCTATTGTATCATACCGTGATCCCAGGTTCACAAATAATTTTTAGAAAGGACTTCAGAAACTATTTGGTACTGAATTAAAATTTAGTAAATATTTTAATCTCCAAACAAATGGTTAGTCTAAGAGAAAAATTCATAACATGGAATATATTCTCCATTCATGTTCAAGGGATAAAAATGAAATTTTGTATAAATATATTTATTTTCTTGAGTTTTCATATATTTTTAGTTTCTATTCTAGTATATAGATGAAACCATTTGAGGTACTATATGGAAATCAGAGTTGGAAAATAACTTTTTCGAATGAAGTTAAAAAAATAAGTTGATGTGATTAGATTTAGTATAGGAAATGGATAATAAGGTTTATTTGATTTAGCAAAAAATTATTTCATCTTATAGTAGACTATAAAAGTTATACATATAACTAGATGAAAGATCATTCATTCGAGGTAAGTGATTATGTATTTCTCAATGTTTCACTAAGGAAAAGTGTAACGTGTCTTCTCCGGAAAGTAAATCTAAGTCCATGGTTCATTTGAACATATTAAATCTTATAGAAATATGGATTAGTTTCCAATGAAGTGGCTTTTCCTATGAGTTTATCCTAGGTACACAATGTATTTCATGTTTTGATGTTATGAAAATATGTGCCGAATTCACCCCAAGTTTTGAGTCCTGAATTACTTCAATTGGAAAAGAATATTTCTTATGAGGAAAAATATTTTATAATCTTACACCTATAGAGAATGTTTTTAGTAACAAGTTGATCCACCAGGTTAAGTTTTTATGGAAACACCATATGGTTGAAGAGACAACATGTGAATCTGAAAATGCTTTGATGGAAAAATACCCCCACTTGTTTTAAATGTGAATAAAATTAATAGGACATAATTTCTGAAGGTGGGGTGGATAATTTAACAACATATGAAAATATAAAATAAATATCTTCTATATTTATTTAAATAGATATATTTATTATAAAAATATTATGTAACTTTTAAATCAAAATAGAAATTGTTTTAATTAAACTCTTTTATTGTAAGGTCTTATTTAAAAGTTTAATTTATAAATTTTATAATTTGAATTAAAAAATTAATATAATTTTCTAAATCATAATATCTAAACATAATTATGGTCATTTTTCTATTTTTCTAAAAATATTTATTTTTCAGTGAATATTGAAAAATACCAATTTTTTGTTAAAGAAGTCATTTATTTTCTATTAATCAAGTGATTTAAAATTACCATTATGTTGTTAATATAATTTAAAGTAAAATTATTATTATTTAATTATATTTAATTCAATTTATTTATTTTTAATAAATTTATTATTTAAATGTAGTATAAGTTTGTTTTTTCATTTAAAAATTGGTTTTTCTAAAAACTGTTTTAAAAATCATAATATTTATTAATTTTAATTAATATATATAATTACAAATGATGAAATTTTTAAATGAAACTTATATATTATATATAAATAATTATTAATATATATTCATAAAATAATTGTAATTAATAATATAATTAATATAAAATCATTTTTTACTTGAAAAATACACTTTTGAAAACCCACTTTTTCGTCATGTATGTGAGTTTTGTTTTACATTTAATTTTGAAGATTCTAGAAATTAAATTTGATAAAATGGAAGAAATATTTATAATTATATTAATTTATATTTTCTAATAATCACAACAGAATTTTCTACCGTAATGAATTGTGAAAATAGTAAAAATTAATTACCACAATTAAGGTAAAAATGGGTTTACCGGGGGTGAAAATAAAAATATTAGTGCTGAAATGACATAAAAATTATAAAAAAAATAAATTTTATAGACATATTTAGAGCTTATATTGTATAAGTATTGATAATAATCCTATTTGGACTTTTTTCATTTAAAAAAAGTGGGTACACCTTTTTCTTTTCAAAATTTACAAGTGTGCCAGTCACCTCACTTATAAAACGCCACACCCTCTCGTCTTTTATTCACATATAAAAAACCTTTTTGTTTAGAAAATACCTACCAAAATTACATAATAAATTCTATAATTTCATCCTATAAGACTTTGTTCTATCAAAAATGTATTATAGGAATACTTTAGGTATAATCTTAAAGTGTTGGACTGAGAAGAAGTAAAATTAATAATCATGTTTCATTGTTTTATTTATAATTCCACCTCATCACAAATTAATTAATTTATGATAATATAATAAATACAATATCTTGAATATAATTATATATGTTTTATGTTAAGGCCTTTACCTATATCCATCTTCTCTTCCCTAAAATTGGAAATGAAAATGCCACTCATGTGTACAAAGGACTATTTCCTCACAAACTGATGTAATACATTTTACATTAGAACCTCTAATGATTGATTATGATGGTGGATAAAAATTATATATATGAAACTAATAAGATAATTATACCTCTTTAGTCATTATATCATATATAACTTTTTTATTTTCCATTCTGTAGGGGATATAGTAACTTCACTCATGTGTACAGTGGGCTACCACCTCACGAAGTGTGTGATTCACTTTCGCTAAAAATTTACATGGAAGAAAATAAGGATGATGGTAATGAATATATGTGATATCAATTAAATAATTATGATCCTCATGAAATATTTATTAGTCTGAAAAGATAATATCACATTTGCTTTCTTACCTTTTCACTCACTGAAAAATGATAATGTCATTCATGTAGGTGTGGATTAAAACCTTCATGAAGTTATGTGAGTCTCTTTTCATCACCACATAAAATGGATGATATATAAAATAATATTTAAAAAAATAATATGGTATATATGATATTATTATCTATCTATAAAGATAAAATTTTACTTACCTCATTTCTATAATGATAATTGAAGAATAGAAATGTTACTCATGCGTACGTATGACCCACCGTCTCTATGATCAAAACATAGTTTATTTTTCATAACAATATTTCATTATTGGTATTAAAAATATAATATATTAACAAATATTATAATTATTTGATTATTTTTTTATATATATGTTTAAATTATGTACTCTATGACTATAGTCAACCTACCAAAATCATATTTAACACATAAGACAAATATGGTAAAATCTTACAACGTAAACCTAATTGATTAAGTAATAATGTATAACATATTAATAAGTGAAATAAAAGGAATAATAAACTTAAATATGTTTCTTAAGAAATTAAATAATTAACAAAAGTTTATTATATAGTAATATAAAGAATGCATGTGACGAACCGAACCTGAGGTAGGGGACTTTGTATCAATTTCCTTTCACTCAGGAATATTTTAATGTTATGCACCTAAATTATTTTTGATATGTATATATAGACACATTGATATGATATATCATGAATTTATCTATTAAAATTATATCTAAAGTTTTCTTTAATTTTATCATTTCTTGGGGCTTATGATTGAAATGTTGTTAAAGTGGAAAATGACCTTGTTTAAAAAAAATGATCTTTTAATGTTTTCCTTCCAATTATTTATCTTCCATGTCCATGTTTTTAGAATTATTATATTAAAGTTTCTATGTGGACATAAAATATTTATAAATTACATTTTATGTCTCTTTTTTACTTTATTTCAAATGTTTTAAAAAGGAATATTTCTTAAATGTTTTATATAGAACATTTTGAGAAAAAAATAATGTCCCATTTTTAATGTATACAGTGAAAAAAATATTTCATATATCTGAGACTATTATTTTATTTCTTACTTACTTTGTAATATTTCTTGTTTTATTAAATGAAAATCTATATTTACCTTTTTTTGATTATTTTGTCATTGAAAAAGGTGTTTTAAAATAAAAGTGTATTTTGATATAAAAAAAGTTTTTCATATGGGTTCAAAAGTGTTTTATGATGAAACGTTTCAAGAATGAAATGGTTTATTCATGATATATGGTTGGTGTGCCTAGATTGTGCTCCAATTAAATTGGTAATTTTTATGTTCTCTGGAAAATTATATTAGAAGTTGGCCATATGGTTATTCTAATTCATAAGGTGTTGAACTCCTTGTTTCAATTATCGTATAATAATTTTTATTATTAAATTAATGAGTTTTATGTTTTATGATATGATTTTATGTTATAAGATAGATTGTAACAAAATTTGGTCAAGTTTGAACAAGACTCATCGCCAAGTATGTGACACTGCCTGCAAAGTCTCACCACCAAGGATATATCACCATCACCATTGTCTCACACTTGAGATCCAAAATCGGTTAACTATTGGGATGAATCACCATCCACATGAGTCACCGCCAAAATGTAATTTTGAAAAATTATGGAAAGAATCACTGCCCGCAATGAGTCACAATTGAGATGGAATTTGACAAAGTTTGAGACTCCATTAGACTATGTCTCACCATCAGAAAATAACTCACCACTAAAAAAGTCTCACCATTGCCTTGAGAGACCTTCAAGGAATTCATACCACTAGAATGAAAAACTGAAAAAGTGTTGGGATGACTCACCATTACAAGTGTCACCGCCAGCCAAGCATACAACCGGAATTTTCACCATTCCAAGAACTCACTGCCAAAAATTATCACTGTTTATATGAGACGCCGACATAATTAGACACAACTAGTGTTACCATTCAATGAGTCACCACCACTATTTCTTTTATTTATCTTTTTAAATTAAATATATTTAATTATTAGTTCATTTAATTAAATGCTCAAGATTATTTTAATGATTGTTCTTTAATTTCTTGATAATGATGAATTAAAATATATGTTAGACATGTAGTATGAGGATACAGAGGATACATATGACTCTATTTTTTGTTGATGATTATAAAAGAGGAACTATATTCCCTTTTATGGATAACATGAAGATAAACTTAGAGAGATACACATGTTAAGCGAGATGGACATTACTACAAGAACCATAATATATTACCTGTTATATATTTCTTACACTCAACTAAGGAATCTGAAGCACATCATACATACAATGACTTTTTTTAATCATGAACAAGGAGTTTATGACACTCTATTATATAACATATTTTCAAAAACATAACTTGATCTTCATTTCAACTACTTTCAAAGAGTCCTGAGTTTCATTGATTATTTGACAGAGCAACACCTTTACATTTACACCTTTACTTATTTTGTTTGTTTATTTTACTTAAATTACAAGTAGTGCATGTTACTTGGTTTATTACACAAACACATACACATGGTCTCCTACTTCAAACAGAAATATACTTAGATATCTTATCAACAAATTTAACTATTTCTTCTCATGTGTTGTGGTAGAGGTCTGGTTGTGGCCTGTTTATTCATTTGTACACTATAGAAGAGGTCCCATGTGGCCTAGAAAATTTTTATATAGTTGTAACACCTAATCTAGGTTGTTGATCAAAAGATTATTCATATATAAATTCATTGGAAGTAGGTTATTGACACGTGGAGAGGACTAAGTCTTATCTTGAGACTGAACCTCTTTTATTCCATTCTATCATGTGTTTTTTGTTTTGTTTTATTTCTTAGATATAAAATCGAATGTGATTTTACCTGAAAGCATAACCACTACATTGATAGTTTTTTATTAGTGTTTCTATAAAGTATTTATCTATTAAATTTATTTCAATGGTTAAATTTATATTATATATTATTTTATTTGACACCTAATCAAACATTTAGAAGTATTTAAAAAGATAAAGACTTATATCAAACTACTTTTTTAACTACCTAGGATATTTTTTTAAATTGGGGGATTTTATTTAAATACATTTTAATAGATTTTTTTGGGTACTCAATTCACCCCCTCTTGAGATAATTACTCTGACCAACATTTGTTATCATAGGGATGAGCTTTGGTATCAAAGTATTTCAAAACTTTTTCAACTATGATTTTTTTTTGCTTTGAAATCTTAAATTTATGTTACTTCTAAATTTAAATTATATAAATAGATAATAGACAAGAAGGTTCTTATATAAACAGAAATCATTTTTTCAATTGTAATTATTATGATAAGTGGAAGATCAAGATTAAAATTCATATAGAAAGTATGGGATTTAAAATATTCCATGCTATTGAGGATAAATACGAGTTACCTAAAACTCTTAGAAAATATTGGTCTAATTATAATAATCTTTCCTATAATAATAATTTTGAATCAATGAATGCCCTATATTGTGATTTAGGAGATGATTAATTTAATATAATTACTTCTTGTAAAACCACTGTTCAGATTTGGGACACTATAGCTATTTCACATGAAAGAAAAACTAATGTTAAGGAAATGAGATTGAATACATATACTATTAAGTATGATTCTTTTTAGATGAATCCCGATGAATTAATTTCTAACCTGTATCTTAGGTTTAATAAAATTTTGAACACCATGATCTCATTGGGAAATCTAGTGTCTAACAAAGACCAGATTATAAGATTGCTAAGATGCCTTCCAAAAACATGGATATGAACATATATTTCAATAAGAGTGTCATATGACATCAGAAAAATACCACTCAAGGAGATGACTGGGAAATTGATGATGTATGAAGAAGAAATTAAAGTCAACTAAGAGGAAGATGATGATCTAAATAGAAAGTTAGTACCTTTCAAGTCTACTATATGAAAACAAAAAGAAAATGAAAACATTCAATCTAAAAATTATAGTGACAATGAGTCACCTCCAGACAGTGATGTGGAAATGTCCCATCTCGATAGAAGATTTAAGAAGTTTTATAGTAATAAGGTAATTTTCAGAAATCAAAACTATAAAGGAAAATGTGACACTAAAGGAAATTAAAAAAAAGGATCGAAAGAAGGATGATAATGAAATTACCTTCTACGAATGGAAGCACAAAGGACATGTAAAGGAAGAATTCAAAAAGTTGAAATACAAAAAGAAATATAAGGAAAATGATATAAATTTTAAGAAATACATGACAGAAACATGGAGTTCCTCTACAGATAGATTTAGTCATTCAGTCTCTACTCCTAAAAAAATTATGATAGAACCAACATGTGCTTCATGACTAATGTCTTTGAGGTACCAATTGTATCTATTGCTTTACCTATGATTAATAATAATAATAATAGTTATTATAATGAACATAATGATGATAAAATGTCTCAAGAAGAGAAGTTTGAATATTACCAAATGATATAATACATTTTTATTGAACTAAAGGACAAGTATAAAGCTATTAAACAACAACATGCTTTATCTACCAATATTAAATATGATTTATCTATTAAGAAAGAGAAAAATGCTAAGTTGTTAAAAGATAGTACTAAACATAAAATATCTAATGAGAAACTTAAGAAGGATCTTGAAAGGTTTAAAAATGGTATATAAACACTTAAACAGATTCTAGGAAAATAATTTAATCTAAATTATATTACAAGTATAGGAAATCCACTTGAAAAAATATGTATAGTCAAGAAAAATTCTGTACGTAAATTTGAATCTGATAGCTCTACTGCCAGTTATTTTTAAAATGAACCAAGAAAATTTTTTATTTCCAAAATTATATAGTCTATTTATAAGAAACCTATTAAAAAATATGGATTCTTAAATCCTTGATTTCTAATACTTATAGACCCAAGATAATTTGGGTACCAAAATAATTTCTTATATAAATTTTGTTTTGTAAGAAAACTACTTGAAGTCCTCCTATAAAAGTCTATAGTACTTGGATAGTAGTTATTCAAAGAATATTATAGGAGAATATTCTAGATTCAATATATTAGTAAAGGATAATGGTGGTCATGTAACTTTTGGTGATAATGCTGCTTTGGCTAAATTGGCAACATCAACTATGTTTTAATTTCTTGTGTACTATTTGTTGATAGTTTTAAGTATAACTTTCTTAGCATATTAAAACTACGCGATAATGGTTTTCATGTTAAATTTTAGAATAATTCATGCAATGCTTTTTATTCTAAAGATTCTTCAGTTTATACTACCTTAAAGAATGAAAATGTTTATACTGTTGATCTTAATTCTTTAATTTGTCAATAATTTTCCTTATTAAGTGCATTTCAAAAAGAATTTTTTCAATGGAATAGGACACTAATCCACTATAATATTCAATCCATTAGGAAGCTTACTAGGAAAGGGTTAGTCAAGGATCTACCAAAACTAGAGTTCCTAAATGACAAAGTTTGTAACCCCTATTGAAAAGGGAAACAACACAAGATTTATTTTAAATAAATGAAAGATGTTTCAACTTATCAACAACTTGAGTTGGTTCATATAGATTTATTTGGTCCATCTATAGTTTCATGTATAAATTGGAAGAAATATGTCTATGTAATAGTTTATGAATTTTCTAAGTCTACTTGGTTGTTATTTTTAACACACAAAAGTGTATCCAGTTATTACTTCACCAAGTATTCTAGATATGTAAAAATCTTAAGTGGACTTAGAATTAAGACTCTAAGAAGTAACCACAGTTGTGAATTTAAAAATCAAGACCTTGAGTCTTTTTTCTCAAAAAATGGATGTTGTCACAACTTTTATACTTCTAGGACCCCTCATTAGAATGCAGTTGTTGAAAGAAGAAATAAAACACTTTAAGAGATAGCTCGAACTATGATAAATTAACATAACTTACCTATCTATTTTTGGGCATAGGATATGAATATAGCCTACTATATAATCAATTAATTTTTAATTAGTCCTTTCTTGAAAAATACCACTTAATATATTTAGAATAATTGGATGCCTAATCTAATTACTTTATATTTTTTGGTTTCAATGTCTTTATTCTTAACACTATGGATAATCTGGACAAATTTTCCTCTAAAAGAGATGAAGGAATTTTCCCAGGTTTTTTAACCTCTAGTAAATCCTAGGGAGTTTTTAATAAGAGGGAAAAGAGTGTGGAAGAATATTTTCATATAAAATTTTATAAAAAAATCCAAATGAGCCTAAGACCTGTTTAGAAAACCTTGAGTGTGATTTATCTCTTTTGAACATAAATTCCATACCCATTGATTATTTTTTGAAATAGTCTGAAAAATTATTCAGTTCTAAGGAATTTCTAGAACTTCCAAAACATGAACCTATAAGAACCTAAAGTGACCAACCCCTGTTTTTATATATTTTCCATGTCCCTTAAGAACCATCCATTAGATTTTGTATTTGGAGACCTAGATAGAGGTACACTGACTATAGATTCTCTAAGAAACCAGGTTGAACATGAAGAATTCTTGTCTCAACTTGAACCAAAGAACAACAATGACGAAATCAGTGATGAATTATAGGTAATGAAAATTCAAGAATAATTAAATAAAATTTAAAGAAATGATGTATGGGGACATTTGAATAGACCCAAGGAAACCTTGACTATAGACACTAAATGGGTGTTTAGGAACATTTTAGATTAATGAAGCAGTATAGTAAGGAACAAGGCTAGAATAGTCACACAAGGTTATAGTCAATATGAAGGAATAGACTATGAGGATACCTCTTCACTAGTATCTAGACATGAATCCATTAAAATCATATTAGCATATAAAGATCATATAGATTTAAAACATTATCAAATGGGTGCTAAGAGTACTTTATTAAAAGGGTATATAGTTGAGGATGTTTTTTGTTGAACAATCCCTAAGTTTTAAAAATTCTCATTTTTCAAATAGAGTTTTCAAATAAAAAAAAAATATTTTTATGGTTTGAAATAAGATCCTAGATATTGGTATGATATGATCTACTCTTTTATTATTTCAAAAGGATTTTAAAAAGGTATAGATGATCCTAAAATATTTATACATAAAATTTCAAAATATTTTTTAGTTGTATAAATTTATTTAGATTATATTATTTTTGGATCGGAAAAGAATTCTTTATGTACTGTGAAGTGCATTGTGTTGCATTTGTTGTCAATGAGGCATGAAGTTGTCTTGGAATGAATGGATGTCAAGGAGTCAAGATGTGAATGTCAAAGGATGTGATGGTGATGGAGATGAAGGAGAATGGCCATGGTACTAAGATGCATGTCACTTAGGAGATTCACTAAGTGGTATTGGAAATTGTGGTTGAAACATTCTCCATGGACATCTGACGATTGTTGAGCTGATCATTAAGTTCCAAGAACTTGTATCAAGATGATACAATGTCACAACATGATTAGAAGACCATGAATTGTAGTGACAATGCATGAGGAGTTGAAGAAGATCCATCCACAACTACTAAGTGGATGATGTGCATTAATAAAGTCCATGCACTATCACTTAGTGCATGAGAATCAGAAGAAGATCCAATTGATCTCTGATTTGATCAACGAAGCCCATTGAAGATGTTATGTGATTCAGGAGTTCGGTTGATGAAGATCCTTGAGATTTCCCTCCTAAGTAATGAATATATGTTGAGGAGAAATGGAGAAGAATAATTTGAAGTGGCATTTGGCTTGGAAGAACTTGGGTTGGCATTTTATATATGGGATACTTTGTTTTTTAACAAAGTGTTTATTTTGTCCTTAGACAAAAAATTGGCCAGCCCGTGGACACCTTGAGGGTTCAACCCCAAGGCACATGTGGGCCTAAGGCGCCACGCCCAAGGGGGAACCCGTGGGGCGAGCCCAGGGCGGCAGGACGCACCCAAGACACCGCATAGGTGCTGGGGCACGCCCGGAGGAGCGCGGCAGGGGCCGTGTATAAGCCCCGAGGGCACGCGGTGGTGAAGCCCGCGCACCCGTGTGTGCATAGTGGGCGCTAGGAGCGCGCCCGCAGAGGCGAGAGTGGGCGCAGAGCGCGCCCGCAGGGAGAACACGGTGCGGGGCGGCACCATGGAGGGAGAGGATTCAATTGATGGGGCTGGGGGAGCGGCATATTGATAAACCGCGGAAAAACCGCGCCCCGTTTCGATGTGGGACGCGGAAAAATTCACCGGGAGTGAATTCTGGCCGTCCATCTCATCGCGCGCTGGATCGCAGCCGCTCATCTAATCCGCCGCGCCCCCGATCTGATCCAAGACGTCGAAGCCTTTTTGATCACCGCATCCAACGGCTCCCCGTCCATCTTCTACCTCGAGCTCGACCGAGGCACCCGCGAAGCCGCCGATGAACCAGAGGCTACCCGAGGCCGGTTTTCGAGTTCCCGGCCACCTCTGAAGGATCTAAGACGTCCATGGAGTTCGTCTGGACACACTGAACACAACCATGCATTAAAAAAATGCGTGCATGCAATGAGAGGAGAATTCGGAACAAAGCCGAGGCAAAACGAAGTTGCCGAGGCATCGGAGTGTTCGTGTTTTGCATGGGATGCCCAAAACAGAGGCCGTGCATGCGTTCTAAATCGCATGCACGAGGAAGAAAATAATAAAAATACCCGCGTGAAACAGAGAGTAAATTCAAGATTTGGAAATCTTGAAATCCCGAAATCTTCGGGAGATTAAAAGATATCCCACGCGGAAGTCTTGAGGATTCTCTACCTATAAAAGGAGAGGCTGAGACCTCATTGTAGCTTGCTGATCCTTTGTTGAATATCCGAAGTCCCGTGAGTGCTTCAAGCCTCACGAAGAACACTCTGCGCGCCCCCTTGCGCGGCAGTGAAGCCCGGAGCCATCAGAGGCTCCGTGAGATCCTTTTTCGCATACTTGCGCGAAAGAAGAAATTCCCTGTGCGCCTTTCACTTGCGCGGCAGGAAGAACCGGGGTCGCACCTAGCCTTGCGCGCCCTTGGTTGGAGATCGCGGTGGCAGTACTTGCGCGCCCCGCGGCAGGAGTACCTTGCGCGGTCAGGTAGTGTGTGCATAAGCAAGAGGAGGTCGAGGCTTTGCCTCTTGTGTGTGCAAAGTAAAAGTTGAAGGCCGAGAGGAAGTGTGTGCAAAAGAAAGGTGAAAGACCACACATTTTGTGTGTGTGCAAACAAAGGAGAAAGGCTGTTGGCAGTAGGTGTGCAAAGGAGGAAGAACCGAGCCCTTAGTGCTTGGGTGTGTGTGAAAAGAAGAATAAAAGCATTACACCCTATAGGTTGTGTGCACTTGGACAATACAAGAAACGTGTGACTTTGTGTTCCAAGTGAAGACACATTTTGTGTGTGCAAATTGAAGAGGAACACCCTACGGCCATTTAAGGGTGTGCAACAAGAAGTGTGAAGTCCAAGCTCAAGTGTGTGCCAAAGTGAAGAAGTTTTGTGTGCAAAGTGACAAGAAGGCCGAACCTATGTGTGTGCACTAAGAAGTGTGTATACACTTAGAAGAAAGAAGGAGAGACCCACACAAAGTATAACACACGTTTCAAGTGTGTAAGCAAAAGGAATTAAACGTGTGAAGGAAAAGAAGAAAGGTGTGTGCTTAAACAGTTTACACCCTTTGAGGGTTTATTTCACCAAGAAGGGGAAAGGGGAAGTGCATGCATGCATGCATGCACATGCGCACGTAAACAAAGTTCAAATCAGTGAGTGTGCATTTGAGTTGATCAAGACCAGAGGTTCTTGAAGAATTTGAGAAGGCCATGCAATCAGTGCATGAGGATGCAGAGATGCCATGCACTCAGTGCATGAAGTTGATGTGAACTGAGACTGGACCAGACTGAAGTTAAAGACATCATTTGTCTGAGCATTCAGTAGTTGAAGAGAGAAGCCAGGTCATCCTGAAGAAGGAGATAAAGCCTGAGCTAGACGAGAAGTCCTGATCAACCACAAGTGATCAGAAGAGAAGAGCAAGGCCAGCAGCCTTTATCCCAGGCTGCTGAAGTTACTTGAAGAACTTAAAGTGAAGAAGAGCTACTCGTGTGACTCGAGGAGCCAGGAGAAGACCCTGTGGGACTCAGGGAGAAGAAGTCTTTAGTGGGATTCTGGAGCAGTCCAGTGGGAAACTGGTAACACTGTGGGACGCAGTATAAAGACCCTCCTGTGGGACTCAGGAGAGATACAGTGGGACTCTGTATCGACCATTGTAATACTAACCGATTATAATGGGAGAATCCATGCTGGGAGAGCATGGCAAGGATGTAGGCCTTTGGTGCCGAACCTTGTAAATCCTTGTGTCCTGTGCCTTTTCATTACTGCATTATCCGGGAAAGGTTGAGAGATACAAGAAGAGTGGATCGAGGCTTTAACCAGCCATAGAGGTTTAATTGATAATAATCAATTAGTAAAAAGTTTTAAGGGATCACTGATTCACCCCCTCCCCCTCTCAGTGATTCACACTGATCTGGGCACTTCAATTGGTATCAGAGGGAGGTTACCTCTAAAAGATCCAAGAGAGTCTTTATGGAGTGTAGATTTGAGGAAATGAGTGACCAGCCTCAAATGGAGATATCTGCCAAGACTCAGAAAAATATAAAGAAGAAATAGGCCAAGAAGATGAAGAAAGCCTGTCCTAGCTGTGATGAAGTTGAAACAATGAATGATCTTCAGAGTGCACTCAAATATATTCAGAAGACAGTTCCCATGGAAGTGGTAAAGTGTATAGCTACAGGCATCCATGATCTTCATGAAGAAAAATCACAGTTAGAAGAAGAAGCCAATGCTATGGAAGATCAGCTGGCAAAAAGGGTTGGCATAACCAACACTCTCAGAAAGCTGGTGAAGGCTAAAGATGAAACCGTTTCTCTTTGCAATGAAAGATATGAAGACACTGCTGAAGAATTGCAAAGAAGCCTTTCTGAGAAATAAATCTTTATGATAATGATCAAAGATGTTTTCCACGCACTGGAAAAGAGGAACAAAGTTTCAATGAATGTCAGAGATGCTCAACTTGAAGACAAAATAAACAGGGTGAAGAAGCTTGACAACTCATTGCTTGAATTAAAGAAGGTGCATGAAGACCAGATGAAACAACTGGTGGAGAAATGGGAAGGAAGGCTAAGAACTATTGAGGATGAGAAGAACTCCCTCAATATGAAATGCTTAGAACTGGAGGTGATATTGAAAAATCAGCAATCACCCAAAGCTGAAGCCTCCCAGTCAGCTGAAAGAAGAAATGTTGCTACTCAAGTGAGCTTTGAAAAGGATGATTCTAAAAGAAATACATCCTATAATAAAAGGGCAACAACTTCTAAAAAGAAGGTACCATCCATCCCATCTTGTACTCATGTTTCTAATTGTGTTTCCACAAAAAGTGCAGGATGGAAGAATAATTCTAAACAAGTATGGATGAAGACAATGAAGAAAGAAAGCTCTCCTGAAGCAGCACAACAATTCAAGACAAGTACCCTAAAATCAGAAGGACTGAAGAAGTCAAGATTTGTGGGTCAATGTTGGTGTTTTAATAAGTATGGGAACTGTGCAAAGGATTGTTGGTACAATCCACTAAATGTCAAAGCACAAAGGAAGCTCATGCCAAGGGGGAGCAAGCCAGAAGGAAATAAGCAACATCCACAGGTCCAGAGACATCTGTTTACTGCAAATAGATTTGGATTACTTGACAACATCTGGGATGGTTGCAAAAGTGGTCAAAAGAATGATACATGTCAATCTCCAACTGTATCCAAAGCTGGAAAGAAGAAAAGATCACAGAACCTGGCTCAGAAAGAATCCTTGGGAAGCAATCATAAGAAAGTGGAAGAAGCTCCCAAGAAGATGTTGAAAAAGGAAGAGAAGTCCTTGGAGTCTAAATCCAAGAAGGGTGAGTCATCTAGAAGGACCACCAAGAAGACATGCTTCTACTGTGGAAAGAAAGGTCATACCATGGATCTTTGCAAACAATCCATGGAAATAAAAAGAAGCCAACTGAACTCAAACAGACAATCAATCCAGAAGAAGAAGAAGGGATTGATTGAAAACAAGTTGCCTAAGAAAGGTAGCTTGACAGCATCTAAGGAACCATGTGGAACTTCCAGAACTGAGGCCACTCTTCCAAATGATTTACTTGTCATATGGCCACATCAGTTGCAACTTGCCAGAGAACTAAAAAGAGTTGAAGATGAAGCTCTGGCAATTGCTAAAGAAAAAGGGAAGAAGAAGGTTTCACATGAAGATTTTTTGAGAACCACACCAGCACAAACATCATTGAAGATCAAATGTGCAAGTGTGAAGAATGGCGAAAATGGGACATCTCGGTTGAGAGAATCTTCTCAACCTTGTTTTTCACATTGATGAACCAAGGAGGTTCCATCTTATTCCCTTATACTATTGGTATTTACATGTGCTGACATTGCAGGGAATTAAAGATGATGATCATTCTCAACTGGAGGATGGTTTGGACAGAATGGAGTGCACCCTTTGAGGGGGAGCAAATCTGAAGAAGATGATGTTCTGAGATTAATATCATCTTGAGAAAAGTGAAGGTATTCCAATCATACTTTCATCCCTTGATTCTTAATTGCATTCATCATGACAATTAAGGGGGAGTATTGATTGAAGACAAATGGTTGAAAGGGGGAGCTTTATCTTTGCACTGAACTTTCTAATGAGTTTTGTGGAGTATGTGTAGGATTTAGCAATTCATTGAATATCTGAAAAAATTCAACCCCTAAGCATGATCTCACATGTATTGTGAATGTTGGACAGCATTGAGTACCTTGGTTACATCACTCTTGTTTTCTACACCGGGTTAGCCCAAGTAGACTTAGAGTTGATTTACTAAAGGTTCTTTGCTAAGAAGAACATGTGACATCATCCCTCTCTTAGTGATTTTCAAGAAGATGTTGTTCGAAGGGAGGAAGAGATTTTTTTTTGAAAGAGAACCACACCACACCTTTGCATTTTATTGCAAATAAGGGGGAGAAATTATTGGCACACATATTGACCCATTCATATGTGCTGAAGAAGTGTATTGACAACAAATACAAAGGGGGAGATTGAAGTCCATTGTGTTGCATTTGTTGTCAATGAGGCATGAAGTTGTCTTGGAATGAATGGATGTCAAGGAGTCAAGATGTGAATGTCAAAGGATGTGATGGTGATGGAGATGAAGGAGAATGGACATGGTACTAAGATGCATGTCACATAGGAGATTCACTAAGTGGTATTGGAAATTGTGGTTGAAACATTCTCCATGGACATCTGACGATTGTTGAGCTGATCATTAAGTTCCAAGAACTTGTATCAAGATGATACAATGTCACAACATGATTAGAAGACCATGCATTGTAGTGACAATGCATGAGGAGTTGAAGAAGATCCATCCACAACTACTAAGTGGATGATGTGCATTAATAAAGTCCATGCACTATAACTTAGTGCATGAGAATCAGAAGAAGATCCAATTGATCTCTGATTTGATCAACGAAGCCCATTGAAGATGTTATGTGATTCAGGAGTTCGGTTGATGAAGATCCTTGAGATTTCCCTCCTAAGTAATGAATATATGTTGAGGAGAAATGGAGAAGAATAATTTGAAGTGGCATTTGGCTTGGAAGAACTTGGGTTGGCATTTTACATATGGGATACTTTGTTTTTTAACAAAGTGTTTATTCTGTCCTTAGACAAAAAATTGGCCAGCCCGTGGACACCTTGAGGGTTCAACCCCAAGGCACATGTGGGCCTAAGGCGCCACGCCCAAGGGGGAACCCGTGGGGCGAGCCCAGGGCGGCAGGACGCACCCAAGACACCGCATAGGTGCTGGGGCACGCCCGGAGGAGCGCGGCAGGGGCCGTGTATAAGCCCCGAGGGCACGCGGTGGTGAAGCCCGCGCACCCGTGTGTGCATAGTGGGCGCTAGGAGCGCGCCCGCAGAGGCGAGAGTGGGCGCAGAGCGCGCCCGCAGGGAGAACACGGTGCGGGGCGGCACCGTGGAGGGAGAGGATTCAATTGATGGGGATGGGGGAGCGACATATTGATAAACCGTGGAAAAACCGCGCCCCGTTTCGATGTGGGACGCGGAAAAATTCACCTGGAGTGAATTCTGGCCGTCCATCTCATCGCGCGCTGGATCGCAGCCGCTCATCTAATCCACCGCGCCCCCGATCTGATCCAAGCCGTCGAAGCCTTTTTGATCACCGCATCCAACGGCTCCCCATCCATCTTCTACCTCGAGCTCGACCGAGGCACCCGCGAAGCCGCCGATGAACCAGAGGCTACCCAAGGCCGGTTTTCGAGTTCCCGGCCACCTCTGAAGGATCTAAGACGTCCATGGAGTTCGTCTGGCCACACTGAACACAACCATGCATTAAAAAAAAGCGTGCATGCAATGAGAGGAGAATTCGGAACAAAGCCGAGGCAAAACGAAGTTGCCGAGGCATCAGAGTGTTCGTGTTTTGCATGGGATGGCCAAAACAGAGGCCGTGCATGCGTTCTAAATCGCATGCACGAGGAAGAAAATAATAAAAATACCCGCGTGAAACAGAGAGTAAATTCAAGATTTGGAAATCTTGAAATCCCGAAATCTTCGGGAGATTAAAAGATATCCCACGCGGAAGTCTTGAGGATTCTCTGCCTATAAAAGGAGAGGCCGAGACCTCATTGTAGCTTGCTGATCCTTTGTTGAATATCCGAAGTCCCGTGAGTGCTTCAAGACTCACGAAGAACACTCTGCGCGCCCCCCTGCGCGGCAGTGAAGCCCGGAGCCATCAGAGGCTCCGTGAGATCCTTTTTCGCATACTTGCGAGAAAGAAGAAGTTCCCTGTGCGCCTTTCACTTGCGCGGCTGGAAGAACCGGGGTCGCACCTAGCCTTGCGCGCCCTTGGTTGGAGCTTGCGGTGGTAGTACTTGCGCGCCCCGCGGCAGGAGTACCTTGCGCGGTCGGGCAGTGTGTGCATAAGCAAGAGGAGGTCGAGGCTTTGCCTCTTGTGTGTGCAAAGTAAAAGTTGAAGGCCAAGAGGAAGTGTGTGCAAAAGAAAGGTGAAAGACCACACATTTTGTGTGTGTGCAAACAAAGGAGAAAGGCTGTTGGCAGTAGGTGTGCAAAGGAGGAAGAACCGAGCCCTTAGTGCTTGGGTGTGTGTGCAAAGAAGAATAAAAGCATTACACCCTATAGGTTGTGTGCACTTGGACAATACAAGAAACGTGTGACTTTGTGTTCCAAGTGAAGACACATTTTGTGTGTGCAAATTGAAGAGGAACACCCTACGACCATTTAAGGGTGTGCAACAAGAAGTGTGAAGGCCAAGCTCAAGTGTGTGCCAAAGTGAAGAAGTTTTGTGTGCAAAGTGACAAGAAGGCCGAACCTATGTGTGTGCACTAAGAAGTGTGTATAAACTTAGAAGAAAGAAGGAGAGACCCACACAAAGTATAACACACGTTTCAAGTGTGTAAGCAAAAGGAATTAAACGTGTGAAGGAAAAGAAGAAAGGTGTGTGCTTAAACAGTTTACACCCTTTGAGGGTTTATTGCACCAAGAAGGGGAAAGGGGAAGTGCATGCATGCATGCATGCACATGCGCACGTAAACAAAGTTCAAATCAGTGAGTGTGCATTTGAGTTGATCAAGACCAGAGGTTCTTGAAGAATTTGAGAAGGCCATGCAATCAGTGCATGAGGATGCAGAGATGCCATGCACTCAGTGCATGAAGTTGATGTGAACTGAGACTGGACCAGACTGAAGTTAAAGACATCATTTGTCTGAGCATTCAGTAGTTGAAGAGAGAAGCCAGGTCATCCTGAAGAAGGAGATAAAGCCTGAGCTAGACGAGAAGTCCTGATCAACCACAAGTGATCAGAAGAGAAGAGCAAGGCCAGCAGCCTTTATCCCAGGCTTCTGAAGTTACTTGAAGAACTTAAAGTGAAGAAGAGCTACTCGTGTGACTCGAGGAGCCAGGAGAAGACCCTGTGGGACTCAGGGAGAAGAAGTCTTCAGTGGGATTCTGGAGCAGGCCAGTGGGACTCTGGTAACACTGTGGGACGCAGTATAAAGACCCTCCTGTGGGACTCAGGAGAGATACAGTGGGACTCTGTATCGACCATTGTAATACTAACCGATTATAATGGGAGAATCCATGCTGGGAGAGCATGGCAAGGATGTAGGCCTTTGGTGCCGAACCTTGTAAATCCTTGTGTCCTGTGCCTTTTCATTACTGCATTATCCGGGAAAGGTTTAGAGATACAAGAAGATTGGATCGAGGCTTTAACCAGCCATAGAGGTTTAATTGATAAGAATCAATTAGTAAAAAGTTTTAAGGGATCACTGATTCACCCCCTCCCCCTCTCAGTGATTCACACTGATCTGGGCACTTCATACTGCTTTGTCTACAATAATGAAAGATTAATTTGAAATGAGTTTAATGGGTGATCTCAAATCCTTTCTTGGTTTTCAGATTTTTCAAAATAAAGAAGGAATTATTTTAAATCAAAGTAGATATACTAAGGATATTTTTTAAATGTTTTAAATTGGATAGCACTAAAAGTAGTGATACTCCTATTAGTACCACCTATAAATTGGATCTTGATGAAGCTGGGAAACCAAGGGATTAAACTAGTTATAAAGGTGCGATTGGAAGTATTCTCTACCTTATTGCTTGCTGACCTAATATTATGTTAAGTGTGTGTATGTGTTCTCTCTTTCCAGAAAATCAAAATGTTTCACATTTGGTTTCTATAAAAATATTTTTTAAATACAAAAAATATACCACTAATTTTGGATTACTTTATCTAAGAGGGAAAAAATTTGATTTAGTTAGTTATTTAGATACTGATTTTAGTGGATGTAAGTTAGATTGAAAAAATAACTTTTAGAACATTTCAATTTTTAAGAAATTATCTAGTTTCTTAGTGTAGTAAGACAAAAACTTATTTTGCACTATCTAATTCGAAATATGAGTTCATAGCTATACATTATTTCTATGGAAAAATTTTGTGGATGAAACACACATTACTAGAATATGGATATCATTTATGAAATCTCCCTCTGAACTGTGATAATACAAGTGCTATATATATTTCTAATAATCCTATATCACATTCTAGAATAAAACATGTTGATTTAAGGTATAAATTTTGGAGATATCATTTTAAAAAGGGTGATATCACCCCTGAATACATTGGTATAGAACATTATACTTCTGATATATTCACTAAGACTTTAAATTATAAGATAATAAATTAAATCAAACATGATTTAGGTATGATTAATTTTGGTTGAAATTAATTTTCTATGTCTCACTATTTATGATTTCTCACAATTGGATATGTCTCACTATTGGGTATATCTCACCATTGGGTATGTATCACCATTGAAGAATTATAACCATTTAACTTCTCACTATTATGAATTCTCATCATTGATACATATCACCATTGATACTTCCCACCATTGTGAAATTTCCCACCATTGAAAAATTTTCTCATTCCTTTGTCAAATATTAATTATTAATTTTTGAACTAATGGTTTTATTTTCTATAAAATTTATTTAATTGTTTAGTTTGATTAAAATTTCATTTCAATTTTAAATTATTATTATTATTTTGATTTTAAGAATCCCTAAATACCAAGTGATATAAATATGGCACTTTTTCTCGTTTCAACAAACTCTTTTCTCATGCCCTTTTCTTTTAATCCTTGTTACATTATTTCTTCTCCCAACTATTTACCTTACTCGCCATTTCCTGCACCCAAACCAACTCATCCGATCAACATGGATAGATTTTTGAGACCTTAAAAGTATTCTTGAGATGAGTTTTATTATAAAAAGAAACAGAAAGGAATACTGAGTACTTATAGTACCATAGATCCTGTAAATCCAGAGCTAGAAAAGCATACAATTGTACTGGAGAAAGAAGTTCAAACATAGTGGTTGCTTTCAATTATATCTTTGGTTATTTGAGTTATTCAAGAGCAAGGATGGTGGGAGTGGTTCTATTTGAATGAGAGACCATTTTATCCTAAGTTGGTATATCAGTTCTTTTACTATGTTGTGTTTTCTTTTAATGAAAATAAATATTGGTTAAGAACAAGGATCAATGGACACAAGCTAGTGTTTTCTTCAAGATAGAGGGAAAAATGTTTAAAATTTCCACATGAGGGTATTGAAAAATATTATCATGGAACCATTTTAGATGATGGTTATAATTTCATCTATGAAGAAGCCCTTGTTGAGTTGACTAGAGTTGGAAAAATTAAAAGGATGATTTCCTATAAGTTATATGGTGAATATATATTTTTCTTCAAATTTATTCATCATATGTTGTGTCCAAGAAAGGGTGATTTTTATACCATGATATATCAAGATGTATACTTATTGTGTTCGTTTAAAAAGTGAAAAGATAAACCTTTGTTGATATTTGATGCATCATTTTTTAGAAACAACCATTCTGAATTCAATATCCAATTATATGATTTACCTGTAACTCATTTATGCTATGTAGGAAGCAAGAGGTTTGTTAGGTAAAGATGAAGAACCTATAATAGACTGTGGCAATTTTTTTATCAAAATAATAACCTAATGAAGAATGAATTTCATTTGAAACCCTTGGAAAATGCAATGGGTACGTGATAATAAAAATCTTTAGGACGAGTTTAACCCTTATAATTGTACTTCGAGACCAAGAGATCTTGTTGATTTAGGACTAGAGCATGATTATGTTGTTTAGTATTATAATAGTGACATGAAAGAAGAGGTTTCTGCCTCTAGAGAAGAAGAGGATAAGGAATTTTCTGTTGTTGAGGGAAGTGACACTGATCTGTCTTCAAAAAATCCTGCTATATCTTTTGAGGTTCCTATTCCACCCAGGACACTCCATAAAAGAGATAAATTGGTAAAAAGTGATGAGAAAGATATTAAAGTCTCTATAGAATATCAATTAAAGAGTAGTTATAAATTATATGAATAAAGAAATTGAAATGATGATGATGTTGATGGAGGATCAGATCCTGATGGTTCCAGTGGGAAAATTAGAAGAGGGTAAGTTGGGATTCTTGAAGATATACTTACTTATCATGGTGGTTCTATTTATAAATTAGGTGAAAGGACAATATTTATTGAATAAGTGGACCTATATGATAGATAATAGAGAGATTCATCAGTTTAGGGGGGAGAAATACCCATGTCTATAAGGTCATCAAGTGGTTTCTCATATTGTTAGAGACATTGTATTTGCTACTAATGATTAGTTAGTTTCAGATTTGGTTGTTTTTGAGTAGATGAAAGTTTTTAATACTATTGAGGAGTCAGTTAATGATCAAATTTTTGATAAAAATATGGAATAAGATTCTATTTTTGGTCAAACTATTGATATTCAGTTGAGAAATACAACTACTTCTTATAAGCCTTCAATCGATGAGCACATAGAGGATGCACCTTTTTTTGAGCAGAGATATGTTGAACCTGTTGTTGCCGTACTTACAGTAGTTGTGTATATAGTTTCTGATTCTTATAGTGCTAAGAAATTGGGTTTATGGATTGAATCAATATTAGAGGAATGGGTTTTTTTCTTAGTATTCCACCAAAGAATGATGGACCTTCCATTCGAGAAGAAAAAGATCTTAAGGGATTTTTGATTGATCAGATTGATGCATCTGATGAGTTTTGGTGATTTGATTCTGACAGCGTGCCTACACCAGCTGTTTCCCCAACACCAGTAATTCCTATTGTGATAGTGGATATGGTCACCAAGATTGACTTGGATGAGTTCATAAGAAAGACAATTTTAGATTTCGGTAAGTTTTTGAGGAGTCAAGCACCACTTCTTACTAATCGAAGTGAAAAAGACACTAGATATTTGTTTAAATTAGTGTTAAAACATATTAAACCAATGATGATGCAACATATTCAAGTAGTAGATATTGATAATAAGAGACTTTCCAGTGATATGGAGGTTCTAAAATATGTTTTGGAGGAATTTAAGAGCGTCTTTTCTACCTCTATAGATGATCTACTTGTGATGATTGAGAATATGAATTTTATGGAATCTAGTTCATGTGATCCTCCTCCTCCTCTTATTTTTGATTTTTATCTTCTCTAGTTAGTGGTTAGGGAAGATCTTAGATGTAACATCCCAAGTAAGTAATGAATAATAGATATTTTTATCTATGTCTATTAATGATTAAGATAGTGTTTTAGAGGCTTAAAATGAAAATAAATCCAATCTTAAGCATGGAATACAGTAATATTCTTAAAAGATTGTTTTACTGCCTTTTGATGGCAAACCCTTTTTAAATATATCTTTTGAAAATTTTACAAACTATGTTTGTCAAAATAAACTTATTCTTTATGATTGGTACATCAAAATTTACTCTGTGTGAATTTTTGGTATTTTTCTGACAATGTTCATTTTTTAATGAACAGTAAAAAATACTGCATTTTACATTAAAAATGCTTTTTAATCTAATTTATTTATATGATTAGATTATGTTTTGAATTGGTTTTGAAGTTAAATTAGAATATAATTTTACCATTTAATCCAATGGTGGTCCTTGGAATCAATTTCACTTTGAAATTGGACTTAAACTGGTGTCAATCTTTTGATACTTATTATTTCATAAAAACACGCTATTTTCTCTGACAGTGGGAATTAATTATTAAATTAATTAATGTGACTTATATGTTTTGAATTTTTTAAAATAGACTTAATTTTTGAATTTGGAATATCAAATATAGCTTAGGGTTATTTTTTGGTATTTTTCTAAAAAACTCCAATTTTTGATGAATAGTGAAACCACTAAGTGGTAATCAAGCAAACTGATTTTTCAGTTAAATGAAAGTTTACCACTAATGTGTATTGAATTTTTAAAATCCGACATACATGGTTTTCATTAAGAAGTAAAATGTGGTTCAATAAGATTAAAATAATTTTTTGGTGAATAGTAACTTATTAAGTTTAAATCGCGATTAGTGGTAATTAGTGTAGTTTAAGGTAAAAATAATGCTTTAATAAAATGAGATGAGCTTGAAACATGTCCTACACTCATTGGTTGTGTCATGGCCGACCAAGAAAAGCCATGGGTCAACTTGGGGACTCCATGGATCCACTTTGGTTGGGAAACGACATAAATAACTTTTTATTTAATTTAAAAGTAAAAATGACACAAACATAATATGTTTTACGAAAACAATTTTTACATGGGGTTATAAAGATCAGATTTTTGATTATAAATAGTAATTGGAAAGATAAAAGGATTTCCTACATCATAGTATTTTTTTATAATTTTTAGACTTTAAATAAATTAAATTATTTATGACATCATGATGATGCAGCGATGACCTCATTATTTACCGATTTAAATAAAATGGAAAGATAATGAAAAATCTAAAACCTACACATGGTCAAAACCAGTTGGATGAGTGGATTTCGAAGCCTTATCACCTTATCCTCGAATTATAGCAATGTGGGACCTTTTGAATCCGAAACTCTTTTTAAAATAAAGTAACTTATCTTTACTTTCCAAAAGTGCCTCTCCTCTCCTCTTATAAAAGGCCCCCACCTATACCCCATTTCACACACTCCTAAAGCCTTTGGCTCGGCCAACCCCTGCCCATTTACTCTATCCACATCCCTCTCCTCATCCTAGAGGATTCCCTTTGGGCATAATCCTTTCAAAGGAAGCCTTTAGGCTCAAATCAAAAGGAGTTACACTTTTAAAGGTAATTCATTCTCACATGTTCATTTGTTTTATTTTACTTCTCCAACCCCCTAAAATCTTTTTATTTACTTTTTTTGTAACAACACCAGTATATTCAATATACTAGGATGTTGTTATAAGATTTATTTGAGCTAAACTCTCACACAACTACATCAAATGGTTAAAGAACATACGGTTTCCGTGGATGGCGAAATTCTGCCTCCCGAAACGATGATTGTTCAATACTCATTTAACACCTTCAAAGGTGGACATTATGATGTCACTATTTTTATATATGATATATAATATGTTTATGTTTTCCTTAAGCTTCTGTTTTTTTCATTTTGGGAACACCTTTATGGTTTCCATTATGGGTAAACACGATATCTTCATTTTAGGAAGTGCAGACTACCGCCCCCTAGAAGTGATTTGATTCGTTAATATCATATGTGGGATGTGTAAAGGATAAAGTTAATGATATTATATATGTTATTATACTGGAATTATAATATTCTCTTATATCGTTATGATTTCATTCCATAAAATACTAAATAGAAATGGAAGTAGCGTTCATGCGTACGTACGGCTTACCGTCTCCATGAACGGTGCATTTCATTTCTTACCTCTAAATGTGATGTAATATTATAAATAAATGTATATGATGAATATATATGATATATATGTTATCCAAATCATTAATATCATTCTGGATATAACGAAACTTTGACCAAATTAACAACATGTAAGTGTAAGAAGTCTATTTTTGACTTAAGAACCAAATACTGACAAAATGAACACTATTAACTTAAATGATTACATGATGTTCATAACATGGTATAAAAGGAATAATGAACTTGAAAAAGGTTCATAAGCAAGTATAGATTAACTCATGTTTATTATTCAGGAGATTAAAGAACGGTCGGGTCAAGTCGGATACGAGGTATGGGACTTCGTCTCAATCTCCATTCATTGAGGCATATTTTATTTTATACACAACTTTCTTTTATACGGTGTATAAACCCCTTTGACTTTTATGCTTATTCAAAAGGAATATTTTTATACGAAGCGTTTACTAAACGATGAAAGGGAATGTTTTTGTCGTACGTATGTGGCGACAACGACTTCTCCGCCTTCGTGACTGCTATTTGAGTTTTGGCTTCCTCTACAAGCCATACCTTCTTTTTAAAAGAAAAATAAATACCATGTTTTACTTTTCATTTATTTTGGTATTGAAAATGGTTTTCACAATGTTTTTTGTGTTGTATTGATATCTTGTGATTGAAATGTGGAAATGTTATGTTTCCTTTATGCATGTTTTATGTGATACGATTATGTTATGGTTCTTTGGCATTATTATGAAGACGGGTGGTTCCGTGATAAACTAAGGGCGGGTGAGCCTAATATAGCTCTCCAATGCATTGGGTAACGCGAAGGAGTGAAACATTAAGGTTTCTCCGAAGAGATTTAGGAATATACTATGATGGGTATTCCAAACGTAACCAAGAGGGTTACTCCCTACGTAAGAATGTTATGAATGCCTCAAGTTACCTTTATGTCTTATGTTTTCTATGATTTATACATGATTTGATGAGGTATGTTAATGTGCTTATGTTTAATGGGTAAAGTATGATCTCATCCTTATGTATATATGTACCCATGTTTCCTTTCCATTTTTTGTATCCCTTACTGAGCTTTTTATGCTCATCCCAGGTTTTTTTGAAATGTTTTTCACAGGTCAAGGGAAAGGTACATGATATGATGATAGTGTCAAGGAAGTGTCAAGAAAGAATACATGTTTATTTTAAATATGTTTCCATTGATGGGAATGAAGAATACTATCTTTATATAACCACTTTGTTTATATGTGGAATGTAATGAAAGTTTTATGATCTAATTCTCTAAAACTCTAAACCCAAAAAGATCCTCAATGTGTAATCTTGTAATAAATCAAGATTAAGTAAGGTTTAAGGCTGGGGCCTTATAGTTGGTATCAAAGGTCGGTTTAGATAACTTTAGGAGTTAGAATTCTATTAAATGATTATCCAAAAATAATTTTTTTTGAAATGATATAGCATTTGAAGATTACCATGTTTCTTCATCTAAGACATGTTTGTTCAGAATGGTCTTCCACAGAAGAAACAGGGAAGCAGTGCTAGGAAGGCATACAGAAGGAAATAACCTTCCGAATCAGCATCCAGAAATGGTCGGAATTGGAACTGAACAGTTTGTTGCAGTAATGGCGCAGTTGACTCAAGCGATAAATGGTGGTGGTATCCATGCATGAGATCAGCCAGATCAACCACAAAGGAACATGTCAGTGGTGGAACATTTCATGAGGCAACATCCCCCATCATTCAGAGGACCATCTGACCATGTGCTAGCTGAAGGGTGGATTAAAGCACTGGAGAAGATTTTCGATGTCATGGGGTGTTCAGACAATCAAAAGGTTAGTATTACTATTTACCGTTTGGAGGGTGAGGCAGATCAGTGGTGGTCTATGGTTAAAAATATCAGGGACGCTGATGAGATTGATGCTCTCAACTAGGATGAATTCAAAGGTATGTTTCTTGAGAAGTATTTTCCTAAGGCTGTTCGACTTAGGATGGAAAATCAATTCTTGGAATTGACGCAAGTGGAAGACTCAGTGGCTGCCTATGAAGAAAGGTTCACTCGATTGGCAGGGTATGCTCCAAATTTTATCCGAGACCTTGATAGTAAAATCAATCATTTTTACTCAGGATTAAAGCCAAAATATCAACGGGCATTAGCTTCTCGTGAGTTTAAAAGTTATGAAAAGCTTGTTCGATGTGCTGAGAAGGTGGAAATGGTGTTTTCCGATGAACAAGTCTTCTATAACAACCAACAGAAGAAGAGACCGAGGTGGCGGGAGAAAGGTAAGAATTCTTCAAAAAAGTCTGATGGTAAGAGAACAAAGTTTCCAGTTTGTGATAAATGTGGCAAAAGGCATGCTGGGGAATGTCTTCTGAATTCTGGAAAGTGCTACCGATGTGGTAAGATGGGACATAAGGCTCGTGATTGCACTGAAAAGGGTCAAGGTGAAGGTAAGAACAAATTTGATTTTCAGTTAGTGAAATGTTATAAGTGCAATGAGATGGGTCACTATGCAAACGAGTGTCCGACAAAGAGCTTGAGTGATGGGAAGCAGTTAGACTACAAGCAGAAAGGGGTGGTGAAATCCTTTGCAACTACTTCAGTAGATGTCGGGCCATCAAATGAAGTTGTATCAGGTACTTTGTTTGTTTTTTCAGATTATGCCAGTGTGTTGTTTGATTTGGGGTCTACACATTCTTTCATCTCTGAAACCTTTTCTAGTAAAATGGGAATACCATATCAAGAAATGACTCCTGATCTTTTGGCAAAAACACCTGGGGGAAATGTTGAGGCAAAAATAATTTATAAGAATCTTCCTATCCTTATTTGTGGAAAGAACCTACTTGCAAACCTTATTGTTCTACCTCTAGTAGAGTTTGATGTTATCCTGGGTATGGATTGGCTCTCTATTTACCATGCTAAGATTGACTGTAGAGATAAAGAAGTTTCTTTTCAAAAAGACTTTCAGTTTGTTTACAAGAATGAACCCTTACTTTTGATAGCATATCAAGAGGCCGAGAAACTTGTAAAACATGGAAATGAATGTTACCTTGCACACATCGTTGAAAATAAAGGAATTGTTCTGATTAATGATGTGCCAGTGGTAAATGAGTATCCTGATGTTTTTCCTGACGAGATGCCTAGAATAATACCAGATCAGGAAGTTGAGTTTACTGTTGACTTAGTTCCTGATGCTAAGCCAATTTCAAAACCCCCTTATCGAATGTCTCAAATTGAACTGTTAGAGTTGAATGAGCAATTGCATGATTTATTAGATAAAGGTTTCATTCGACCTAACACATCACCATGGGGTGCTCCTATTTTATTTTTTAAAAAGAAAGATGGTTCTATGAGACTTTGCATTGATTATAGAGCCTTGAATAACAACATTGTTAAGAAAAAATATCCCTTGCCTCATATCGATAATTTGTTTGATCAACTCCAGGGAGCTCAGTTTTTTTCAAAGATTGACTTGAGATTGGGGTACCATCAACTGAAGGTAAAGGAGGCAGATATTCCGAAGACCGCGTTCCGTACGAGATATGGCCATTATGAATTTGTAGTAATGCCTTTTGGGCTAACCAATGCACCTGCTGTATTCATGGACTTAATGAATAGAATTTCCCATGAGTTCTTGGATAAGTTTGTGGTGGTTTTCATTGATGATATTTTGGAGTTTTCTAAAAGTAAAGAGGAGCATGAAAGACATTTAAGGGTTATCTTGAAAACCTTAAAATAAAAGAAATTGTATGGGAAATTCAGCAAGTGTGAGTTTTGGTTGCAACAAATTTCTTTCCTTGGTCACATTGTTTCTAAAGATGGAATAACTGTTGATCCTGCAAAAACAAAAGTTGCGGAAGAATGGCCAAGACCCACAAATGTAACTGAGATTCGTAGCTTCCTTGGTTTGGCAGGCTATTACTGAAGGTTTGTTAGAAATTTTTCACGGTTATCTAGTTCAATGACTAAGCTAACTCGGAAGGGTGTTAAGTTTATCTGGACAAAAGAGTGTGATGATTGTTTTCAGGAATTAAAAAGAAGATTGGTGAATTCTCCAGTTTTGGCACTACCTTCCAGGAATGGCGAGTTTGTTATCTACAGCGATGCTTCATTGAAAGGACTTGGTTGCGTCCTAATGCAGAATGATCAGGTAATTGCTTATGCTTCACGGCAGTTGAAAACTCATGAGGTAAATTACCCTACACATGATTTGGAATTAGCTGCTGTTGTTTTTGATTTAAAAATTTGGAGGCATCATTTGCATGGAGTAAAGTGTGAAATATATACCGATCAGAAAAGTTTAAAGTATATATTCACTCAGAAAGAGTTAAACATGAGACAGAGGAGATGGCTAGAATTAATCAAGGATTATGATTGTACAATTCATTACCATCCGGGAAAAGAAAATAAAGTGGATGATGCTTTGAGTCGAAAAAGTAATGCTTCATTAACAATGTTGCGTTTGGAACGTGATCCTTTGGTTAAGGATTTGATGAACATTGGCATAGAAGTTGTTGGTGCAGGAAGTCCTTCTGTTTTGTTTCAGGTATCAGTGAGATCTTCTCTATCAGATAGAATCAAGCAAGCACAGAAGCAAGACAGTGAGTTGCAGAAAAAGGTAGAGCTGGTTCAGAAAGGTAAGTTTCCTGAATTCAACATTGATAATGATTATGTTTTGAGATTTGGGAAGAGATTGTGTGTGCCTTGTGATTCACAGTTGAAGAGAGAGTTGTTATGTGAAGCTCATAGTTCTCCGTTTTCAGTTCATCCGGGCAGTACTAAGATGTATAGAGATATGCAGGAGTATTACTGGTGGGATGGAATGAAAAGAGATATTGCTGATTTTACTGTGAAGTGTTTGACTTGTCAGCAGGTTAAAGCAGAGCGGCAGTTACTGAAAGGGATGCTTCATCCTTTACCAGTGCCAGAGTGGAAATGAGAGAATATATCCATGGACTTTGTTGTTGGATTACCGAAGACATCTTGAGGTAATAATGCAATCTGGGTTATTGTTGATCGCTTGACCAAATCTGCTCATTTCCTTGCTATATGAGATACTTTCTCTCTTGATCAACTTTCCCGTTTGTATCTTAAAGAGATAGTTAGGTTACATGGAGTTCCTCTCTCCATTGTATCTGATCGTGATCCTAGGTTCACTTCTAACTTTTCGAAAGGCCTTCAGAATTCGTTGGGTACTGAATTAAATTTTAGTACAGCTTTTCATCCTCAATCAGATGGGCAGTCAGAACGAACAATTCAGACCTTGGAGGATATGCTACGTTCTTGTTCTATGGATTATCAGGGAAGTTGGGACCAACATCTTTCTTTGGTTGAATTTTCAGATAATAACAGTTTTCATTCCAGTATACAGATGGCACCATTCCAGGAATTATATGGGAAGCGGTGTCGAACTGCAGCTTTCTGGGATGAAGTGGGTGAAAGGAAGTTGATGGGACCAGAATTGGTTAAAGAGATGGCAGAAAAAGTTCAGCTGATTCAGAAACACATGAGAACAGCTCAGAGCAGGCAAAAGAGTTATGTATACAACAGGAGGAAGGATCTCTCTTTTGAGGTAGGTGATCATGTTTTTCTCAAAGTATCACCATGGAAAAGTGTGATGCGATTTGGTAGGAAAGGAAAGCTGAGTCCAAGGTTCATTGGACCATATGAAATTCTGGAGAGAGTTGGATCAGTTTGTTACCGAGTGGCTTTACCTCCGAGTTAATCTCATGTACACAATGTTTTTCACGTTTCGATATGCCAGATCCATCTCATGTTTTGAGTCCAGAGGTAGTTCAGCTGGAAGAGAACCTATCATATGTGGAACAACCGGTCCAGATTCTTGACCACATGGAGGAAGTGTTACGGAATAAGGTGATTCACCAGGTAAAGGTTTTGTGAAAAAACCACATGATTGAAGAGGCAACATGGGAATCTGAAAATGCAATGAGGGATAAGTACCCCCATTTGTTCGATAAGTAAATAAATTGCGGGGACACAATTTTCTAAAGGGGGGAAGGATGTAACATCTCAAGTAAGTAATGAATAATAGATATTTTTATCTATGTCTATTAATGATTAAGATAGTGTTTTAGAGGCTTAAAATGAAAATAAATCCAATCTTAAGCATGGAATACACTAATATTCTTAAAAGATTGTTTTACTGCCTTTTGATGGCAAAACCTTTTTAAATCTATCTTTTGACAATTTTATAAACTATGTTTGTCAAAATAAACTTATTCTTTATGATTGGGACATCAAAATTTACTTTGTGTGAATTTTTGGTATTTTTCTGACAATGTTCATTTTTTATTGAACAGTGAAAAATACTGCATTTTACATAAAAAATGCTTCTTAATGTAATTTATTTATATGATTAGATTATGTTTTGAATTGGTTTTGAAGTTAAATTAGAATATATTTTTACAATTTAATCCAATGGTGGTCATTGGAATCAATTTCACTTTAAAATTGGACTTAAACTGGTGTCAATCTTTTGATACTTATTGTTTCATAAAAACACGCTATTTCCTCTGACAACGGTAATTAATTATTAAATTAATTAATGTGACTGATATGTTTTGAATTTTGTAAAATAGACTTCATTTTTGAATTTGGAATATCAAATATATCTTAGGTTAAATTTTTGGTATTTTTCTGAAAAACTCCAATTTTTGATGAATAGTGAAACCACTAAGTGGTAATCAAGAAAACTGATCTTTCAGTTAAATGAAAGTTTACCACTAATGTGTATTGAATTTCAAAAATCAAACATATATGGTTGTCATTAAGAAGTAAAATGTGGTTCAATAAGATTAAAATATTTTTTTGGTGAATAGTAACTTATTAAGTTTTAATCGTGATTAGTGGTAATTAGTGTAGTTTAAGGTAAAAATAATGATTTAATAAAATGAGATGAGCTTGACACATGTCCTACCCTCATTGTTTGTGTCATTACCGACCAATACAAGCCATGGGTAAACTTGGGGACCCCATGGATCCACTTTGGTTGGGAAATGACATAAATAACGTTTTATTTAATGTAAAAGTAAAAATGACACAAACATAATATGTTTTACGAAAATATTTTTTACATGGGGTTATAAAGATCATATTTTTGATTATAAATAGTCATTGGAAAGCTAACAATATTTCACACATCATAGTATTTTTTTTATAATTTTTAGACTTTAAATAAATTAAATTATTTATGACATCATGATGATGCAGCGATGACCTCATTATTTAACGATTTAAATAAAATGGAAAGATAATGAAAAATATAAAACCTACACATGGAAAAAACCAATTGGATGAGTGGATTTCTAAGCCTTATCACCTTATCCTCGAATTATAGAAATGTGGGACCTTTTGAATCCGAAACTCTTTTTAAAATAAAGTAACTTATCTTTACTTTCCAAAAGTGCCCCTCCTCTCCTCTTATAAAAGGCCCCCACCTCTACCTCATTTTACACACTCCTCAAGCCTTTGGCTCGGACAACCCCTGGCCATTTACTCTCTCCACATACCTATCCTAATCCTAGAGGATTCCCTTTGGGCATAATCCTTTCAAAGGAAGCCTTTAGGCTCAAATCAAAAGGAGTTACACTTTTAAAGGTAATTCATTCTCTCATGTTCCTTTGTTTTATTTTGCTTCTCCAACCCCCTAAACTCTTTTTATTTACATATTTTGTAACAACACCAGTATCGTCAATATACTAGGATGTTTTTATAATATTTATTTGAGCTATAATCTCACACAAATACATCAAATGGTTAAAGAACATACGGTTTCCGTGGATGGCAAAATTCTGCCTCCCGAAACGATGATTGTTCAATACTCATTTAACACCTTCAAAGGTGGCCATTATGATGTCACTATTTTTATATATGATATATAATATGTTTATGTTTTCCTTAAGCTTATGTATTTTTCATTTTGGGCACACATTTATGGTTTCCATTATGGGTAAACACGATATCTTCATTTTAGGAAGTGCGGACTACCACCCCCTGGAAGTGATTTGATTCGTTAATACCATATGTGGGATGTGTAAAGGATAAAGTTAATGATATTATATATGTTATTATACTGGAATTATAATATACTCTTATATCATTATGATTCCATTCCAGAAAATACGAAATAGAAATGGAAGTAGCGTTCATGCGTACGTACGGCTTACCGTCTCCATGAACGGTGCATTTCATTTCTTACCTCTAAATGTGATGTAAAATTATAAATACATGTATATGATGAATATATATGATATATATGTTATCCAAATCATTAATATCATTTTCCATATAACGAACCTTTGACAAAATTAACAACATGTAAGTGTAAGAAGTTTATTTTTGACTTAAGAACCAAATACCGACAAAATGAACACTATTAACTTAAATGATTACATGATGTTAATAACATTGTATAAAAGGAATAATGAACTTGAAAAAGGTTCATAAGAAAGTAGGGATTGACTCAAGTTTATTATTCAGGAGATTAAATAACGGTCGGGTCAAGTCGGATACGAGGTATGGGACTTCGTCTCAATCTCCTTTCATTGAGGCATATTTTATTTTATACACAACTTTCTTTTATACGGTGTATAAACCCCTTTGACTTTTACGCTTATTCAAAAAGAATCTTTTTATACGAAGAGTTTACTAAATGACGAAAGGGAATGTTTTTGTCGTACGTATGCGGCGACAACGACTTCTCCGCCGTCGTGACCGTTATTTGAGTTTCGGCTTCCTCTACAAGCTATACCTTCTTTTTAAAAGAAAAATAAATACCATGTTTTACTTTTCTTTTATTATGGTATTGAAAATGGTTTTCACAATGTTTTTTGTGTTGTATTGATATCTTGTGATTGAAATGTGGAAATTTTATGTTTCCTTTATGCATGTTTTATGGGATACGATTATGTTATGGTTCTTGGTCATTATTATGAAGACGGGTGGTTCCGTGATAAACTAAGGGCGAGTGAGCCCGATATAGCTCTCCAATGCATTGGGTAACGCGAAGGAGTGAAACATTAAGGTTTCTACGAAGATATTTAGGGAATATAGTATGATGGGTATTCCAAACGTAACCAAGAGGGTTACTCCCTACGTAAGAATGTTATGAATGCCTCAAGTTACCTTTATGTCTTATGTTTTCTATGATTTATTCATGATTTGATGAGGTATGTTAAAGTGATTATGTTTTATGGGTAAAGTATGATCTCATCCTTGTGTATATATGTACCCACGTTTCCTTTCCATATTTTTATATCCCTTACTGAGCTTTTTATGCTCATCCCAAGTTTTTTTGAAATGTTTTTCATAGGTCAAGGGAAAGGTACATGATATGATGATAGTGTCAAGGAAGTGTCAATAAAGAATCCATGTTTATTTTAAATATGTTTCCATTGATGGGAATGAAGAATACTATCTTTATGTAACCATTTTGTTTATATGTGGAATGCAATGCAAGTTTTATGATCTAATTCTCTAAAACTCTAAACCCGAAAAGATCCTCAATGTGTAATCTTGTAATAACTCAAGATTAAGTAAGGTTTAAGACTGGGGCCTTATATTAGAGATGCTTTAGCTATTACTTAAATTGATTCTCTTATACAACCTCAAGAAACCTTAATAAAAATAAGGTATAATAAGGATCATGTTCTCAATTTGATTGAAAAATATGATGAGTACATGTATTCTAACTGAGAGACTATAACCAAATAAATAAAGTATTATATTTCAAGGATATATACTAATCATTAAATGGATTCCAATTTCAAGTTTTTGGCTAAGAATTTGAGAATTCGCCCTATTAGTCAATCTTTTAAGGAATAAGTAAACTAGTTGAAAGTTATGAATCTAGTGATATATATATTTATGGAAGAAAAGTATGAATTTTTATGTGAAATTCAAAGAGGTGGCAGTATAATAATGGATTTTATCAATCTTTTGAATCCATTTATACATGTGCCTGCAGCCACTATTTTGGATCATGTGGCCATACCAGTGAATGTCTATTTGAGTTATTTTTGATCGATTAAATAAATATTTACATTTCCTTCCTATTATAGATACTATGTCTCTAAATCAAAATTTTAAACTATATCAAAAGGAGTTATCCAGGTTTCATGGAGTTACTTTCTCCATTATAACAGACCGTGATCCTAGGTTCACATCTAATTTTTGGAAAGGACTTTAGAAATCATGGGATACTAAATTAAATTTCAGTATAACTTTTCATCCTCAAAATGATGCTCAGTCTGAGAGAATGAATTTGACCATGTAAGATATGATATTATCATGTTATATGAATTACAAGGGAATTTGATATCAATATCTATTTTGGTTACGTTTTCTTATAATAATTGTTTTCATTCCAGTATACTGATGACACTATTTGGGTCATTATATGGAAAGTGGTGTTAGACACTAAAAATTTGGGATGAAGTAGGAAAAAGGAAGTTCATGTGACTAGTGTTAGTTAAAGAAATGTATGATAAGGTTTAGTTGATTTAGCAATATATGAGAACATCTTAGAGTAGATAGAAATTTTATGCGGACAAGGTAGAAGATCATGTCTTTCTCAAATTTTCTCCAATGAAATGTTTTATGAGTTTTGGTAAGAAATGGAAGATAATTCCATAGAATGTATAGAATCATGGATAATGTTTCATCAATTTCTGACAGAGTGACTTTTCCTTCCTGTTTATCTCAGGTATACAATGTATTTTATGTTTCGATGTTAATAAAATATATTCCAGATTGATCTCATATTTTGAGCCCTGAAGTAGTTCAATTGGAAGAGAATATATTTTATAAGGAACATCCAGTTCATAATTTTTACTATAGAGAGAAATTCTTATATAATAAGGTGATTACCGGGTTATGATTTTATGAAAAAACCATATGGTTGAAGAGGCAATATGAGAATCTGAAAATGCTATAATGGAAAGATATCCACACTTGTTTAATAAGTAAATTAAATTACAAGGATGAGGTTTATAAAAGGGGAGAATAATGTGAAAACCAAGTTAAATATATAATATATCAATTTCATGTTTATTAATATAGTTATATTCATTATAAAAATACTAAGTAATTTTTAAATCAAAACTATAATAGTTTTAATTAAACACTTTTATTATATGTTTTTTAAATATCTAAATTTTTAAATTTTAGAATTAGAATTTTAAAAAGTAATATAATTTTTTAAATTATCACATAAAAATATACATAGGATGGAATTTCGGTATTTTTTTAAAATATTGATTTTCAGTGAATAGTGAAAAAACCAATTTTTGAAAAAATAATCACTTATTTTTCGTAATTCATGTAATTTAAGTCCCATTATGATTTTAATTTAATTTAAAGTAAAATAATTATTATTTAGTTATATTTATTACACTTAATTACTTTTGAATAAATTTTATATTAAATTTTTATAAGTTTGTTTATTGGTTTAAAGAGAGGTTTTTCTAAAAACTTTTTAAAATTTATAATGTTAATAATTTTAATTAATTTAAATAATACATAATTAAGAGTGTTTTAAATGAAAATTATATATTATATATCAATAAATATTAATTTATATTCATAAATTTTTTATTATTAATCATAGAGTTTATATAAAATTATTTTTTTCAGGAAAAATACACTTCTTGAAAACCCACTTATTCGTTACATTTACGGCATTTATTTTATATTTAATTATTCCTATTATATGAATTGAATATGATAAAATGGATAAAATATTTAGAATCATAATAATTTATATTTTCTAATAATTTCAACCTACTTTTCCCCAATTAATAGTAAAAATAGTAGAAAAAAAATACCATGGTTATGCTAAAAATGGGTTTATTGGTGGTTAAATAAAAAAGATAAGGGTTAAAATGAAATAAAAACTTATATAAAATTTATTATATGGAAATATGTTGACATTATAATGTATAAGGCTTGAGAATAATCCATTTTATGCTTTTTATATATGAAAAATGTTAACACGCTTTTTCTTTTCAAAAATTACAAGTGTGCCACTCACCTCACTTATAAAAGTCCAACCCTACCTTCTCTTCTTCACACATTCCATAAATTTTTGTTTGGACAAAACCATCCCAAATAAATTCAAAAATTAAATACTCTTATATTATGCTCTCTTTTTTATAAATCCATTATAGTAACACTTTAGGTATAATCCTAAAGATGTGGCTTGAGATGAGGAAAAATTCCTAACTATGCATTTTTATTTTATTTATTATTTCATATGCATAAAATTTTCTTCATTTATGATTATATAATAACAAAAATTTCTCCCATAAGTAGATATTTTTTTGTTAATGGAATTATATATATAAATATACTCCTCCCAAAAATGAGAAATGATAACATTTCTCATGTGTACGTTGGACTACCGCCTCATGAACCAATCTAACAAGTATTCCATTAACATCACTCATGGTTGGGTATGATGATAGATCTATAGAATATATATGATATTGATAATATAATTATACATATTTAGCCATTATATCATATATTTATTTATACTTTCTATTCCTTATGGGATATGATAACTCACTCGTGTGTATGGCAGACTACTGGCTCGTGAAGCGATGTAATTTGTTTTTCACTAACGATTTATATGGAAGGTAATAAGGATATATTTAATCATTATATATGATATAAATGAAATAATTATGATATTAATGAAATATTTATAATTATTAAAAAACATATATCATTTTATTTCTTACCTTTTTATTCATTAAAAAATGATAAAATCGTTCATGTATATAGGGACTACTGCCTCCAAGAATCAATGCGGCTCTTTTTCATCAAAAAACCACATGGATGATATATAAAAGTATATTTAAAGAAATAATATTCTATATATTATATTAAAATATTTATGTAAATATAACATATTATTTACCTACCAACGAGCCTGTACCAGAGTGGTAGAGGCTCCTCCTTGGCATTCAAGAGACCCATGATCAAATCCGAGTGAGGGTGAATTTCCAGGTTACTATAGCAGTACTGTAGTAGGTACTATTCGGTACTATAGCATCCATCACTATTCATATGATTTGGGATTGCGGGCCACCATATTGGGTCTATTGGTCTCAGGGCCTTCGGGCCACAGGGCCTTCAAGCTGTGGGTCTTCCGGCCATAGGGCTTTCAGGCCACAAAAAGACCAAAAAAAGTGCATACCACACAAGATCAGGCCTAGATGAGGATTTAGTGCAAAAATAGAAACCACCAAGGCAGAGCTAACCATATTGGAATAATGAGAGGTTATGAAAACTATAATTAGGACTAGGAACCATGTAGCTATGCAGGGGCAATTCTAGCTTGATCAACCATGTATGGTAGGGAGCTAGGCACCTTCAAGATATAGATGCAGATTCTAGGGAGGTACTGTTTCAAGTGTGTCAACATCTTGAGCCTTTGAGGTCATGTATTGAGTCATGTATGGGCCTTGTGCCTTGTTCCTACGAGTCATGTAAGGGTTCCCCTTAAACCCTTAAAAGGGGGATTATCCAAAATCAAATAAAAAGAAGGTATTCGGGCCATTCGGGCTAAAATATTATTTACCTCCTTTCTAAAATGATCATTGAAAAATGGAAACGTTACTCATGTGTATGTACAACCTATTTACTCCATGATCATAACATAATTCATTTTTCTTAAGAACATTACATGGTTGGTAATGAAATTATAATTTCTTTAAAAATACGATAATTATGTCATGATTATTATTTTTGTGATATTTAAATAGTGACCTCTTTGACTATAGTCAACCAATAAAAATCATTTTTGACACATAATCCAAATATGGTAAAAACATATGATGTAAACCCAATTAATTAAGTAATCATATATAAAATGATAATAAGTGAAATAAAAGGAATAATAAATTTGAAAATGTTTCTTTATAAATTAAATAAATAATATAAGTTTATTATTCAAGAATATAAATAACGTACGTGACAAATCAAACCCGATGTAAGGGATATTGTCTCAATTTCATTTCATTGAGGCATATTTTGATGTTATGAAGCTATATTATTTTATGAGGCTTATATACATACTATTTGATATGTTATATCATTAATTTCTATATTCTAATTATATATAAATTTATATTTAATTTTATCTTTCTTTGGTTCTTATGATTCAAATGTTGTTATAGTGGTAAATGACTTTCATAACAAAACATCTTTTAATGTTTTTCTTCCAACTCTTTCTCTTCCATGTCTATGTTTTAAAATTATTTTTAGAAAGTTTTTATATGGAAATAAAATATTTAAAAATTAAATTTTATATCTCTTTATTACTTTATTTTAAAGGTTCTCAAAAGGAATCTTTTTACATGTTTTATATTGAATGTTTTGAGAAACAAAAAAAATAAGTGACCTATTTTTAATGTATATGATGAATAAGAATTTTCCTACCATCATGTATGTTATTTGATTTATAGAATAATTTGAAATATTTCATGTTTTATTAAATTAAAGACCCTCATTACCTTTTCTATGAATTTTGATGCTGAATTTTTTAAAATAAAAGCATATTTTGATATCTAAATTGGGTTTTCATATAGGATCAAAAGTGTTTTTTCGAAGGGTTTTATGATGAAAAGTTTCAAAATTAAAACATTTTATTCATGATATGGTCCTTGAAAATTGTTTGTGATCAATACAACCAGATATATCTAAGAGACCCCGTTATATATTATACAATGGTTGCAACCAAATATCCCTACAATGCATTGGATAATGATTATGTTATCCGAAGAATTATATTGAATGTTCGCCATATGGTTATTCAAATTTGTAAGGGTTCTGTAAGGGTTCTATGAGATAATGTTCAAAGGAGCCTACTTGACTATTCTATTCTTTCTATTGAGTTTTAATGGAAATATTTTTTTAAAAAGGTAATATAAATTCTATTTTTAAAAGAATGTTAATTCCCTTTCTGGTTAAAATGTTATGTTTTTAGGAAAAGAGTTTTCATGGGTTTTTATGGTTTTCAATGGAATAATGATTTTTTTATTTTTATATTACTTATTAAGATTTTTTGGGATGATTCCACATTTTTAAAATGTTTTTCATAGGATTTAAGGATTGTTAAGGAAAAGGAATATGTCATGTTGAAACTCTTGAAGACATTTCATTAAAAGAAATCAAAATTTTATAACTTTTATATAATGTAAAAATAGATAATGATCAAAAGTGTCATCTTTGAATTATTTTTTTATTTATGAGTTATGAAATAATTATATAACATTGTAAACCTAAAAAGACCTCAAATGTAAGATAATTAATTCTTTAAATAAAAATCAAGATTACATAATTTTAAAGGCATGATCCTTATAGAGGAAATAACCTTTGATCAAAATGATTTGATCTCTTAAATCCAAGGGAAAAAAACAACCAAGTAATTATTGAATATATCTTTAGGCGCATTATTGATCATATGGGGGTTCAAATAAAGTTATATTAATATGACATAATTTGAAACAGAGCAGTAATTTATACTTATTCTGAAAAATAGAAAAATCTGGCATGGCAATAGTGGTCTTTCCATAATGTAAAACTGATCCAAAAATCACAATGTGATGTCCCATGAATCATAGGGTAAAACCAACTAAAAAATGCTACAAAAATTAAAGATCATAACAACACCAAGGTAGTCAACCTGTAATGCTAAAAATTTCATAACCACAATATGAATCTTCACATCCCACTTTGAAATTTATACACCTCAAACAAAAAAAATGAAAAAATAAAAGACACCACAATGAAACTGACCAAAAATAGGTAGAACCATGAAACCCAACCACCATGACCACCATGATGCAACACCTCTCACCATGGTGAAACTGTCCTTACTATATATTTTCCATGGGGTCTTAACACCACACCATTCTCACCATGATACAACACTACTCTATAATTATAGAAAAACTCTTAAAACTCACAGGCTCAATTGCATTCTAA
Organism: Viscum album; assembly: GCA_963277665.1. Lineage (NCBI taxonomy): Eukaryota > Viridiplantae > Streptophyta > Magnoliopsida > Santalales > Viscaceae > Viscum > Viscum album. The sequence continues at coordinate 1,918,366,549 of OY728135.1, read as the reverse complement.
AACATATAACTCAAATACTAACCTTACATTTCATGATAAAAATATGTATTTTATATATCAATTTATAATTATAGGTTTTTTTTTAATTTTCACACCCATATATTTTGTTTTAAAAATTAAGTAATTTTTTTTTCAAAAAATTATTTTTAATACATTATATGTTTAGTAATTTAAGAATAAATTTTATCACATTTAGAAATAGTGTCAACTAAAATGGATTTAAAATTTTGAATTAGTAAGTTAAAATTATTTAATAAGGAAAATTTTATTTTTGTATATAAAGGATATTTTATCTTAGGTAAAAATTAGTTGCCACTATAAAAGTATAAATGGTAAAAAAAATCTAAGAGTAAAAGACCTTAAAAAAGTTTAAAAAATGTATGTTAAAGTGTAGTTGAGGCCTTTATAAACATTATAAATTATCCAATCCATTATTTATTAATTTTTTAGTTATGTTTCTTTAAATTTTCCTCCCATTATTTAAATGTTTTGGGTATTTAAAAAATGTCACCCCTTTTCACATATAGAAGGGGTACACCTCTCGTCACTTCCCATCACACAAAAAACCCCTTAGTTCAGACCAAAATAGAAGAAAAACATCTCAAAAATACACTTTTACACATTAAATAGGTTCTTTTCCTCTCAAAAAACCATCCCACAATGGCTTACACCGATATGAAAAGGAGACAATCTAAGAAGAAAAGTATAAATTTTTAACCACTCCTTTCTCGTTTCTATTTCATTATATACACTTTTTCTTGATAAAATTCCATTACAACTTATTAAAATGAAAAAATAAGTATAATTAATATATTTATATGTTATTATAATTATATTACAAGAATTTACCACCTTTACCACTTTTATATTAAGAAAAATGAAACTATTAACCGCGTTTTGTGTGGAGTACCGCCACCACAATGAAACATGTTTCATTTTCCTTCACTGATTTACATAGTTGTTCAAGAAAATTGATTTAAAGGATAAATTTTATATTTATGTAATTATTTATATTCTATTAATACAAATCTAATAACCTATAAAATATATTAATAATAAAAAATCATTATAAAATTAACCATCTTAAAACAATGAAACTTAGAGGAAAATGATCTTTTCTTTAAAATTAATGGATTTATATAAATTGTGTTATCCATATACATCAATATAATTATGATATTTCACACTAATAATCATAAATAATACCACTGTGATTCTGTGAAAATGATATTATAACTAAACCACCACCTAAACATCCATTAATCATGGAATGGTCATGTTTGTATCTGTTTAACCCCCTACTTGAACAATGTTATTAATTTATTTCATGATGACTATAAGAATTTAATTTATAATAATATATTATATAAAAAATTAAATAATGACAAATTTTTGTTCTAGAATGGTAATATAAATATTTAACTCATTATATAATAAAACACCATTCGTTTGCTAAGAATCATCAAAACATTATCATCAACAAATTCATTTTAAAGATAATAACCAAACATTTATTAAATGATATTATAAATATTTATAACAAATTAATTCCCTAAACTTTATGATTTATGAATTTGGAACTTTTGTAGATTAATTTATAATAAAATCTTATTTATGAAACTAGTTCAAAATTAAAAATATTACTCACACTCGATATTGAAAATAAATAATCACTAACTAATAAAAATGTGGAGAATAATTATCAATTAATATTATATAAGGTTTTATACATGAATAAGGTTTTTAAATAGGTGAATAATATATTTATTTTTGTTATAAATGATCTTATAGTGCATACAACTAAGTAGGTAAATAAGGTAAGTGTTTTCATTGGTCTCAATTCCATTTCTTTGTGATAGGTTTTATGTTATACACCATGTTTCCTTTGTATGGTGTTATATTGATTTAATATCCCAAGAATGGTTTTTACTTTATTTAATTTTAAATAATTGGATATACTATTTCATATCATGTTCTTTTCTTTAAATTTATTTTTATTGTTGTGTTTCCCCAATTGTAAGAGTTTGTTGGTAACATAATTTTCCTTCATTGAGTTATGATCATTCTATTAAAATTATTTCATATAAGATAGTTACATTTGAAACTTTGGTTGTATTATGTGGTATTCAATCACTGTCTAAATTATTAATATATAATTTTTTTTTTCAAATATTTCATACCACATGGAGTATGTTTCCCATAAATGATATTGATAACTAAAATATCCTTTCCTTGAGTTATAATGTTTTATATTGATATTTTATTTTACATGCTTGGGTTCTCACACTTTAATATTTTATTATATTGAATTTTATAATCATGTTTGGGAAAATTCAATGGTTTTGTTCCATTAATTAAAAAATGTTTTATTCTTGGATAAACATTTAATATGGAAAACATTATGTCATTATCAAAGCCCCACTATTAGAGATTAAATTTAAAAGTAAAATATTCCAAAATATTTCTATTCATATTTTCAAAACTTACTTTTGGAAGTGATTTGTATGTTTGTATTTATGTTGATGTTAAAAATGTTATTTAAAATAACTTTTATGTTTTCACCTCAATTTTACTTTTCATATTCAAAAAGATTAATACTCATTGGATTTATGTTATATGATTTATTATTTAATATAAATATTTATTTATAATTTGGAGGATTTAACTCATGGTATCAAAAACATTGATTCTTGATCCCATATTTTGTGATACCATTTGAATAATTATTTTTGAAATTTGGTTTTCATCTATGATAACATCCATAAAGGATCCTTTGTTATACTAGGGATATATTCTTCTTCAACCATACACCTTATATATTTAGATGGATTTTGTAATGTTCTTTTCTATCAAATACATGATCCATCACTGCATTTTTCTTACCTAAACATCCACCATAAATAAGCATAAATTATCTTTCAATAACTTTTCCTTTTGAATAATATATTTTTGATTTCATTGATTGAAGGGTGTTCACCAAGATGTCATTCATTATATTATTAGGGAAATTATTATCTTTACTATATACCCTTTACCCATAATATATAAATACTACATGAATTATTATATTGATTGAATTGTATTTACCTAAAATGTTAGTGAAAGTCATTGGATACCCAGTTATTTTCCATAGTTTTGTCATGATATTATTATTGAAATAATGATTAATGGATTTATTATATGGATCCATTTGAAAATGATATGAAACCCATGTTATTTAAATATATTATTTATGATACCATGAATGAAAGTTATTTTATTTACATGGGTTACTTACACTGTAAAAAATGACTTATTTTCCTTTGAAAGTTTCATAAAACCCATTGCTATTCTTTGTTGTTTATGATTTAATGTAAAATGTTTTATTTTGGAACACTTGTTTATTTTTATTCTTTAAGTTATGGGTGAGCCCTATACAGCCCACCAATGCATTGGGTAAATATTTATATCTCATGATATAATGGTGAAATGAGTAGTGATTTTCAATCCAAAATGGGAAATGGGTAGTGATACTCAATCCGTTATGGGAAACAAGTTAATAAAGAATGATACACTAAGGAAATAGGTGAGTCAAGCCTAATCCATTATGTTATGATTTATATGCATATGGATATGCCACAAATATAAATTATGTGTTATTTTTAAGATATGTGTAATAATCATGATATATCCTTATGTTATTCCACAATTAATGATCTATGATTTGTTGGGTATAACTTTCTTATGTATCCTGATTATACCCATTTTTTATATTATGTTAACTTACAATCTTTGATTATTATCAGTTATGTATTCCCTTACGGAGCATACGATCTCACCCATTTCTTATGTTTTAATTTCCTCAGGTTATGAAGATAATAAAAGCATGAAGTTCCAAGAAGAGTATATTATGTAGATAATTAGTGCAGTATGTTGAATACATGTTAGGGATTAAGTAGTTTCTTATATAGTGGGAAAATTTCCATTAGTTAAAAATTACATGAGTTTTGTAAGTTAATGTTTTTTTCAAATTATGTAAAACTCTAAGACTAAATAGTATTTGGAATTTATATTTATAAAATATATTCTTTAAGTCATATAATTTAGATAGTCTTGTATGTGGGATTTTGTAGTTGGTATTAGAGAAGGGTTTAGATAACTATGAAGATTAGGATGGTATTAGTTGAGGATAAATTGGGAGATTGATAAGTCATCAATGGTTGATAATTTAGGTTTGGTTATAATTTAAAAGGCATAGATAAACCTTTAGGGTTAGTTAAGGTAATATTCTAGGGATTAGGATAAGATAACTTTTGTTAAAACCCTATGGATAAGTCTATTGGACAAATCTATGTATAACATAACATATTGATGTTTTGGTAAGGTAGATATTATGTTGTTCCAATATAATTTCCATCCCTTCCTAGATAATGGAATTTAGATATAGGTGTGGAAAATATTCACCTATGGGTAATCACCCCAACCAAACGAGTTATAGGATGAACCAAGTGTGGCATAGTTAAAATGAAAGTATCATACGTTGAATTGAATTTTTCATTGTAGAATACATTATGGGATTAAGATTTCATATTCATATGATAAATTACTATGATTTTATTGGATATTAACATAATAAAATTGGTTTTTGTATTCAAATGAAATAAGATCACAAAAATAAAGGCAAGAATGGTTTGTATCCATAAACCACTATGTCTTATAACTAAACAATGAATTATACTTAAATGGTTGAATATTTTATTATATACTTGTTATGAAGTAAAAAGGTTAATTTCCTTGTCTTTCATAAGGTAATGAGGTTGATATCTTAATATAAATTAAATATTGATAATATTAGCTATTTTTTTATCAGTGATTGTTATTTATCGATGATAATATGGTATCTTTTAAAAGTTTTGAGGATTTTAGGAAACATCTATGTATGGTTGTTTAGTAGTTTTTCATTATTGTTATGGAAATATATATTAAATGTTATCTATAACCATGAAAATTGATTTTATGATAAGTTTATATTTTGGGGATATCTTTTGGAGAACACATGGTTGATGTAGGAACAACTCTAAGGTTTAATATATTATTATGTTTGAGGAAATAAAGGGTTTATTTAGTTTGATAAAAGTGAGATAGGTAGTTTTGATAGACATTGAATTGATTATTTATTAAATAAAAAAGTGATTCATGATATTTTTTGAATCTTATCTCATTTTTAGGATCATGAAATATATAAAATAATGTATGACATTATGAAATAGTGATTAAACATATGAGTTAATTTTTTAAAGAATACATGATTTTACTATGGTTTAATGTCTTGGATATTCAAACATATTTTGGAAATGTATATAATATAAAATATATGATTATGGTATATACACAATGGGTTACACAATTCTATGAATGATTAATTTTATTTGAGGAAAGATAAAAAAATTGGTATTGCCTAATAGAGCATGGTATATGTCATATTAGAATTTATATGTTGACTGATGGATACGTTAAGATTACCATAACACAATTTTATCACGGAGTAATAATTAAAATTTAGATGACACAAATTATTTAAGGTAGTAAAATATGATGACTTAAGATATTAGAACCTTTTAATTAGTACTATATTCACTAGATTTTGTCACATGCAACACAGAACTAACAATACACCCGAATTAGAAAAATGGAGACATATTAGAATTAAAAAGAATAATATAATCAATATTATATAAAAATATAATGATCAATTATAATAGTTATATAATATTATTTTCCTTGACTAATATTTTTAAAAGAATACATTTCGAAGAACCATTTAGAAAATTGGTATTGTATTTTACCTCAATAAATTAAATTGATCATAGTTAGAAGTTTATTATAATAGGTAATACAAATAGTTATGAAATGATATATAAAAATTCATTTATTTATAAATCTATATGAAATAATATTAAAAACATTTGACGTTTAAAAAATTCATCTTTTAATAAAAATAGTTTTTATTAATATTATTTATTTTTATAAATAAACATATAAATTTTATAATTTGAATTCAATAAAAATTACACATTTTTTGAATTTATAATGTCTAAATTAGGTTAATTTAATTTTTTTCAATTTTTAGAAAATTATTGAATTTTGGGAGAATAGTTCAAAATACAATTTTTACAAATACATGATTTTTAAAACATTATTATTAAATATGTATGAATTGTAATTTCATGAAACATCTTTTATAAGAGAAAATATGTGTTTAAAATTTAATATATAGTTTAATAAATGTTTCTTTTTTTTAAAAAACCCATATTTTTCATTTTAAAACATAAGTTATAATTTTCAAAAAATTATTTTTAATAAATTATACATTTAGTATTTTTTTTTCAATTCTAGAAATTGAATCAAATAAAATGGATTTCAATTTTAGAACCAACAGGTAAAAATTATATAATAAGTTCCATTTTATTTTTGGGCATAAAGGATAGGTTTCCTTAGGTAAAAACTAGTTATAATGGTAATAGGTAAAATGGTAAAAGTCAAAATATAAAAGTAAAAGACCAAAAACATGTTAAAAACAACTATTGGAATGTGTGATTTATGCCTTTATCAATATTATTCCTTATTTTATTTATTATTTATCAAATTTTTTGCCACTTTACTAAAAAGTTAATTCTTATTATTGAAATTGTTTTGGTATTTAGTAATATTTTTATCCCATTTTACTTATAAGTAGGGAACTACTCTCTTCAGTTAGACTCACACCACAAACACCTATGATTGGCCGAAAATTTGACCAACCCTCAACTCAATTATTCTATAACATCTCGACCTAAACCACCTTGTATGAGTTAGAGAGCTACAAGACCATATAGATTTCTTCCGATATGAAAGAGACTACTAGCTTACATCAGGTTCTTGAACACCATTAATGGGGAGACTATACCCTTAGTAATCATTTCCATACAAAAGAAATATAGCTAAAATTAAAAAGTAATAATATTATTTTTGTGGAAGAATATGCATAAAAATGTAATAAAAAATGGAACACATGTCATACAAATAAATAAACTGGGATCCCATCATGGAAATCCAAACCAGAGAATATATAGTGAAAGTAAATAAATAAAGTGACACTGTAGAATCCTATGGAGTACATCCTGATACTTATACCAGGTCTATGATCCTCAGATTATAAATTTACCATCATCCCATTTCCCTTACCTGAATCCTTATACATAAAGTATGCACATTCATTGAGATTCTTGTGTTGGGTTTGATTAATAAACCCAGCAGGACACCACCAATACATCCTTACCATGTTTGAAGTGGTATAACAGGTGTAGTAAATGATAACGTTAAATTTTAAAGTAATCATAATAAAAATATACTGATCAGAACTATTCTAAAAAAATCCACTGTGGGTCTCAACAATGAAATATTTGACTCCATGCTGGAAGGATAATCATAACAGATGCTAGAAGTGATCATGAGATGGCCAGAAGGCTGATGAACATTTCACTTAACATGCACATGTAATTGAGTTTGGGTTTAGCCATAAGGGAAATGTGAACATGTTAATCAAAATCCTCAATTCATTGAGTGAACATGTCACTATCATGGGTTTTTCCACAAGGACTTCATGCGCATTCCCACATATTGTTCCACTATCTTCATTATCTTGTGTCATGTACACTACCATTATAAGGGATAACTATACATGATTGTCCACCTATTCTGAGTAAAAACACAACAATTCTGAAGGCATGGTAAATTTACATGATAGGGTAGATCATAAAGACGTTGAATATAGTATAGAATCATGAGAATCAGAAACAACATACAAGTACATGTGAACAAATCAGACACATATAACAAATTAATTAGGAATACTCATTTAATCAAACATCATATATGGGTCTCAAGGGATATATATGCACACACATGTGATCATTATCAAGCATGATCAAACAAGATATGAAAACATAAGATTAATATCTAGGAAATATTAGTATTCAAGGGCCGCAAATGTTAAGAAACTCCCAACCTTATCATAGATGATGTACTTCAATATTCATCAAAGGATCAAAGAATGAATATTATTTTTCACCCATGAGAAACTAGTTCTCACATCAGGAATGCATAACTTGGCTTATGGTTCATTAAATAATTACTTTATAAAAATAGAAAAAGGTGATTATATACCAAGAAGGTCCATTCTAGATTCACATACCTCACAAAGTCCATTTGTAGAACTAGTTCCAAGATATATTAAAGAAAATAATGAAAATTTATTGGATTCTTTGTCGATTAAAGAATAAATCAATAATTACTTATCCAAATATATTAGAGAGACTCAGTTATAGTCAATAAAAACTGATCCATCTTGAATCTATCATTATAGAAGAAATCAAAGATGATATTTAAGAAGAAAAAGGTATCATGATTATCGATATATGAAAACGTACCTAAAAATGTCTTCCATTGATGAGAAATCGAGTTCCATACAAGGGGATTTCATTGGAATATCTAATACTATAACAATATATCAAATTATCATCAATATATTGTAGTTATATAATCAATCAACCATCAAGAATAGGTATAAAAATATGATCTATAAACACATACCATTAATATGGATGCAGTTGATGGTAGATCTCATTTTGATCATGTGACATCATTAACTGTCTTGATCCGTCACTAATATACAAAAGAGGGAAGAAAATTTCAGTGGATAAACATATAATTCATAGATCCTTGAACATATCTCAAGGAAAAAGAGGTATTCCATGTATATCTTAAGATAACATACCATTCTTTCATCATTAGACTGATTCTTCATTAAAAAACCAATGAGAGATGAATGTGAGCAATCAACAGTCAAGGGAGGAGGTCTCTAATTTGAAATGGTATGGGGTTTGGGTTAAGGTTATATTTTAGTATTAAAAAAGGTAAAAAATGATTGGAATTAAGAATCTATAGGTTGTATTTAATGAACACCCAGCAAGGCTGCACCACACAACACCGTCTAAATTGAACTTTCCATCTTTCAATTCCACAACACTTTTAACTAAGAAATAACCTCTAAAACACCAATAAAAAATAAATAATAGATAAATTGAGAATTTTATAAATCTAAAACCTATCATACATAAAAATTTGTGAGGATGTTATAATTATTCCCATATAATGACGTCTCATTATTAAGATGTTCATTAAATGGTTCTTCTCATAAAACATAGGCCATTGAGCCCAGACATCTACCTCCCACTCACAAGTCTCCTCCTAGATCCATATATGACACTATATAATTAAGGAATTTTGTACCATATTACCTTGTAACACCTATTCTCCCCAGTCTATAATCCACACTAGAAAATATATGTATGATTCGTTAGGATCTAGCTCAAAATCCTTATAGTCAATAACATGTATAGGATCGACCATGTACCTCTGAAGTTGAGAAACTTGAAAAACATCCTGCATACCTTAGTATGGAGAAGGAATATCTATATGGTATTCCACTATTGAAATATTATTGGTGATTATGAAGGGACCAATATAATTTGGAACTAGCTTCCCTTGTTTTCTTAATCGTCGGTGACCTGAATGAGGAGTTGCTCTCAAAAAAGCACAGTCACCAATAAAAAAAATATAAAAGTATCCTCTTGTTGTTTCCTTAATATTTCTAATCTCTATTATCAATGATCAACCACTTCTAAATAATATAAACACTCTTTGAGTTCTCTTATACCATACTGGGTTCCCCAACTATTTCCTCACTAGCCTTATGGTAATAAAGTGATGAACGAATTGATCTACCTTAGAGATATCCATATAGTGATATCAAAATCAAATCCTACTAAATATTATTTTATACAAACTCAACCAAATCATGGTGATCATCCTATGTTCCATTTAGGTATAGTACAAGATCCTAAAAAATATCCTCTAATATATGAATCTTCTCTGACTGCCTATCTATTTGGGGATGGTTTGTTGTTCTCAATCTCAGTTGAGTCCCTAAGGTCTTTTACAAGACCTTCAAAAACCATGACATGAAATGTGCATCTCTTTCATATACAATAATTAAAGGATATTTATTCATGAATAAAACATAACATACATATAACATTCCCTACTCATCTAATGAGTGATTCTTACAGATTGGAAGGAAATGAGTGACTTTCATTATCCAAGAAATAATAACCCAAATTTTTACATGACTCCTTGATGTCCTAGGTAACACCATCACTAGGTCCATTGTGTTGCCCTCCTAATTTCAAAATGAAATAAGTGGAGAAAGAAAACAAATAGGAGGCTTGTACATGGATTTTTTCCTCTGGTAGGTAAGGAATCATGAAATGAATACAAAAATGTCCCTCTACAAACACAACCACTAGAACTACGACCTAGAGTCCTGGTACATATTTATCACTCTAGTATGGACCAAACACTTAGAGGAATGTAAGTCTATAATTAACTATTCACTAATTGAATAAGGTACTATAACTCTACCATATATTAGGATCATATCAAAATAATCCAACAACCACCTAGGTATAGGGTCACCACCATCTATCTACTCTTGTATCATAACACACTCTTGGTCAGATTCCTTATAAGCCTTTACCCAGACCACTAAGGAAGATTAGATCAATAATACGATACATGTCATCGATTTGAGGTACCTTTTAACATCCATTATTTATACATCCAACAAGATCATCAAGCACTAATATTACTCTGAAGTCTATTCACCAATCTCTCAAGCTACCTACATCTTATAGTTGAGGGTATCTATAACAAAGTAACCCTTACCTTGGGTATTATTCATCTCAATGTTTAATGTATCTAGGTACTTTACCTAATGTCTCTAGCTCCAATTAAAATCCCATTAGGTGAATATATAGTGTAGGATATTTTGGAATGTGTAGAAAATAAACCTATCATCAAAGAGACAATATTTAAAAAAATTGAAATCATGGACCACAAAGACAACTAAAAATCATGTTTAAGATAGTTCTACCTATGGGTCACAACAGATATGACCTATAAGCTACCATATGATCCCTTTAAATTAAAAATACCCCTAATTTAAATCCATATACCTCAAAATATATGAAATATCAAAACTCTGACTCAAGAATAATCAACACTAGAGTTGTAGTCAACATCTTCTTCAACTCAAGAAAATCCTTTTCACACTAGTCCGACAATTGACACTTCACTCATTTCTTTCTTAGTGCAGTCATCAGATTGTAAAAGTCTCAAATAAAACACTAATAGTATCACACTAAATCCAAAAATATTATAATCTCAAACACATATCGAGGATATTTCTAGGATATCACCACCTCTACATTTACTATATCCATTGATAGAATGGTCTTAGAAACCACATTCAATATGAATTACAACTCCTGAATCCAAAAGTGACACTTTTATAGCTTAAATTAAATATGGATTGCAGAAAGTGTATCTAGGACTATCTCAACATGTTTAGTATGTTTCTTCATGGTTGGTGAGTAAATTTGGATATCAATAATGAGAAATATGATGAATGAGATAAAAAATGGGTGAAATATTTTCTTCACGAGATCCATAAACACTTCTGACACATTAATTAATTTAAATGACATCACCAAATACTTGTATATACTATACCTTCTCACAAACACCATTTTTAGAATTTTCTACTCTCTAACTCAAAACTTTTATAGCCTGATCAAATATCAAGCTTAGAGAACCACTGGGATTCGAACAACTAATCAAAAAGATATCTTATCCTTTAAAAAGGGTTCCAACTTTTCACAGTCACCTGATTTATCTCTTGGTAATGTATAAAAATTCTAATACTACCATCCACCTTTTTGGTGAATTGAATAAGTTAACACCATAATTATGTAATTTAAATCATAAAACACTTATGTTTAAAGTCCTTGAGCTATGTTTAGAGCTCCTTCAACTCAGAAAATGTCATATTAAAAAGGGACATCAAAATTGGTTATGCACTAAGGAAAAGTTCTATCTCGAATTCAAATACAGTATTAGGGGAATTCCTGTGAATTAATTTGGAAGTATTTATTAATAGAGATCCACAATTATATGAAAATATGAGGGGTAAAACACTTATCTTACTAAAATATCCAATCCAAAAATCTATGGCATAATTTCGCCAAGTTGGTTCATGTGTACAACCACTCTACCTGCTCCCAACTCCTACTCACCAATCATTATGAACATATCTAACTTGGGAGATATAAACAATAATAATATCTAATAGAAGTCAATGTGGGATTGAAAGATGTTATGCCATTAAATTCCATGAATCACATTGAATCTCATCATCCCCTGAATCAGAAATTCATAGATATCTATAACCTAAAATGAAAATTGAATACTATAGGAATCAATGAAGATGGTCTATTTTATTTCCTAATGATTTATCAAGGGAAATAAAATAATAAGATAACATGATCAGTAAGGAAAGTACAACAATATATTTTCTAGATATAAAGGAATGTAAATCACTTATATTATGCCTAGTAGTATATAGTGTATAAGTGATCATGTGTGTACCTGAAATAGTAGATGGTATATGAGAACTATCTGCTGGAATCTAATCCACTATATATACTTTGTCTACTTAATATTTGTATCCTTATACCTAATATACATGAATCATATGAGTTGTCTTCATTTGAGTATGATTCTTAGGACCCTGACTAGATCCATAGGTCGTTGATCCTGCCTTTCATAAACCCTTGTGGAACCTTAGCCTGGAATATATGGATAATATCTATTGGAGATTCCCCATCTTTCCAAACTAATTAAATATTCATTAAGGTGTTTTGTAAAACTTTTGATATTGTTTAGCCTTCCCATAGTAGAAGCGGTTTGGAATTACTCCTGAGTGGGATGAAGAATCCATACTCTACTTCACCAACTTACCACTACCTTTCTACTTCTCACTGATCTTTCACTTCTTGCTACCAGAAGAGATATCACTACAGAAGTAGGATTTACACCCACCTAAGTACAGAATAGTTGAATAAGACCAAATAATCATTCATCCTACATGACCTTCAAAATAACCAAGGCCTTGAATAAAACCTCTTAAAATGCTATTAGGTTGAAGCTTCAAACCCATAATCTAATATCTGGGTGAAGTTTGATCTCAAACTTCTCAGCCTTCTGTGTCTCATTACCTCACAAGATAGGAGAAAAATTAAGTATTTTAGTTAAAGGAGTTGAGTATGTAGACACAATGATGGATCCCATATGAAGTTCCATTAATTACTAGGAATGGTCCATCTTTATCATTTAAGGAAGAAATTCCCTAAAAAATATCTCCTTGAAGACCACCAAGGCGATACCCCCTAAATTGTCAAACCTACCCCATCATGACCCACCACATCCGGTGGGTCCATATAGATTTAATGGTACAAGATTCACCTTCCTATTCTTAGGCATCTTAAAGAGGTGAATGGCATCATTGACAGTTTCTATCACATCCATTTCATCCTATTCCCCTCTAGTTTCCTGATAGGTTAGTGGATATTGGAGCTAGAATTATTTGGAATAGTCAACTATGGACCTCGATGTCTATTCACCCTAAGTAGACATAAGTAGAAGGACTCATGGGTGAGATGGTATTACTACATATTCCACTAGAGTAGGTGTGGGAGCATTCTATGATATAAACTCCTACCCAATGGGTGATGTAATTGGGGAATCCTCCCAAGCAGGAGAATCCAAACCCACATCATCTGGTTCCCCCATAAGTCTCCTCGGAAGTAACATATTCTAAAAATAAAAGGAAAATTTTTGAACATCTGAATCCATTAAGATAGATCCTATTCAATCTATGTGATCACACAAAGGTTCTCCTTAGAGGATACCCATAACCCATGGTATATCCCTCCCAACACTATCCAAGGTTCTCTATCCATTAATGTTAGACACAATTATATATATATATATATATATAAATAATAGCATGTTTAAGTTCCATTAATTAATTCCAAAAAAGATATATCACATCATAATAGAAAATAGATATATCACTCAATAGAGAATACAAATATATCCCTAATAGATAAAAAAATTTAAGGCATTAAATTTAACAACTTCTATGCTTCACATTGTAGGTATATATATCAAATCATATCCTTCATGTCTAATCATGATTTATGAACATACCAAAATCCAATAAAACTATACCAATAATCCCATCAATAACAACTTCTATGTTAATTACACATGATCTATCTAGGCACATGTCAACTCCCCAACCCAATTCCCACACAACCTATCTCCTTTATACCGTGTCCTAGGTTAGTCCCAAGAAAATGAATGAAACTCTGGATCTAAAACCATTTTTAATTCCCCAAACTAAGCCACTAGGTCTCAAATAGAGATGCATAAGACCTTATGCATGTACCCTATTACACAAGAGGTTTCCGACTTGTAGTGATGGTCCAATGCTATCAGTGGTGAGACTATACACTAAGTAATCATAACCTAAACAAAAAGTATAAATAAAATATAAAACAACTATGAGTATTAATATAGAAGAATATACAAAATGTACTTACAAATGGAAAACTTTTTATACAAATAAATAAATTAGGCTCCTAGTATTACAAGCCAAACTAGAGAATATAGAGTGAAAGTAAATAAATAAAGTAACATTGTGGAATCGTAAAGAGTATATCATGATGCCACTACCAGTTCGATTACCATCAACTCAAACATCTTCCATGGGACCCTTTCCCTTACCTAAATCATAATTCATGAAGTCTGTTTGAACATTGAGATTCTCATTCAAGGTGTGAGTAATAAACTCAGTTGGGAACCACCAATGCATCCTTAACATGTGTGCATAAGAATAATAGGTGTATTACATGATAAAAATAAATGTGAATGCAAGAATAATAATGATATATTGAGAAATCATGTTATAACTACGCTAATAGGGGCATTTCTATACCTTCTTCCACTATATGCTAAAAGGATAGTTGTAAAGGATGTTAAAAGTGATCAAGAGTTATCCACATGGATGATGAGTAATTTACTTTGCATCCACAAGGAATCAAGTTTTTGGTTGGTTCATAGGGATGATTGTGAATGTGTTACCTGACATTCCCAAGTCATTGAGTGAACATGTCAATTTCATGTGTTAGGACACAAGGCTGTAATTCCCCTACCATATGTATTTTTCTATGATCATTTTCATCACATGTTGTGCACACTTCCCCTTTAAAGGAAAACCATACTAAGATATTACACCTATTCTGAGTACCAAAGATAATATCTCCAAGGTAATGGTAAATAAACATGATAGGGTAGAGTATAAAAGGTAGAATATATCATGGAATCATGAGAATTGGTAGTGACATAAAAGTACATGTGAACAAATCAAACATTACCAACAAGATAATTAGGCATACTCAAGGAATCAAACATCTTATATTGGTCTCACGGGCTACACACATGTACACATGTGACCACTATCATGAATGGTCAAACAATATATGCACACATAAGAATCATACCATGGATATAAGTGTAAACAAGGGTCTGAAATGGTAAAGAACTTCCCACCTCAAGATCAATGAAAAATTACTCTAATATTAATCAAAGGATTGAAGCCTGAATCACATTGTGCACCCATGGGAAACTAGATCACTTATAAAGGATTCCTAAATTGAGTTATGGTTCATCAATGAGGAGGTTTAGAAAATATACTCTAGATAATTTTATGAAAATATGGGTAGTTTAAGATTCACATAGCTCTTAGAGTCCATAAATGGAACAAGTTTAGAGAAATTTCAAATAGGATGATGCTAATTCATTATATCCATTGTCAATTAAAGAAAATATCATGAATTACTTATAAAAATAAAGATAATAACTCCAAGTATATTAAACACATTGATACACTATGAATACATCATTAAAGAAGAGATCTAATATTATACTATAGAAGAAGAAGGTCCTAAGATGATCTATTAATAATAAATTACCCGAAAATGTTCTCTATTTACAAGAAATCATGCACTAGTAAAGGGGATGTCATGGAAACATAAAATACAATAGAAATATACCAAATGATAATAAAAAATTATAGTTCTATCATCAAACCTAAATCATGAAAAAGCTTATGAAGATTATCCATAAACACATACTTGTAAGATGACCATAGTCGATGGTTGATCTCGTTCTGATCAAGAGACATTGTTAACTTTCTAGATCCACCAAAAATCTATAAAGGAGGAAAGAAAAAAATCATTGTATCTACATATCATTAATATATTAATTATTGATCCATGAACAAATTTTAAGAAATAATAAGAATTTGGTGTCGATTTAGAGGGAAAATACCATTATAGCATCACTAGATTAATCCAACATTGAAATACCAATGGGCGATGAATGAGAGAGATCCTAAGTAAATGGAGGAGGGATATGAATTGGAATAAATGGTTAATATATATTTTTGTATTAAACAAGGTAAAAAACAAATGGAATTAAAAATCTATGGAGGGTATTTAGTTCACACCCAACCAGACTACACTGGAAAACCGGTGCCCCTCATCGGTTGACCGACGTGTAAAGAAGAACCAATTGGGTTCCACTAGAATCCCTAGATAGATAGTGGGTTCTTCTTGAGAGATGGTTCTATATTTTTAACCACCATAAAACCCAACCTTATTTCAAATTTACATCCTTCATTTGTCAGACCCTTTTTACTAAAAAAACTTCTAAAATAGTCATAATAGAGATAAAACAATAGAGAAATGGGGATTTTTATAAAATTAAAATATACCATACATCAAAATTATAAATGATTTTGTACCTCAAAGACACCTTAATGTTTTAGTGGTATTTCAAAAGGATATCCTTATAATAGGCTAACCTGAGTTACCCTCAATCCTAGAACCCAACCCAATCCAACACATACTCAAAGGGTGTTCCCGATCCCCATAGGCTGGAAAATGGAACTCAGGTATCAAAAAAACCAGAGAGAATTATTTCACCCAAGCTAAATCTCCCATCATGGAACATATATATACCCTAGAGAGAAAAAATGGAAGATAAAATTATAAAATATATTCCATAATTTAATTAAGAAAAAAAATGATACAAATCACAAAATTAGAGAAACCTAAAGTAAAAGTACAACAGAATATGGAAACTAAAATAGAATTTGATTACTTCATGTGATATCATGAGAAATCTCCCTCTGTCTCAGTACCATCAACCCAAAATCACATAATAGAAACCTCATCACCTCAACATGATTCCTTTCCATTCCCTACATGAAAATACATAACTAGGTTTACACACCACTGAAAGGGTGCATAGGTTGTGAGATAAACAAGCTTAGTAGGATCCCACCCTTGAATTCCATAAAAAATTATCTATAATAAATCCATAAATTCTCAAATTTAAATAAAAATGCGTGATAATCGGTTAAACAGTCCTATATCGAAAGAATTGTAAAATATTCTAGCTTTCCCATAGTTCTAAATAATACAGGTAAATAGTTTCAAATCATATCATATATATAAAATCATGTAATCAATTCTAAAATAGTACAAACAAAATGAATAGGTAAAATCATGCCAAGGATCAATATAGTATAGGATATCTAGAACACTCATACCCAAACATATACAATCACACACATCACTTCCAAAGATATATGTGCTGAATCTTGAGAGCGGAGGAACACCCCAACAATTGAACCCCCAACAAGTCCAAAAATACCCTGGGATATAAGGCTTATAGAGTAGAGAAGAACCCCTTGAGTGAAACCCATTATAGTAACAACAGACAAGGCCTATTTCCAAAACTTCCACCGAAGTATCAAAGGCTTACCATGTGATTTATTTTCTAAATTTTTTCATTTAAACCATGCTTTAAAAACCATTTCAAAAATACATTTCACAATTCTTTGAAAACACCTTTTATTTTACTAAAACAAAGGGGAAGACAACCAATTTATAATAACATATTTCTATACATACAAATCAAAAAATCATTACAATTTATTTATAAAACAATTTGTAAAACTAAAGTATTCAAGTTTCATAAAAAATAGGTTAGAGATAGAACAAACTACCTCAAATTCAGGTACCACCATAAGGAATGAAGAATAACTAACAAAGGCCATAACAACAATTGTCACATTGTATAATCATGTTCTAAAAAATAAAAAAATAGTGGAGAGGGTTGATCACAAAATATGTCAGAGAACATGAACTCACCACACTAAAACCAATAAAGGATAATCCACCAAAATAGGATCACATAGTGGAACTAGAAAGTATCAAGAATAACATCACCATAAAATTAACAAATATGAAAATGTAGTGCAGTGGAACTGTCGTGACCATTCGAAATGGAGAAGCAGAATAGTCTCTTACACTAAGAGTCACATCACAACCACTAATAATATCTACCATTAAAAGATACGATCTAGAAGTTGTTGAGAAATCAAAAATTTCCTATGAAATCACCTAGGATTTGAGAGATAATGATGCACTATAATTTAATAGGAGTCATCCTATTTGTGTATAAAATCCACTGGACATGAGGGATATGGAGTGCGAATATAAATATTATTATATAAATTTCAAATAACACATTTACACCAAAAAATATATTTCCTTGAGTTAAATTATCCCAAGTGATGATTTTTTATTGTAAGAATAGGTTTTAAGATGTAAAACCATTTTATGATATAAAAGGATTTAGGGCCTGAAGTGTTTCCATATCTTGCACCCAAAGATAAATGTACAACATAATACAAAAACACTGATGGTGTAAATATGCCTTACATTTAGTACCAAATATTGTATGTTTATAGAAAATTCATAGAAACAAACTAACACCCCTAAATACTTTGTCACAATTATAATTAAATTCCATTAATTCAAAAAAAACATACATCCCTAAAATTTAGGTCATTTACTTGACATAAATTACCTATCCTCAAAAGACCAAAAAACACAACCAAATAATAAGGGAAACAAAATGAGAGATAATAATTACTTGAAAGAAGGAAATAGTTTGTTATTATCTTCCCACCATAATGATTTCCATCCTTGGGAAGTCATGTGGAAGAAGTGTGATATGGAAATAGATGAGGCCACTGCACCCTCACTGATGTTTCAAACACCCAAATCACATGATAATATGATCCATGTTTCCATAATAATCCGACCAATAGAATATAATTATCAGTAAATACATTCACCTAAGAATCAATTATCTCTACTAGATAATCTATAATGGAAACATCTAAATCTAAATCAATAACTTACCAACTCAAAACATGAGAGGTATTAGGATATTACTTCTTGAGATGAGATATATGGAATAAAACAAGAACACATATCAAATGATTTGGTAATTAAAACTAATAAGAAACCTTCCCAATCCTCTCAGTGACCTCAATCACTCCATAATATCTTAGATACATTTTTCCCATTCCCCAAGCCGACAATGACCCAACCGAGAATAAAATTTCATGAAAATGTGATTACTAATAGAAAACACAAAAGGGAAACATTGATGATCCAAATAAATTTTTTTCCAACTCTATGCTATAACCAGAAACCGAAATATATCCTAAATCCTCACCAATAACTATTGAAATGGAAATAGTCCCACATGAGTAGCCTCATCCAACACTTCCCAATAAATTGTTGTCCTGCATGGGAGACTATACAAATACTAGGTGGTTCAATTATGACTGATGATTGATAACCATTGTTATAATAAAAATAAACTAGTCCCAGATAAATTTCCAAAAATCCAAAAAAAAACAAAAATACAGAGCATATCCTCCAACATCTAAATATTACACTCCATCTGATCATTTATCCATAGATGGTAGGTTTCACTCAACCTGACCTGAGTCCCCATTACCTATTGGAGAATCTTCCATAAACTATGAGGTAAACCTAGGATACCTATCTAAAACAACAGTATAAAAAACCCCATGTAACCTCACAACCTCATGAATATACAATATATCTAGATCATCAAATTTAGAAGTGTCCCTTAATGGAATGGAATGAGCCAATTTTTTCAACAAATCAATCACCACCAGGATATAAGTCTTTCCTTGGGGATTACATGGTAATATAATAGTAATTTCCATGTACATGTTGATCCATTTCCAAACTAGAATGAGAAGAGGCTAGTGAAAACTATATGGCTTCAAATTATCTACCTATATCTATAGGTATTTGTAATAGTGAGACACATAAACTACAATCTCATGCTTCATACCCATCCACTAAAATCACTAACTAATGTCATAATACATATTCATAGTACCCATATGAATGAACAATGAAAATATATGATAGTAAAAAAAATAAGCTCCTCATATATGAAGGAACTGAAAAATGTCCCCCAAAATGGAGAATACTATTTTAGGTGAGATACCAAATAGTAACTATCTCAGCACAATAAAGGGTTTCTTTAATTCCTTTGAACTCATAATCCTACAACTAACCATATAGAATAGACTCAATGAGAGATGATGATAATTGATCACTAGTCAGAACCATTCCTAAAATATCTTAATGATATTCCAGATGAAACTGAGTGAAGAGTCCCTTAAGGCACTACTCTTCCTTCAATTTCCGAACAGTTTTCAATGAAAATTTCTGGCTATGAGCGTCTACATTGAAATTATCTTTTCCTGGGGTGTAGGTGATTTTTAAGTCAAATTTATGAAGGTATTCCACCCATCATCTCTATATATGATTCATGTTATTCTGAGAAAATATATATCTCAAACTCTTGTGTTATGAAAAGACTTTGAACCTCCACCTAATGATATAGTTCACCAATATTTAAGATAATGCATAACTGTGACATTCTCTAAATCCTGAGTGGGGAAATTCTTCTCATGTAAAAAAGATAAAGAGAACCATATGGCATAACATGATCAACCTGAATAAGCATGCAACCTAGATTAGAACTCGAAGCATCATAGTATACCACATACCCTTTACCAAAATTAAGTATGATCAGAATACGAGTTGATGTTATAATGCATTTAAATTCATCAAAATAAGACTGTAATTTCACATTTCATGTGAATTTCACCCCTTTCATAGTAATAGAATTCAGAAGTTATTCCTACTTCAAGAAATCCATGGAAAACCATATTTAGTATCCTTAAAGATCAAGGAATATTTGAACCTTAAAGGAAATCAATGGTTCATCCCATGACAAGAAAGAATTCACCTTATTAGGATCAACTAATTGGCCACATTCAGAAATCATGTACCCCAAGAATTTCACTTCATGGGTAAAAAACTTCATTATATAAAAATGGAGACTCCTCAAGATTTCCAAAACGAAACTCAGATGGTGCTTATGACCATGCTCTGAACTTGAATAAACTAAAATATCGTATATGAAAACTACCAAAATAGTATCAATATACTAATGGAATATCTAGTTTATCAATTACATAAAACTACTGGAGTGATAGTCAGATCAAAAGTAATCAAAACAAATTCACAATGACCCTACATACTCCTAAAATCATTCTTTGGAATATCATACCACCAAACCTTGAAGTTATGATTTCCTGATTATAGATAGATATTTGAAAACCACTTTTACCCATTTAACTAATAAATAAAACCATCCAAACATAGTAATGAATATTTATTCATAACCAAAATTCATTTAAACTTTTGATAGTTACCACATAATAAAATTGAACCATCATCTTTCTTGGAAAATAGAACTTGGACTTCCCAAGGTAAAAACTGGGGTGAATGAAACCTTTATCTATCGGATTATCCAATTTAATATTGATCCCTTTTAGCTCCATTGGTCCCATACGATAAGGGGACGTCGATATTAGCTACATACCCAACACTAGATTAATTTTGAACCCCACCTTCCTCTATAGAGGAAGACTATAGAAGTTTTATATGAAATCATTTTTAAAATACCTAACAACCAAGGGAAGATCACCAATAGGGAAAACAATTGTGCTCAACAAAAGTAATAGGTAACAAAGTCCCAAGATTTAGGTAAAAATTTCATCCATGACCAGAACTTAGATCTAACTCTCCCTGAAACACTCAAGATATCCCATGGAGATCTTGGAATGCAAAAAGATGATAACAATAAAACTCATAATGATAAGAGAAAAGAAAATCCCTCCTGATGATGAAATCTAATATATCATGATTGAGAACAGGGAAATCATAGACTAACTCTACATAAAATATCAATATTGAATAAGAAGGACATTGAAGCCCCTATTCTTTTATCTTCCTAATAGGTGTCACTAATTCCATGAAACATTACACGATCTTCGTTGGATGTTACCACACATCAATAAAAATGGAAGAAATAAATGAGTGGTAGGCACCAATATCAAATAAATTAGTCTCTACAAAAGATGAAATAAAGTTGTTTACTCTCACTATCATTGGAAACACATAAAACTCTATTAAAAACTCATTCACTTCATAAAGGTACTTCACACATGAGGCCTATGGAAATATCCCAATATAATTTGAATCATTTGACCATGCCATAGTAGCCATTGGGGCCGATGATCCCCGACCATAATGAGGAACAAATATAGACCGACAGAGCCTCTATAAATAGATGCAGGAGCCAAAAACATTGAATATATTTTTAGGAATGATATAATAATGTTTTGTGTATTGGATCATGCCACATTTATATCAAGTAAGAGTTACACTACTGTCTGTAAATGATAGTTAAAAGTAGACCAACTTTGGAGAACCACCTCCACCTCGCATATGGTGTTCATGACACTTCTTCCTCTTTCCATGTGCGCCATTGATGTTTCCACTAGGTTTAAGAGAAAGATAATAATAGATGATATTTCCTTCCATGTCCATTTCATTCATTATAGCTGTAACACCCCGATATTTTGAGAAATAATTTTTTTGAATTAATTTAATATTTTATATAATTTTAATTTCAGGAAAAATTGAATATATATTTTTTTACTTGAAATAAATTGGAATGAATTTTTTTAAATGAAAAACTAATTTAATCATGCACTGCACACCACACTGGATTAGTCTATATTACATGCAACACTAAGTTTATCTTGAGTTATATGCAACACTACATTTAAATGAAACATAAAATATTATTTAAAATATTATTATCTAAAATAATTATTGTTACATAACCATTTTAATGGATATTATAAATAGGATTACCTAATTTTTTAAAATATAGTTTACATTTTTTATATATAAGATTAATTATTTGGTAAATAATTAACTAAAAATAAAAATAAAATCATTTTTAAAATAAGAAAATCATTTTTTGGAAAACTATTTTTACCAAATAAGTTTTACCTCAATAAATTAATTGAATTAATTTTGGTGAATGATTTTAATGCCATGAAAATATAATATATTTAACAGTCATCCAATGTGTTTTCCAGATAATATATAAGAATAAATCCAATTTTATGCTTAAAATTTGTATTTTTCAAAAAAGAATTTTTACCGCCTTTTATTAGAGAATTTTTTTTAAATTTGATTTTTTAAAATTTTAAAAACATAATTTGAAAAAATAAAACTCATTTTTGAAAAAGTAAATTTAAAATTAAATTTTGGTGATTTTTGGTATTTTTTTGAGAAGTTTTATTTTTTAATGAATAGTGAAAAATACTGAATTGTAATTGAAAACTGACTTTTTTATAACTTATTTATGTAGTAAAATTATATTTTAAATTTGTTATAATGTTTAATTATCTAAATTATACATCCATTAATAATTTGTTTTCATTTTAATAAATTTTATATTGAAATTGGATAAAAATACATTTCAGACTTTAAAACTTTTCTACATTATAAACCCATAGTCTCATCCCATCCGCGAGATTAATTTTAAAATAAATTTTCCACTTATGTGAATTGAATTTGAAAAATAGATTCCATATTTGGAATAAAAATAATTTATAATATCTGATAAGGTCAATTTTTTTTGGAAAAAAATATTTGTGAAGGCAATTAAAATTAATTACAACGATTAAAGTGAAAATGAGTTTACTTAGTGGTTAAACGTTAATCCTAAGGGGCCAAATGACCAAGAAAATTCTCTAAAACCTATTAGATGGACATATATCGATCATATAAACACATGGATCTAAGTTTTTTCATTATTGGGGGAATATGATATAAGGGAGACCTCCTAAAAGTGTTTATCTTTTTTTATTTACAAGAATACCACTTCACCTACACTATAAAAGGGCACTCACACCCCCTCACTTAATCACACCTATCAAGTCCTTTAGATCCTTGAAACCCTACACAAATAAATTCCCAAAATATCTACCATCATCCTAGAAGCATCAATTTTGGTAGAAATAAAACCATGGAAGGATTTTGGTATAATCCAAAAGGAGTTACCAGAATAAGAGGTAGTTTGAACATGTACGAAGAAAGTCAAGTCTTAAGGTAAGGGAATTTCATAGCACTTTTTATATCCATGATATACATTCCATTATCATCACTAGATTATTTTATGTGTTTTATATAATACCCTATGACATGTAATATCATGAATTTCATTTATTTAATTATATTAAAAGTTTCAATTAATGCTATTCATTTATAGATCTCACGATTCAAAAGTTTCTCAAATCGTAAGGGGATTTCTAGTCTCATTGTTATTTTTGAAACAATTATTCTATATTCACCACTCATTTATTTTTTTGGTGTATATACAAAATTATGACATGTTAAATCATTAATTTTATTTATTTCATGATATACAATGTTTTTATTTGATTCTGTCATTTCATATGTTTCATGATTTAAAATTTGTTCATGTAGTAAAGGATTTCCATATAACTTTTTTCATTTTGTGAGACACATTTCATATTCACCACTTCGTTCTTATAAAGGGTATGTATAATTCCCATGAATTTATTTTATGATTCCTATACATAACATTATTTTTATTTATGAATCCATTTTAGGATTTATTTTTCATGGGTTTTATGGTTTCAATGTTACCAAATATTTAATGGATTTTTGTTACAATTTTCCTTTTTGAGACCTTTGTTATTTTATGAACCTATATTATTTTATGAGGTGTATATACTACTCTATTGACATTTTATATCATGAGTATCCTTATTTTCATGATATTATTTATTTCATGTAATGTTACTCTTTCATGGGGGTTACAATTCAAAGTTACCTCAATGGTAAGAGTTTATTACTACAATCTCAACATTTATCGGGATTGTTTATGATTGTAATCACATTGATGAAATATTATGATTCATATCTCAAAAATTCTACTATGGTTTCTTCTCCTATTTTTATTTGTTATATCTTTATGTAATGGTACCATTTCACACTCCTTGATACTTAATGTAATTAAGAATGTGTTTTTAAGAAAATATGACCTTATCTCTTTCTTTTGTTGGATTTTTTAGTTAAAAAACCGAGTTTTATAAAAAAAATTCAATTTTATAAAATGATCTTTAAATTTATTTTTTATGTAAACATAACTTAATTTCTTTTATATGTTTTAAAAATTGGTTAAAATGGTTTTCAAAGATTAATTTATAAGTTTTAAAGGTTATTTTCAAAGAATAAGGTTTTCATAATGTTTTATGATTTAAACATATTCTTTTCAAAGCAGAAATAATATTTTTGTCAATAAATGGTTTGAATGAATAATAAAATATTTATTTATAAGATTTAATGTTATTTTAAATGAAAAGTATTTTGGGAATGTTTTTTTAATGTGAATTTAAATGAAATATTATTTCCCATAAGAAATATTCCAAGTAATATTTCAAAGATAACATCATTTGTTATATTTTATGATTTACCTGGGATATGATCTTATGAAACCATTCTTATTATTTCATTGATTTTATTATGTTTCATATTTCAATTTTTTTATGAAATCGTTTTCACTTCCATAGGGTGCACTGTGATGAAACACTTATGAACCCCACTACCTTTCATGGGTTATTCTATTATGAAATGATTATGAAACCTATATATTTTCCTAAGGATTTGATATGATGTTTATGATACACATTTCATTTCTTGGGTTATGATATTATGTTAATGAAACTCATCTCTTTTATGGGTCATGATATGATAAATGTTTTATTATATTGTGGAAAACATGTGCATAGTTTCACTATGTGAGTAGTGGGACCTATTTATCTCTACAATGAATTAGGTAAAGAATTTTATCTCATGATATAGAAAGGAATAGAATGGGGAGTTAAATAATTTTAATAATACACGGATATAATGGAACTAAACTTAGTTTAGTGATGTAGAGATAGAATGGGAAGTAAAATCAGTTTGATAATATAGGTCTAAAATGATGAGTGAACTCAGTTTAGTAATATAGGGCTAGAAGTGGAATTAAACAAAGTTTTGTAATACTAGGATGGAATAGTTAGTAAACGCGATTCAATAATATAGGGATGGAGTGAGGAGTAAAATTGGTTTAGTAATGCATATATTGAACGAGTAGTGATCTCGATTCAGTAAAAAAATCCTGGAATGGTAAGTGAAATCCGTTAAGTAATATTGGTCTAGAATGGGGGGCTTAACCCATTTTAGTAAAGGAATTTATCTGCTATGATGGTATTGGTAGTGATACATGACCAATATGAAATTATTTTCGATGCTAATTTATATGCTAAAATTCAATGTTTTATTCCTATGTTATTATTTTATGTCTCATTCTCTTGATTCCCTTATGATTAATTTCTTATGAACTAACCATCTTTATGATATGAATCTTGATTATGATCTTTGATATGTATGGTATGATCTTATAATGTTATGATCCTGTTCCCATACCCTTATTCTTATGTAATTCTTCTAAATCTCCCTTATATACCCTTAATGAGAGTTTGATCTCACCCTTTCTTATATCTTCTTTCCCCGTGTTATGAAGAATGGATTTACATAGGAGTACTAAAAGGGGAATATCTTTTTGGGAGATGTTTAATATATTTCACCAAATTAGAATAATGTGTACCCAGTTTCCAAATACACTAAAATATTATGGTCATAGGGAATTTACTTTTGTAACGTGATGAATATTTAACTAGAATAATGTATTATCCTTGTATGTTAATCCTAGGCTGCTATAGTTGTTATCAAAGAAAAGGTTTAGTCAACCTTTATAAACTAGGATGAGAAAATATTATTGAGATCTATAGGGATATTTATAAGGAAATGTCTATGGATGTATCTAAAGATAAGTCCAAGGATGAGTCAATGTTTAAGAAAATTTCCTATAATTTTTTTAAAGGATAGATAGAGTGGTTTTCAATAAATTCAATCACTTTATAGACACTTAAAGTAGATTTCCTAAGGAAATATGGTGATATTTTGAATACAAGGACATAAAGAAAGTAACTAAAAAGGTAAAATGAAATGTTTAGTTAACATAATGGATGAGAATAATGGCCTCCCTAAGGTATAATCAACTACTAAATGATTTAAAAGAAGAGATTATGGGAATTATGAAAATCAATGTCTTAGGGGAAATCTCATGAAGGAAATATGAAAGGTTGTAAGAGTGATGGTCTTACTACTAATGATGAAGATTCCATAAGAGAATAATGAAAGGTATGTTATTTTATAATTTTATTGTTTATAAGCATGATTCACTTGAGTCTGATGAATGTTAATACACGATTCATATTTCATATTCTAAGAATGGTTATTAAGGAATAAGATGATAAAGCCTGGATAATGGTTTTAGAAAGAAATGGGATGATTAAAGTGAACAAGTATTGGAATTAAAGAATCATGTTATATGAATCATGAAGTAGATGTTCATTTAGGATTTGGAATGATATGTTTTCATGACCTGTACCCCAAGTCCTATGCTATGACATATCCCAAACCCACCTCTCGAAGGCCAGGGGTTGCCGACTAGAACCACATGCATCAACCTGCAAGTGGAAGGAATTTTCTTGTGTACCTGTTTGCACACACACACAACCACATCCTAATGATGGAAAAGTAAACAAGAATACCACTAAACAACCACTGGGTACAAGTACAAGTGAAAATCAAATGGGATCGAATACAAACCCAAAAAAAGACTAACTGGAAAATAGGAAATTACAAAAGAAACTAGGAAAGACATCTTCTAGAAACCTCACATAATGGGTAAGTACAAAGTTGCAGTTGGAAGATGTAGAAGTTTTCTTCATCTGGTTGGTCTCACTGGGCACCACTGGGTCCTAGGACACCTAGTCCTCCATAAAGGTGGTCGTCATCTTCACCAGAAACAACATGCGTGGGCGAAGGCCGTGTAGGGGTGATTAACAATATACTCAGTAGGGACTCCAAAACACAAGTAAATACCACAAATCAATCCAAAAACTAAAAAAAATCATGATCACCATTCATGATCACAAAGAAAGACAGCTCACACTCGGTATATTTTAGATTAGGAAAGTAAGACCATCAGTCACATAATCGAACACCATGGGTTGCTGGAGAACTCATCCTCAATGAGTACTGTTGGCCTACTGAGTCACATAGAAGATTCTTCCCACTAACATAGGACTCATGTGGTACTCATACCTGACATGTACCATTGGTATGTTGGGTCACACAGAAGTTGGTCCTCACTATGGGCATGCTGAGTGACATAGAATTCACTTCCCACCAATGGCCATTCTGAGGTACTCCTCCTACCGAGTACCCTAGGGTTATCGAGTTATATAGAAGACGCTCCCCACTGTGGCCCTACTGGGTCACACAGAAGTCGATTCCCATTGGTCCATTTTATTCAACCCACACAGGTTCACATTCCAATAGTATTTATGTCTCAGCCAACTGTAGGGTTTCCGCACATAGCACACTTTATCTCAGGATAACTACCCCCTAATCCATTCATCAAAGGTATCCTATGAAGGTACACTATATCGTGGACATAGAGGCATACCAAGCCCTATAATGATCCCTACTCTTAGATGGGTAGGAAGTGAGATGACTTGGTGAGTCGGTCAAGAATCACCCAGATAAAATCGTGGCACTTGGATGTGCATGGTAATCCCACCATGAAGTCTATGGAGATAGCATTCCACTTCTACTCTGGTACCTCATGTGTATGTGCCAAGACTACTGGGACCTGATGCTTGGCCTTCACTTGTGGACAAGAATGGAATAATGAAATGAACTTTGACACTTCTTTCTTCATCCCTAGCCACCAGTACTCACATTGGAGGTCTTGGTATAACTTCCCCACACCAGGATGTACCGTACAAAGCTATGTATGGAATTCCCTCAACACCTCCTCCCATAAAATCACTGTTATTATGGTGCATACTTTAAAAAATATAAAGTGCACCCCACCTATTGAAAATCCATCATGCACCTTTCTTGAGGATATCTGAGCATGCCAGGCCTCACAATCAACACCCACATGCTGTGCCTCCATAAATTGTTGTAAGAGTGGGGGATTGATTGTCATTGACTGAAGGTATGTGCTCCATCATCATCTGTGAAGGATATCTACATCACAAATAACTTCTCCATCGCCTCACTTAGCATCTATAAGCCATACCTCCTACTGAGCGCATTTGACACCACATTCCCCTTCCCAGGAGTATATACTATTTCAAAGTCATAGTCCTGGAGAAACTCTAGCCATTTCCTTTGTCTCAAGTTTGGGTCCTTTTGTGAGAATATATACCTAAGACTATTGTTGTCGGAGTAGATGGTAAACCGCTCACCAACTAAGTAGTGCTGCCAAATAATCAAGGTAAAGACCACTACTATTAACTCCAGGTCATGTGTCACATAGTTCTACTCATGCTACCTCAACTTCCATGAGCCATAGGTGATCACTGCTCACTCCTATATCAGGACACAACCTAGTCCAGTCCCTAATGTGTCACATAAGACTATATACCCAACAACCTCTTCCATTAGTCTCAAGAGCGGGGCACTTTTCAGTATCTACCTCAGCTCTTAGAAACTATGATGGAACTTCTCTATCGACACAAAGGTAATTAACTTCTATGTCAAGGCTAATAAGAGTGCTACTACTCTGGAAAATTCGGTCAGAAACCTTCATTAGTATCCATCCAATCCCAAGAAACTCCGCACCTTAGTCATGCCCCTGGGTGGCTCCCAAGAAAGCACTACCTCTATCTTCACTAGAGCTACTCCAAATCCATCCTTTGTGATGATGTGTCCTAGAAAGTGGACCTTATAGATCTACAAATGGCACTTTGAGAGCTTACTGTAAAGATGGTGCTCTTAATGTGTATCTAGGACTATCTGCAAATGTGTAGTGTGATCTCCACTGACGTTGAGTACAGCAAGATTTCATCATTGGTGACTACCATGAAATGATCAAGGTAAGGCTGGAAGATCCAATTCAAGAGTCCCATGAACACTGCTGGGTCATTGGTCAAGCCTAAGGGAATCACCAAGAAATCATAATGGCCATACTAGAATCTAAAGGATATCTTTTGTATGTCCTCATCCCGTACCTGAAGCTGATTATAACCCAATATGAGGTCTATCTTTGAGAACTATATCACTCCC
Organism: Viscum album; assembly: GCA_963277665.1. NCBI lineage: Eukaryota > Viridiplantae > Streptophyta > Magnoliopsida > Santalales > Viscaceae > Viscum > Viscum album. Next base: position 1,918,335,953 of record OY728135.1, on the reverse strand, counting down.
TTAAACTGATCAAAGAGGCCATTGATCCTTGGTAATGAATAATTGTTCTTCAAGGTCACATGGTTCAGGTTCTAGAACTCTACACATAACCTCAAGATTCTGTCTTCAATCTGGATAAAAAACATTAGGGCTACCCATGGTGATAAGATAGGCCTCACGAACCCCTTCTCTTAAAAGTCCTCCAACTATAACCTCAATTCACGTAGCTCTGTGAGACCAACCTCATATACTAGTGTGGATATTGGTGTTACCATGATGTACAGGTCAATGAATATGTCTACCTCCATTCAAGGAGGTAGTCCTAAAACATCCTCGAGAAAGAAATCCTAATACTCATCCACCATTATAGGAAAGCCCCGACTCCTCTTATCCATCGCAGTGATAGCTAACTGGTGAGTTATAGGCTGTAACCTCCTCCATGATTTTCCATCCTATGATGCAAGGGTTCCCTTCTCACTGGTGAATGAAAAATCGGGTCCCATCCTCACAGACACACTACACTTTACGCTTAAAATAGTCGATCTGAGCATGGACTGTGGATAACCAGTCCATACTCATGATGAAATCGTATGGCCTCAATGCTTTTACAAGGATATCCCAGTCAAAGATCTCATCTCCAAGAGTAATCTCACACTTTCGGAAATATTGTGTAATTGTCTAAACCCCTCTCATAGGAGTCTCTAGTTTTAAAGATCGAGTTAATGGATCCAATGTAATCTCTGAGCCTCGAACGAGATCGGTGGAAAGGATATATTGACTTAAACATGTGTCTATAAGAACTAAAATTAAGGTGGATAAGACATAGAACAAAACTATAATCATATCTAGTGTGATTTGGTCATAGGACACTATTGCCTGAAGCTGTATCCCTCAGCCCATAGTGGACCACCTGGGGGTGGTGGTGGTAGCACCTCAAATCATCTTCCACTGCCTGCCACTTGTCCTGATCCCCTACCACATCTTCCACTCTACATACCTACTCACATGAACCTCTACCTCTACCTTGGAGGTTCCTTGACCATCTATTGATCATCTATGTGGCAGTTCGGGCAGTCATGAGCCACATGTCCTTTCCCCTCCACACATTAAACACAACCTGGTTCCCTAATGACTCTCTCTACTCTGGGAGCCCCACAATATTGACCCAGAGTCTTGGGGTCAACCCCTAAAATACCTGGCCCTCTTCAGCCCCCATGTCTGCTGTCTGATACTCACTTTTGATTACTCTGTTGCTTTATGTCTGTTGGTGGTTACGTCTATTAGTTCTTTCTCTACTAGGAAAATCTCTACAAGAAGGTCTCATTCCATCACTACATCCTGAGTGGGGATGCTAATAGACACAATGGATTCCCTGATCTTCCATCTGAGTCCAAACTCAATAGTATGGGCTCTGAAGAAAGGGACCTTCACCATGTTTGTGGAGTAGAGAGAGAGCTCTGTAAACCTTTCAGAGTACTTATCCACCATCATACTACCCTACTGTAGGTGAAACAACTCCAGTATGCACCGAGAGCGCAAAGTCACGGGAAGAAACTCCACCTGGAAAGGCCTCTTGAATTCATCCCAAGAGGGGGTCTCCTCATCTTGAGTCTAAATTTTCAGGCTCCACCATCTCCCTACGGATCCATAAAAAAGGCCCTCAAAAAAGATTTCCATTTGATAAAGCGACGTCCTCACTAAGAGAAATACCCACATTACCACCTTCAGTCAGTCCTCAATGGCCTATGGATTTTCCTCTCCCATGAACATGGGAGGTCTCTATCACCAAAACCTTTTAAAATCACTGAGTCTGTGTACGTTATATACTTGTAACACTGATAGTAACTACTGATCAATGGGTGGTGGCAATATTAGTGGACCACTTGACAAGGCTATCCCTAGGACTGGTCCCCAAACTGATGACTCATCACTAGGTGGGCTTTCCACACGATCACGTACCAGATGCCTTGCTGGCCATCTACATGGAGGTATCCTGATACTGATCAAGATATACCACAATCATAAGATTATACTTGGTGAGATGACTCTTATTTAATAAGATCATAAAGATACACTTATGAAACCCGTGTTTTCATGTATAGAACTAAAAAACTGAATTCAGGGTCCCTGTGTATGGATACGTCAGCCGCCGCACCAACGCTGGACTCCCCGAATCTAAAAGTTGAACTCAAAATATTCAACACTATTACCCAAAAAAAACAGACTCTCGGTCCTTGTGGTAGAACCAACCTCTTATGATACCAATATTTCATGAACCGTCCCCCGAGGCCTGTGTCGTGACATACCCCAAGCCCACCTCTCGAAGGCCAATGGTTGGAGACTAATGCTGGAGGATTCAACCAAGAAGTGGGAGACATTTTCTTATATACCTATATGAACACACACACAACCACATCCCAATGCTGGAAAAGTAAACAATAATTCCACTTAACAACCACTGAGTACAAGTACAACTGAAAGTCAAATGGTCCAGAATACAACCCCAACCAAAGACTAACTTGAAAATAGGAAAGTACAAAAGAAACTCTGGAATCTATCTGCTGGAAACCTCATTTTATGGGAAAGTACAAAGTATCTGATGGAATACGTAGATGTATGCACCAACTTCCTAGTCTAATTGGGAACCACCGGGTCCTGGGTCACCAAGCCTTCCATCAAGGTGGAAGTCATCTTCACTATACACAACAATTGCAGGTGAATCCCGTGTAGGGGTGAGTAACAATATACTCACTAGGGACCACAAAACACAAATAAAAAGACCACAAAGAAATCCAAAAACAAACCACAAATCATGATCACCAAGAATGATCATGAAGAAATATATATCACACTATATATATTCTAGAGTAGGAAATTAAGACCATCAGTCACATCATCGAACACCATGGGATGCTAGAGAACTCTTTCTCAATGAGTAAAGTGGGACTTCTAGGTCACACAGAAGCTACTTCCCACTAACCTAGGACTGCTGTAGTACTCATCCTTGATGAGTACCATGGGTATGTCGGGTCACATAAAATCCTCTCTCAATCATAGGAATTCCAAGTCACACAGAAGCTGATTCTCACCTATGGACATACAGAGGTACTCCTCCTGTCAAGTAATGTGGGTCTGCCAGGATACACATAAGTCACTCCCCACTGTGGTCATGCTGGGTCACACAAAAGCTACTTCCACTAGGACATAGTATCCAATCCACATAGGGTCACTTTCTAGTAGTCTTTATGTCTTATCCAACTGCAGGGTTTCCACATGTAGCACACTTGATCCTAGGAGAACTGCTCCCCAAACCATTCTTCGAATTTCAACATTCATGAAATCCTCCATAGAGTATTCCAAAATATCTACCTAGTCATGAGGGTTCCAAACCCATAAATGGATATTCAATCAGACTTTAAGTTTTCAAGTATTTAACATTTTTACAGAAAGGGGCTGATTGGATCCGGGTGAGGTCTGACCCGACCCGACCTGGGGTCCACCAAATTGACTCGGTTCCACTGACTCATCCCAGACCTAGACCATTGGGGTGGTTCTGTCTCATTCGAGTGGGTCTGGCCTGGTATTCTATAGGTGGACTGGTTTCTTTTGACTGGGATGTGGCTAGAAGATGTGTCTAGATCCCCACACTCTGCAGGTTGTCCGCAGGGCTGATGCCTCCTTCCATAGTCAGTTGACCGCGGTTTGCTGCCACGTGGCTGACCAACCCAGCCGGACGGATTTCCCACACATGGTCAGAGACCATGTGTCTCTGATATCCACTACCCACAACAGTGGGACACTCCACTAATGCGACTGAGGGGCCACGTCTCTCCCGTTGCCACCAGCGTTCCGATGGCCTCTTCCATATACTATTGGGTCTGCACCAATGGTCCGTTCTTCACCCCGACTACTCCCATGTCCACTGTGGGGTATCGCCATCCCTTCGAAGGCCTTGAATCTTCATTTCCCACCATTTCAAAATGTTCAGCCACAAATAACGCACAAGTGAAGGGGCTTAGTCATTGTTCATGTCGACTCACACCCTTATCATTAGAGTTTGAAAATAGGGGGAGGTTTCGGGATGTTTTTCTATCAACAATAATCTAATCCCAAATAGAGATCCAAAAAAACATCACCCTCCTGCATGAACAGATGATATGTTGATTATCCTGTTCATGTGTTGATCTATGTTTATTGTTTATAATAGAGTATATGGAAAATTTAAAACAAATAAACCCCTAACTTGATTGATGTTCATCGTTGAAGTGATTTTTCCTCATGGATTAAAGCTCCATTGGCGTTTATCACTTCCTGGTCCTATTCTTCATAAAGTGTCGGCGTTGCTAGTGATCCACCATCATTCGTCATTCATTGTTGGAGGGAATACTTGTCACAAGTTCTTCATATAATTTCCATGGTTTAATTATTGTTCCCCAACATGTTATCTTATTAAAAGAAGACATGCTGAAATGTTTCTATTACACTGGAAAAAAAACAAGGCATTTAGGAGATTTCTTTAATGCGCCTTGTCACTACACCACAGCACTGCCGTTCGCTGCTCAACGGTGAGAAAAGAAAATAAAAACAACCTTTTAAGTTATTTTATTATTTTCCAAAAAGTACAAAAATTAACTTTTCCATCCAACCCTTTCCGATAAATGTTAATCTTTCAAGGTGAATCTTGACATTCAGAGTGAAACGGTGCCCTTAGATTTTCTATTTTAGCACTGGTTAAAAATTTAGAAAAAACCCGCTAGAATGATTACTTAAAAAAACTAAAAAACATTTAAAAATTCCATTGTTGGATCACTAGGCCTCATAATCACTTGTGGTCAAAGCGTGTTGTATCAAAATAATTCCATATAATTTTAAAAACAATTACATAGAAATTCTCAGACTTTACATGTGTTTAATGATGATGATGATATTGAGAACTATTTAAATGGAAAGGTGATATTTTTATTTAGGTAAGGTAACCAATAATGTGTTCTTAATGTTGCGAAAATTGTGTTTTTTTGGAGAAAGATATTTAGGATAAGAATAATGTAAATTGAATAGTATTGATGACCTTAGAACTGATAAAGGAATTGTCAAAAAAGTGGTCTGTGCTATTATGGATGATGATTATGACATTTTTTTGTATTTAAGAAATATATATAATGATCTTTTAAATAAGAAAGAATCCATGTTTTCAATAAGTATATATGATAATTTAGGTTATTACCTTTTTTCAAGAGAATACATGATGAATTTATTAACATGTTTTAAATGTGACAACTAAGAGTTACATTATGATATATGGGGGATCACTGTTAAGATTATTTTGAGAAATTTAGTGACCATATTTCTATTTTTTTGGATATTCAACTTTTGTAAGGGTTACAAGGTTAACTAATTATGGAATGGTTTATGTTAAAATTCAGATGGGGGTTTAGAGATTAAATCATTATCTCACCACATGAGGATTTATTTATATAGGATAACCTGTGTAAACCATTTTCCAATGAAGGTAACTGAAGACAAATGGAATGTCTTAACATTCTATTTATGGATTTCATGATCTGTTAGTTCTTAAGGAATGAAAAATTCACCTCCATTCTTTAGAGTAAGATACAAAGTGAGAATTGACCAATAAACAACAAAAGGTTGATATTGTGTATATGAAATAGAATTAAATAAAGTAAGTATATATTCCTGTGCAAAATTCTTCAACTTTAGGAAAAATTTCTTGAAATAAAACAGTGTCCGGTTATCATCGTTTCTGATGATATTAAACACATTTTTCATGAATATTTGGTTTATAGTTTTGTGTCTCAGTAATTTTATCTGTATCACTAAATCTATTATGATCAATGATATTTTTACCTCTCTATGATTATTTACACTTTTCTTCCATGTCCAAATGTTCACCTCTATGAAAACCAAGTTATGAGTTACTTTGAGTAAACATTATGTTTTTAACTTTATATTTTAAATGAAAATTTTAGTATTCATTTTTATGATTTGGGTTTATATGAAAGGAGATTTAAATTTTTAATCCTTTTATTAGCTAGATGAACTTTAATGATAAATTCATTTTAAGGGGAAAAAATGTAATATCTTGAGATTTTGTGAAATATATTTTTTCAAAGAAATTTGATATTTTCTATATTTTTTATTTAGTGAAACACTAAATATAGTTTCTGTCACATAAAATAACTTAAAATATCTCTTATTACATGAAAAATTAAGTTAAGATTTATCTACACGCAACATTGGCTTAGCCTAAGTAACACACAACACTAAATTTATCATGAGTTATACACAACAATGAGTTTAAATGAAACATGGCATATTATTTAAAATTTTATTATGTAAAATGAAAATTGTCACATAAAAATTGGAATAGTGGTTATAAGTATGATTAATTGAATTATTAAAATATGGTTTACACATATACATAATGTAAAGACCCGTAAATTTCAAGGAAATTTTTTTCTTAATTTTCTTTGGAATTTTACAAGAACGCAGTTTCTGACGGCACCTGATTCCGAGGCCCGGTGTGCCCGGAATCATTTGCCGAAGTTTTGGCTCGGGTACGTTCAGTGAACGGACGAGCGGGTTTTTCTAACTTTTGAACCGGTGCCCGGAATCGAATTCTGAGGGCACCGATGAAATCGCAGCGCCGGTATTCGCTTAGAAACGCCTCTTCCGGAGTTGCGTTTGCTCGGATGTGGTTTTTAATTTTCGGGCTTAAAGTTAAGAAATAAAATAATTTTGCGACAACTTTATTTTATTTCGCTTAAGCCACTTGGAAGCCACTTGAAGCCACTTAAAGGCGGCTTGAACTGAGTTGAACTGGATAGGATGCTATCCAGAAATATCCTACCCCTTGGTAGGATATTTGTGAGGTGGGGCCCGCACGAGCCCCGCCGTTTCTTTCGCTAAGTAACGCACCCGCGAAAACCCGTCAAAGTAACTGAAAAGTCAACCGACGCGTTTTCTTTAATTCTTAACAGACCATTTAATTGGGCGGTTTATTTCGTGAATTAAATGGACTGTTTCTTTCGTGAATTTAATGGGTCGTTTCTTTCGAATTGATGGATCGTTTCTTAACCGGTTTCGTGTGTTGGCATGTTTATAAAATAAGACCAACCTAAAAATCCTTTGAAAGGATTTGAGAGGATCTTGTTTCTTCATCCCCCCGCGAAGAACGCGAAGAACGCGAAGAACGCCGGCGACCGAAATTCGACGACGCACACCGAGATCTGCGACGTCGACGAGCTTTACCCGCGACGTTCTTCGGCGACGCCTCTTCTTCCGCAGCCGATCCTCGTTCGGCAGCTAAGGTGAGAAACGAATCTTTGAAATTCTTTTGTGTTGTGTTAATAAAATAAGAGGTAGTCTTATTTTATTTGGAGTTCTTTGTTTGTCTTTGGAGAGCTTTCCCTTCATCTCCAAGCTCTGACGAAGAACGAAGAACGTCTTCATCCTCAAGGAAGAACGACAACACTTCGTCAAGGATCATCGACTCGGCGACCCGGTATCTTCGGACCTTTCCTTCCTCCCCGAACCTTCTTCGTCGGCAATCGAAGATCCGAGCGACGTGTCTTTTCGGACATAACTCTTCGTCAGCGGATTTGACGAACGTCGACCGCGACGCCCGACCTCCGCGACGCCGTCTTCCGCGGAGCGTGATCAAATCTTCAAATCTTAACCCGAGGTAGGGGTGGTTGATTTAATATTTAATTATCTCTTTTTCTCGTGGTTCGTATAACTAACGTGGGATGTTGATTATTTTAAGATGCGTTATTAATTTAACGTGAGGGGGGCCGGACCGCACGAACACGGCCGAACCCCCTCCAATGATCTTGTTTGTTCTTGCGGGAGAAAGCAAGAGGCGTGGTGCCGTCGCACCACGTGGATGATCGTGCGTTTATTTTACGCAACGCCGTCGCGCGCACACCATGGAAGGAACATCAAGAACGCGACGCCGTCGCGCCGCGTTGAAAGAAAGTTAACGTGTGGCGAAAGGGGCGCGGTGCCGTCGCACCGCGCCGGACGACGAACGCCGCGGCCGGTTCCGGGCCGCGGCAGGACGAGAAGACCGCGGCCGGTTCCGGGCCGCGGCGGGACGAGGAGACCGCGGCCGGTTCCGGGCCGCGGCGGAAGGAAAGACCGGCGGCCGGGCCGCCGGCGTCGGAAGTCGAGGGCGGGACCGGAATTTCCGGTCCCGTTGGTAAAAACCGGCCGGCCAGCGGGCCGGCCGGATGTCACAAAACCGGGGAATTAAATTCCCCGGCCGGTTCAATATAACCCCCTCTTTAAGAGGGGGAGGCGGTTCAAAAAAAGGGGGGGGGGCAGCAGCCCCCCGGTTGACTCTCCAAAACCGGCCCCCACGTGGGGGCCGATTTGTTACCCAGGCGCGGCACAAAGGCCGCGCCGTCCGTGAAGAAGCGGGGGCAATCAAGCCCCCGCGTGACCACCCCGTGCGGCGCACCCCGCCGCCAGCGCGGCCCGCTGCCGCCGCCAGCGCGGCCCGCCGCCGCCGCCGCCGCGGCCCGCCGCGCCGCCGCCCGCCGCCGCCGCGCGCCGCCGCCGGCCACCGCGCCGCCGCCGCCCGCCGCCGCCGCGCGCCGCCGCCGGCCACCGCGCCGCCGCCGCCCGCCGCCGCCGCGCGCCGCCGCCGGCCACCGCGCCGCCGCCGCCCGCCGCCGCCGCGCGCCGCCGCCGGCCACCGCGCCGCCGCCGTCCGCCGCTGCCGGCCGCCGCCGCCGGCCACCGCGCCACCCGGGGGGGGGTCGGGCCGGGTCGGCCCGGACCCGGACCCCCCGTTTCGGACCAGATTCGGTTCTTGGCTCATAACTTGAGCCTCGGACCTCCGAATGACGAACCGTCTGCGGCAACGCGATCCTTGGATCGAGACGGTCGTTTCGGTATATCGCACTCAAGGTTTCGGGTTACTTTGAGTTCGGCCGGGTTGGTTCGTTCACGAAACCAACCGGGCCTTCGGAGCGGAAACGCTCATATCTTGAGCCACGAACGTCCGATTGACGCGCCGTCTGTTTCGTTGACTTCCTCTTGATGAGACGGAACTTTTGACATACTCCGCCCGAGTTTTGGATACAGTCGGAGTATGGCCGGGTTGGATTGTACCCGAAATCCAACCGGGCCCCTGGAACGGGAAAGCTGATATCTTTCAGACAGGACGTCCGCTTGACGAGCCGTCAGCGGCGTTGATGGTTACGTTGAGTAACGGTCCCTTTGAGTTTACCCTATGGGAGTTCGGGGTACAGTTGAGATACGGCCGGGTTTGGTTTCGCTCACGAAACCAACCGGTCCCCTGGGACGAAAAGGCTAATAACTCACAGACCGGGCGTCCGATCGACGCACCGTCTGTTGCGTTGAGACCCCTGTGACGAGACGGTTCTTTGAGACACTTCTTCGCGGGACCTTGTGATACTTGTAGTATCGACCAGTAGCTCGTGGAGCGGACCCGTGGTACTTGACAGTAGTGGTGCGCTTAGATGCAGCAGCAGATCCTTGGCGGTGGAGCGCTTGGTTGTAGCGGCGGACCCGCGATACTCTACGGAGTGTGAGTGCTTGGTTGTAGCGACAGACCCGCAACGGTGGAGACGAGCGTGCAGAGTACGGAGACCGTGTAGCCGGCTGAGACCTGACGACTGCTTGACCGACTCGACTTGGAGTGAGTCGACTAGCCCAGTGGACGGAGCGCCCGGTATTTGGCGGCAGACCCACGGCGGACGGAGCGCCTGGTAGTTGGCAGCAGACCCGCGGTACTCGACAGGAGGAGTACCTCAGCAGGCTATCTGGGTAGCGCCCGGTATTTGGCGACAGACCCTCAGCGGACGGAGCGCCCGGTAGTTGGCCGCAAACCCGCAGTACTCGACAGGAGGAGTACCTCAGCAGTCCTAGGTTAGTGAGCGGCAGCCTCGGAGTCGTGACAGGACCACTGTACACTCTAGAGACGGAGCTCTTCAGCAGTTACGGTTTCGATAATGAAAATCCTGGTTTGAGCTGAGACCTTTGACCTTTGTGTTTCCTCATGATTGAGATGGGTCGCTTGATAACTTAGGTACATGTATGGGCATATACCTGGGTGATGGTTATCCGTTGATTTCATGATTTTTGTGTATCCTTGAGTTTGGATGGGTTACTTGATGACTTAGGTATATGTATGGGCGTATACCTAAGTAGAGTCTGATGTTACTTCGTGATTGCTGCCTTTACTTTGTGGATATCAATGTTGGATTTGGTGAGACCTTAAGGGTCTCGGGGTCCCTACTGAGTAGCTTATACTCACCCCTGCACGGGCTATGCCCGCACCTCGTTGTGTTGGTTGCAGACGACGGACAGCGCAGATCGCAGTTGAGACTTGCGGAGCAGGTCGGTACCCGGAGGTGGACCACTGGGCGGACGTACCCGGAGTAGACGACAGGACCTGTGGAGTAGAGGAGCTATCTGTACCTACCCTTCAGGTAGGATCCGTGGTGGACGATCCAGGAGCTGAGCCATCTGTACCTACCCTTCAGGTAGGAATCGAGGCGGACGACCCAGGAGCCGCTTCGTTCTTCCAGCTGCTGTTTTTCCCTTTCGAGTTGTACTTTACAGTTGGGCTTGTATTTCCGGCCCCCTTTACTTTTCTGCACTTGTAGTTACTTTCCGCTTGCTGACTCTGTGGTGGTTGTTACTTATAAAGGCAATGCCTTCCCTGTTATCGGGATTTACGCCTTTGGTGCTAGTCGCCAGCCCCTGGCCTATGGAAGGCGGGCTTGGGGTAGTCACGGCACGGGCCCCGAGGACGGGTCGTGACAAATTGGTATCAGAGGCGGTCGGTTCTACCGCAGACTCTGATCGTCTTTTCTTTCTATGTGAAGCAATAGTGTTAAGGGTACCGAGTGTGGTTTTCAGTTCAGGGAGTCCAGTGTTGGTGCGGGCGGCCGACGTATCCATACACCAGGACCCTGACAACTGATTTCCGACTTTGTGCGCGAAAACACTGATTGCGTGTGTGTTTTCAAAGGTTTCCCCCCTTAAAACAGCTCAAACCAGGTCAGCTCACCAGGTAATCGTTTGATCGTGTTACGTTGTTTCTTTCAGGATGTCTTTTCTCGGACGACCAGCTAGAGCCCGGAGGGATGAGCGTGCCGACAGTCTGACGAGCGACGAGGCTTCGGTACAGGGCCCTCTTGCAGTTGAGGCACCAGCGGAGGCACCAGCGGTACTACCATACGTTGGGCCACCGATGCCACCAGCCCCAGCAGTAGGCGACGCCCGCTACTTGCGCGCACTGCATGAGTTCCAGCGCCAGAGGCCACCCAGGTTCGGGGGAGAGATGGACCCGCAGGCGGCTGAGGATTGGCTGGAGGCCGTGGTGGGAGTCTTCAGGCTAGTGGGGACGCCGGCAGACTTCATGGTGATCTTTGCTACCAGCCTCCTTCAGGCAGCAGCAGGTAGGTGGTGGAGCCACTTGTTTCAGTTTTGCGATGAGATGGACTTCGCATGGGAAGACTTTGAGACCTTCTTCAGGGTGGAGTTTGTGCCAGTAGCTCTACACCCTGAGCGTGATCAGGAGCTGCTGCCTTTGCCACGTGTTTCTCGATCAGAAGCCGAGTCATCTGTGGGCAGTAGACAGATGATGCTGAGGCCCAGAAAGACCAGACCAGCAGTTAGACGGTCTCGGGTTTTACGACCGGTGGTGCAGGGCACCCGGAGTGGGAACGGAGCTAGCCGTGCAAGGAGCAGGTTGTGTTACTCATGTCGCGGAAAGGGTCATCTGGCACGTGACTGTCCGACTCCCGATCCGCAGGCTTTGAGGGAGCCACCGAGAAAGAGGCGACGACAAATGCTTGAGCAACAGTAGAACTCCTGGAGCAGGTGGACAGGAGCAGAACTAGTGGATACGTCCCTTGTACTTCTAGTTCCTTGTTGATGTTGCTTTTGTGTAGCGTCTTGTATTATGAGCTGCAATAATAAAAGACGCATCCTTGAGATGTTTTCATTCCTGTCCTCTTTTGTGATGTTACTAAGAGGTTCCAGTTGACTGTTGACTTGACCCTCACTTGTGAGACATCTACTGGAGGAGACCAGTTACCACACACTGATGCCGACAGTGTGACTCAACCCTTGGAGGCGAGAGTAACGGTTGGATCTCTTAGTAGTAGCGTCGAGGCCTTACGACGTCATCCTTGGTATGGATTAGTATCATCCATGTTAGGATTGACTGTTTTAGGCAAAGAATGTGGTTCATCCAGGGGATGAGACCAGGTTTCTCTTTTCGGCAAAGAAGAAATCTCGCAGCTCATGTGGGACCAGAGATGGTCCGGGCCACGTCAGAAGAGGTCCACGTCATCCAGGAGCGGATGAGGACAACACAGAGCCGGCAGAAGTCTTACACTGACAGGAGGCGGAGGCCACTAGAGTTCGAGGAGGGTGACCACGTCTTCTTGCGGGTCTCACCTCGACGTGGTAAACAGAGTTTTGGCCAAGGCGGCAAGTTGTCTCCCCGCTTCATCGGGCCTTTCCAGGTCCTCAGCAGAGTTGGCGAGGTGGCTTATCGCCTGGCTCTGCCACCTCAGTTGCACCGGGTGCACGACGTCTTCCACGTATCCCAGCTGAGGAGATACGTGCTCGACCCCCTTCGCATATCTTCGACCATGAGGAGCTAGACAGTGGCGATGAGTGTCTTATACGGAGGTCCCGGTGGAGATAGAGGATCGACAGGAGCGGGTCCTACATGGGCGATCGATTCCTCTTGTGCGCAACAGATGGCGGCACGGGAATCTCCAGGTGAGCACATGGGATCGGAAGGCTCTGATGCGTGCTCAGTACCGCTTTGTTTCCCTAAGGTTGTGGTGAAGCTTTACGGGGACGTAAAGCCCTGTGGTGGGAGTAATGTAAAGACCCGTAAATTTCAAGGAAATTTTTTTCTTAATTTTCTTTGGAATTTTACAAGAACGCAGTTTCTGACGGCACCTGATTCCGAGGCCCGGTGTGCCCGGAATCATTTGCCGAAGTTTTGGCTCGGGTACGTTCAGTGAACGGACGAGCGGGTTTTTCTAACTTTTGAACCGGTGCCCGGAATCGAATTCTGAGGGCACCGATGAAATCGCAGCGCCGGTATTCGCTTAGAAACGCCTCTTCCGGAGTTGCGTTTGCTCGGATGTGGTTTTTAATTTTCGGGCTTAAAGTTAAGAAATAAAATAATTTTGCGACAACTTTATTTTATTTCGCTTAAGCCACTTGGAAGCCACTTGAAGCCACTTAAAGGCGGCTTGAACTGAGTTGAACTGGATAGGATGCTATCCAGAAATATCCTACCCCTTGGTAGGATATTTGTGAGGTGGGGCCCGCACGAGCCCCGCCGTTTCTTTCGCTAAGTAACGCACCCGCGAAAACCCGTCAAAGTAACTGAAAAGTCAACCGACGCGTTTTCTTTAATTCTTAACAGACCATTTAATTGGGCGGTTTATTTCGTGAATTAAATGGACTGTTTCTTTCGTGAATTTAATGGGTCGTTTCTTTCGAATTGATGGATCGTTTCTTAACCGGTTTCGTGTGTTGGCATGTTTATAAAATAAGACCAACCTAAAAATCCTTTGAAAGGATTTGAGAGGATCTTGTTTCTTCATCCCCCCGCGAAGAACGCGAAGAACGCGAAGAACGCCGGCGACCGAAATTCGACGACGCACACCGAGATCTGCGACGTCGACGAGCTTTACCCGCGACGTTCTTCGGCGACGCCTCTTCTTCCGCAGCCGATCCTCGTTCGGCAGCTAAGGTGAGAAACGAATCTTTGAAATTCTTTTGTGTTGTGTTAATAAAATAAGAGGTAGTCTTATTTTATTTGGAGTTCTTTGTTTGTCTTTGGAGAGCTTTCCCTTCATCTCCAAGCTCTGACGAAGAACGAAGAACGTCTTCATCCTCAAGGAAGAACGACAACACTTCGTCAAGGATCATCGACTCGGCGACCCGGTATCTTCGGACCTTTCCTTCCTCCCCGAACCTTCTTCGTCGGCAATCGAAGATCCGAGCGACGTGTCTTTTCGGACATAACTCTTCGTCAGCGGATTTGACGAACGTCGACCGCGACGCCCGACCTCCGCGACGCCGTCTTCCGCGGAGCGTGATCAAATCTTCAAATCTTAACCCGAGGTAGGGGTGGTTGATTTAATATTTAATTATCTCTTTTTCTCGTGGTTCGTATAACTAACGTGGGATGTTGATTATTTTAAGATGCGTTATTAATTTAACGTGAGGGGGGCCGGACCGCACGAACACGGCCGAACCCCCTCCAATGATCTTGTTTGTTCTTGCGGGAGAAAGCAAGAGGCGTGGTGCCGTCGCACCACGTGGATGATCGTGCGTTTATTTTACGCAACGCCGTCGCGCGCACACCATGGAAGGAACATCAAGAACGCGACGCCGTCGCGCCGCGTTGAAAGAAAGTTAACGTGTGGCGAAAGGGGCGCGGTGCCGTCGCACCGCGCCGGACGACGAACGCCGCGGCCGGTTCCGGGCCGCGGCAGGACGAGAAGACCGCGGCCGGTTCCGGGCCGCGGCGGGACGAGGAGACCGCGGCCGGTTCCGGGCCGCGGCGGAAGGAAAGACCGGCGGCCGGGCCGCCGGCGTCGGAAGTCGAGGGCGGGACCGGAATTTCCGGTCCCGTTGGTAAAAACCGGCCGGCCAGCGGGCCGGCCGGATGTCACAAAACCGGGGAATTAAATTCCCCGGCCGGTTCAATATAACCCCCTCTTTAAGAGGGGGAGGCGGTTCAAAAAAAGGGGGGGGGGCAGCAGCCCCCCGGTTGACTCTCCAAAACCGGCCCCCACGTGGGGGCCGATTTGTTACCCAGGCGCGGCACAAAGGCCGCGCCGTCCGTGAAGAAGCGGGGGCAATCAAGCCCCCGCGTGACCACCCCGTGCGGCGCACCCCGCCGCCAGCGCGGCCCGCTGCCGCCGCCAGCGCGGCCCGCCGCCGCCGCCGCCGCGGCCCGCCGCGCCGCCGCCCGCCGCCGCCGCGCGCCGCCGCCGGCCACCGCGCCGCCGCCGCCCGCCGCCGCCGCGCGCCGCCGCCGGCCACCGCGCCGCCGCCGCCCGCCGCCGCCGCGCGCCGCCGCCGGCCACCGCGCCGCCGCCGCCCGCCGCCGCCGCGCGCCGCCGCCGGCCACCGCGCCGCCGCCGTCCGCCGCTGCCGGCCGCCGCCGCCGGCCACCGCGCCACCCGGGGGGGGGTCGGGCCGGGTCGGCCCGGACCCGGACCCCCCGTTTCGGACCAGATTCGGTTCTTGGCTCATAACTTGAGCCTCGGACCTCCGAATGACGAACCGTCTGCGGCAACGCGATCCTTGGATCGAGACGGTCGTTTCGGTATATCGCACTCAAGGTTTCGGGTTACTTTGAGTTCGGCCGGGTTGGTTCGTTCACGAAACCAACCGGGCCTTCGGAGCGGAAACGCTCATATCTTGAGCCACGAACGTCCGATTGACGCGCCGTCTGTTTCGTTGACTTCCTCTTGATGAGACGGAACTTTTGACATACTCCGCCCGAGTTTTGGATACAGTCGGAGTATGGCCGGGTTGGATTGTACCCGAAATCCAACCGGGCCCCTGGAACGGGAAAGCTGATATCTTTCAGACAGGACGTCCGCTTGACGAGCCGTCAGCGGCGTTGATGGTTACGTTGAGTAACGGTCCCTTTGAGTTTACCCTATGGGAGTTCGGGGTACAGTTGAGATACGGCCGGGTTTGGTTTCGCTCACGAAACCAACCGGTCCCCTGGGACGAAAAGGCTAATAACTCACAGACCGGGCGTCCGATCGACGCACCGTCTGTTGCGTTGAGACCCCTGTGACGAGACGGTTCTTTGAGACACTTCTTCGCGGGACCTTGTGATACTTGTAGTATCGACCAGTAGCTCGTGGAGCGGACCCGTGGTACTTGACAGTAGTGGTGCGCTTAGATGCAGCAGCAGATCCTTGGCGGTGGAGCGCTTGGTTGTAGCGGCGGACCCGCGATACTCTACGGAGTGTGAGTGCTTGGTTGTAGCGACAGACCCGCAACGGTGGAGACGAGCGTGCAGAGTACGGAGACCGTGTAGCCGGCTGAGACCTGACGACTGCTTGACCGACTCGACTTGGAGTGAGTCGACTAGCCCAGTGGACGGAGCGCCCGGTATTTGGCGGCAGACCCACGGCGGACGGAGCGCCTGGTAGTTGGCAGCAGACCCGCGGTACTCGACAGGAGGAGTACCTCAGCAGGCTATCTGGGTAGCGCCCGGTATTTGGCGACAGACCCTCAGCGGACGGAGCGCCCGGTAGTTGGCCGCAAACCCGCAGTACTCGACAGGAGGAGTACCTCAGCAGTCCTAGGTTAGTGAGCGGCAGCCTCGGAGTCGTGACAGGACCACTGTACACTCTAGAGACGGAGCTCTTCAGCAGTTACGGTTTCGATAATGAAAATCCTGGTTTGAGCTGAGACCTTTGACCTTTGTGTTTCCTCATGATTGAGATGGGTCGCTTGATAACTTAGGTACATGTATGGGCATATACCTGGGTGATGGTTATCCGTTGATTTCATGATTTTTGTGTATCCTTGAGTTTGGATGGGTTACTTGATGACTTAGGTATATGTATGGGCGTATACCTAAGTAGAGTCTGATGTTACTTCGTGATTGCTGCCTTTACTTTGTGGATATCAATGTTGGATTTGGTGAGACCTTAAGGGTCTCGGGGTCCCTACTGAGTAGCTTATACTCACCCCTGCACGGGCTATGCCCGCACCTCGTTGTGTTGGTTGCAGACGACGGACAGCGCAGATCGCAGTTGAGACTTGCGGAGCAGGTCGGTACCCGGAGGTGGACCACTGGGCGGACGTACCCGGAGTAGACGACAGGACCTGTGGAGTAGAGGAGCTATCTGTACCTACCCTTCAGGTAGGATCCGTGGTGGACGATCCAGGAGCTGAGCCATCTGTACCTACCCTTCAGGTAGGAATCGAGGCGGACGACCCAGGAGCCGCTTCGTTCTTCCAGCTGCTGTTTTTCCCTTTCGAGTTGTACTTTACAGTTGGGCTTGTATTTCCGGCCCCCTTTACTTTTCTGCACTTGTAGTTACTTTCCGCTTGCTGACTCTGTGGTGGTTGTTACTTATAAAGGCAATGCCTTCCCTGTTATCGGGATTTACGCCTTTGGTGCTAGTCGCCAGCCCCTGGCCTATGGAAGGCGGGCTTGGGGTAGTCACGGCACGGGCCCCGAGGACGGGTCGTGACACATAAGATGAAATCGATGGTTACCAATTAACTAGAATTGAAAATAAGACCCTTTTGAAAATATTGGAAATCATTTCCCATATTTTCCTATCAAACATATTTTACCTCAATAAATTAATTGAACTACTTATGGTGAATGATTTTAATGAATTTAATATATTATATATTTAACATTCTTCCTCAGTGTTTTCTAGAAAATTTATAATAGTAAATCCAATTTTATGCTTAAAAATTTTATTTCTTTGAAAATAAGTTTTACTACCTTTCAATGATGCACTTATTTTAAATCTGATTTTTGAAACCTTTAGAAATAAAATTTGAAAAAATTAAATGGAAATTTTTAATGAATATTTTCAAAATTATTTTAGGGATATTTGTTTTTAATTTTTCAGAGATGTGTCATTTTTTGATGAGTAATGAAAAATACTGAATTTTAATTGAAATTTGAATTTTCATCTAATTTATTTATATAATTAAATTATATTTTCAATTTGTTATAATGTTTAGATATATAAATTACACATTAATTAATCCAATTTAAGAATTTTAATCAATTTAACATTGAAATTTAATATAAAACAATTTCATAGTTTTTAACTTTTACACTTTAAAAACCTGCCATTTAATCCCTTATACAAGAGAAGTTTTAAATTAATTTCTACCACTTATGTAAATTGGATTTGAAAAAATGGATTCTATATTTGGAATCATAATAATATATAATTTATATTAAGGTCAAATTATTTTTTTTTACCAAAAATATTGATGAAATAATTTTAAATTAATTACATTTATTTAGGAAAAAATGAGTTTACTTAGTGGTTAAACTTTAATCTTAAGTGTCCAAATGACCTAAACACTTATCCAAAACATATTTTCAGGACATATTTAAACCGTATACCCACTTTAATTGAACTTATACCATTATTATAGGCAAATTATGTACAAGATACCTCCCATTACTGTTTTCTATTTTGTATTTACCAGAATGTCACTCCTACTCCACTATAAAAAAAATTACCCACCCACTCACTGTATCACACCTATCAACACCTTTAGATCCCCTAAACCATACCAAAATTAATTCCCAAAATCCCTCTCCTCATCCTAGAATCCTTAATTTGGGAAAAAATAAAAACAAAGAAGGGTTTTGATATAAACCAAAAAGAGTTACCCTATGAAATGGATATTTGAACATGAACGAATAAACATAAAACTTAGGGTAAGAGAATTTCATATCACATTTTATATCCACAAGTTACATGATATGTTTACTATTATGTTATTTTTTTGGTGTATATACCACCCCATAAAATGTTATATTCAGAATTTTAGTTGATTCTATTCATTCATAGATCTCATGATTCAAAAGTTACTCAAGTAGTAAGGGTATTTTTTGTATCACTTTTATTTTATGAGACTTATGTCATATTCACCACACATTTATTTTATGTGGTGTATATATTGACATATGACATGTTAGATCATGAATTTAATTTATTTCATGGTATTAAATGTTTCATTTGATTTTATTATTTCATATATCTTTCATTTCAAAAGTTACTCATGTAGTAAGGGATTTACATTTCACTTTTTACTTCCATGAGACACATATCATATTCAACACCTATTTCTTATATTTGATATGTATACTTCCCATGAATGTATTTTATGCTACGTATACATAAAATTATTTGTATTTATGTATCAATTTGAGGATTTTTATTTCATGGGGTTTAAAGTTTCAAAGTTACCAAAGTAGTAATGGATTTTCGACACAATTTTCCTTCTTTGAGATGTTTTTTATGGTATACACCTATCTTTTTTATGAGGTGTATATAATAATCCTTTTAATTTTTATATCTTAAGTCTTGTTATTTTCCTGATACTATATTCTTCATGTAATTTTATTCTTTGATGGGTATTATGATTCAATGTTAACAAAGTGGTAGAGTTTATTGCTAAAATATAATAATTTATTATGATTGTTTATGATTAATATTATATTGATGAAATATTATGATCCATATCTCAATAATTATCATGTTTTTTATCATATTGTTATTTATGACATTTTCATGTAATGTTATGATTTTACCGCTCTTTTTTACTCAAGATAATCAATAAAGTGGGAAAATATGACATTGTCTCTCTTTTTAGATGGAAATCTAATTTATTCAAAAACCATATTTTCTAAAAATGTTTTTCAAATTTTTTTTTGAATTATATTTCTATCTCATTTTCATGTAAAATAAATTAAAAAATGTTTTGTGTTGTAAAAGGTTTTTAAAATTGTTTTCAAATATTCCTTTATAAGATTTCAAGGTTATTTTCAATGAATAATGTTTTAAAAATGTTTTATGCTATAAAAAGGGTATTTTCAAAGAAGAAATTATATTTTAGTCAAGAAATTCTTTGAATAAACATTAAAATATTTCTTTATGATTTTAAAATGTTATTTTCAGTGAAAAGGGGTTTTGAAATGTCTTATTAAAGTAATTTTAAATGAATGGTTATTTCATATAAGAAGTGTTCCAAGTGATATTTCAAAATAATTCTCCATCTAAGATAACATCATTTGTTATAGTTTATGATTAATTGGGTATATGATCCAAGGAAGTCATTATTTTTATTTATTTTATTGGTTTATGTTTAAAATGATTTTTTATGAAACCCATTTTGCTTCCACACGTTATACCATGATAAAACGCTTATGAAACCTAGTTCCTTTATTGGGTTATTCTATTATGAAATTATTATGAAACATATCTCTTTTACATAGGTTATGATATAGTGTTTATGATACCCATTTCATTTAATGGGTTATGATGTGATGTTTGTGAATCCCATCTCCTTTTATGGTTGATGATACGATGAATGTTTTATTATCTCGTGGAACACATTTTTATGATTTTATTATGCTAGGGGTGGGACCTATATCTCCCTCTAATACATTTGGTAAAAAATTATATCTCATGAGATAGACATGACTGAAATGGAGAGTAATCTCAGTTTTAGAATATATGGATATAATGAGAAGTAAAATCAGTTAAGTAATATATGGCTATAACTGGAAGTAAACTTAGTTAAGTAATACAGGGATAGAATGATGAATCAACTCGATTCAGAAAATAGGGCTCAAAGAAAAGTAAACATAGTTTAGTAATACATGGTTCGAATTAGAGGTAAACATAGTGCACTAATATAGGGTTGGAATGAGGAGTGAACTCAATTAAGTAATATCAGGCCAGAATGAAAAGCGAACTCAGTTTTCTAATATAGGGATGGATTGTGAAGTGAATTAAGTTTAGTAATATTGGGCTGGAAATGGGTGTGAACCCAGTTTAGTAAAGGAACTTCTCTACTATGATGATCTTTCCAGTGATCCTTGGCCAATATGAAATTATTTTATATGCTAATGTATATGAAATAATTCTATGTTTTATTCCTATGTTATGATTTTGTGGCTTATGATCTTGATTCCTTGGTGATTCATGTCTTATGAACTTCCAATATTTTTTCTATGCCTCTTTATTATAATCATTGATATGCAGGGTATGATGCTATAATGTTATAATCATGTTATCATACCATTATGATTATTCCATGCTTACATATCACCCTTGTTTACCCTTACTGAGCATCTGATCTCACCATTTCTTATGTTTCCTTTCCTCTGGTTATGAAGAAAGGTTTTGAGTATGAGTAGTAAAAAGGGATGATCTTTATGGGAGATGTCTAATACCTTTCACCATATTAATATAATATGTTCCAAATTTCCAAATACACTAAACTATTATGGTCCTTGAGCATATGATTTTGTAATCTTATGAATATTCATCTAAAATCATGTAAAATCCAGTTATGTTAAGACTGGGTTGCTATAATATTCCAATCTATTATCTTTTCATAGTTAGAAATATTCATCAAGAATAATTTCAATACGATATCTATTCACAAGCCCTTTAGGTACTTTTGAGCTTCGATAAATCATTATTCACCACCTTTAGAGAAAAATAAAACAACCCTATAAATCTATTGGTGTACAATGGCATCTATCACTCTCCCTTCTTCAAATAGAGGAACATCAAAGACTTTTCCATCATCAGAGACTCTAAACAGAACTATAGGAAGAAGAGAGTATTGAAACCCTTCCAGTCTATTCCCAAGTACCTATCTTTCTATACCATAGATGGAAATATTGCTTGTTGGGACCCTCAGGAATGAACTTTTAGAAGTATAACTTGATACTTCTAAGTGCATCAATGATTTTGAAGATATGATCAATCATGTCCAGACAATACTCCAACTCTTAAGGCTCATTCATACCCTTAATGTAGAGTAGCTTATTCCATAATAACTCCCACGATCTATCCATTTTTCCACCATATCCTAGCTATACCACAAAAACTACATTATATACTTGTGGAATATTTTGATCCACATAATGAACTGCTCGTATGATAGCCTCTATAAATTTTTTTATCCAAAGGAATATTCCCTTTGGGAGAATCCACTGCACCGACTTGTGGAACCTATACAAGATGTCTTAGAGGCATATCACTACTCACTAAAAATAGAAAAAAATGATTAGATGACATGAAAATCATATTTCAAACTAGAAAAAATAAGAAAGAAATAGTATTAAGATTAATAACTCAACATTGGAGAAACATATCCCAACATTCAATGGAAAATCGAGTCTCATCATAGAAGGAGATTGATAGGCCCTAACCACTACCTACCTCTCAAGTCTCAAAAATCCTATATCATATCTACCAAATTCCCATGACGGAGCATAACCTAGATATGATACAAATTTTTAATGAACTGACTTGGGTTACCTAGAATACTGGTACCTGAGCGAATCCTCCACAAACCCAAACGGAATTCCCAATACTCACAGGCTGGAGATGAGCACCCATGAATAAAAAAATAGTGAATGATATCTTGAAACCTAAAGTAGACAACATGGAACATATATACACCATATAGAAAAATAAATGAAGATAAAATATGAAAATATATGTCATAATTGAAAGAATATAGTAGAAAACATACAAATAGAACTATCAAAACAAGCCATAGTACAAGTCTAAAAACAAAGGAATACTAAAATAGATACAAAATACTCCATGTGAGAGCATGCGAAAATTCCCAATATCTCACCAAGAGCTACCCAAATTCAGTTGAAAAAAGCCTCACTACCTCACTATGATGCATTTCCTTTCCCTACATAAAAATTTATAACTAGGTATTCACACCATTGAAGGGGTGTGTAGGGTGTGACCTAAATAGGATCATTAGGATCCCATCCAGGTGTTCCATAACAAGTCTCTATACAAAAATCCTAAAATTATCAACTATAAAGAAAATAACTCATGACAATTAGTTAAATAGTTTTAATATCAAATGCATGGTAAAACCTTGCCTTTTTTACCACAATTCATAATAATCCAGGTAAAAAAGTTTTAAATAATATCATATATATTAAATCAGGTAATCAAATATAAAATATTACAAAATAAAAGCACATGTAAAATCACACCAAGTATCACTATAGGTCAGGCTAGCTAGAACAATCGTACCAAAACATAGACAAATGTATACATTACATCTGTTTACATATGCATCAAATCTAAATAGAAAAGGAACACCCCCGAAAGTGAACCCCTAATTGGTCTAACAAGTACTTAAGACTCTTTGAATAGGGATTATAGGAATACCCCATGAGTGAACCCCCCATTAGTAACAATCGATGGGTCATATTGCTACTCCTTCCACATAAGTACCAAAGGCTTCCCATGTGCTACATTTTCCAAATCATTTAAGCAAAAAAAATCTTTGAAAACCTTTTGATAAATATATTTCACAATTATTTCAAAATACCATTTAATTTACCAAAATAATGGGGAAACCAACTTTTATGAAAAACCAATTTTCACCAACAAAAATCAACAAATCATACAAATTTATTTATAGATATATTTTAAAATAATATAATTCAAGTTTTATCCAACACAAGCTAAATATGGAACTGACTACTTAAAAATAAGATCAGATGCTAAAAGTGATTGGATATAAAAACCCTAGAATGAATTTATAATAACAAATAGAGTCTCTAACATTGATTCTCACACTATAGAATAACATTCCACAAAAAAAACTGATACCATAGAAGGTAGATCACATCATAGATTAAGGAAAAATCACTCACCGTACCACAACCAACAAAGGAACGATTTCGAAGAGATTTTTTCACATAGAATCTAGAAATTACAATGATGAAAAGTACTACAAGATCAATGTATATAGAAAAATTACATTGGTGTTAGCATGACCACTGATAATGATGTAGCAGAATGGTTGCTTACCTAGAGTGGAACAACCCAACCACCATGAAGATCAAGTATTAAATGATTCGATCTAGAATGATAAGATATTTCAAAAATATCCTAGGAGATCATTTTGGGTTCGAGAGAGATTTATACATACAATTTTAAAAGGATTCACTTGAGTAGTCAATAAAACCAATTTGATATGAGGGGTTTATGATATAAATCTCAATGTTGTTACATAAATTTCTCACAACCCATTTAAACATAAAAAACATCAACTCATGTTAAATTACCATGAGTTATTGTTTTAAATAATAATAATGGGGTTTATAGTGTAAAACCATTTTACAACGTAACAGGTTTTATGGCCTGAAGAATCTCTACAGCTTATGCCCAACAATGGTATTTCTCTATAAACCCAATATTTATAAAGTAAATATCTCATGTATGTAGTTTAAAATTCAATACCCCTATATAAAATTCCTAGAAATAACCCAACACCCCAAATCCTTTTTCATATTTATACTCAGACTCCATTAATTCAAACAAACATACATTCTCGAACACTAGGTTATTTTCCCCGAAAATAATTCCTCAACCCCAAAAGGTTCAAAATGAAAAAAGGGGGAAAAATATAGGAAAAATAAGTACTTAAAATAATTTAATGGGATGTTATAATCTTACGATGTTTTAAACCTCTTTTTCAAGAATACAACACAAAATTGAAGTGTAAATTTCTGACCACTCCTATCTCATTTCTATTTCATTTTGAGTACACTTTCCTCTTAAAATTCCATTACACCATCCTAAAATTAAAATATAATTATAATTACTGTAATAATATGTTTTTATAATGATAGTACAAGAATTAAACACCATTCACACTTATACATTAAAATAAATGAAACTGTTCACCATGCATTGTGTGGAATACCACATCCTTGACACAACATGTTTTGTTTTCATTCGTTAATATAAATTTATTGTCATGAGAATGGATTTAAAAGATAAATATAATATTTATGTTTTTATTCATGTTTTATAATATAAATTTAACAACCAATAAATTATATAAATTAAAAATAATTTTTCTAAAATTAACCATCTTAAAACAAGCACACTAAGTGGAAAATGATATTTTCATTCTATGTAATGTAATTATATAAATTTTGATCTATTTATAATTTTTAAAAATTATGATATATCAAAATTATAATCAGTAAAAAGGATTATTATGTTTTTTCTTTAATGATATTATAACTAAACCACCAAATGATCATCCATTAATCATGGCTTGATCATGTTCAGATTGGTTTGACCGCATACGTGAATTGTGTTGTAAATTTACTTCATAGATGAATATGATAATTTAATTTCTTATAATATATTATATAAATTATTAAATAATGTTTTTATTTGGTTTTATAATGGTAACATGAAAATTTAACTCATTATTTAATAAAACACCATGTGTTCACTAAGAATCATTGAAATATGCAAATCACTAAAATCAACATTAAAAATTGTAACCAAAACTATGATAAAATGAAATTATAAATATTTATAAAACATCAATTATAGTAGCTTTATTATCTAAGAATGATGAAATTTTGGGGAATAATTAATAACAAAACCAATTTTAAAAAACTAATTCAAAAGGATTATGATTAGTCACACCTTATATTGAAAATAGATAATAATAAAATAATATACACATACAGAATAATTATAAATAAATTTTATAAAAGGTAATTTATATGAATAATGATTTTAAATTGTTTATTAAG
This sequence comes from Viscum album, assembly GCA_963277665.1. Lineage (NCBI taxonomy): Eukaryota > Viridiplantae > Streptophyta > Magnoliopsida > Santalales > Viscaceae > Viscum > Viscum album. Next base: position 1,918,310,584 of record OY728135.1, on the reverse strand, counting down.
ATATTTATATTCTTTATATTGGATCTTAGAGTGTATTAAAATAAGTGAATAAATAAAGTAAGGGTTTTTCTTGGTCTAAATTCTGATTCATTGGACATGTTTCATGTTATGCACCATGTTTCATTTTTATGGTTTTCAAGTGATTTAATATCCCATGAATGTTACATAATTTATATAATTTTAATTATTTGGATATAATAATCAAAATAAATTTATTTTCTTTGAATTTCTTTTGAATCATGTGTTTCCCCATTAAAAGAGTTTTAGAAAATAAATTTTCATTTATTAAGTTATGATTTTTCTCTTCAATATATTTCAAATAAGTTGCGTAAATTCTACCATTTTTTATTATTATGTGGTATTATTTCATTGATTACATTTTTAATTCATAATATTCTCATGCCTCCTGATTTTTTTTCTCAAATGTGATATTGATAACTCAAATATCATTCCCTTGAGTTATAATATTTTATCTTTAAATTTTATTTTCAATTATTGAGTTCTCCCACCTTAATATTTTAATGTATATTGTTTTATATTTATCATTAGGAAAAAAAAATTTTAATACAAAAATGGTCTAATTACTCATTTTAAAATGTAGGTTTCTAATAAAGGCATTTTCAATGTATGAAAAAAGGTTTATTTCCATTCATTAGAAAAGTTTCATCTTTGGATGAAAAATTCTAATAGAAAACGTTATTTCATTTTTAAGGATCCATTATAGAACATTATTTTTAAAAAGTAAAACGTTTTACAATATTTCACTTCTTGTTTTTTAAATTTACTTTTTAATGTGAAATTAAATTTTTTATTTTACATTGGTATTAGAATTGTTTCATAAAATCTCTTTTATGTTTTCACCTAAATTATCCTTTTCATATTCAAAAGGATACAAACTCCTGGGATTTATGATAAATGATTAATTTTTTAATATATATATATATATAATTTGGGTGATTAAATACTAATATAAAACAATTAAATTTTTGATCCCTTCTAGTGTGATACCATTCAAAGCATTATTTTTCAAGGATGTTTTTAATCTATGTCAACATCCTTAGGATTTTCATTTATTATAATGTGGGTAAGTTATTTTATAAACATAAAAGTTATTTTTCTATGTGAATTATGTATTTTTATTTACTATCAAATATATAATCAATCACTACCTTAATCCTTCCTAATCATCCACCATGAATAGGCATTACTTGTACTCTAATGCCTTTGATTTGTGAAGACCCTATTTTCCATTACATTGATTGAAGTACATTAACCTTGATTCCATTCATCGATTGATTATAGAAATTATTGTCTTAACCATATACCCATTATCTATATGGTGTAAATAAAAAATTATTTATTGTCACAATTTAATGGTATTTACCTACAAAGTCAATGAATATCATTGGATAACCATTTATTTTCCAATGTTTTTCATGATATGATTATTAATTGAATTATTAATGATTTAATTATATGAATAAATTTCAAAAGGATATGTAACCCAGTTAATTCACATGTTTACTTTATCACGCGTTGAATGAAACCCATTTTCTTTCCATTGGTTATTTATTATATAAAATGTGAATGATTTTAATTTCAAAGTTTTATAAAACCAATTTTTGTTCTTCTATTTTAATGATGTGATAGTTATATATTTTCTTGTGGAACACATGTGTATGGTTATTCATTAATTGGAAGGTAGGAAATATATACCCCCTAATGAATTGGGTAAAGCTCTACATCTCATTAGATAATGAAGAAATGAGTATTAATGCTCTATCTGAAATGGAAAATTGGATGTGATGCTTAATTCACTATAGGAAACATGTGAGTGAAGACTAATACACAAAGTAAAGTATGTGATTGAAGCCTGATACACTATGTTATGATTTATATACTTATATATGTTCCATAAATTTCAAGTAGTCCTTGTTTATATGATATACGAAATTTTCATGATTTGTTCTGATGTTATTCCATGATTTATGATCTTTTTTTATTGGGTATATATTTCACATGTATCATGAGTATAACAATATAATCACCTTATTCTGACTTATGATCTTTGATTTTTATGAATTTCATTTACCATTATTGACCATATGAGATCACCCTATCATATGTTTCCATTTCTCATGGTTATAAAGATAACAAAATTATGAAGTTTATAAAAGAGTATCTTATTTATAGAATTAATTAGATATTTTGAAGAGTTATTAGGGATTAAAAAGTTTCTAATATAGTTGGCAAAATGTTTATTAGTAGAAAAATATAGGAGTTTTATTAGTTATTTCTTTCCCTATTCTCAAAAGCTCAAAACCAAAAAGTACTTTAGAATGTATTATAATGAAATAATTTCTTTATGATATGAAATTTTGATAGTTATATATGTGGGTTGATATAATTTTTATTAGATAATGGATTGGATAACTTTAGAGTTTTGGATAATATTATTTAAAGATAAATAGGGAGTTAAAAATGTCATCATAGGATGATTGTAATTTTAAAGGTATAGATAGCCCTTTAGGTCAGTCAAGGTAATATTATGGGTACTAGTATAAGATAACTTTAGTGAAAATCGTAGGGATATGTATAAGGGATAATTCTAAGTATAGGTTGAAAACTCGATGTTTTGGTAAATTATAGATTGTATGGTTCTCCTATAAATTACATCCATATCTAGATACCAGTTAGTGGATATAGTTTAGGAATAGATTCACCTGTGGATAATCACCCAAACATGTACGGTTGAGAATTAAATAGATATTCACTATGGTAAATAATGAGGGGGCCTAAGACTGAACAATTTTGTAGACACTCCCAGAGTATATACATCGGTTAATCACATTCTATTTACTGGCCATTATGAGGTATTTATTTTGTAATTACTTTCAGAGATTAGGTTAAGAAGTATGAGTGAACACAACATACTGTAACCTTGGTAGAACCAAGAGAGTTTTAGGATGAACAAAATGTGATATAGTAAAAATTAAAGTATCATAAGTTGAAAGGAATGCATAATTATAGAATAAATCTTGGGATTATTATTTTATTTTCATATGATAATTTACATGGATTTTATTTGATATTATCATAATCAATTTATTTTTAGTTTTTGGTTAATCAAATATCAGAAAACTAAATATCGGAAATGTATGTATCTAGAAACCACTATGTATTATAACTAAATAAGGAATAATACTTAAAGTTTTATTAATTTTAGTATATTTTTGTTATGATAGAAAAATATGATTTTTATTATCTTACCTATGGCAGTGTGGTTCATATATTAATAGAAATTAAATCTTGATACACTTATCCATTTTCATTAGTGATATCAAAGATATTCTTGAATATTATAAATGTTTTGAGGATTATGTGTCTAAATATTTTTCTTCAGTATTTATACTTTAATTGTTTAGAAACATAAATTAAATAGAATTAATAACATGGAAACTTTATTATTGGAAAAGGATATATTTTTGGGATCACTAATTGAGATAACATGGTTGATGTATGAACAACTCATAGGTTTGATATATTCATGAGTTTGTGGTAATAAGGGGTTTAATTATTTTAATAAAAGGGAGTTAGATAGTATTGTTTTCATTGGAATTTGTTATTGATTTGATGAAAAAGTTATCCATGATATTTTGGTGAATTTTATTTCAATTTTTAGATCATAAAATATATATACTATTTTGAAAGCTTATGAACTAGTGGTTGAAGATAAGTGTTAATTTGTTTATGTAATATATGGTTTTTATCTGGTTTAATGTCTTGTAAATTCAATTTTTTTGGGAATGTTATGTACTGAATAATATTTTATTGAGTGATATATATATCAGGGTACATGATTTTAATAATTAATAATGTTGTTTGAGGAAAGATAAGTGACTTGGTATAGCCAAATAGAGTAAGTATTTGTCATATTATAAGTTCTATAATGAATGAAAGATACTTTAAGATCGCCCAAACCAACATTCATAAAATATTATTAATTAAAATTTATCAAATGAAATTTATTTGGTAGTAGAATGTAATTACCCAAGATATTGGACCCCTTAAATTAATACTATGTTCAATAACTTGTGGCACACACAACACTAAACTAAAACAACACCCAACTAAAACAAACCATGACATAATAAAATTACATAAATAATATTCTCATCAGTAGATAAAAAGATATTAATCAGGTAAATTAGTTATATATTATTATTTTCTTTGATTAATGTTTTTAAAAGAATGAATTTCGAAGAATAATTTTAAAAAAGGTAGTATTTAATTTTACATTAATAAATTAGATTAATCATAGTTATAATTTTTTTTATAATAGGTACTAGTTTGATTTATAAAATATTATGTCAATATTTCATTATTTACAATCAATATCAAATAAGATTAAAAAGACTTGAAGTTTAAAAATTCTATATTTCAATAAAAAAAGTTTTTATCTATATTGTATATTTTTATAATTAAATATATAGTTTTTATAAGTTGAATTTGATAAAAATAACATATTTTTTTAATTCATAACTTCAACATTATCTTAGGGGTAATTATATGTAGTTGTTTGAAATATAGAATTTTGGGTGAATTGTGAAAAATAGCGTTTTTACAAATAAAATAACATTTATGACGCCATTAGTATAAAGTATGAATTTTAAACTTATAAATCATTTTTCATAAATAAAATATATTTTATAAGTTCATTTATAATTTTAATTTTTTTAATTTACAAAACCATATATTTCATTTTAAATTATGAGTTATATTTTTTAAAAAATGGTTTTTAATACATTATACATTTAAAATATTATAATATAATTTTATCACTTTTATAATTTTATAAAAATAAAATGGATTTAAAATTTTTAATTATTGTTCCTAAATTATGTAATAAGTAACATTTTAAATTTTGTGATAATGGATAAGTAACATTAGGTAAACACTAGTTACCATGGAAAAAGCTAAAATGGAAAAAGTAAAAATATAAGAGTAAAAGACCTAAAAAATGTTTAAAATTTGTATGAGAATTTGTTATTGAGGACTTAAAATGACATTATAAATAATCATATCCATTAATTATTAATTTTTGTGCCACTTTTTTGATATTGACATCCAATTATTGAAAAGTTATGTGTATTTACAAAAAATGTTATCCATTTTCACTTATAAAAGCGACAATCAACTCCTCACTTTCCATCACACAAAAATTCCATAGGTTCAACCAAAACTCTTCAAAAACCACTATTAAACCCTCATATACACATTAAAGGGGTTTTATTCTTCTCAAAATACCATTCCTCAAAGGATTAACCCCCTTTTCAAAAGAGATAATCAAATAAGTGTGTTATAAATTTATAATCACTTGTTTCTCGATTCTATTTATTTATGTGAAATAATTGTTCATAAAATTAAATTACAAAATATTAAAATAATAATATAACTATAATTATTGTACACATATATTATTATAATTCTGGTATAATAATTTTACTCTTTTTTGCCCGTTTTTATTAAGAAAAATGAAACTATTAACTGTACATAGTGCAGACTACCGCATCTACGACGCAATGCGTTTTGTTTTCCATCCCCAACATACATGGATGGTAATGATAATGGTATTAAAGTATAAATATTATATTTATGAAATTATTTAGGTTATGTTAAGATAAAGTTAATAACCTATTAATTATATGAACAATAAATAGTCATTATTAAATTAATGCTCTTAAAATATGAAAAATAAGAGGAAAACAATATTTTAATTATAAGTAATGGATTTATATAAATTATACTATAGTTATAATTTTTTAAAATTATTATATATAACAATAATAAATACTAAATAATATCATTTTTTATCTAGTATAATTATATTACTACTAAACCCCCATAGAAACATCCATTAATCCTGACATGTTCATGTTTTGGTTGGTTTAAAAACCTACTGGAACAACTCTATAAATTTACATCATAGATGATTATGAGAATTTAATTTATATAAAATTTTGATATAAATGAGTAAATAATTTTTTTTCTTAAATGATAACATAAAATATATCTTATTATTTAAGAAAACACCCTTCGTTCATTAAGATTCATCAAAACATGCTCATCACCAAATTCATATTTCTAGATTTTAACCAAAAATACCATAACATTAAATTATAAATAAATTTAAAACATAAATTATGGTACCCTTAGGATATATTAATGACTAAATATGAGTTAATAAAGAAAAAACAACTTCTTTTATGAAACTAGTTCAAAACGATCTAGATTATTCACACGTGATATTGAAAAAAGATAATTACGAATTAATATACATATATAGAATTGTATAAACTAATTTTATAAAAGGTTATATATAGGAATAAGTATTATATATATTTTATTATGATATTTATGTTTTTTATATAAGATATTATTGTGCATCTGACTAAGCAGTGAAAAAAGGTAATGGTTTTTCTTTGTCTGAATTCTATTTTTTAAGACATGTTACATGTTATAAACCTTGAATCCTTTTTATGATTTTATATAGATTTAATATCTCATGATTTTTCTAATTTATTTAATTATAATTATTAGGATATACTAAGAAAAATCATGTTCTTTTCTTTAAATTTCATTTGACTTAAGTGTTACTCTAGTCTAAAGATTTTTTTGGTAACACAATGTTCATTTATTGAGGTATGAAGGTTATCTTGAACTTATTTTATATAACATAAGTATATTATTACATTTTATTTTATTATATGGAATTATATCACTCTTTAAATTTCTAAAACATAAACCATTTTCAAATATTTCATACCTCATGGAGTATATTTCCCATAAAGAATATTGATAACTAAAAAATCCTTTCCTTGAGTTATAATGTTTTAATTGAACTTTTATTTTATATATTTGGTTGTTCCCAACCTACTATTTTACTATATGTTATTTTATAATACTACCTTTAAAAACTATGTTTTAATAAAATTTTGGTTTTATTACTCTTTTTACTATGTGGGTTATCAAAAAAGTTATTTTCAATGTATTTAAAGGTTCATTTCCTTTCATTATCAAATGTTTTATAACTAGCTCCACATTTAATATAGAAACAATTATTTCATTTTCAAGGATATATTATTTAATATTATTTTTATAATTAAAATTTATTAAAATCTTTCACTTAAACCATTCTGAAGTTAAATTTTAGCCCAAAATATAATTTTCTATTATATATTGATGTTAAAAATATATTCTAAAATATCTTTTAAGTTTCAAATTTTATTTTTCTTTTCATATTAAAAATCATTTACAATCCTTGGATATATATCACATGATTTATAATATATATATATATATATATATATATATAATTTTGGGTATTTAATTGAATGTATCAAACAATTCAAATTTTGATCCCTACTTGTGTGATACCATTTGAAGCATTCCTTTGTAAGGATGTTTTACTCTATATGAAAATCATTATATGTTTCTTTTATTACACTATGGATATTTCCATTATAAATGATGAAACATATATCTATAGAAGACGCATATAATTATATTTTATATTAAATATATAATCCATCAATGCCTTTGAATTTTCTATCCATCCAATGTGAATAAACATAACCTTTCCTCCAATTTTCGATTATTTTTATTAAAGAGTGTTCAAAAAGGATAAATTCATTAATTTAATGGTTAAATATTTATCTTAACCATATACCCTTTATCTATAGGCAGTAAATACCATATTCTTTATTATCATTATTGAATGGAATTTACCTAAAATGTTTCTAAAGATCATAAGATACCCATTTATTTTCCATGGGGTTTTCAGGTTATGATTTTTTATGAAATTATTAATGATTTCATTATATGAATCCATTTTAAAATGACATGAATACAATTTTAATTCAATAGGTTCTTTATAATGTGTTTAGTGAAACCCATTTTATTTCCATGAGTTCTTTACGTTATAAAAAGTGAATAATTTTCATTGGAATGTTCTATAAAAACTATTACTTCTCCTAGGTTTTAATGATGCGATGGATAGATTTTTTCTAAGTTAAAACATTTATATGGTTAATATTTTAGTGAAATTTGGCCCCTATATAACCCTCCAATGCATTGGTTAAATCATTACATCTCTTGAAACAATGGTTAAACGAGTAGTGATTCTTTATCGAAAATAGAAAATTGGATGTGATACACGATCATAGATGGGAAATATGTAGTTGAATCCTTATCAACTAAGGGAAAAAATTGATTGATTCCTGATCCATTATGTTAGGGTTTCCATGCTTTGGGATGTTCCATAAATCTAATGTGTTCATTATTTTTTATGAAATATATATTTTTAATGATATATTCTTATATAATTCTATAGTTTATGATATATGATTTTTTGGGTACAATATTCTAATATATCTTTATCATACCAAAATTATTATATTATTCTCACTTGTGATATTTTATTGTTATCACATTTTCTTATACTTACTAAGTATCAAAGGTCCCCCCTTTCTTATGTTTTCATTTCCCTTGGTTAAGAGGTTAAGAGAATTATATAATGTTTAGAATAATATATTATGTGGATAATTAGTAGAATTTATTAAACACATGATATGGATTCAATAGTTTCATATATATAGGTTAAAAATATACAAGACAAAAAATAAATTAGTTTTTTAGTTAATGTATTGCCCTAATTATCTAAAACATTAAACCTAAACGATATTGGGAATATATTTTAATGAAATATTTTATTTATGTTATGTAATTTATATGGTTACGTATGTGGGAAATTACATTAATTTTAAGGGGAAAACATGATAAATAACATGTATAATGAATAATTTGGGTAAATTAAGCATTAATGATACGGATTTTTAATTTTTAGGATAGTGGTGACTCACACGGTTTTCACTTGGTTTACCAAACAACATGACCATAAGTTTTAAAAAGTGACATCTAAATTGTTGGTTAAAGTTTTACTAAACCATATAGCTAAACCATGCATGACTATAAAAAACTATGAAAAATTATTTCAACCTGGACCCCTAATAAATTCTCAATCATTTCCTATTTACTAGATCTCTTAGCCATGAGACCCCCCTTAAGAAATTTTAGTGATTCCTTTCATTTCATAATCACTCTCTTCTATATTTTTTTAGGTTTTAACCTAATAAATCTAACATAAATATCTCCTCTCTATTCCTCTCCACTTATCCCCTCATTTTAATTATTTAAAAACCCAAGTCCAGGGCTTTTATTTCCATAAAACTTTTCTAGGGTTGTCTTGATATATATTTGGTTAAAATCCATTGTAGAATGATTGTAAAAGTCCAGATCTACAAGATATGGTGGGATTTTCTTATTGAAAACCCCTGTTCTAGGTAATTGGATTCTATATCACTATCCTTAATCTAATAACTTTAGGATTTGGTTTTTAAATTTAAATTATTATGTTTTTTGGTATGAAATAACCGATAAACTATTTCTAATGGTTTTTTTATTATATATTGGATTTGAAATGAGGGTTATTGGATTCACCCATAAAATGTTTGATAAAATTACATAATGTTTTTTTTAATTTAATATTAATGGACTTGGGTGTGTGCGAACATGGAAAGATCTGGGTTTGGTGTGTGTTTATGATGCATTATGTGGAGTATTGTTGGTATATACTTAGCTATAAGTGATGAATATGTTTGGTACGAGGATGGTACCACCATGTGATAGATTGGGTCAGGGTACATGTTTCCAATCATGATCTTTATCCATTAAAAGGACCCATTTAGAGGTGATTCATTGGGTTGGGTAATATTCTCTTAGTTTGGAGAGGATGGTACATTACATGGGGTTTTGAGTTATTTACATTGATAAAATTTATCTTGATCACTATATTTACTTCTCTATTCTATTTTTTATAAAACATTTTATCTAACTTGTTTTTATTATATTATCTTATGTTGTAATTATTTTTGGGATTTACTAATAGGTTTTATATTCACCCCTACTCATTCATCCTTATGAATATATTGAAATTATTCATCATGATATAAGTAAGGGGAATACATCTTACTTCATTAGAGAGATTCAATAATTCTAAGGAATTTTGTGCTGGAGGTGGGAGATAGATGGTGGATTTAGAGTGGAGTAAGTTGTATCACTATATTTGGAAAATTAGTTTTTATTTTGAGTCTTTTTTTATAAACTAGTTGCATATGCAATATTTCTCACCTTGTCTTAGATGATCAATATTACTATCAAGGTATTTTGTTGTCTTTATCCTAGTTTTATCATGAATCATATTTATATTTTGTTATACAAGCTCCTCATATGGATATTGTGTTGTATTCTTGGGTAAATATTTCCCCAATGATATTTTGAAATAGTTTTCATTTATTTCTAGCCTTGAGTGTCCATGGGATGCACCTATGGTTATTAAAATTCTGATCCCTTCTAAGGTGATGGATCAGGGTCAGAATATTACAGTTCAATTTTGTTTTCTATTGTGGGTTAATTATCATAGTTTCTTCTTCACATCAATAAATTATAATAAAAGTTAATGCAATATGTTGGGTGATAAATTGTAGGTTTTTTCACTAAATTTAGAGTGTATGTAATTAAATCAGAAAAGAATAATTGGTACTATATGAAAAGTAACATGGAAATTCTTATTAGTTAATTGAAAATAGATTTTTTTACCATTAAGAATATATTTTAATTTATATGGGTTAAATATATAATTTTCAGGATAAATTTATATTCATATGATTTAAATGGTAAATTATCCTTTTTCAGATACATTTATATTCATATAAATTCAAGGATAATCCATACTCATTGTAACTATGATATTAGTATATCACATGAAAATTTAAGATAATATTCCATTTTAATAAAATGACTATTAATTTATAATTATGGACCTTGTACATTTACGTGTTCATTATGGTTGTGTGGTAGTTTGAAAGAGTTAGATAGATTGAATTGATCAATTTTATAAAATTTTATTTTAAATAAGAATGATTGAAAGAGAGATAAATTATTTTCATATTAACAAATAATTAATATTTATTATTTGGATAAATTTTAAATGATATATATTCACCAATTCACCAACTCTCAATGAATATATGTGATATAGTACTTAGTTTCTACAATGGGTTTACAAGTAGTTTTCTAGTTTTCCTTTAACGATGTTAATTTTTATTGATGTTGAAGGTGTCATAATCTCTTTATTTTTAATGTTTAAATGAGTTTTGAATCTTAAATACATCATGGAATTTATTAACTTAGTTAATTATAAATATGTTCAAATATTTTAGATAAAAATTATAACATATGGAAATATAAAATGTTTTGGTACTTATTTTCATTACTTAAAAATAAAGTTGACATTGTAGGTTAGGGTTTCAATCTCATTTGGAAGATATTGCAATGATTCTAGTTAATAGAAAGAATACATGGATATATGATCATGGAGGATTTAAATCTTGGAATTATTTTTAGAAAATAAATTTATAAAATTTGTGAGGATAAATATTGGGAAATGTATTACAAATAAGATTTAAAATATTCATGAATGGAATGTTAGAATAATGGGAGGAATTAAACAAATACTACATTCATAAATTTTAGACACTTGTATACTTAAAAGATAAATTTAGTGATATAATTAATAATTTGAATGAAATTATTGGCTTCATAATAGGTTTTATAGAAAACTAAGAAGACTTAATGATTGTGAATAAGTCACTTCATATCTCACTAGATAGGTTTGATGCAATAGTTTCATATCTTAAAAATCATGAATTGAATTCATTTTCATTTGATGAATTAAGTTTTATTTTAGATACATGTGAGATGAGGTAAGATGATTTTTTAATAATATAAATAAACGAATGAATGAAATTTATTTTAAACACTTAAATAATGATAATAAATCAAAGGAAGTCAAAGAAGCTTAGGAAAACTATGGATTAAATAAAAAATTCGATATAAAGTTAAATAATTTCATGGCACTCATATAAAGAATTTATTGAAAGGTAAAAATTTTATATCATTGTAAATCTAATTTGAACTGTTTTATTTGCGATGTTATTGGATATTTTTCTATAAATTATACCAATCGAAAGGAATACAAAATTGAAGATAAGGAGAAGTTATCATTCAAATTCTTTTGGAATATTGTTTATAAGTTAGAAATAGTATGTATCCATATATGGGAATGAAAATAAGTTTTTCAAAACTCAAAACTAAAAGTTATTTTTCAATTATTAAGGAATAATAATGTGATAATGGTGAAAGTGATGTTAAATCATTGACTATTATTCATGGTGATATTTTTTTTGAAAATGGGAATAAAGAGGAGTTCACTAGTGAATGAGAGAAATAAGAAATGGATAATGAATTCATGTTGTATAAATAATTGGAGGGATTTATTATGAATATTTATAAACTATAGAAGATGAATTATAAGTTTGCAATGGTACCTAAAATGTCAAAAAAGGTTGAGAATTCTTAAGAAGAAAGAGAGTTATTGTTGGAGAAATAAGTTAAGAGCATGAATGTGTCACTTATCATGGATAATAATATAGGTAATGATATAAAAAAATATCAATGAAAAATTAAAATAAAATAAACGGAGCTATAAAAATGTTTTGGAGGTGAGAAATCATCTATTTATGTTCAAGTTTGACTTTAAAATATTTTTGAAAAAAAGTTGGTGAAATTCCAAAGGGATTTGAGAAGGATTGTGAAACATAAAGGAATATTGGTGATCAATACAATTATTAAGTACCTTAATATATAAATTCAAAATATATTTAAGTCTTGGTGAATATGGTTTAAGATAATATAAAGGGAGAAAATATGGTGGATGTTTCTTTAAAAAGAGAGTGATAGAATTATAAAAAATCTATAAAAATAACCATTTAAAGAAGAAGTATACTATAAATTTATTGGTTGAAAAATAAGAACATAATACATTAAGGATAATATATAAATAAAATCATACAATTTTCGTTTTTAATAATGACCCATGGTATGTTGTAGAAAATAAAAAGCAAAACAAGTGTCTTAGTCTAGAAAATAAATAGATGTTCTTATCATTTTTTATCTATGAGGTGTTTTTTATAAAGATAATACTATATAATCTATGAGATCAATGGGGGGGGGGGGGGGGTGAATCAATGATCGATAGGTTTTTATGTTTTTCCTTTAACAGAAATCATATTATCTTAAATAGTTTTGACTTTACAGTAACTACACTTAGGCACCCAAAAAGAACATAGTATATTTTATATTTTTTATTACTCAATAAGAGTAGCCCATCCATAGTTTGATTAAAAAATAATCCAAAATCACATAGTTCACTAGAAATAATCTTGTTTATTGAAAAATTTAGGGTATATCTAGTAATTTCATTACATCAAAGTCCCTCAATAGGGTATATGTATCCCACATATTTCTTATGATTTAGAATTTTTTCTAAAATAATAAGAAAGTATTCCATTTCTTCATACTTAAAATTTATTGTCACCATATTTATTACTACATTCAAATTTCTCTATTTCAAGTATAAAATTCTAATTTTCCTTATCTTACACAATAATGAGAAAGAACTACTAATTATTCTTCATTAATATTATTTCTTTCTCTGACACAATATATGTTTAATGCTGTAGTGCATTAGTTTTGTTTAATTACTTCTAAGTAAAAAATTATTTTTTAACCTTATTTATTCACTAAAATATTATTGAATATTAATTCCATAAATAATTATGGAAATTTTATGAACATAGTATTCCTAAAAAACTGAATTAAAATTTCACATAATATTTCTACACTAATTTATCTTCATATAATTTCAAATAATTTTAGTTGAGACTCCCTCCAAGAAGCAACCAAAATATTTTCATCAATTTATTCCCTAAATATTGACTCATTTTTTTCTAGAAACATTGTTGAAATACAACGAATATATTTTATTTATTTTTGATTCCATGTATGAATTATATAATTGAAAATAAAATGTGTAACTCCCTTTTTAATATGAAATCATGTAGTACCAACGTGAATAAAAATCCATTATAATTGTGATTTAGGTCATTTAAGAGAATATCATAATGCATCACTTGATTTAAATATTTATTTAGAATATTTAATTATGAGAAACTCATATTTTCATTCTATATAAATTTCTAAAAAAAATCATCAAGTTTGATCCTTAAATAGAGAAACTTTTATTTACATAGACCTCAAGTAATTCTAACATAGATCATTATCAATAAATAACTTTAATTCATTCTTACATAGAAGTATTCATGCATACACATATATAAATCATGTTTTTGTATCACAAGAATCATACTTACACAACCAGAAATAACTCATATAAACTTGGGATTCAATATTACATATTCATATAATCCTTACAGAAATTGAAATTCATTCTCATACCCACCATAGAATGATACTTATGGGATTAAGAAATTTTAAATTTCATCAGGATTTAGTAAAAAATAATTCTTATTCATTCTTGGACATTAAAAAGATTTAGCAAGCTACTCCAAATTCTAGATTTGTCTTTAATGACCTTAAAAATTCTTACAACAATTCTATTTTATTTCAATCTCCCACAAGGTTTCATGTCACACTCAAAACATAATACAATTTTGAGTTTGAAAATGATTTATATTGTGACAAAAAAATCCAATTCATCAATAACATTCACTTCCATCATATTAAAAAACCCACATATCTAGATAAATTCCATTCAATAGAGTGACTTGTAACATCTCAAACTGGGATCCACTTAAGCTGAAACTTGAGTTAATGGGTCACATGTACTCAAGTGCACCTCCCCATGCACTAGAGGATAGTGACTAGTAGCGAGGGTGTAATGGTATTATAGTGGTAAGACTATACCCTCATGTCAGAGTACCACAACAAATGCATGAAATAATAAATACTAGTATAAGAAAAATATAACATTCAAAATAAAAAATTACAGAAACATAAAAAGACAACTGAGCAACTGATAAATATATAGAAATCCACTATAGAAGTGTCACTACAAGATGCATGTCATGATGGTACAAAAAGGGGAATAGATTAACATTCATACAATGATGATAAAAAAATAAGAAAAAAGATAAAAGTTTCTCCACAAGAATATTGAGTGAATGATTGATCATATACTCCAAATATCCAAATAAGAATTAAAAATCATCAACCTATAGTAGGTTTCTTTCCCTTATAAGCTCATATAGGTCGATAGTTTTCTTGGGTGCCAAAGGCATCCTGAGTAAGGTATCAGATAAATATCAAAACTGGACACTACCAATGGTGTCTATGAGTAATACTAGTAGGTTCTTGTAACTAAACAATGTTCATGTATATGCATAAAAGTAAAACAATACAGAATAAATAAATTACTTCCCGCCAATGTTCCTAAAGGATACCTAGGGGTCTACCTAATTCAGCTCATGGATGGAATGTTTGTATGATCAATTCACTATATATATAATAAGTAGTAATATATATATATATAGTTTAGCGATAAATTTTATCCACCTATATGATGCAAGTGCATGCTGATTCCTAATGGTCATATACCTAGAATACTACTGTTGGATGGACCAGGATGTAACTCACAACCATCCATGACCATTATATGAGCTTAAGAGCACAATTTCAAGGGTACATTCCCTCATCCCAATAGATTGAATGATTCCACACTACAACACTTAAGATTTTGAGTGAGATGTCATGAAACACTAAAAAATGTAATATGGTGTCATAGCCCATCACCCATATCATATCATGATGTGAGATTCTCAACACCTGATGTAAGGGAGCTTGATGTGCTGTGCTCATCCAAATTCTTTACCATCATTCCCAACATTATTAAATTATTATTATTAAATATACTATCATATGGATTTACCACCCATCCATTCATTTAATATAGCCTATATATAAGTATAATAGGCATAATCATTTATTACTTAATACTTAAGGCATAACCTCTTATGAATATCACAACCATATTCAATTTCATAAAAACCATTACGTTTCAAAAGAAGAATTTAATAATGCATAAGCAATGGGTCATGGTAGTACCATCATAAGAGATAATTCCATTTAAAACCCATTTGTAAAATATATAAAAAAGACACCCAACATGCTTTATCCATTTCATGTAAAACATTTCCATTTAAATCATTACAAGGAGTAAACAAAGGCATGGTCAATTCATTAAAATATGTGTCTCTGTCTTTCATAAACCATTGTATAAAAATATATTTACCTTAAACACCTCTTATAGCTCATTAATTCATGGAAATTTCATTTCATAGGCTCAAGTGACAAGGGAAGGTGTCATGGAAACAAAGCACATACCCAACTGGGAAATTCCAAATAGAAAGAGGCCAAAAATCTAAGTGGTGTCTTGGATTACATTTAACAAAAATGATTCAACGGAAATTACATTTAAAAGTTAAGATGATATCCAATTGGACGTTCTTGGGAAATTTAATCAATTATCTAAAATGGCCAATTTTAATGAAACACCAAAGGGGTGGACGCATGTGGTAAGTGTGATCTCTAAACCAAGAAACAAGGATAAACTAAAATGTATCTAGTTTCAAGGGTCAATTAAATATGAATTAATCAATATATCATAAATTATCAATATATTATGACTTATGGAATGATGAAATAATTATAAAATTATCAAAATTTTGTGCGAAAGAAATGTGACCACCTACCTTAGGGATATAGACTATACCTAGCTCAATATCAGCCTTAGATTTGAAGTAGGTTGGAAGAGATCTAATAAATTTTATAATTCCCTAAAAACAAGGAAAATTATCCTATATCTAAATGTTGAAATATATGCTGAGATAAACCAAGTAATTATTGATGACTGAGGTTATCCTTACCATGAGCTATCCAACACCTTAGACAGATTGATAATTGGGTTCCAAATGAGAGAGTTATAGATGAACCTCGGTTGGAGGAGGAATGAGTTCTATATAAGGAGAATATATTTTAAATTTATATAGGAAGGATAAGGAAAATATAAATAAGTGTTTAAAAGTAAAGAGGGGAAAATTTGTCATTTGACCCCAAAACAAGGGGTTACACAGTTTAGGCACAAAGTTAGTCAAACCGTGCGCTATCCGTGCACAATTTCTTATAAGTGAGGGGAAACCCTCATAGTTATGCAAAAAAAATTACTAACCATGTGAAAAATATCTATAAATACATTGTACCATATTTTTCCCTTGGCCTCATGACTGTGTGCCCTAGGTCACACAGTTGCAGACAAACTATGAAGCCCAACCTATTTCCCCCTTTTGGAACTCAAATATTTGAATGAATCACAAACACTCTTATGAACTACAAGAATTTATTAAACATCAATGTTTGGTAAATTTAAGGTAAACCAAAATAAAAAACTAATGATCCATACCTTCTGTGAAAATATGGGTTGTTTCAACCTCCCTTTCTTAAAGAAAATCATACTCGAGTTTGCCTTATGAAGCTAACTTCCATACTCTAGAGGGACTTATTTAATTTTTAATCATAGAAACTTCTTCTTGTTACTTAAAAATATTATCCAAATGTATAATTCTTCTCAAACCTTATCATTTCATTGCTCATTCTCTACAATATCCCCCTTTATAATTTTTTGTTAAACAAGATACAAAATCCATATCAAACCCATAAAATATAGTAATAAATCACCAACCAATAATTCTCAGCCTATATGAGAAAACTTGATATAAGAAACAATAATATTGAACAAAAAACATTTTTTTCCATAAAAATAATGATTAAAATTCATATCATCTTCAAACCAGATAATTTTGAATCATCTATCAATAATTTTACATCACCATTATTGATTTTTCAATAAGTACTTCGTCATCACCATTATTTATTATTATAACTTATATATCTCTTGGATCACTTGATTAAAAAATTATCAACCCTTTAGTAATGAAATTTTTTAAACTATTTTATACCTTTTTTAAAAAATTGAGAAAAAAATTGAGAATCAAAACCTTTTCATTTAAGAAAATATATTGATAAAACCTATAAAAGATAGATTACCCCATATATTCTCAAAAAAAAACATAAAGTTCAATAGGGATTTATTTTTTTAAGGTCTCAATATGTGTTTAGTGAAGATGATGATGATGATTTTAGGATTGATATGGATTAAATCCTTTATAATTAGTATATTAATATTAGTGGTGATCTAGTTATAATTATTAAGACATTTTGAGTAATGTTTGAATAAAATAACATTGTTTAAAACATTCATAATTTAAAGTATGGAAACATGAGATTGAGAATTAAAAAAAATAATGAATGAATTTGGAGGATACTACCTATTGAAGAGGGATCATGGTATTATAATTGTTATTTTTGTTAGTGTATATTTGATTTTTCTAAAAAATTGGGCTAACCTAAGGAAAACTATAGGACCATAGTTCATCCACTACATTAATTGGGACTAGGGTCAACCACAACTATCCAAATGTGGCATTTTAATATTTAGGGAGTAGTGGAGTTAATCTATAAATAAGAGGTCATAAAAGCATTATAGGGGTGTTTACATAGGTTATATAGTGAATACATGGTGGAAAACATAGTGGGAGGTGAAGGTATCTGTGATCCGACCACAGTTTCCTAGGTGAGAGGCTGATTTAGGGGATGAGTGTAATTAAGAAACAAATATTCATAGTAGCATTAGATATAGGATTTCTTGGTGCATGGGTATTATAACTGTATTAGAAACATATGCACATAACATGGTCTATTTGATTAAACCTATCCTTATAATTTGTCTGATTCTCTTGACTGTCTTATTCCTCCCACTGAAACCGTTTCTTGGTGCTTGAGTTTCACAAGAGGTTATAGGAAACGGTCAGTGGAATGACCATAAGTGTTGCGTCTTAACACTTGGAGTCCTATACTACCTCAAAAATCTGATATATTGTGGTCCTTATATCATCCATAGGTTCACTAATTGAATAAAGAATGATGAACCTACCATGAGTTTCCCACTTACTGTATAAAAAATGAGGATTTACAATGTTGTATGATTGCAACCAACTATATGAGTAAAACAGTATAACATATGTGTATGAGTGATTTTATTAATAATATAGAAGCTATTTCATGGGTAAATAATATACTGAAATATATCCAACCTACTTCATAAGGTTCTAAACTACTATGAGTGTAAATATAAGTGTTTAAAAGGTTTCAACTTACCACAGAAAGACTCAAGTAGTCATAAGTCTTAATGTTACAATGAGTATGATTACCTACCACACAACGAAAATGAATCTACATTGATATTCATGTATAGAATTGAAGGTTATATTTGGTTACAACAAAACCTATATAAAGGTACATTAAGCTCCAAATATAATGATTATAAGTTCCAGTCTTCTTGGATATGTTATTTCAAGATAATGATTCACTATGAACTCAGATATTATGTTGAAAATAAGACATGCACATGGTCTATGGATGTGTTTCCCATTATAGTGGGTTATTACCCATTATAAGAGATGCATATGAATATGCATGCACTATTTAAAGGTGAAAAAAATATTAGAGAGGAAATACAAGGAGTTCAAGTCACCTATGTAATATCTGGTGCATGATTATGTCATTTATACCATGTATAGGTTAATATTGAATAAAATCATGTGAGAATAATTCACATGATGTTTTCGGAAAGAAAAATGGAAGATGAGTTCACATGTATTTTTATAACCATATTAATAACATTTAAATTAGGAAGGGAATGCATACCATTCATTACATGTAGAGTAAGAGTATATTCATAATGTTGTGATGCATCCTAGTCTAGTCTTAAATTAAAGAATATCCTGATGAATGTATCATGATTCAAGAATTTATTAAAATTAAAAAAATAGATAAATTTTCTAGTAATGAGTGTAGGAAATTAAAAACCAGATGAATAAGGAAAAGAACTACCAAGAGCTCTAGGTACTTTAATTGAGAAGATAATTTTGGATCCATTGAACAAATTAATATAAAAACAACTGCTAGTAGTTACATGTATCTATAAGGAATTGAGCATTGGATACTTGATCTGAATCTTTAAGGATTTAAATTCAATTATATATATGTGTTATATTATATTTATCAATGATCAGGATAAAAAATATATAGTTTGACTATAAATTCTTATCTAAAAGTCGAGAAATGGTGTACGAGCCTTGAGAATATTATTTTAGAATCATTATGAGAGAATCTGATACACAATGTATCGAGGTGAGAACAAGTTGAGTCAAATCTAGGATCCCCTGAAGGAGAAATACCAAAGTATGTAATGATTGAGACGAATCTACATTGATCCATATCATGATGGTTTTTAGGACCAACATACACATTCCACATAGTTATTAAATTTCTTTATAAAGTACATGAAAAATCCTAACCCTATAGGTTCATGAAGAGGGATCATATGAAAGAAGGAGATATTTATGATTACTAGACCAATGTAGAAGAATGTAGAGCTTGTAGATAGGGTGTCTAACCAGTTACTAAAGTGTCTTATAGTGGCGTGTATAACCAGTCAAAGAAGGGAATGATTGGTTGGGGTGTGTAACCAACCTAGGAATAATAGTTGGTATCTAGGGTGTAGAACTGAGATCAACTAGATGATTAAATATGGGGTTTTATAATAAATTTCTTATTAATCCACTATAATTGACAATAATATTATAGTTAAGAATCTATGTCGAGGTGTCTAGCCAATATGAGAAGGAGAGTGTATTTGTACCAAACCTTGAAAATATTGTGTGTTTATCTCTCTATCATTACTATTACACATGAGGTGATAATGTGAGATACTATTGGGTGGATTGATATCCTTAGCATAATTGATTTTTTGAATAAAAAAAGAAAATTAGTAAAGAAAACCACTAATTCACCCATATCAATGTTCATCTGACCTAGGGCTCTACAAGTGGAATCAGTGCATCTGAGATTCCTCTAAATATCAAAGAATAATAAAGTACTGAAAGTATGAATTATATGTTCATCAATATTTTATTGACATTCAATGAAATTTATAAGGATTTCAGTGAGATCATTTACCTTATTTCAAGAAAGTGTAAAACAAGTAAAGTGAAAAGAGAAGGAAAATATTTACCAAAATATTGAAATTATAATGTAAATGGAAACCTTTACATAAATTTACCAATAAAAAATCTAATGAGTTGAAATGAGAAAGTTGTATAGTAATTTCTAAGAAACTAATTTTGTGATGAAATCAATATTCTTTCCTATGATGAGAATGAGAACAATAATACTGGGTTATAAAAAGAAATGAGAAACTATAAATGAGATCATGGAGAATGGATTGAAGGATTCAATGCTTAAGAATATGGTTAGAGATCTTTTGGAGAATATAGTTTTGAAGGAAGAGTAATTGGACAAATCACAATCAATATCTTTTGATTCCCTATATGAGATTAAAGGAAACCCATCAAAATATAGGGGAAATAATTGTTGCAATATTCAAGTAAAATATTGTCCATATAAATCTAATAATATATTTTCTATTACTAATGGTTAATGTATTAAAAACAAACTTGATTTTTTTTAGAAAAAAGTAAAATTGATAGACATTATTAATATCAAATGGAGAGAAAATGTGCCATGAAAAACCTATACTCCTAGGTAAAATAAAGATGAATCAGAATGACGAAAATCATAATAAAACTATAGGAAAATTTATAATTAGAGAGGAAGATAAAAATTTCAAGGGGTTTTTCTAGTTTTTTGGAATGTAAAGACACATTTATTTATTATTCTTGTATAATCTATCTATACTAGAGAAGAGGCAAGAATGATGGGTGAGTTAAGGAGAGAAACTGTGTAAAAAAACTTTGATGAAAAGTTTATTGAACTAAAAAACATTAAATCTATCCACCTATAATAGTTTTTATAAGTTCAATAATGTGTGTGGAAGATATGTCCAAGAATGTCAAAAAGATTATGATAGCATGAAAATCCTAGCAAGGTAAGTCCTTTTTGGTGTAAATGGTAAAAAAATTTAGAATACAGTCAGAAAAAAGTCATGTAAAATTAAAGAGGATATGAAGACATGTGATAAGAACAAATATATTAGGTAATAAAATAATGACTTCATTGTTTAGACTAAAAAATTTGAAAAAGATAAAAAAAATTATGGAGAAAAAGTTAATGCTAATAATAAACGAAAGATGTTGTTGATGATGTTGAGAAGTCATCCATATTAGGTTACTTTAAAATTAAAAAAATGTTTCATGAACTTGGTAATAAATTTATTTGAATATCGAGATAAGGAAAACCACTCCATAAGATGATTTAATTCATGGTAGTAAAATATATGAATCATATATGAATACTATCAATAAGGAATATATAAGATCTTATACAAAGCTTGTAAAGAATAAGGAATCAAGGATGAGAGAAAAATCTCACCCTATATGTTTATTATAAAAGAACAAAAAGGTCCCTCCTGATTATCTATTGTTTCATATGTTTAGAATTAATATATATAGAATTTAAGTATATTATTGAGGCTATTAATTCTATGATAATAATAAAAAATTAACCTTTATGTAGTGTCTCAACTTCCACAATGAAAATAGAAAATAAGTGCATCCCTTGAGGGGGAGATGTAATAACCATTTTTTTATGAACCTTTTTTCTAAAGTAAATTAAATTTATTTGATGTATTGAATTTAATTCTACACAAAGGTGAGAATACTTTTTATGACACACCATGTTAATTTTTCATTGTAGGTAACACCAAATTAGCATACGTTACATGACACACTGAGTTTCTACAAAAAAAACATTTCATTATTATAATTATTTAAACAAGATAGTTGTAACATAGAATATAAAATTATAAATATGAATAGTAATAATTAATTTCTAAATAGTATATATAATGGTTTCATATAAATAAATCATATTGATAATGAAATATATAATTTTCTATAAAGTCTATGTTTTGAAAAAACGCCATTTCTAAAAAGAACTTATTTTTGTGTCCTTATGTGAACAATAACAAAATTTATTTTAGAAAATTTTAGAAATGTAATTTTATAAATTAAAAACACCTTTGAATTCATAAAACTAAAAATTATCTTAGGGTGAATGTTTTGATTTTTTTTAAATATTTCAATTTTTGGATGAATAGTGAGAAATACTAAATTTTAATTGAACACTGCACTTTCATTTAATTTATTTATATAGTTAAATTATATTTTAATTTCATTATAATGTTTAATTATATAAATTTTACATTAATTAATTCAATATAGGTTATCAAAACCAATTTCAAATTGAAATTGGTTAAAAAAGAATTTCAATATTTTGAACTTTTTCACATTAAAAACACATCATATCATCTCATCCATGAGATTAATTTTCAATTAATTTATGAACATTATGTGATTAGAATATTGTAAAATGGATTAAATATTTTCA
This sequence comes from Viscum album, assembly GCA_963277665.1. Taxonomy (NCBI): domain Eukaryota; kingdom Viridiplantae; phylum Streptophyta; class Magnoliopsida; order Santalales; family Viscaceae; genus Viscum; species Viscum album. Next base: position 1,918,287,025 of record OY728135.1, on the reverse strand, counting down.
CTAAAAATAAATTATAGTTTCTTATATGTTTAAATTAATTTTTGACCAAAGTAATTAATAAAATCAATTCAAAATAATTACATCAATTAAGGTAAAAATAAGATTACTTAGTTGTTAAACATAAAATATACAGTGTAAAAATGACAATGAACTTATAAAAAACTCATTGGATATAAATATTTTTTCCATTTATACCCTTTTATCTAAAATTTATCCTTATTGGATGCACATTATGTATGGGTGACCACTCAATAGTGTTTAACATCTTTGTTTTTAAAAGAATATCGCTCCTCCTCCACTATAAAAGGGCACTCACCCCACTCACTTATTCACAAATCTCAATTCCTTTGGATTTACACCTTCCTTATAAAAACATATTCACAAAATACCTCATTTAAACCTATAATACTAACTTTGGGATTAAATCCAACGAAGGATGTCATTTGGTTCAAACCAAAAAGAGTTACGTGAAGAAGTGGTAACATCATTCAACATACCTTTTTGTTTTGATTTCTTCTATAATCCCTTAAAATTATATTTTATAAATATTATTTAATAAAATGAGTATAATAAATATAGCTATATTTTTTTATGATAAGGGTAATACCTTAAAACATACAAAATTATATCAAATGGGATACACAATCATCATTCTTGTGTACGACAGACTACCTCCTCGCAAACTGATGTCGTTCATTCTTTAGTTATACCTCTCAAGGTTGGTAATAATGATGTAAAAAATATTTTTATATGATAAATATGATATTTATGATTTGTTAATGCTTTTGGAATTATTATATAGAACATAATTTCATGATTTCCATTTTGTGGGAATGTGATAATGTCATTTGTATACTCATGGACTACCGCCTTGGCAAAGCTTTGTGATTCATTCAAACATTACATGTAATATATTAAGGATTGATTTAGTAGATATATGCGATATATATTAAAGAATAATTATACTGTAATTAAAATATATTTTTATAAATCATTTAATTTTCTTCTTTCTTTCAATACGATATGAAAATAGAAACAACGTTCATACGTACGTACGACCAACTGTATTTATGAACAGTGCATTTCATTTGTTATTTATAAATTTTTTAGATTATTATAAATACATAAATACTAAATATATATTATATATATATAATTTTTATCATTCCATGATGATGAAACAATGATATAAGTAAGATGAACAAGAATAACAAGTCAAAACAAGTACAAAAATAATGCAATTATTACACGAAATGTTACTTAAACATGGAATTGTTAATAGATAGGGAAAAATGTCATAATAAAATAATATATGGTTTTACATATATTAATATGGTTATATAATATATGAAAATAAAATTATATTTATTATACAAGAGGTTTTAATGATCACGACAAGAGTTAAGGCATATGGTAATGGGATTCATAGTCTAAATTTTATTTCTTCAAGACTTATACCATATTCACCACTCTTTTCTTTTGTGTGGAGTATATAATGAAAATGAATGTATTATATTATTATTATCCCTAAATTCATTGGGATTTAAATATCCATTTTATGATATCTTTTTCATGGTTCTACAGTTTAAAATCTTCCAAATTAGTAATGTACTTTTTTCTAAATTTTCCATCTTTGAGACAGATGTGGTGTTATGAACCTATATTCTTTTACTAAGTGTATATTATTCCATTTTAAATGTTGAATAATGAATAAAGTAAATGTCATGATATTTTATGCTTTATGTAATGTTATTCCTTAATGGGGGTTATGATTCAATGTTACCAATGTGGTAAGAGTTAATTTCCACAATCTCATCATTTATTGGGATTGTTTTCAATTACGCTTCCATTGAAGAAATATTTTGATCCACATCCCAAGGAATCTCATTAATATTCTTATAATATAATTATTAACGATATATAAATGATTTTGTACCATTTTTAAACTCTTTAAATCTTAGGATAATTAATAAAATGTTTTTAAAATTATCCAACATTATTTTCCTCTTTGGCTAGTAATCTATTTTATTTAAAAAACTTGGTTTTTGAAAATGTTTTAAATGATGTTTTATGATATTTTTAATTGAAAATTATTTTAAAAATGTATTATTATTTTAAAATATCATTTTATAAATTTTCAATTTTATTTTGAAATAAATTTTTTCATAATAATTTAATATTTGAAAATAAATTTTTAAGTGGAAATGATATTTTACTCAAGGAATATTTTTAAATGATTTTTCAAAATTATTTTCTATCTATAATTATTTCCATTGATGTTACCCATGATTTAATGGGGATATAATACAAGGTTACCATTCATATTCTCTCTTTGAGTGGTTTATGTTTTGATTGAATGGTGTTTGTGAAAGTAATTTTTCTTTCACGAGTTATATTCTTATGAAAACCACTTTGTTTCATGGGTTGTGTTTTGATGAAATTATTATGAAACCTATATCTTTCTATAGGTTATGATATGAAGACTTGTATAAGATAACCATTTCATTTCATGTGTTATGATATTTTGAATATATATAATCTTGTGGAAGACATATGTATGAATACATTATAAGATGGGTGGGACCTATATCTACCTATAATGCATTGGTTAAAAATTTATATCTCATGAGATAAAAATGGATGGAATGGGGAGTGAACTCAGTTCAGTAAGTAACTTTGTTTGTTAAGATGGTCTTATGAGTGAACCTTGTATACTAATACGGTCTTGGGAGTGAACATTTACTATTAATATATTTTGGAGAGTGAACCCATTCCACCAAGGTATACTTGGAAGTAAGCCTTGAATACCATGTAAATAATTTTATATACTTATGTGTCTTCCAAAATTTTGTGTCTTTTTTTTTAACTTTTTTATGATTTCTTATATTATGATCTTGATTCCTTTATGATTAATGTCTTATTAACTTCAAATATTTATGTTATGACTCTTTATTATGATCTTTGATATGAAAGGTATGATATTATAATGTTATGATCATATTCTCATACCATTATTCTCATTATTTTTCTTACATATTTCCCTTGTTCAGCCTTACTGATCACTTAATCTCACCTTATTTTATATTTATTTTCTCTAGGTTATAAAGATATGTATTATGTATGATGTTTATAAGAAGGTTGAATTTCATGGAGAAACTTGTGGGAGATAATGTAACTCACATATGTACTAGTGTTTATGTTTAAATGTTTCTAAAGGTTCTAAACTAATATTGTCATTGGGCATGTGTTTGTGTAAAGTATTAAATTCTAAAAAAAATTAATGTCATGTTTATGTATGAGAAGTGAGGGTCTCTATAGTTGGTATCAAGAAAAAATTTGTTTAACCTTAGTAAACATTGTTATAAAACATTAGTGAGACCCCTAAGGGAATGTATCTAAGTATAAGTCTAAGGATGATTAAAAGTATAAAAAACATTACTAGAATTTTGGAAAAGGATAGAGAGAGTAGTTTCTTAGAAATAAATAATTTTCTGGATACTATAAGTGGGTGTGTATTTGGCACATATTTACATAGGGGTAACAACCCCAAAACACTATATTGAGCTAGAATCAATCAAGAACTGGTGAATGATAACAAGCCTTACTTCACACCAGGTTTGACACTCTTGGGGGATATGCTTTGGAAATTCCAAAACTCTTCATGAACCATCATGAGGGTTTTAAATAGAAGTTGTCTATAAATAACCAAGGATAAAAATAAGGTTTCATAGTTTGAATAAGGTGTCATAAGTTGGATATATATACATTATTCCATGATTATGTGGTTTCCAACTATGATTATTATTTCTTACACTTTACTTTTTGGTTATAATCAGTGGATTGAACCTGAAGGAACCATGTTAATACTAAGTCAGGTAGAGAATTCAAAAATTTTCCTCATAAGAATTCAAATTTAAAGGGAGGTAGAATAAAAAAATATTATTTCTACACTCGCCGGAATTTCTCCTGATATGAATCATGCTGGACTTTTAAAAGGGAAAAAGAGGGAACAAACTTCTATTGAGTGCTTCAGGTGGCAGCTTCCACCTTATTTTAGTGGGTATTCTAATCCAAATGTTTATGAAAAATGGATCAGTACCACTAAAAATATATTTTATGTTCCTCAATGATCAAAACATGATAAATTAATTTTGGTAGATTATCATTTGGAATGTGAATTGGACTAGAGGTGGACTCTAATCTTGAATACGAAGAAACAAGTGGAAATCAAATCCATGGATTGAGATGAGTTTGGAAGCTTATTTTTTAATAAATAATTTCCTCTTATTATTAATAAGAATATAAGGAAAGAGTTTATTGAGTTAAATAAAAGTTTTGATTACCCTTTTGGTAGATTCCAGGCTAATTTTACCAGACTTGTGAGGTACAAATCTGGTTTTATTATCTAACTTGAAAGTAAGGTTGACCAATTATTTAGTGGATTAAATCCAAGTATCAGAAGGTTTTTATCCATTAGAGACATTAGTATTTATGAATAAATTATTTATTTTGTAAGCAAGGATGAATTGTTAGTTAGATTCACATATCAATATCATAGTTTTGATAAGAAAAAGGAAGATGTAGTTCGAAGGGAAATCTAAAAAAATGGAAAGAAGAAGATGAGATTTCCATTATGCTCAAAGTGAGGGAATAATCATGGAGGAAATTATATTAAGGTGTTTAATAAATGTATTTATTGAAAAAGGGAAGGTCATTGGGAATTTGGTTTACTGAAGTGACTGGAATAAGTTAGCTAAAAATGAGAATTGATAGAAAGATGCACAAAATGCACTTCCCTGACATCAGCGCTTCAAGTATAAAAAGAAAAGTGAATTATTCTAACAAATTTTGAAACTCAAAGGTTAAGAAATATGATTTAAATCATCAACTTCTTAATCAAAAGGACAAGAGGAAATCCCATGCGATCACAATTTCTAATGAAGGGTTCAATAATGATTTGATGAAAGGTATACTTTCCATCCACTCTAGAACTGATATTGTCTTCTTTGATAACAAATCAACCCACTCTTTAATTTATAATGATTTTTATAAGGGTATTATACTCTACCTATTATATTATATTTGAAATTATATGTGAAAACATCTTATGGTATGATGATTGCATCTCAGGTCTATGATTCCTCTCTAGCTGACATTTGTGGGAATGTGATTCCTATAAATTGTATTCTTATTCCACTGGTTGAATTTGATATCATCTTATGTAAGGATTTGATATCTCTTCATAAAATCCACACCAATTTTCATGGAAGGTACGTTATGTTTGATATTTCAAACCAACCCATGATCATCTATCAATGTGATGGTATGTATGAACTTCTTGTGGATATTACATCCAGTATATAGGTCTTAATTCCAATTCATAAGGCATGTTTCTCTCACATGGTTGGGAAAAAACTAAACATCGATGATATTAATATTGTTTCAAAATTGGTGGATATATTTCTAGAAGAGTATTATGTCCTTGCACCAAAAAATGAAGGTGAGTTCTCAAAATAACCCATTCTTGGTTCCATACCAATTTCAATGACTCCCTATATAATGGCCCTGATTGGGTCACATTAATTGAAGATGAATATCCATGAAAACCTTGACTAGGGATTCATTTATCCAAGTGTGGTACCCTGGAGTGAACTTGTAATTTTTTTGAAAAGTATAGATGGTTCAATGTGACTTTGCATTGATTATTGGGAGTTGATCAAGATCACAATCAAGAACAAGTATCCTCTTCCCCGTATTGATGGCTTGATTGATCAACTGTGTAAAGATAAATAATTTTCCATGATTATCCTTTATTATGAATATCATCAATTGAGGATCAATAAGGAGGATATACACAAGATGACATTATGTTCAAGGTGTGTACATTATCAATATATAGTGATGCCTTTTGGTTTTACTAATGCCCCTTCTATCTTTATATATTTGATGAATAAGGTCTTTAGATATTACCATGATCAGTTTTTGATAGTCTTTATAAATGATATTATAATATATATAATGTATAATGAAGACCATGAAGACTAGTTGAAATTTATAAATAAGACACTAAGGAAGGATAAATTGTATGAAAAATTTACAAAGTGTAAATTTTGGTTGCAAAAGGTTTTTTTGGGTCGTATAATCTAAAGATAGGGTATATAATTAAATCCATAAAAGGAAAAGGCTATTGAATGTTCACATAGACCAACCAAGATAACTAATATCCATAGTTTTATTGGTTTATCTGGTCATTATTGAACATTTTTGGGGAATTTATCATGACTATTTCATCCTCTAACCAAGTTAACTTAGATGGGTGTCACGTTCCTCTGGATAGATGAATGTGAGGAAAATTTCAAAGAACTGAAGAAAAGGTTAGTTAGTGCACCTATTCTTACATTACTATATTGTGGAGAAGGTTTTATAATATATATTTTTGCATCTAAGTAGGTATTGGGATGTACTATTATGCATAATAACATGGTTATAACCTGCGACTCATGAAAATTGAAAATTCATGAGAAAAATTACCCAACTCATGATTTGGATTTAACTGTGGTAATTTTTCCTTAAATATATGGAGGGATTATATTTATGTTGAAAAGTTTGATATATATACTAATCATAAAATTTTAGAGTATATATTCCCACAGAAGGATTTGAACATGCAGAAGAGAATATTATTAGAGCTGATAAAGTATTATGACTTCCCAATACATTACCACCCTGGGAAAGTGAACAGGGTGGATAATATTTTGATTTAAAAAGATCATGCAAACCTATCCAATATGAGGATCAGAAAATATCTAATATTTCATGATTAGAAAATGATGGATGAAGAAATACTAAAGTAAGGGGAGAAATCTTGTCTTTCTCAATTGAATGTTCAACCCTCTATCCAAGTGAATATTAAAGAGGTGGATAATGAAGATATAAATCCACTAAAATGTTAGAAATGTTCCTAAGTTAAACAATGATCATGATGGAATGATGAAATTAATAAAATAAGTATGCATTCCTTCTATACCAGATTTAATGGAGTTTCTAGGGGAAGCTCGTAGTTCTTCATTATCTATTCATCTTGGATGTACAAAGATGTATATAGATTTGAAATAATACTTCTAGTGGGATTAAATGAAGAGAGATATCACATAGTTTATATCTAGGTGCTTGTTATGCAAAAAATTTAGGGATGAATGAAAAGGTTATAAGGTTATATTGCAACCTTTACCCATACTAAGATGGAAATTGGAGAAAATCACCATGATTATTTTTTTGGAATCCCCAAAACCTCTAAAGGGAATAATTATATATATTTGGTAGTCTATCTCCTTAATATGTCAGCACAATTTAATTCTATCAGAGAAGATGTATATCTGGATCAGCTTTCTGGGACATACATTAAGGAACTGTTAAGATTTCATTGAGTACCACATTCAATTATATCTGATCGAGATCTGATGTTTACCTCAATGTTTTGGAAAAGTATTTAGTAAGTGCTTGATATAGAATTGAGTCTCAACACTTCTTATCATCCTTAGACAGATTCTCATTCTAGAAGAACAATTCAAACCCTAGAGGATATATTGAGATAGTATTATATAGATTTAAAAGGTTATTGGGATTAATACATTCCTCTAGTTAATTTTTCTTAAAAAATGTATTTCAATCAAGCATTCAGATGGGACCTTATCTATCCCTATATAGGGAGAAATTTAGAGCTCCAAGGTGATAGAATGAAGTTAGATAACAAAATCTATTAATACCTGAGATAGATGAAGAAATAGTCGATAAGGTTAGAGCCATTTAACATCATATCAAGGTATCACAAACTCGAGAAAAAATTTATTCTGATAATCATCAATCTGATCTGGAATTTGAAGTTGGTGAGAAGATGTTTCTATGAATTTATACCTTGTATACGGTTATAAAATTTTGGAAGAAGGGGACACTAAGCCATAGGTATAACAGTTTCTATGAGATTCTTGATCATGTCATAATAGTATCTTATCGCTTGAAATTTACACCAAACATATCTAAAGTCCAAAATTTGTTCCATATTTCCCTCATGAGGATCTATATATTTGACCCTTCACATGCACTGAACTTAGATGTTATACCACTGAATCATGATCTTTCTTATGGGAAACAACCAGTTAAAATTCTGGATTATAAAGAGATAGCTCTATAAAACAAGAACACTCACCTAGTCAATGCTTTATGAAAAAATAACCAGTTAGATAAATATAAATGGGAAGCTGAGGATATGATGAGGTACAATTATTCAAATTTTTTATATTAGAATGATATATTTTTAGGGAAACATTCATTTTAGGGGGTAAAATGTAACACTCTGAGTTTTTATGAACTTTTTTTTGAGTACATTAAATTTATTTGATGGTTTGAATTGAAAAATAATCCATTTTAATATTTCATTATACACTACACCTTGTTAATCTTATTCCATACACAACACTGACTTAGCTTGCATTATACAGAACAATGAGTTTCTACGTAACAACACTTTATTAGTATAATAATTTCAACAAGACAATTATAACATATCTATTAAACATAGTAATATGAATAGTAATAATTTTTTTAATATTATTTATACTATTTTCATATAATTTTTTTATTGATAATGAAATATATAACTTTTGGTAAATTCAATATGTTTTGAAAAAATAAAATAAAACTTTCTCTAAAGAACTACTTTTTATGTCCTTATATGAAAAATAATAAAATAAATTTTAAATAATATTAGAAATTTAGTTTTATAAAATAAAATTCATTTTTTAATTCATTATTTCAAAATATTCTTAGGGTTAATTTTTGGTATTTTTCTAAAATATCTCATTTTTTTATGATTAGAAAAAAATACTGAATTTTAATTGAAAACTGATTTTTCATCTAATCTATTTACATAGTTAAATTATTTTTTAATTTGGTTTTAAAGTATAATTATATTAATTATACCCCAATTAATCAAATTTAGGCCATTGAAACCAATTTCACATTGAAATTAGATATAAAAATATTTCAATCTTTTGAACTTTTTCACTTTAAAAACTCGTCATCTCATCCTATTTATGAGATTAATTTTAAATTTACTTCTGCCACTTATGTGATTAGAATATGTAAAAATTGATTCCATATATGTAATCATAATAATTTATAATTTCTAATAATAATATCTTAAATTATTAATAATGTAATTGGAGAAGGCAATTAAAATTAATTACAACCATTAAGGTAAAAACAAGATAACTTAGTGGTTAAACTTAAAACATAAGGTGTAAATATGATCCTAACATTATCTAAAAACAATTTATGGACATATTTATACCATTTAACCAATTTTATTTAACATTGAACATTATTGGGTTAAAATTATGTAAGTGGGGCCTCTCAATAGTTTTTACCTTTTTGGTATTTATAATAATGACACTCCACCTCCACCATAAAAGGGCACTCAGCCCCTCACTTATTAATACATATAAAGCCATTTTTATTATAAAAATACTATCCAAATATCTTTATAATATACCTCATTTAAACCTATAAGACTAACTTTGGTTATAAATCTAACCAATAAATTCATTGGGTGAAAACCCAAAGGATTCACCCGAAGAAGAGGCAACGTCCTTCAATGTGCATTTTTGTTTTGTTCCCTTCTCCCCCACCTTAAATTAATCTTATATCCAGATTATATAATAAAAACAGAATAATAAATATTATTATATGTTTTTATGTTAATGTTATTACCTACACCTTTATACAGTTCCATCAAAAGCGATATGCAATCATCATTCGTGTGTACAGTGGACTACCACCTCATGAACTGATGTTGTTTGTTCTTCTATTACCACCTATCAAGGTTTGAAATAATAATGGAATTAATATTTTTATATTATATATATATATAATTTTTATTATGTATTTATTCTTATTTAATTATTATATGACACATACCTTCATACTTTCTATTTTGTGGGAATGCGATAACATCGTTTTTGGATGTGTGGACTACTGCCTCCTTAAAGAAAGGTAATTCATTCACACTTTAAATGGAATGTATTAAGGATTATTTTAATATAAATATGTTATATAAATTAACTAATAATTCTACTATAATGATAATATATTTATATATATCATTTAAGTTCCTTCTCTCTTTCAATACAACAAGAAAATTGAGATAGTGCTCATGCATACGTTCAGCCTACCGTCTCCATAAACCGTTTATTTAATATCCTTTTTATATATTTTATAGATTATTATAAATACATATATAATGAATATATATGATATTTATATCATTTTAATCATTTTTTATGATTATATAATGATATAATTAAGAGGAACAATAATAACAAGTCAAAACATGTACAAAAAACAATGTGGTTATTACTCGAAACATAACTTTAACATGGAATTTTTAATAAATAGGTAGTAAAAGGTCATAATAAAATCATATATGGTATGATATAAATGAAAATGTTTATTTAAATTATTTATAATATTCATATATTTTTTATATATGATATTTTAACAAGTACGACAAGAATAAGACATAAGGTAAGGGGATTTATTGTCTCAATTTTATTTCTACAGGAATTATGACATTTTCACCACACATTAATTTTGTGTGGTATATATATTTAAATTGAACATATAATATTAGTATTATACTTAAATTAATGAGTATTTACATATTAATTTTATGATCTCACTTTTAGGGGTTTTATGGGTCAAAAGTTACGAAATCGGTAAAGTAATTTCATCTCAATTTACCTTCTTCGAGATACATGTTATGTTATGCACCTATATTATTTTACAAGGTTTATATACTAACATTTAATTTATTGTTTAATTAATCACATTATTTTCATGATATTTTATTCTTCATGTAATGTTATTCCTCTATGGTGTTTTTTGTTCAAATTTACCAAAGTGGAAAGAGTTTATTGGTAAAATATCATCATTTATCAGGATTTTTTTATTATGGTTTAGTTGATGAAATATTAGGATCCATATATCGATAACTCTCATGAAAGTTATTATCCTATGGTTACTAATTATATCTTCATATATTGGTACCATTTTCTACTCTTTTGTACTTAAGATGATAAAGAAAATGTTTTTAAGAAAATACAACCTTATATTATTCTTTAGACAAGAATATGTTTGATTTAAAAACCATGTTTATTAAAAATGTTTTCAAAAATGTTTTTAAATTATATTTTAAGATTATTTTCCAAGAAATAGATTTTAAAAATGTTTTATGGTTTTTAAATATTATTTTATAAGTTTCAAGGTTATTTTAAAAGAAAATGGTATTTAAAATGTTTTATGTTTTAAAATGAATTTTTAAAGGGTATAGTATATCTTCCTCAAAAAATGTTTTTAAAAGATATTTCAAAATTATTTTCCATCTATGATGAAATATGTTTGTGTTACTCATGAATTACTATATATATGATTCAATTTGACCATGCAAATTCTTTCTCTGAATGGATTATGTTTTTATGGCATGGTGTTTATAATTCCCATTTTTATGTTTCACATGTTATATTATTATGAAACCCACTTCATTTCATAGGTTATGATTTAATTAAATGATGATTAAACCTATATATTTTCCACATGTTATGATATGATTAAATTTTAATAAACCCATTTCATTTCACGGGTTATTATATGTTGAATTTTTATGATCTTGTGCACACATATGTATGATTTTATTATGTGATGTGTGGGACCAAAATATCCTTAAAATGCATTATGTAAATATTTATATATCATGAGATATAAATGTATGTAATAGGAAGTAAAATAATTTTAATAATGGACATTGTCTGCTAATATGGTCTTGGGAGTGAACCTTGACTAATAAGATTGTATTGGGAGTGAACATTAACTACTAAGATGGTTTGGAGAGTGAATCCATTCCACTAAGATGACCTCGCAATTAACCCTTGACTACTATGGGAATCATTTTATATGTTTATGTGTCTGAAAAAATTCCATTTCTTATTCCTATTTTATGATTTTATAACTTATGTTATTGATTCCCTTATGATTCATGTCTTATTAAATGCCAATATTTATGCCAGGACTCTTCAGTATGATCTTTGATATGCAGGGTATGATCTTTCAATGTTATGATTATGTTATCATACCCATATTTTTTGATTATGACTACATATCTCCCCTGTATACCCTTACTAATCCTCTGATCTCACCCTTTGTTTATGTTTCAATCCCATAGGTTATGAAGATTTTTATTATGTATGATGTTACTAAGAAGGGTTCTAGTTATGGAAAACCTAGTGGGAGTTAATGTTTCTCGCTTATTCACTAGTGTTTTATGTTTCCATGTTTTAAAAGGCACTAGAATAATATGGTATTTGGGAGTGTGTTTGTGTAAAGTATTAAATGATCCGTAAAAGTGAATGTAATTTCTATGTATGAGAATTAAGGGTCTCAATAGGAGAAAACATGATAAAGGAGGAAACCAAAACAAAATTTCTTATAATTTTGAAATATCTAGATAAATCTATATAATATGAAGAATAATGAATGTCAATCAATCTTTTAACTATTAATTTTTTATTATTTGAAATATATTATATAGGGGGAGTGTGGGTTAGTGAAAAGATGAGATAATGGGGGAGTTTTATGCTTTTCACTTGAACATTATTATTTTTTTGATGAGATATTTTCATTATAAAATAAATTTCTTGAAAAATATGTGTCGAAAACACATAATTTTTTAAATGATGAAATTTTGAGCATGGTATCAGATGTTTGGTATTATATGGGCATGATATAAAAACATGAATGTATCTTTTTTTACACTAGTCTATCAAACATTATCTTAGAGTAGACCAGCTAAAGGATCTTTTCAAAGAAAACCATGTTGTTTCATTATTGTATCAGATCTAAGAAAGATGAAATATATTGTGATTTTCTATAAAGCAAGAATAATAGATGAGATTACCCTTAAAAGTTTATTTTTATTTATTTTCAATAAGTTAGAGAAGAAAGAATCCAGTTAATCACACATATTAACATTGAAGATTTATAATATTTCTTACAAATTAAAAGGTGGATATTAAAGTGCCCAAGGAATATGATTTGTTTTCAATTTATAAATATGTGTTTTGTGTAGTTGATGATGATTATTGGATGATTTTTATTGATTAAATCCATGATAATTATTATCTGATAACCGATGGTGATATAGTTTTAGTGGTTAAAACATGCGCTAGTGATGTTTGATGAAAAGAACATTGTTTACAACCATTTAAATGTGGAGCATGGAAATATGAGATTGAGATTAAAAAATAAGAATACATAACAAATTTTGAGGAAGATTCCCATTGAAGATATATTATTGAATTACAATGATATTTTTACTATGTATATATTTTATCTTTCAAAATAATTAGGCCAACCTATGGCCATTAGTCGGACCTAGGTTCATCCATTGTTGAGGTGAGAACTAGGGTCAACCATAGCCTTCCCAAGGAATAATTAGAATACTTTAGGCATGGTGAAGGAAGCTTACTCATGGGTATACATGAGATAATGATAGGAACTCACCCAATGGTTTCATTGTTCATGATGGATGACCCTCATAGTGGTTATTGAGTGTGTGAGAGTATCTAGGATCCAAACATGGTGCCATGGATGGGAGGATGGTGTGGGGATGAGAGTAATTATGTGTCACATCAATGATTTATTTTTGAGGTATTTTTATATTTATTTTTGGTATAGAATTTTTACCGTTGGGTTTTTATTGTGTTTTGGGAGAAAAATGAAACATTTGGGTCAGAAGGAGGTGGCACATAGTTGGCACACAGTTCGGGGAATCCATGCGTCTTTTCTAGGAATTAGTGTTCCAAGGTGTCATTTTTGGATAGATCCAAATAACACAACTAGCACACAAATTTTCAAACTATGTGACCTGTCCCTTGTGGACAGTGGTGATTGAATAGTTTCTACAAGGTATCAAACTATGTAACATGTCCCTTTATGGATTAATCTATCCTTTTTAGGGTTCGATCGTTGTTCATTTGTGGTTTTTCACCATTTTAGGATGTTTCTTCACATAAGGTAGGTGATTCCATGTTTTATCATTTTTGGATTATTTTAATACACTTTCTTTATTATTTAAATATGTTATATAGGATGTTAGAGTGGTGAGAAAAGTGTTTTCAAATGGATTTGAGGTGCGTATGGTTTGAAAAGTGGGATTCCAAAGGATATGGGTTGTGTTTCATGTGTGAACCCATGTCATAATCCTTATTTATGTTTTATAAATTGTTAATGTAATTAAATAAATTGTTTAAGTGGTCTGAAGTATGATTTAAAATTGATTTGGTGTGTTTGTGAATTTAGAAGAGGTTTTTCTTATGATTAAAGGTGGTTTTATATGTATATTCATCACACTTATGTGTGTGTGTGAATTTGGTAACCTATATAACATATGGAATGGAAATGGAGCATGAATGGAATCCAAGGTATCTAGGTGGGTGGACTAGGACTAGTATGATAGTTGACTTAGAAGTGGCTTCACCTAGATTCATCTCGAATGATTGATGATTACAATAGTAATAAAAACTATAGTAAAAATTAGAGACCAATAGGCCCCCAAGATGTTCCCTCCAAGCAATTCATTCATGAGAACACTGTTGGTTGTGGTTTCTATACCATATTTATATGAGATACAATGTACCTAGTGTACCACTAGATCTAGATCCTATAGATATTTTCTATCACTTAGTGATATTTTCTAATGTGGTGACACACATTGGCACATGGTGGATCATGTGTATATTTTACATTAAGAAAATATCATTTGAGAAAAGTGGTTTCCATTAAAATTATTTCGTTTTAAAAGTTATTTCCTTTAAAATACAGTTCTTTAAATAGTTTTCCTATAAAAACATCATATTTTTTAAAGGAAATATGAATGTTAATTTTTTTCCTTTAATGTTATAGAATAGAATCTATTCTATCAGGTGAAATCCTTCTGGGATTTGGATCAGACCCTACAGACACCTTTAGGTGTGTGTAGGCTTGGTTATGTTTGATTTAGGTAAAAGCAAGATGTATCATGATGGTGGTTCGGGCTGCCAGTGGTCTTACATTGTAGGTGTTAGTGGTGGTGTCTTGAGGATGTTGCTTCTCTTTTTTCTTGGAGGTTTTTGGGATGATGTTTTTCCATTCTATTGTAGAACTTTTGGGTTTTGTTTTAAAATTGTAAACAATGAATCTGAAAGTTATTATTTAATGTTTAGTGATATTTATTTAGCATTGTGATGTTCATTATTGTGATTTTTTATGATTATATAAATGAGTTAAATAATTCCCTCGATGTATTATTGATACTCAGGAACTTGTTTCCAACCCATGGGTACCAGGAATTCCCTTCAGGCCTTCCACAGATTGGGTTTGGTGTTAGGTTAGATGACACCCTGACTTGGTTAGTTACATTAATTGGCACATATTCATAATTTATTCTAATGTGAGATCAGTATATGTATAGGTATTGTTAAATCATTAAAAAATACACACATAACATATGCCATTTGATCAAGTCTATACATACTATCCAATTAAAGCTCTCGACTGCCTTCTTCCACCGAATGAAACCCTTGATCAGTGCCCCAGTAGCGCTTGAGGTTATAAACTATGATTGATGGATTGACCCCAAGTGTTTTGTACTATATCTTGGAGTCCGAACCCATCAAAGATGTCAAACATATCACAATATTAAAACTAACTGTTGGTGCACCAACCACTTATATAAATATGAATCTCCCCTGTGCTATGTACCTACCATATGAATAATGATATACCAACCATGTGATATAATTGTAACCGACTGCATGAGTAACTCAAGATACCATGAAAATATGAACAACCACATAAATATTCTATAATATACCACATGGGTAATAGATCTATCATAAATTTTTTGACCATTGAGAATAAGGTTCTAACTTACCATGAGTGTAAAAATGAGTGATTAAAGGTTTTTGAATTACCACATGAAGATTTGAGTGACCGTGGGTCACTACGTTACAATTAGTAAGAAATCCTACCACCCAAAGAGAAGGAATATTCCACAAGCTTCTTTTGTATAACTAAAGGTTACATAAGGCCATGTCCTGTCCTATATTAAGGTATATTAAGATCCAAATATGATTATGTTAAATAAAAATATTCATTGTTATGTTATTTGAAGACAAATATGCTATGGAAACACACAATTTATATTGTAAAAAAGTGATAAACAAGGGATATTGATGATTTCCACTTTATAGTTGGATATTTCTTGTCATAGACCATGAATACGAATATACGTCCAATATTTGAAGGTGTGAATTATATTATAGAAGAAAAATGAGGTTCTTGAGTCATTTATACAATATATAGTACCTAAATATAACATGAATACCACTTACAGGTTAATGTTGAAGAAAACTATATGAGAATTAATCATGAAATGTTTTCAGAAAGAAAAATGGAAGATGAGTTTGTTGGTATTTTAATAACCACGTGAAGAACCTTCAAATGAGGAATTCCATGCATATCATGTATTACATGCATATGAGTAGTATATTATGAATGTGGAAATGCATCTGAGTCAGACCTTAAATGAAAGAATATTATGATACATGAATTGTAATTCATTCTATGCTTAAAATAAAAAAATATATAATAGTAATGAGTTTTCGTTTTTAAAAACTACGTGAATAAAGAGAAGAATACCTGAGTACTTTAAGAATTTTAAATGAGTATATAATTTGGGATCCATGGATCAAAATTAATGAAAAATAACTATATATTGTTATATAAATTTATAAAGAAGAGACCATTGGATACTTAATCTGAATCATATGAGATTCAAATTCATATAATTATAACTAGTTTCCATTTTCCTCAAAGAGAAGGATAATTGTATAAATAAATTTATTATATATTCGTGTCATAAATTATGGAAATTGTGTTTGAGAGTCAAGATTATTATTTGAGAATCATTCTGAGAGAATCCTATACACAAATCATCTAGGAGAGAACAATTTTGAGCTAATGATAGGCATCCCTGAAGAAGACACACATGCATATTTAAAGACTAAGGATAATAAAGATCACAATAGATAGGTAAGTAGTTTCATAAAAAATATACATTTTTGAAGAAGATATTGAATATCATAAAGAATTACATGATCAATCTTGATCTAACAGGATGATGGGAGATGATCATCTAAAAGAAGGAGGTCATTTTGATACGAGATTAACATAGAATAAAGAGGATCATGTAGTTATAGAATCTAACCAGTTGTAGAGGAGGATCATTGATATTTTTTTAAAGAAGATGGTGCCTTGTCTAGAAAACAAAGGACCAAATATTGTAAAATGAAGAGATTAAAAAAGTCTAAATGACAGAAATATATTATAATCCTTATTATAAAGGTGGAGTAAATCAGCAGGAAGATCTTCCATCCAAATGATATTTTGATTGATCCTCTTGTTGGAAAGGCCATCAACAACATTGTTAGATTCATGATAAATATGAGTAATGATTAAGAGTAAGAAATTATGGGGTGTATAACCAACCTAGGAAGGAGAGTTCATAGATGGGGTATAGAACTAGAATCAATTAGACGATTGACTACTAGGATGTATAAACAATTTATTCCTAATATAAAATAATTTATAATAATATTGTAGAGGATAATACATGTTTAGGGGTATAAGAAACATGGAATAAAGTATTTCATCATACAAAAACTTATAAATACCATGTTCTGGTCTCTCAGTCAGTAGTACCACATATGAGGTAAGATTTTGAGATAATATTAAGTGGTTAAATAACATTAAAAATATTGAGAGGTTTAACTAAAAGAAAGATAATTTATAAAACTATACCAATGATTCACCCCTTATTAGTTTTGATCCATTTAGGGCTCTAAAAACGTTAAAAATTGTTAAAAAATAGCCCAAGACACATCCCAAAAACCTCACAGAATCACACTATATGCTAACATCATATACTTACCTTTTTTTAATAAAATATCCCAAAATATATGCTCCCTATAAATAACACAAACATGTACCTTTGAAAAAATCTCTTATAGTTTTACTACCCTTTTATAAATATATCAAGGGACTAAACGTGAGGTGATTTATGTTTCCTTTTTTATACACATTTTTTAACAACATCCAAATACTAGGATTAGATAGCGAAAACACATAACATTTTTTCCTTTATAGGGATGTGGTTAAACCCTTAACACCAGCCTCAATTTCTAAAAATCATCTTCAAGTGGTGGTTTAGTGAATTTATAAACTATTTTCTCTTTTATGGGAACAAATTCAAGCTTCAATTAATTACTTTCCACCAACTAAATGATGAATTGATACATTACATCAATTATATTTAATCTTTAATGTTGAACTAGATTCTTTGAAATATTGATAACACTTTTATTATCACATATACAAGGATGATGCAGTTTCACTTCAACCCTAAGTTCCCCCAAAAGGGTCTTCATCCACATCAATTGGTCTATGAAATGAGTGACAACCACATATTCTAACTTGATAGTTTCCAAGGTGACCGAACTCTTCTTAATAGTTTTCAAAAAAATAGTATTATCTCAAAGGCAGAAAAATCCATCTATAAACCACATATAATATAGAAAACATACCCAATCTGCATCTATGTAACCAAATATTTTATGTTTTCCTTTACTTTAATATTTTAACCTATAACCTATCATACCATTGATGTACATAATAATTATCATTAAATAATTCAAATGAGACTCTATCTAAGCCCTTTGATACTTATAAAAAACATAAAAACATAAACTATATCCATCCCTAAAGATTTCAATTAAAAAAGGACTTCTATTCAGTTTCAAAAAATCTCTTAAATCCACTTTCTTTCATTTTTCATCTTTGGACTGGTTTTTTCCCAATGATATTAGAGTGAAAACTATCTTTGAATCAACCTTTAAAATCATTTTAATAATTTCCCTAGAATATATCTCTTGATAAATAAAACACGATCTCTCTCTTGAAAAATCTATATGCTAATAAAGT
This sequence comes from Viscum album, assembly GCA_963277665.1. NCBI lineage: Eukaryota > Viridiplantae > Streptophyta > Magnoliopsida > Santalales > Viscaceae > Viscum > Viscum album. The sequence continues at coordinate 1,918,267,897 of OY728135.1, read as the reverse complement.
ATCTCATATCTCCATGAATGGATATTTCAAAAATATACTTTATCTACTTAGAAATATCTTCACAAAATTCTTCATCATTTCCAAAAAAATTTATGTTATCTTTTTAAACAATAAAAATGAGGGATACACTATTTTAATCCCTAATATTGATATTTTTATCCACTCTTCCTTTTTTGAAATTCAACAACTTCAAGAAGGTGTATAGAAAAGAATAATAATCTATAAGGGATTATTTAAATCCATATAAAACCTTATTTAAATTGAAACCACAATTTATGTGATATAATTAGTTTTTTCATGTGTTTTATAATTTAATTATAGAATTTATTCATATGTTTTTGAACTATTAATTGATTGGGAAGAGGTTTGGGAGATTCTAGGAAACTATGGAGTATTTTCAGTAATTTTTAATGGTGCATGGTGGGATAAAAGTTTTCTTGAACCATGCTGATTATATAGGAAACAATTTAGCTTGTTTGGATATGGGAAGAGAGTGGAAAACAATGGGTTCATTATTACAGAAAACTATTCGATATTCCAGATAAACTCTGTAACTTGGGATAGTGTGAAAATCGTGGTGGGTGAATGATATACCAAACCATGTGACCAAACCCTATGAGTTCATAGAAGAAGAATTAAACCTTGTGTGATTTCTGCATGGTTTATAAAACCATGCAATTAAACCATGTGCACATGAATTAATGATCTAAAAAACATTCTCAATAACCATAAACCAACCAATTTGACCCATTCACCTTCCAAATTAAGTCCCAAAAAAACTTAGAGATACCACAAGCATTCCATGGTGAATTAATTTACTTCTTATCTTGATTATTGTGGATACAAGTGTTTTTATGATAATAAAATTAAGTTAAGTGATCCAAAATCCTTTGTTATTCAAGTTTCTTTTAGATATACCCATCTTATATAGAAAATAATCTTAGATCCATCAGGTCATGTGCGACGAACCGAATCAGGTATCCATTAAAACCGGCACCCAAACCAGTATGTAGGGATTCCGAAAGGGAGTTCCCTATCACCACAGGCTAGCACAAGATTCCAGGTATCATAAATATTGCTTTGCGAATGATTTACTCAAGTATGGATACATAAAACAACCAAAAAAATCAATAAATCGAATATGAAAATGACCAACCAAACAAGCCTTAAAAAAAATTCAGAACTGAAAACACATTCCTAAAAATGAAACAATATGTAAAAATATTTATAAAATTATCATAAAAATATCCCAAGTAACACCACACAATAAGGGGTCATCACCCACGAGTCGTCTCCATAACACCGCACCATGGAAGGAAACTAACAACCCGAACTACAATCACTTAAGGACTTTCCATTACCTGTGTGAAAAATGATCAAGTATACTTACACCAAAAGGTGTATGTAGGGTGTGATCCTAGTCCAAAAGGTATACCACCCAAATATTCCATATAGTAATAATTACAAGATAAAAATCATGTAGGTTTTAATAAACAAGAAATTGTGGCAATGATTTCTAAATAATGAAAATTTTAAAAGTAAACTGTTTACAAAGGATGATTTCAAAGGATGTAAAAATTTAAATAAAAAATTAAGATACATAGTTTTCCATCCAAATTCACCACAATCCAATGATCAATATAAAAGAGTCAATGAGCACTAATCATGGGAACATCCCTATGAACTAGTTAGTTTTGGGCCCCATGTATCTTGTATCTCGGTGTAAAGTAACCATAAAAATATCTGTTCTCATGCACGATCACCTTATAAGGATCATAAAAAAAACTTAGTGGTCCCCAATCATCATTATTATAGATTTTTAGTGTCATGAATGTCAAAATTGATGAGTGAAAGATGGAAAAAACCACTCCGGATCACTAGAATACTAGTACACGTCCACTCACCAAGATACTCAGGTTTCCCCCATTGTGATAAAAAAATTTCCACATGTTACCAAATTAAATTTTTATATAAATACACCATTTATGGTGATACACACTCAAATCAGTAGCTACACATTATTTTCACCATTTATTTTTTTTAAAAAGTGGTGACATGAATTGGTCACCCAATTCATGCCCCAAGGAATTGGTACAACCTCAAACACACATGTAAAACACACATTTTCACCCAAAAAATAACATTTAAAAATCAAAATTCTTTAAAAAATACCACCATTTTTTAGTAGTAATCATAATTAAGTAGGAGTATTATAAAAATATAAATCATGTATGGCTATCTCATCTAGTAGTTCTTACACATGGAATCACCTTCCATAAGTTTCAAAAATACCAAATCCTTGTGAGAAAGTTCAACCGCACCACTGCCGCACCACAAGGGTGTTAAAAAACCTAAAACTAAAATATTATGCCAATAAACCCGTTATTAAACCTGAGGTTTGAAGAAATACTTAATGGGCACTAGGAAATACAAGAAAAATGGAAGAAACTTTAAGCAAATGGGAGGAGAAAGGAAGGAAACCAACTTACTTGAGAGATCTTGAAGAAATCGCCCCAAATACTCCAATAGGTGAATCCCCAAGAATCAAAAACTAAAATTGAGGTTATAATAACGATGAGGAGGTTAAGTGGGAACTAAAATGGGGGGAAAATAGTAAGAAATGTAATACTTTTGGAAGAAAAAAAATCACCTTTTCAAATCTGGATGATTTGAGAATGCCTGAGAAACTTTTCCCAAATTGGCGATGAAGATAAGCTTAAAAGAGGGAGAAACGAAAATGGGTTGTGACTAAAGAAGTTTGTATAAGGTGAGAGGTGGAGTCATTAAATGAAATTAAAAATTAAATGAGATATGAAAGAAATGTTTTTAAAAAAATAGGAAATGGGATCACGGGTTGGACCAAAGCCTGAATAAATCACCCAAATCTACCATAATTATAGATTCCTAAGAGGTCCAAATAGATATAGTGGTGTGAATAGGTTAGTTAATAAAAATTAGTATGTGGGATGGGTGAATTATTTTAAAAGATGAAGTAGTTATAAAAGAAACAAATTTTGATTTTAAATCTGGAAATGGGCTCACGGTTGGGCCCAAATCTTGAAAACCCACCATTAACTCAAAAAATACATGAGAAACCCTTTAAAAAATAATTAATATAAATTACCTAAAAAATACCATCAAAATAAGTCATGTATGTGACAATTATCCCCACCATGAAAGACTTTACACCTCATAAAGTCAACCTGAATCTTGATTGGAAAGCAAGAATGAGAACTCTTTCTCATCCCGCAACTTCTGCTCCCCAGTTTCGGGGACAACATTCCCATGTTACCAAAAGACCCGAACCAGTGAAATATACTTTCCCTAGAATAAACTTCTATTATGAATCAACTATTCACCCTAGTTTCTAGAAAACAGACAAATCAGGCCTTATATCCAACTCCGCCCAATCCAGCACATGGGAAGTATCTGAGTTATACTTCTTCAGTAGAGAGACATAGAAGAAGTCATAGATAGATTCCAACTAAGAAGGAAAATCTAAACTATATTCCACTTTTCTATTATACTCTGTAATCTCAAAAGGTCCGACATATCTCAGTGTTATCTTTCCCTTCTTTCTGAAGAGAAGATGACCCAGACAAGGGGCCACTTTCAAGAATACCTGATCACCCACCAAAAACACTAGGTCATGACACCTATGATCAACATATGATTTCTGGAGACTTTATGCTATTAATAAATTATTCTTGATCAAATTTAACTTCTTAGATGCCTCTTGAACTAGGCTCTACCCCAACAGTGAATCCACACCTATCTCAACCCAACATAGGGGGGATTGACAATGCTCACCACAGAGTGCCTCAAAATGAGACATTAAAATCATGGATTGGTAATTGTTATTACAAGAAAATTCAACCAATCCCAAATGGCTATCCCAAGAACCTCTAAAGTCCATAACACATGTACAAAGTATATCCAATAGTATCTGATTCACCTACTCTGTATGACTATCCATTTGAGGATGGTATGTCATTCTCATCTAAATCTATGACCCAAGGCCTTTCCAAAACGAAGAAGTAAAATAAGGGGTGCCTATCTGAGACAACTACTAATGGAACACCATGAAACCTTACCACCACCTAAAGATACAAATGGCCCAAATCATCCACTTTAGATATATCTTTGATTGGAATAAAGTGGGATGATTTGGTGAGATGATAAATCACTACCCATATGGAATTCTTACCCAGAGGTGTATGAGTCAAGCCAATAATGAAGTCCATGGTGACCTATTCGAACTTCTATTTAGGAATGGGTAATGGATGGAGTATGCTAGTGGGCCTTTGGTTCTCCTCTTTCACCTGCTGATATATATATCATCTCAATAAGAAGTCAGCAATGTCTCATCTCATACCTGGACACTATAACTTAGGACACACATCATAATACATCTCGGTGGCACAAGGATGGATATCCCATTGAGACTGGTGGAAATCCTGTATCACTGCCTTCTGCAAAGATGACGAAACTACAGATTTACCCTTGAAGCACATGATTCCCTCTAGATATGACGACCAATCAGAAGATGTCTCCCCACTATGAATAAACTACCTAGACCACTATCCAAAATCATCACTAGGCTGTTATCACTGAATTAACTCAAAGAGAGAAGGATTCAACTGAATGCTAATCGAGAATACAGGTCCACTGTGATCCTTGGTCTCCACATGCATCTGATCAAATAGACCCATCAGATTCCACTCATCAATAGACTTCATCAAGGCTTTCAATGGCACTTTTTTACTCAAAGCATTTGACACCACATTTCCCTTTCCCAAGGTACAGAAAATGTTACCTTAAAAAACCAGCAAGTACTCAATCATGTGGTGATGCCTCAGATTGAGATCCTTCTAGAAGAAGATGTAGGCCAAGATTTTGAGATCAGAATAAAATAAAAAAATCTCCCCAAATAGGTAGTTACACCATGTTTCAAAGCAGGCATCAGAGCTGCTAGCTCCATGTCATGGGTCAGGTAATTCTTTTTGTGTGGTCAGAGTTGGCGGGATCTATACGCTACCATATGACCATTCGACATAAGCAAGAACCCAAGACTCATAAATGAAGAATCACAATACACCACATAGCCATTTATAGATTCTAGAAAGATCAACATGAAGGAGGCAGTCAACCGCAGCTTCATCTCCTCGAAGGATTCCTGACATTCTAGTCCCCAAAAAAACTACAGCTCTTTCTAGGTGAGCGCGGTCATAGGATAATAAAGCCAAGAGAAATCCTGAACAAACCCCTATTAGTATCTTACCAAGCCTAGAAAACTCCCAATCTCAAACACGTTCTTTTCAGGCTCCCATGACATCACTACACTGATCTTCTCAGGATCCCCCAAAACTCCATTCTCTGAGATCACATGCCCCAAAAACCTTCACCTCCATGATTCAAAAGGTTCACTTGGACATCTTTTCATATTGGAGGTTATCCCGCAAAGTGCCCAACATGATCCATAAATATTGATCATAGTATTACTTGGATCCAGAGTAAACTAGGATTTCTTCCAGGAATACCATAACGAAAGAGTTGAGATATCGGTGGATCACCCTATTCATGAGTTCCATAAAGACTTCTGGAGCATTGGTCAATATGAAGGTCATGGACTAGATATTAAAGATGTTGTACCTGCTTTGGAAATCTGTCTTCGGGATATTTGACTCTTTCACCTTGATTTGATGGCAAACCGAATGAAAATATATTTTAAAAAACCATTTTACCCCTTAAACTGATCAAGAAAGTCATCTATTTGGGGAAAATGACATTTGTTCTTGATGGTTACCTTTTTCAGCTTTCGGTAACCAATATAAAACTTGAGGGACCCATCGGAATTCTTCGCAAAGAGAATAGAATCATCACAAAGAGAGAGGCTTGGTTGAATGAATCCTTTGGATTCAAAATAGTCCAGCTAAGTCTTTAATTCCATAAATTTTCTAGGGACGATACGATATTAGGGAACATATATCAGCTATGTTCCCATCACCAAATCAACCAAGAACTCAACATACCACTTTGGGGGTAAACCTGAAAAATAATCTAGGAATACCTTTGGTAACTCATCCACTACATGAGATAACCAACCCTTAAGAGCACAAATGTCTTCCTCTATCATGAGAGATTATAACTAGAAGATACGATTACCCAACTCTAAGAGTGGAGGTCCTGCATGACCCGACTGAGGATCTCATTCCCAACAAAAAAACCTCCGAACTACCATCATGTTCTATGAAACTCACCCGATTAATATAGTAATAGATGTTCATCTAAAAGTGTACCAAACAATCCATGCCAAGTATCATGTCAAATAGATCCATATCTAAGACTAGGTGGTCCCACTCTATCTCAATCCCTGATATAGAAAACGCACACAATAGGCACCTGATACCCCTCTCCTTCTTTCCCAGTGGCGTCACCAACTCCATCCCAAAAGAAAAAATCTCACTTTGGAAATTAAGCATGTTCACAATACGAGTAGATATGAATGAAATAGAAGCACCGATATCAAAAAGAGTAGTGAAAATAGAATATGAAATCAAAATGGTACCTTGAACTGTTGACAGTTTCGCAACTGATCCCGTTGGTGCCTGATCTACCTCATGATGATGCCTAGTCTCTAATTGAGAATGACCACTTATCTAGGGATCTAACTTAAACTGGTTCTACCCAAAAGATGATGTAGACCAACTACCACGACCACCAAACTGAGATCCCCCCATCCTCAAGGGATTCGACTGAACTAACACTCCCCTGAATCCTCTAATCCTTCCCCACTCTAGAGTGGATGTGCTATCCCGCAAAAACACTGCAAGTGTTCCATAACTGCATATTGATAATAGAGATTTGGAGGATATGTGAATGCTGGTTGTGTGTTCCCTAACCACCCACACTAGTGGCACACAACAGACCTCACATTAGAATCCACTAAAGAAAATTTCCTGGAAGGTTGGCCTGAGCTACCACCTACATTCTTTACCTGCTCCTCCTGATTTATTTTCTTATCAAAAGTGATTCCACTAAAAAATTACTGACATTGTCCCAGTGAAACCAGACCTACCCTTATGGTCGACCTCTACTATTAAATCTCTATCGCCCACTTCAGCATAGGTTTTTATCTTGACCTAGATGATCTGGGAATATATTTCTGGACAGAATCCCCTCCTGAACTTCTGGGGCTTCATCTGCTCATTGGAGACAATTTCTAGAGAATACCAGACCAACTTGAAAAAAGGTTGGCATACTCCATCACTGAAAAATATCCCCTTAATAAGTTCCATAAACTCTTGAGATCAAGCATATGCCAAAACATCAGGGTAGTACTCATCCTCGAAGATAACATTAAAGTCATTTAGGCTCATCTGCTCGGGATTCCCAGCTTGATGTATTGATTCCTACCACCTAATAATGGGACCCTATAATAGGAAATATTATCATTTCAACCTAACCTCCTCAAAAGTATCCAAGAACTCAAACATGTGCTTGATCTCCATGAGCCACTCCTCTGCTTCCTAGGTTTCCGTGCTACCTTGGAAAGATGGAGGCTTGTTCTTTAGGAACTTCTAGGATTTTTCCTTCTTAAGAATAGACTCCTCTTACATAACTAGAGTAGGATTGGGAAATAATCCATATCCTAGATCTTGGATATATTTAACTATACCTTCTACCATCCTTTGATCAATCGGTGAAGGAGAACTCTCTCCAGCATCCTCTTGTGGGTGCGTGGGAGATTTCAGGGGAAGTATGTTACTGCAAAAGGAAACAATAAAAAAATAAATCACTAGTACAAAAATTATGATTTTTTTTATCAATTAAATCAAACATAAATAATTCTAACACATCACAATAATGAAATAAAGAACCAATTCTCTCCCACTCTATGTATATGTACTGTCTGCAGCCTGCACATCCCACCTAGAAGATAAGCCAAACAAACAATCCCAAAATCTGAGGGCGAATCAAGTTTTTTCATAATAGGAATTGTCTAGGAACCCTACACATAACCAAAAATCCATTCCCTAACAGTCCTAGAACCTATCTAACCAGACTTACCCAAAAATAATAATATTACCAAAAAAGATAAACATTCTATGATACCATTTTTCCATGAACTGAATCCGGTCACCATTAAAACCGACACATGAACTGGTTTGTCGCATGTCTCAAAGGGAATTTCCTATCCCCTTGGTATGGGAAACGTTCTTCTATTTCATAAACATTGTTTTGTGAACAATTTAACTGAGCATGGATACAGAAAACAACAAAAAATAGTCAATAAATCAAATCTGAAAATTACAAACCCAAAAAACCATAAATAAACTTCAGAACTAAAAACATGGTCTCAAACATAACACAATAGGTCCATATATATATAAAATTAGCATAAAAATATCCCATGTAACACCACATGACAAGGGTTCATCACTGAGGAGTCGTCTTCTCAACACCGCACCATGGAAGGAAACTAACAACCCAAACCACCATCACCCAGGGCCTAGGATTTACCTATGTCAAACATGATCAAGTCTACTTACCCCCAAATTTTTAAGTAGGGTGTGAGACGTATCCCAATAGGATACCACACAAATATTCCATAGATTAATCTATACAATAAAAAAATCATGCAAGTTTTAATCAATAAGAAATGGTGGTAATAATTTCTAAAGAATGAAACTTTTAAAATAAACCATTAACAAAGGTTGATTATGATAGAAGAACACATTTCAATAAAACATGTTGGCTATAAAGTTTTCTATCCAAAGACACCCCAAGACAATGATCAATATAAAATATAAAATAAGCACTAATCTTTGTAACATCCCAAGGAACTAGTTTGTTTTATGTCCCATGTACCTCATATCTTGGTGTAAGGTAACCATAACAATATTTTTTATCATGTTAGAACCACCGGTGGGGAACATACCCATAACATATTTTTCCCCAATCATCATCATTATAGTTTTATTATTGTTTTAAATGGTCAAATTACTGAGTGAAACAAGGATAAAACCACTCCGGATCACTAGCATACAAGTACACGTCCTCCCACCTAGATACCTGAGTTTCCCCCATTGTGGTCAAACAATTTCCACATGTTGCCAAATTAAATTTTAATAAAAAGCACCATTTATGGTCATACACACTCAAAACAGTATTTACACATACTTTTGACCATTTATATAACTCCATAAACCATTTGTAATTTCCATAAAACATTTTCATGGAATATTACCAAAATTTTCACTTAAAATCCATCTAAAACCCCTCATTGAAAACCAAATGCACCCCAATAATACCCTAAACCAAAATTGGTAGTAGGAAAACATTTTAATAAGTCCCTATCATGAATTATAAAACATCCCCAAGTGGTACAACATCGAACACACATTTAAAAAACCCATTTTCACAAAACAAAAATGGCATTTAAAAATTAATTGTTTAACCAATGCCACGAAAAATAAATTTCTATGCAATAATAATGAAGTAAGAGTATGATAAAAATAGAAATCAAGCAAGGATAACTAATCTAGTTGTACTTACACAAGGAATCACCTAGCTCATGTATCAAAAATACCAAATCCTTGTGCAAAAGTTCGACCACACCATCACCGCACTAGAAGGGTGTTTAATCAAACCTAAAACCATAATATTATCCCAATAAACCCATGAAAAAACCCTAGGATTGAATATATACTTTATCTACATTAAGAACTTCAAGAAAATGGAATTATCCCAAAGAAAATGGGAGGAGGAAGGAAGGAAACCCACTTACAAGAGAGATCTTGAAGATATCACCCAAAATACACCAATAGGTAAATCTCTAAGCAGCCAAAACTGAAATAGCGGTTATAATAAGGCTGATAAGATCAAGTGGGAACTAAAATGGGGGAAAATAGTAAAAAATAATGGAGTTATGAAAGAAACAAATTACAAATTCAAATTTTGATGATTTGAGAAAGCCTGAGATATGTTTCCCTAATCCGTGAGGAAGATGACCTCCAAAGAGGGATAAAAGAACATGGGAAGTTCCAAGGGTAATTGGTCTCAGGTGAGAGGTGGAATCACTAAAAAAATAAAATAAAAAATTGAATTATATATGAAAGAAATAATTAAAAAAACCAAAAAATGGGCCACAGGTTGGACCAAATCCAAAATAAATAATCGAAATCCACTATGAGTGTTGCTTCTTAAGAGGGAAAAAATGGACATGTTTGTTTGAATAGGTTAGGTAAGGACAAGAAGGAATTAGAATGGATGAAATATTTGGAATAATGAAGGAGTTATAATAGAAACAAAATTTGTTTTTAAATTTGAAAATGGGCTCATAGTTGGGCCCAAATCATGAAAACCCTCCATTTCCTCCAAAAATACATGGGGAACCCCAAAATAATAGATGGAATATAAATTAAATGAAAATATCATTAAAATAAGTCATGGATGTGACAATACCCCCCACCATGAAAGAATTTATACCCTGGAAAGGAAACCCAAATCTTAATCGAAAAACAAGAATAGGTACTCTTTCTCAACCGAAAAATTATACTCCCAAGTTTTGTGGACATTGTTCTCTTATTGAAAAATGACCCAAACCCATGGAATCGGTTTTCCTTGTATCACATTCTCATGGGAATCAAATATTCGCACCGATCGCTCAAAAATAGACAAATCAGGCTTTATATCCGACTCCTCCCAATTCAGCACATGAGACGAATCCAGGTTGTACTTATTCAGTTAAGAAACCTAGAAGATAACATGGATAGATGTAAATAGAGATGTAAAAGATAACCTACATGCCACCTTTATAATATTCTTAGTAATCTAAAAAGGTTTGACATATCTCAGTATTATCTTGCCCTACTTTCCTAAGTGACGATGACCGAGACATGGGACCACTTTCAAGAATACTTGTTCACTCACCGAAAAATCTATGTCACAAAACATTTGATCAGTGTATTTTTTTTGGTGACTTTGAGCTATCAATAAATTATTCCTGATAAAATTTACCTTCTCAGACTTCTCTTGAACAAGGCTCGACCCCAATAGTTAAGTCTCACCTATCTCATCCCAAAAAAGTGGGGACCAACAAGGATGATCATTGAGCGCCTCAAAAGGATCCATTCCAATCAAGGATTGGTAACTATTATTATATGAAAATTCAACCAATCCAAAATGGCTATCCCAAGAAACTACAAAGTACAAAACACATGCAGAAATTATGTCCCCTATCATCTAATTCGCCTACTCTATCTGACCATCCATTTGATGATGGTATTTCATGCTAATGTTAATCTTCGACCCAAGGCCTCTTAAAGTCATTCCCAAAACTGGGAATCAAAATGGGGGTCTCTATCTATGACAAATTCCGATAAAACACAATGAACCCTTACCACCTCTTGAAGATACAAATGACCTAACTCATCCACTTTAGTTGTAAATTTGATCAGAAGGAAGTGGGATGATTTGGTTAGATCATCAATCACTACCCATATAGAATTATTACCCTGAGGTGTATAAGGCAAGATAGTAATGAAGTATTTGGAGACATATTACCACTTCTAAGTAGGAATTAGTAATGGGTGTAGCAAACCAGAGGGCCTTTGGTGCTCCACTTTCAGCTACTGACATATGTAGCATCTTAACACAAAGTTTGATATGTATTGTCTCATACCTAGCCACTAGAACTGTTGACAGACATCATAATGCATCTTGGTGTCACCAGGATGGACAACCCATTGAGACTAGTGGATATCTTGCATCACCTCCATCCACATAGATGAAAAAACTATTAATCAACCCTTGAATCAAAAGATGCCCTTAAGAGATGACGACGAATCAGAAGACATCTCCCCACCATGAAGAAACTACCTCGACTGCTGAAAAAGATCATCATTGGGTTGTTCTCATAGAATTATCTCTATGAGATAAGGATACAACTTAATTCTCACCAATAACGCACATCCCCTGTGCTCCTTGGCCTGAACATGAATCTGAGCAAAGATACCTACCCGAGTCCACTAATCACTAGATTTAATCACGGATTTCACATGTAATTTTCTACTTAAATAATACACCACCACATTTCCATTGCATGGGTTATAGAAAATGTCCATGTCTTAACCCTGCAAGCACTCGATCCAGCGACAATTCCTTAGATTGAGATCCTTATGAGTGAAGATGTAGTCCAATATTTTGTGATTAGAATAGACCAAAAAATTCTCCCCAAAGAGGAAGTGACTCCATGTTTTCCAAGCATGCATCAAAGCTACTAGATCCAAGTCATGGGTTGGGTAATTATTTTCATATGTTTAGATTTAGAGAGAGCCATATGCCAACACATGATCATCCTACATAAGAACTCACCCAAGACCCATATCGGAAGTGTCACAATACACCACATAGTCCTTTCCAAATTCTAGCAATATCAACATGTGGGTGATAGACAACCACCGCTACAGCTCCATGATGGACTCTTGACATTCTATTCCCCAAAAAAACTTCACCCCTTTCTGGGTGAGCATGATCATGGGAGAATAAATCCAAGAGAAATCCCAAAAAAGTGCCTATAGTATCCTACCAAGATGAGGAAACTCATAATCTCAAACAAATTCATTGACTGCTCCCATGAAATCACTGCACTGATCTTATCAGGATCCACCAAAACTCCCTACTATGAGATCGCATGCCCCAGAAACTTCACCTCCCTAATCCAGAAGGTGCACTTAGACATATTTGCATAAAGTCGGTGATCCCGCAAAGAGCCCAACATGATTTGAAAATGATACCCATGATCTTCCTTGTATCCCGAGTAAACCAGGATGTCATCCAAGAATACCAAAATGAAAGATTCAAGATATTTGTGGTGCACTCTATTCATGAGATCCATGAAGACCGCAAGAGAATTGGTCAATCTAAACGGAATGAACAAGTACACAAAGTGGTCGTACCTGCTTCGGAAAGCTGCCTTCAGGATATCTGACTCTTTCAACCTGAGTTGATGAAAAAAACTCAAATATATTTTACATATCAAAATTTTCCTCTTAAACTGATCAAACAATTAATATAGTCAAGGCAAAGGATATTTGTTCTTGATGGTTTCCTTGTTCAGATTTTGGTAATAAATACACAACTGAAGGGACCCGTCTACCTTTTTCAAAAAGGGAACATGAGAGACCCAAGGGGAGACACTCAGGTGAATGAATCCTTTGGATTATAAATAGTTCAGCTAAATCATTAATTCCATCAATTCTTTTGGGAATAAATGATATGAGGGAAGAGATACTGGTTGTGTTCTCGGTGCCAAATCAATTGAGAACTCCACATCCATCTCTGGGGGTAAGCCTAAAAAATCGCCTGAGAATACCTCTGAGAACTCATCCACTACATGAGGTAACCCACCCTTAAGAGCGCAAACATAATCCAGTATCATGTAAAATGATAACTAGAAGATAATATTACCTATCTTTTGGAGTGGATTCCATATTTGACCCAACCAATGATCCCATTACCCACAAAAAACCTATGGACTGCCATCATGTTCCTTGAAACTCACCCACTGCCTATAGCAATCAATGTGTGGCTGAAAGTGTACAATCCAATATATGTTAAGGATCATGTCAAATAGATCCATATATATGACCAGAGATCTCACTCCTTCTCGGACCATGACACAGAAGCACACATGAGAGGCACCTGAGACCCTACTTCTTTTTTCTTTACTGCATCACAAACTCCATCGCAACAGATAAAAGATCAGTTGGTAAATTCAACATGTTCACAATATGGGTAGACATGATTGAAACGGAATCAACAGTATCAACAAGAGAAGTACCTATAGTATATTCAATCAAAATGGTAACTCAAACTGTTGACAGTCCTGCCTCAGATCCCATTGCTGCCCAATCCACCTCATGAAGATACCTTGACTCTTCTTGAGAAAAACCACTTTTTTGGGGATCTTCCCTGAACTGGATCTACCCAAAAGATGATCCGAACCTACCTCCATAGCCACCAAACTCAGATCCCCCCATCCTCGATAGTTCTGACTGAGCTGGCGCTCCCCTAGAAGGGACTGATCCTACCCCACTCTGGAGTGGATATTCCATAATGAAAAAACTCTTCAAGTTTCCCATACCACCACACTAATAATAGGACTAAAGAGGATATGTGTATTCTGGTCAGATAATATCTGGCCTCCCACACTAGTGTCACACAACCAACCTCGCATCAGAAGCCACCGAAGAAAACAGCTTGGAAGGTTGGCCTAAACTACAACATCCCTTATTTCATTTCTCCTACTGCTTTTTTTTCTTCTCAGAAGTGTTTCCACTTACCATTAATGACACTCTTCCAGATACCCCCCCATATGGTCGATCTATACCATGAAAGCTCTGTCAACCACATCAGCATATATTTTCATATTGAACAGGAAGACCCTAGAATAGATCTCTGGCCGATAGCCACTATCGAACTTCTGGGCCTTCATCTTTTCATTGGAGATCATTTCAAGAGCATACCATACCAACTCAGAAAAAAATTTGGCATACTACATCACTAAAAGATCCCCAAAACAAGTTCATAAACTCTCAATATCGAGGGTATGCCAAAACTTCAGGGCACTACTGGTCCTTGAAGATAATCTTGAAGTCCTTTCGGCCCATCTGATCGTTCATCCCAGCTTGAAGCACTAATTCCTACCACATACGGCTGGGAACCTCTAACAAGAAAGAGCCACACATCACCGTAACCTCCTCAGGTGTGTCTAGGAACTCAAACATGCACTCGATCTTCTCGAGCCACTCCCCTACTTCATGGGGTTCTGTGATACCTCCCAAAGTAGGAGGCTTGTTTTTATGAACTATTGGGATATGTCCTTACTAGGATCAAAATACTCTTCCCAAGATGGAGTAGGAGTGGGTGATACTACCTATCCTAGGTCTTAGACAACCCTGACCACAACTTCGACCATCCTTTGATCAATTGGAGAAGGGGAACTCTCTCCAGCGTCCTCCCGTGGGTGCATGAGAGATTGGGGGGGGGGGGCATGTTGCTACACCAGGAAATAATCACAAAATAAATCATCAGTACATATTTTTTGAAAACTTTCAGCAATTATATCAACTATAAATAAGTTTAAAACATCACAATAATGAAATAAATAACCACTTCACTCCCACCTGATGTATACGTGTAGTATGTAGCCTGCACGTCCCACCTGGAAGAGAAGTCAAACAAACAATCCTAGCATCTGAGGTAGACTCAAGGTTTGTCATGAGAGGTTCTGTCTAGACACCCTACATGTACCAAAACTATGAGCCCCAATAGTCATAACTCATTACTAATCAAACTCACCCCAAAATAATAATATTACCAAAAATGATAAACCTCATATGATACCATTTTTTCGCAAAATGAATCTAGTCTCCATTAAAACCAACACCCTAACCAATCAGCGGAAAGTCCCAAAGGGTGTTCCCTATCACCACAGGCTGGAAAAAGTGCCCAGGTATCATAAATATTTGTTTGGGAATGATTTACCTGAGTATGTATACATAAAACAACAAAAAGAAATCAATAAATTGAATCTGAAAATTACTAACCAAACAAGCCTTAAAAATAAAATTCAGAATGGAAAACATGGTATTAAACCTGACACAAGAGGTCCAAATATATATAAAAGTAGAATAAAAATATCCCAAGTAACACCACACAACAATGGGTCATCACTCGTGAGTCGTCTCCACAACATCTCACCATGGAAGCAAACTAACAACCCGAACCACCACCACCCAAGGCCTTGCCTTTATGTGTATCAAACATGATCAAGTTTACTTACACCAAAAGGTGTAAGTAGGGTGTGATATTATGATTGATATGATACCACCCAAATATTCCATATAGTAATCAATTAAAGATAAAAATCATGCATGTTTTAATAAAAAAGAAATTTTGGTAAAAATTTCAAAAGAATGAAACTTTTAAAAGTCAACCATTCACAAAGGACGATTTCAAAGGATGAAAAAATTTAAATAAAAAATGTAAAATAATGAATTTACTAGCCAAACACACCACAATCCAATGATGAATATTAAAGAGACAATGATCACTAATATTGGGAATATCCCTAGGCACTAGTTTGTTTCAAACCCCATGTACTTTGTATCTCAGTGTAAAGTAACTGTAACAATATATGTTCTTATACACAAGCCACTAGAAGGGAACAAACCCATAAACTATTGTTCCCTAATCATAATCATTATAGTTTTTAGTGTTGTCAATTTCCAACTTACCGAGTGAAACCAGGACGAAACCACACCAAATCACTAGCATAATAGTACACGTCTTCCCACCTAGATACTCGGGTTTTCCCAATTGTGATCGAACAATTTACACATGTTACAAAATAATTTTTTCATATAAAAACACCATTTATGGTCATACACACTCAAAAAATTAGTTACACAGGCCTTACATCATTTTTATTACTGAATAAACAATTTGGAATTTCCATAAAACATTTTCAAGGAATATAACCCATCTTTTCAATTAAAATACATCTAAAACCCTTATTTTAAAACCAAATTCACACCAATATTACCCCAAACCATAATTTTCAGTAGAAAAACATTTTAATAAGACCCTACCATGAATTATCAAACCACACCAAGTCATACAACATCAAACACACATTTAAAACAACAATTTTCACAAAGAAATGGCATTTAAAAATCAATTGTTTAAAAAATGACACCAAAAACAATTTTATCACCAATAGTAATTTAGAAGAATTAATCTAAAAATATAAATCAAGAAAGGTTAACTCATCTAGTATTGTTTACACATGGAATCACGTATCGCAAGTGTCAAAAATACCAAATCCTTGTGCGAAAGTTCAACCACACCACCGCTGCACCACATTGTTGTTAAATCAAACCTATAAACAAATGATTAGCCCATGAAAGCCATGAACAAACCCTATGTTTGAATCCCTAATTTTTGGAAATTATGAACTTCAAGAAAAATGGAAGAAAATCAAAGCAAATGGGAGGAGGAAGGAAGGAAACCCACTTACTTGAGAGATCTTGAAGAATTCACCCCTAATACACCATTAAGTGAATATACAAGCATCCAAAACTAAAATAGAGGTTTGAATAAGGTTGAGGAGGTTAAGTTGTAACTGAAATAGGGGGAAAAGCCTAAAAAATTAAGGAGTTATGAAATAAAAAAATTACCATTTCAAATCTAGACGATTTGAGAAAGCCTGAGAAATTTATTCATAATCCATGATTAGGATGAGCTCTAAAGAGGGAGAAACGAACATGGGGTGGGACTAGGGTAGTTGGTATCGGGTGAGAGGTGGAATCACGAAAAAAAATTGAATTAACTATGAATGATATAATTGCTTTTTAAAAACAGGAAATGGGCTCATAGGTTGGCCCAAAGCCTGAATAAATCACCCAAATCCACCAGGATTATGGATTTTTAAGGGGTTAAAATGGATATGGTAGTTTAAATAGGCCAGGTAAGGCCAAGTAGGAAGTAGGATGGATGAAATATTTTAAAAAACGAAGGTCTTATAAAAGAAACAATTTTTTTAAATCTGAAAATAGGCTCAAGTTTGGGACAAATCTTAAAAACCCACCATTCCCTTTAAAAATACATGGGAAACCCCCCAAGACAAAGAAATAATATAAATTAAATGATAAATTCCTTTAAAATAAGTCATAAATGTGACAATTATCCCCACCATGAAATAATTTCCACCCCATAAAGTCAACCCAAAGATTGACTAAAAAACAAGAATGAGTACTCTTTCTCAAGCCACAAAGTTTCATGGATATAATTACCATGATTCCAAAGGACCCAAACTAGTAGAATAGAATTTCCCTAAATCACCTTTTATTCGATATCAACTATTGCACCAATCTCTCAAAAATAGACAAATTGAGCACTATATCAAACTCCTCCCAATTCAGCACATGGGATGGATCTGGGTTGTACTTCTTCAGTTGAGAGACATGGAAGACATAATGGATAGATGTCATCTGAGAAGGAAAATCTAACCTATATTCCACATTTCCAAACCACTCATTAATCTCAAAAAGGTCTGACATATCTCAGTGTTATCTGTCTCTACATTCCCATGTGACGGTGACCCAACCAAGGTGTCACTTTCAAGAATACTTTACGACTCACCGAAAACTCTAGGTCATGATGAATTTGATCAGCGTATGATTTATGAAGACTTTGAGCTATCAATAATTACTTCCTGTCCAACTTTACCTTCCCAGACGTCTCTTGAACAAGGCTCTCCCCAATAGTGAAGTCTCACCTATCTCAGCCCAACATAAGGGAGACCGAAAAGGATGACTATAGATCACCTCAAATGGATCCATTTCAATCAAGAATTGGTAACTGTTATTACAGGAAAATTAAAACAATCCCAACTGTCTATTCCAATAACCTCCAAAGTCCAAAAAAATTGAACATACAATATCCTCTAGTATCTGATTCCCTCATTTTAGCTAATCGTCCAGTTGAGGATGGTATGTTGTGCTCGTCTTAATCTACGACCCTAAGGCCTTATAAAGGCCTTTTCAAAACTAAGATGTAAAATGTGGGTCTCTATCTGAGAAAACTACTAATGGAACAAAAGGAAGACTTTCCACCTCCTAAAGATAAAAACAACCCAACACATCCACTTTAGCAGTATATTTGATTGGAATTAAGTGGGATAATTTGGTCATATGATCAATCACTAACCATATGGAATTTTTACCCCGAGGTGTATGAGGAAATCCAATAATTAAGTCCATAGAGAAATATTCCCACTTCTAAGTAGTAATATCTAATGGATGTAGCAAACCGAAGTGCCTTTGGTGCTAAGCTTTCACCTGCTGACATATGTAGCATCTCAAAATGAATTCAGCTATGTCTTGTCTCATGCATGGACCCCAGAACTTATAACAAACATCATAATACATCTTTGTGGTACTAGGATATACATCCCACAGAGACTGGTGTCTATCCTACATCATCGCCTTTCATAGAGATGACAGAACTGCTGATCGACCCTTGAAACACAAGATGCCATTAGGAGATGAAGACAAATTAGAAGGCGTCTCCCCACCAATAAGAAACTACCTCGATCACTGACAAAGCTCATCACTGGGATTTTCCTATTGAATCAACTCTAATAGAGAAGGATTCAAATGAACGCTCACTACGAACACACCTCCATTGCGCTCCTTGTTCTCCATATGATTCTAAGAAAAGAGCCCCATCAGAGTCTACTCATCACTAGAATTCCTCAAGGCTTTCATATGTACTTTTCTACTCAAAGAATCTGCCACCAAATTTCCCTTGAATGGGGTATAGAAAATTTCAAAGTCAAACCCATGAAAGTACTCGACCTAACGATGTTTCCATAGATTGAGATCCTTCTGAGAGAAGCGAAAAACCATGATTTGTTTATTAGAACAGGCCAGAAACTTCTCCCCAAAGAGGTTATGACACCTTGTTTTCAAATCATGCATCACAACTGCTAGCTCCATGTTGTGGGTTGGGTAATTCTTTTCGTGTGGTCAGATTTGGAAGGATCTATACGCCACCACATGATCATCCTACATAAGAATGCACCCGATACCCATACCAGAAGAATCACAATATACCCCATTGACCTTTCCAGATTCTAGCAAGATCAACATAGGGGTGGTATTCAACTACCACTTCAGCTCCTCAAAGGATTCCTAACATTCTGAGCCCCAAAAAAACTGCACCGCTTTCTGAGTGAGTGTGGTCATGGGAGAAGGAATCCAAGAGAAATCTTGAACAAACCGCCTATAGTATCCTGCTAAGACAAGGAAAATCCTGATCGCAGACACATTCTTTGGCTTCTTTTAAGAAATCACTGCACTAATCTTCTCAGGATAAACCAAAACTCCCTGCTTAGAGATTATTTTCACCAAAAACTTCACCTCCCTGGTCCAGAAGGTGCACTTGTACAACTTTTCATAATGATGGTGATCCCACAAAGTACCCAACATGATTCCAAAATGATGATCATTCTCTTCCTCAGATCCATAGTAAATCAGAATGTTATCCACGAATACAATAATGAAAGAGTTGAGATATTGGTGGCTCGCCTTATTCATGAATTCAATGATGAACACTGGAGCATTGGTCAATCTGAAGGGCATAACCAAGTACTCAAAGTGGCAGTACCTACTTCAGAAAACTGTCTTTGGGATACCTGACTCTTTTACCCTAATTCAATAGTATCCTGAATAGAAATAAATTTTAGAAAAACACTTTTCTCCATTAAACTGATCAAACAAGTCATCTATTTGGGGAAAATGATATTTTTTCTTGATGGTTACCTGGTTCAGCTTGCAGTAATGAATACAAAACTGGAGGGACCCTTTGCCCTTTTTTTTCAAAGAGAAAAAGAGTGAACCAAGGAGAGACACTCGGGAAAATAAATCCTTTGGATTCTAAATAGTCCAGCTTAATCTTTAATTCCATCAATTTGGTGGGGACCACACAATATTAGGGAATATATATTGACTGTGTTCTCATCACCAAATCAAATCAAGAACTCCACATCCCACTCCAGGGGTAATCCTGAAAAATCAACTGGGAATACTTCCAGGAACTCATCCAATAAATGAGGTAACCCACCATCAAGAGAACAACCATCATCCTCTATCATATGTGATGATAGCTGGAAGATAATATTCCCCAACTCTGGGAGAGGAGGTATCATACAACCCAACTGAGGATCCTATTCCCCACAAAAAACCTACGGACTTCCATCATGTGCTATGAAACCCACCCACTGCCTATAGAAATTGATGTGTACCTGAAAGTGTACCATCCAATCCATGCCAAGTATCACATCAAATAGATCCATATCTAAGATCAGGAGGTCCCACTCCATCTCAACCCCTAACACAAAAAGTGAACACAACAGGCACCTGAGACCCTACTTCTTCTTCTTTCCCAGTGGAATCCCTAAATCCATCATAAAAATTCAAAATATCAGTTGAAAAATTCATTATGTTCACAATAAAAGAAGAGATTAATGAAACAGAAGCATCGATATCAATAAGATCCATAACTGTAGAAGATGCAATCAAAATGTTACCTGAAAATGTTTACAGTTAATAGAGATAATATTTTAATTATTTTTAATATGTGTTTAAATGCTTTAACCATTGAAAATTAATCAATTTGATCTGATTTGTATCATTTTCGTGTTTTTGGGAATTATGGTCTTAATTGTGGAAATTGGTTAATTCTGTATATTTATTAGTTTTGTGGAGCTTTTATATTTTTGGAATATCTTTAACATTTTTGATCAAAATCAATTGATACATTTGTTTAGAATTTACATGCTTGTGGGATTCAAATTTTCCTTCTGAACCAATTTCTAATTCGACAAAAAATTTCCCATAAAAATTAATCAAGTGGAAAATGTTTGTTTGCTGATAGAATAGAACCCACCATAATTAATGAGAAATATATCGACCTACATATATCCAAATTTAGTGATTCTATTTGGAGGAGAAATAATAATCCGAGTCTCATTCTTCCATTAAATTTAATGAAAAAATTTGGTCATTAAGTCTTCTTTTAAATGATTCCAAAAAGAGGAATTTGAAGTGTCAACTCGGGCACAAAATGTTGTCATTAGTAATTTGAGTATAAATTTTGGTAAACTTTTCTAAATTCACTGATATTTTGTGGAACCATGAACAAGATAGAGGTAAACAATATTTATGAACACAATATTCCATGATTTAGCCATTTAATTTTCTAACCGGACTCAAACTTTCAGTGGAGTAATTATAGAGGGAAATTTTATACTCCACCAGCCTATAAATAAGAGTGTTCACTTCCATTAAAGGGGGTTGAAAAAGGTGCAAGAGGGGCTGTGATGTAGGATTGGATTCTTGATGTGATTTTTATTTTCTCTTATATTTTTTCTTAGTTTTATCATGCTCTCTTCTTACCCTTTCAACTCTATTACCCTTTACATGGAGGGGTAAAATATTTGAGTGATTGAGGAAGGGGAAGTTGCACTCTTGTTATATAGGAGTTTTGTGGTTCAATGTAAAACCATATTTTCCTTTTTAATGGTTTATATTCTCAGTTTTTACCAATTCTCCTAATGTGATTGTGTTTTGGGTTTGGTGTATTCATCTTTAATAGCTTTAGTTGAAGAATTTTAATCTCCCTCCGCCTTGTGTAATTGGTCTCGATCGAGACGATTGTGTTAGGTGTTGGGTGTCCAATGATCGTTAACACATGTGTGAAACTAGTGAACATTTTCTAGAGTTATAAATATAAAAAATACCCGATCAGGACTTGCCTTATTTGTTTAGGAATTTTTTATGAACTTCAATGCACATAAAAGTGTGTTCCATTTGTTTTTTTAACCAAGGGTGATTGATAACTCGATCAAGGAATATTTAATTTTTCCTTAAAAATGAAGATAAAAAAGATGATATTTGTGACTATGATGACATTGAAAAATGTGGCCCTACCCTGACCCCAACACTCTCTTTATCCATTAGTGTTAAATGTTTAATTTTAATTGCTTTCTTTATTTTTCAACTCAAACAATTTGGAAAACAACATTTTATTATTTCTTAAATTTAAGTGACAAACATAATTGTTGTGCACTCCTATTTGGAGACAACCTAGGTCACCCACTTTACTTCATTTTAACTTAGGTAAAGTTTGTTTTTGTCACACCCCATTATAGGTTCATGTCAACAATCTCTCCTCTGATCCCATTGGTCCCTGATCCATCTCATGAAGATGCCTAGTCTCTTCTCGAGAAAAATTGCTTCTCTAGGGATCTTCCCTAAACTGTCTCTACCCAGAAGATGATCCAAACCAGCCACCATAGCCACCAAACCGAGATCCCTCCATCCTCGATGGCTCTGATTGAGATGGAACTCCCCTGGAAGCCACCGATCTTTCCCCACTCTGGAGTGGTCATGCCATCCTACAAAAATGTTGCAAGTGCCCCATATCTCTACACAGATAATAGGGATTTGAAGTATATGTGCATTCTAGTCAGATGTTCCCTGGCCTCCCACACTGGTGGCACACAATGAACCTCGCATCAGAATCCACCGAAGAAAACTTCCTAGAATGTTGGCCTGAGCTACCACCTCTCTTATTTCCCTACTCCACCCGCTTCCTTTTATTCTTAGAAGTGTTTCCACTTCCCATTACTGACACTATCCCATAGAAACAATTCCTCAACTTATGGTTGATCTCCACCAAGAAATATCTATCAACCACTTCAGCATAGGTTTTTAGCTTGAACAAGAAGACCTAGGATTAGATCTCTGGCTGTAAGCACCTCTCGAATTTCTGGGCATTCATCTACTCATTGGATACCATTTTTAGAGCATACTAGACCAACTCAGAAAAATGGTTGTCATAATCAATCACTAAAATATACCTCTGAACAAGTTCCATAGACTCTCAAGATCGATCATATGCCAAAACATCAAGGTAGTACTCATCCTTGAAGAAAACATTGAAATCCTTCCAGTTCATCTGCTAGGGCTTCCCAGCTTGAATCACTAATTCCCACCACCTACGGTTGGGACCCTCTAATAAGAAAATGGAACATTTCACCCTGACCACCTTAGGTGTTCCCAAGAACTGAAACATGTGCTTGATCTTCTCTAGCCACTCCTCTACTTCTTGGGGTTCTGTGCTACCTTATAATGCAGGAGGCCTATTCTTTAAGAACTCCAAGGATTTGTCCTTCCTAAGACTAGACTCCTCTTCCCTAGCTAGAACAGGAGTGGGTGATACTCCCCATCATAGGGCTTGGATAGTCCTGACCATATCTTCTTCCATCATTTGATCAATCCGTGATGGAGAACTCTCTCCGACGTCCTCCCGTGGGTGCATGGGAGCTTTCTTGGGTGACATGTTTCTACACAAGGAAATAGTCAAAAAATGAATCGTCTGTTAAAAAATTCTGAAACAAAACCATAAATTACATCAAATATAAATATTTCAAACACATCACAATAATGAAATAAACAAACACTTCACTCCCACCTGATGTATATGTGCAGTTTGCAGCCTGCCCATCCCACCTGGGAGAGAAGTCAAAGAAACAATCCGAACATCCTTGGGTGACCCAAGGTTTGTCACGAGAGGTACTGTCCAGGCACCATACTCATAACCAAAACTCCATGATCCAATAGTTTTAGCTCCTATCTAACTAGACTCACCCCAAAATAATAATATTACACAAAAAATATAAGCCTCCTCCAATACCATTTTGTCATGAACTGAATCTGGTCTCCATTAAAAATGACAACCAAAAAAGTTTGTGGAAAGTCTCTAAGGGTGTTCCCTATCCCCATGGGCTAGAAAAAACTGCATGGGTATTATAAATATTGGTTTGTGAATGATTTTCCTGAGTTTGGATACTTAAAACAACAAAAACAATAAATAAATCAAATCTGAAAATTACCAACAAAAAAACATTAAATAAAATTCAGAACTGAAAACATAGTCTTAAACATGACACAATAGGTCCAAATATATATAAAACTAGCAGAAGAATATCCCAATGAACACCACATGACAAGGGGACATCACCGACGAGTCGTCTCTGCAACATCGCACCATGGAAGGAAACTAACAACCCGAACCACCATCATATAAGGAATTTCCTTTACCTATGTGAAACATGCTCAAGTATACTTATATCCAATGGTGTAAGTATGGAGTGAGCCTAATACTAATTGTATACCACCAAAATTTTCCATATAGTAAGCAATAAAGGATAAAAATCATTTAAGTTTTAATAAACAAGAAATGGTGGCAATAATTTCTAAAGAATGAAACTTTTAAAAGTAAACCATTTACAAAGGATGATTTCAAAGAATCCAAACATTTCAATAAAACATGTAATATAATGAATTTTATATCCAAACACACCCCAATATAATGACTAATATGAAAGAGTCAATGAGAAATAATCTTCTGAACATCCCTATGCACTAGTTAGTTTCGGGCCCCATGTACCTCGTATCTCGGTGTAAAGTAAAAATAAATTTATCTATTCTCATGAATGAGAAACTAATATGGAACATAACCATAACCTAGTGGTCCCTAATAATCATTATTGTAGTTTTTTAGTGTTTTCAATGTCCGAATTACTGAGTGAAACATGGACAAAACCACTCCAGATCAGTAGCATACTAGTACATGTCCTCCCACCTAGATACCAGGGATTCCCCCATTGTGATCAAACAATTTCCACATGTTACCAAATTCAATTTTCTTATAAAAACCTCATTTATGGTTATACACACTCGAAATAGAATCTACACATGATTTTCACCATTTATATAACTCAATAAAACATTTAGAATTTCTATAAAACATTTTCGAGGAATATAACCATACTTTTCACTTAAAATCCATCTAAAACCCATGTTTGAAAGAAAAATACATATAAATATTACCACAAACCAGAATTGGAATTAGAATTTTTTTTGGATAAGACCCTCCCATGAATTATAAAAGAGCCCCAAGTGGTAGAATATCAAACACATATGTAAAACACCCATTTCCACACAAAAATGGCATTTAAAAATGAATTTTTTAACAAATTCCACCAAAAATATTTTTCACATAAATCATAATTAAGGAGGAGTATTCTAAAAATATAAATAAAGAATGTATAACTCATCTAATTGTGATTATACATGGAATCACCTACCTCAAGTGTCAAAAATACCAAATCATTGTGCAAAAGTTCAACCACACCACCACCACACCACAAGGTTATTAAATAAAACCTAAAACCACAATATTAGCCCAATAAACCCATGATACAACCCTAGTATTTAATCCCTAAATCATGTAAATTATTAAATTCCAGAAAAATGGAAGAAAACCTAAGAAAATGCGTGGAGGAAGGAAGGAGACCCACATACTTGAGAGATATTGAAGAAATCAACCCAAATACACCAATAAGTGATTATCCAAGCACCAAAACTAAATTTCAGGTAATAATAAGGATAATGAGGTCAATTGGAAACTGAAATAGGGGAATAGAGTAAAAAATGAATGAGTTATGAAAGAAACAAATTACCTTTTCTAGTATGGATGATTTGAGAAATCCTGAGAAATGTTGCCCTAATCCACGATGAAGATGAGATCTAAGGAAGGAGAAATGAACATGGGGAACAACTAGGTAAGTTTGTATCAGGTGATAGTGGAATCAAAAAAATAACAAAAAATTGAATGAGATATGAAAGAAATATATTTTTTTAAAACAGGAAATGGGATCAGAGGTTGGCCCAAAGCCTAAATAAATCACCCAAATCCACCACAATAATAGATTCCTAAGGGGTCCAAATGGATATGGTGGTTTGAATAGTTTATGGAAGGACAAGTAGAAAGTGGAATGGATGAATTTTTTTAAAAAATTAAGGAGTTATAAAAGATTTTTTTTTTAAATTTGGAAATGGGCTCGCGGTTGGGCCCAAATCATGAAAACCCACCATTTCTTCAAAAAATACATTGGAAAACCCCCCAAAACAAAGAAAATATATGAATTAAATGAAAAATACCTTAAAAATAATTCATTTATATTATATGATTTCCATATTTAAGGATTAATATTTTATATAATAATGAATTATTAGATCATTTCTTGAGTAGTGGTAGATCCAGTGCACCGGTGGAACATGATTTGATCAATTCTAGATCTATTATTGCTGGAAGATCCCAAGAGATATATTGGTGTGGAACCTTTTTTTTTGGATTATAATATTCTTGAATTTCATTCTATAAATATACTTTGAATTATTTTTATTCACTTATAGGCATTTCTGTTATGAAGACTTGATCTAGTTTGATCTCAAGTGTTACTCAGTTATTGTCTCTTGATGGGTTTTAGAGATTTTCATCATCAAGCATAAGGTATTAAGTTCCTTAACAAATTGGGAACTTGTATACTTGTATTACCTCGATGTGATACATGTTTTGGCATATATTTTTTGAAAATAATAGCACATGTGAGTGTGTTTTTAGCCTGTGAGACCAGTACATAGTGCTTGATTCCATGAGTATGCCTATTTAGATTATTAGAAAATGTTTGAAATTGATCACATATGCTTGTATATTGATACAAAATCTCATGATGATATTTATTATTCTACCTATATAAGATCGAACCTATTTTGTGTGATTATCATGACTTTTGAGGTATTTCTATTGTTACACAATATCAGTGGACCATTGTAGCATTGTTATCCTTTAGAGTGGGAGGGCACACAACATTCCATGATGATAATGATGGACTTGAGAACTAATTAGGGGTATAATGATCTTGAGGCTATAAATGAGGTAGTATAAGTGAGGTGTGATGACTATATAGCTTGAACCTAGGCGTAGATAGGGTATGATGTCCTTGTGGATTGACCTATGATGGAGATAGGGTGTAATGACCATATGGACTAACCTCGATCGTTAGCTTTGGAACTTCTTAGAGATACCCATTAGACTTATTTATAACTTTACTAATTAGTTTAGTTTAGACTATAATTCAGGTATAGAACCAAAGAACTTATGGACAAGGCTCGTGATAACTTGTTTATCACATGATCACTCAATATATGCTATGGTTTTTGGCTTTCTCATTTACATTTATCATGGTATAGACATATTATACTTGTGAATTCATGTTAAATATGAATTGGTGGTGTCTTATAGGGTTTTATTACTCAACATGGGCATGGTAATATCAATATGTGAATAAAATTAAATTATTAGAGATATGGGTAAGGGTAAGGTTCCAACAACAGAGATCTGAGATGAGGATTATGATGTTTTTTGTCGTACTTGTAACACTTAGATGTTTTTATAAAATATTTTCAATAAATAATCTTTATTCCTTAGTATCTTGATTTTCATGAAATTGTCAGTTTAAATGAATTTCGAGATGACCATAGTATAAATAACCATTATATCATAACTGTAGGTTAGCATGAATAAGTATAACTAACTTTTGAAAATGCATAGTGAATTCATGGGCTATAAATTATTTATGAAAAATATAAATCAATTATATATTTATACTATTTAGTGAATTAATTTTTTAAATGATGTTAATGAGATATATATATATATATGTTATATAATAAATAAAATATTTTTTATATTCATCCAATGGGAATTTTAGTTATAGGGTATGAATAAACCCTATTTGATGTATAAAAACCTATTTTTTGAAGGGTAATTTTACACCTTTGAATGATGAACCCCATTTCAAATTATGATTTTGACACATTAATAACTTTTATATGAAAACATTAACATGTTATCTTGAGTTATTATATATATAAATTTTCTTTGGATGAATTTATGACATTTTTTGATAACATTGATGTTTTGATGAATAGAAAAAATACACTAAATTTTAAGAGAAAAAAACTTTTTTCATCGAAATAATTAATATAGTAAAATTATAATATTTAATGGTTTTAAATTATAAATTAATATAATTTTATCATTCAATATAATTTATATAAATATTATTACATTTACATTGAATTCATATGTAAAAACATTTCAATATTTTGTAATGTTTTAACTTTTAAAAACCCATTCTTTCATTCTGACAATGTGATTGAATTTAAATTTACTACTAAAACTTATGTATTTTAAATTTTTAAAAATAAAATAAATATTTGGAATCATTAAGTAAAAATTATTTTAATAGGATACCTTTATTTTTGGGAATTTTGAATAGTAACTTTGGTAATTTTTTTATTACCATGGTTGATTGTAAATCAGGTACTTAAAGGTAAAAGTAATATTATAAAATTACTTTAAAACCTGTAAAAATAATATTTAATGACTAAATTCAACCATTATAATCTATTTTTATAAATGGAATCACTTAATGACCACTTGTCCATGAATATGACATTAATTTTAATAAAATCAATGAATGTGACAAAATGTCACACTTTCTTTCTATATAAGTATGTTAATTTTAATATATCACTAACCAAGAGATAATATCTACTACAGATAGTCTCTAAAAATATAAAGTAATTACATACATCATAAAAATTTATTTATAATTTTTAAAAATTAAATAATTACCGGATGACACAATAGCGACACAAAAATTATTTTATTAATGGAAATGTCAAACAAATGATTTTATAAATATTAAAAGAAATATAATTTAATAAATTAAGGTTATACAAAAAATTAATAGGTGATTATGAATTTTTTTTATCATATTAAATTTTTTGGTTTGAAGTAATCTTCTGTGTGTATTTTATATAAAATCAAAGGAATTAATAGTGTCAAAAGTGACACTATTGATATTTTATAAAAATAACATTTTATTATATTATTTAAAAATCATAAAAATATTCATAAATTAAAAAGTGATAATTATAAGGTCTAAAATTTCATAAAATATCCATTTATGTTAAATTAACACCATATAAGTAAATATTTATAACCATTAAATATTAAGAATATTATGACCAAAATTAAAATTAAATCGATTAAAAGAAAATAAATCAAAATTATAAAGTTAAAAATAAAATAAAAAAAATGTCTACAGTATATTGGTTGAGATGATTTATACCCATACTAATATTATATTCTTAATAATTCACTTTGGATCAATTTTAATTGAAAATTGAATTTATATTGTTTTTATAGTTTTGGTTTTTCCACAGGTTCCCCTCCCTTCTCTTATAAAGGGAACCACTCCTTCTCTTATTATAACACCTCTAAAGCACTTTTACTCATAAAAAACCTTCCCATTTCCTCTACCAACTTTCCTAACTTCATTCTAGAGGCCACACTTTGGTCAGAAAGCTATCCTAAGGAGGCCTTTTGTTCAAATTACAAGGTGATACATGAAAATAGGTAATTGTTTTATCACCACTTTTAAAATTCTTTTCTTCTTATACTTCCTATTATTATGTTGTTTCCATAATAAATTAATAGATATTGTATCTTCTAAATTATTATATTTTATTATAACTATGATACAACCTTATACCTCATTTTATCCATCCTATGAATAACCATATCAATATGCGTGTGTATGTATGACTTACCGTCTCCACACCATGGTGTAATATGTTATTAAAAAATACTTATTTGGATAGGTATAATGATAGATATAATGGATGTAAAAAATGAATATATCTTGATAATTATTCAGTATAACTAATATACCATCTAATTCCGTACTATTTAACCATCAAAGGAAATGATATCGTCACTCATGCGCACGTATGACATACTGACTCCTCGACGCGGTGAGATTCATTATCCAAATTAATAATTCAAGAATGATTATAAAATTTATAAGATGAGTGAAAATAGAAATTATGAAATTAATTTCATTCTATACATGAATAAAATATATCCTAATCATTACAAACATGACTTACATGACAAAACAGGAATGGAGAAGTGCAGCAGTTAACAGCCAAAATAATGGCAGTATTGAAACACTATTAACAAAATGATATAATAGGATCATATATGATATCATAAATATGAATATGGTTTTGGAATAATTTAATAACATACTTTATCCATTATATTATAGGTTCATATACATATGAAGGATATTTGACCTCAGGTAAGGGATAATTTTTCAATTTCATTATTATCCAAGATTATTTATTCGTAAGTATTTACTAGGGTATATTTATCATAGAAATAAATATTTCATAAATAAATAATATTATTTATATTATTATAATATTTTTAAAGTAATTTTTACCCATTGGTTAAATTTTATTAAAGGTTATGGAATGAATATTTCTTTTGTTTTCCATACAAGTTACTTTTTGACTTTACTGACAAGAGTACACGAAGAATGTTTTTTAACTTATATGTCATGAACAGATTTTTAAACTTTCATAGAAAATTATTTTCATTTAGATTTCTTTAAAATATTTAAATTTTATTTTTAATTTTATTATTTTATTTTAAAATTTCTTGGTAAAAAGAAAATGTTTTTGAAGAAGAAAAGATATTTTCCTCAAGAATTAATTTCAAGTGTTTTATCAAAATTATTTTACATTTAAGATAATATTATTTAAATATGGTTATGTTTATATCCCTATAATAATTGTTATTTGAGTTGTATTTATGATGTAATTCTATTTTTGAACTCCATTTCTTTTATATGGAATATGATGCAGTGATGTTTAAGAAACTCATTTTTTCTCTCTGGGTTATACTATGATTTATGTTTTTGTGTAACACATAAGAATGATTTAATTATGAGATGGGTGGGACAAATAGATACCTCCAATTAAATGGGTAAATATTTATTTCTCATGATATATACATGATTGGAATGTCGAGTAAATATGGTTCAATAATACAGGGATGGAACAATATGTAAACCCAGTTTAGTACTGTACTTTGTCCAGTATGATGGTCTTGGATTTGAGCATTGGATAATATGGAAATGATTTTCTATGCTTATGTGTATTCCAAAAAAACATCATGTATTATGTTATTAATTTTAGGATTATATCCATTAATTCTTATGAACTTTTATACCAGGACATGATATCCTGATATTTCGCATACAGGAAAAGATTTTAGAATGTTATATTCTTATGTCTAATGTTTATGACATGATTGATATTTACCTTGTATACCCTTACTAATCATTTGAGCTCACCCTTTCATATGTTTTCTTTCCGTATGTCATGAAGAATGGTATTATGTAATCTTTTTCAAAAAGGAGTCTAGTTATAAAGAAATAAGTGGGAGAAAATGTAGATGTGTTATGAACCAGTTTTTTATGTTTCCCATTTTCTAAAGACACTATACCTATATGGTCCTTTCATGATTTTCTCATATGTTTTAATAAATGTATTTAAATTTTAATGTAATATCAATGTATATAAAGTTTGGTTAATTATAGTTGGTATCAAAGGAAAGGTATAGTTATCCTATGGAAACTAGGATGAGAAAGCCTTAGTAAGAACCCTAAGGATGTGTCTAAATATAGGTTACAATACATGTGATTTAGAAATGACCATGAATAACCCTGGATAAAAACTAATGTGACCTAAACATAAATTTAATTCTTGATTATGTGGTTTTTCCATTATGATTAGTGTTTCTCACACTACGATTCATGGTTTTAGTCAACGGGTGGAACCCGAAGGAACCACGTTAATGATGAATGCGATTGGAAATGAAACGATTGTCCCCCTGAGCAACCAAATGTTGTGGGAGTTGGAATGAAAAATCCTTTATCCATGCTCAAACAAAATTCTAAAGCTATTAATCATGCATGACTTCCAAATAAGCAAAGGAGAGAGAAACATTCTGTTGATTCCTTCATGAGGAAACATCCACATTCATTCAGAGGGTCTTTTGATCCATTTGTGGTTGAAAAAAGGATCAGTACCACTGAAAAGATATTTTTAGTTATACAATGTTCTAAACTTGATAAATTAATCTTAGTAGTCTATTTTTTGGAAGTTGAAGCTGATCAATGGTGGAATCTTATCAAGAATACAAGTCAAAAAGATGAAACTGAGTCCATGGAATGGGAAGAGTTAAAGAACTTATTTTTCAATACGTACATTCCTTGTATTCTTCAAAAAAATATTGAGAAGGAGTTCCTTAAACTTAAGAAAAATAATTATAAATCATTGGTACCTACAAATAAAATTTTACAAGACTTTCGAGGTATGCTTCTAGAATTATCATCTAACCCGAGAGTAAAATTGATCAATTCTTTAGTAGCTTAAAACCATGTTTCTGAAGGGAATTAGCCCGAAATGACTTTAATAGCTACGAGGAAATTCTTCAATGTGATCTCAAGGTTGGGATGGATATTAGAGTAACCAATCACTTCTATGTATTTGATAAGAAGAGAAAAATGAAATTAAAAGGAAAATATAAAGACCACACTAAAAAGAAGACGAGTTTTCCCTTATTCTCAATATGTGGAATGAAACGTGGAGAAAATTGTCTTAAAGGGACGAGTGAATGTTTTAAGTGTGTAAAATAAGGTCACTGGGTAGTTGAATGCATAAGTGATGGGAAAAAGATGTCTAATGATGTGATCAAAGAAAATGATACACCGAATTCACCTCTTACACTTCAATGCTACAAGTGAAAGGAAATTTAGTATTATACCAACCAATGACATAATTCAAGGGTTATTGATGATGATCAAAGTCAACAAACAATTAAGGCCAAAGACAAAGTAAAGTCACCTGAAATCACTATCAGCAACATGGAGTATGATAATGAAGTGGTGAAAGGTAAACATACCATCCACTATAAAGTAGAAAATGTTTTATTTGATTTTGGATCCACCAACTATTTTATTTCTGAATAATTTTCTAATTGTATCTTTATATTTCCTCAATAATTGGATGTTGAGTTAGCTATGACAACTCTTAATTTCACAACAGTCACATCAAAAGTTTATAATTATTCTCCAGTTTAAGTTTGTGGGAAAGTGATCCCTTTAAATACAGTGATCCTTGCTATAGTGGAATTCTATTTGATTCATGTCATGTATTGGACTTCTCTATATGGAGTTCATATCAACATCCAAGTAATGGAATTCACATTTCATATTCCTGATCAATCTATGATTATCTACTAAATCATGGATTAATATAGCCTTACAATAGAAATTTATTCCATCTTATGGGTTTTGATTCCTACAAAAGAAGGTTATTTATCTCAAATGGATGGGGATAAACTCATGATTAAGAATAAACCCATTGTTTGGGAGTTTTATAATGTATGTACAGAGGCTTTTCTAGGTCTTTCACATAATCGTCAAGTTTTTCTTCAATAAAACTCTTACTCGGTGCTATACATATTTCAAATTCACCTTATATAATTTCCCCAATTGAGTTGTTGGAATTGAAGAAGAAACTCTAAGAAAATCTTGATAAGGGATTCATATGCCCTAGTGTGTCACCTTGGGTAGAACCTTTTCTATTTTTTAAGAAGAAAGACGGATCAATGAGGATCTGTATTGATTATTGAGAACATAACATATAAGGCCCCAGCCATAAACATTTATTAATATTGAATTAAATGAATAATTCACATTGAGGATCTTTTCAGGTTTAGAGTTTTAGAGAATTAGGACATAACTGTTACATCTCAAAAGGTTACAAAGTAGACACTTCTACTAAGTTTCCATAGAATAAAAAAAACTCTTAAAAAGAAACATGTCTAGTTCCATGTTTTATATAGCATGACTTTCCCTTGATCCCATCCTTGACCCTATTACACATTAAGTCCTGTGAAAAACATTTCAAGAAACTTGGGGTGAGCATAAAAAGCTCAGTAAGGGATACACAAAGAATGAGAAATGTTAGTTTTTCAATCATCAAGTAAACCATGTATATTTTATCAAAGTAATATCTTCACCTTCATGAAGTAGTAAGAACTCTTCACTGAATAAAATATAATTACTTACCCTTTTGTAACCAAAGGATTACCATAAAACCCATATAAATAACACATACCATATAAAGGTAACTTGAGACATAAACATACTTAAGTGGAATAACCATACAGTCGACTTCCACACATATCACTTAATGGAATAGCCATACGGCCAACATCCATATATACTTAATGGAATAGCCATACGGCCATCTTCCATACCCAATGCATTGGAGGTTATAACATAACCACCCATCCTGGTATTCACTGTACCACCCGTCATAAGGTTTATCAGGTAACCACCCGTCAAATGTCCAAGTACCATTATAAAATCATAAGACATAAAACAAATATAATGGAAAGAAAACATTTCCAAACTTTGATCACAATATATCACATAAATATATTGACATAACAAATCCATTATAAAAACCATTTTCAATACCAATATACAAAAAATAGTATATGGTATTTATTTCATTTTAAAAACATTACGGCTTGTTGAGGAAGCCAAAGACCAAATAATACTCACGAAGGTGGAAAAGGTCGTTGTCATCGCGTACGTTAAAAGAAACATTCCTTTTTGTCGTTTAGTAAAACGATTCAAGAAAAAAGATTCCTTTTTTATAAAAGTAAAAGTCAAAGGGGTTTAGACACCGTATAAAAGAAAGTTGTGTATAAAACGAAACGTGCCTTAATGAAAAGAGATTGAGACGAAGTCCCTTACCTCGGGTCCGACTTGACTCCATTGTTCTTTAACGTCCGGAATAATAAACTTGAGTTAATTCATACTTGGTTAAGAACCTTTTTCAAGCTTATTATTCCTTTTATATCACTTATTGCCATGTTATAAACATTATGTAATCATTTAAGTTAATATTGTTTTTTTTTCGATATTTGGTTCTTAAGTTGAAAGTAGACTTTTACAATTACATGTTGTTCGTGTGGTCAAAGGTTCATTATATCCAGAATGACATTACTGATTTGGATATCATATATATCATATATATCCAGCATATACATGTATTTATAATATTACATAATCATTTAGAGGTAAGAAATTAAATGCACCGTTCACGGAGACGGTAAGCCGTACGTACGCATGAACGCTACTTTCATTTGTTTGTCATATTAATGGAATTAAAACTAAATGAGAGGTATGTATATTTTAATTCCAGAATTATATTAATAATTTAGATGTAACATACATCATATATATCCATTATATATATGTACTTATAATAGTACATTACATTTGGGGATAAGAAATGAAATGCACCGTTCATGGAGACGGTAAGCCATATGTACGCATGAACGCTACTTTAATTTCTATATCATACATT
This sequence comes from Viscum album, assembly GCA_963277665.1. Taxonomy (NCBI): domain Eukaryota; kingdom Viridiplantae; phylum Streptophyta; class Magnoliopsida; order Santalales; family Viscaceae; genus Viscum; species Viscum album. The sequence continues at coordinate 1,918,232,045 of OY728135.1, read as the reverse complement.
AATGGAAAGAAATAATAACGATACAGAGGAATATTATAATTCCAGTATAACATAATATATAATAACTTTAAATCCATCCTTTATACATCCCACATATGGCATTAACGAATCAAATCACTTTGAGGGGGCGGTAGTCTGCACTTCCTAAAATAAAATTATCGTGTTTACCCACAATGGAAACCATAAAGGTATACCACAAATTAAAAATACAGAAGCATAATGAAAACATAAACATAAAATATATCATATATAAATAGAGTGACATCTTAATGGCCACCATTAAAGGTGTTTAAAAGAATATTGAACAATCATCGTTTCGTGAGGAAGAAATTCGCCAACCACAGAAACAGTATGTTATTTAACCATTAGATGTAGATGTGTGTAAGTGTAGCTCGAAAGCTTCTTATAACAACTCCTTGTATATTGAATATACTGGAGTTGTTACAAAATAAATTAATAAAAAGATTTTAGGGGGTTGGAGAAGCAAAATAAATCAAAAGAACACAAGTGAAGACATCACCTTAAAATCAGGTAACTCTCTTAGATTTGAGCTCAAAGGATTCCTTGGGAAGTCTTCTGCCCAAAGTGAGGCTTCAAGGAGTAATAGAGGGATGTGGAGAGACAACATGGGCAGGGTATGGCCGAGCCAAAGGCTTTGGAAGTGTGGGTAAGGTGGTAGAGGTGGGGGCCTTTTATAAGAGGAGAGGAGGGGCACTCTTGGAATGTAAGGAAATGTTACTTTATTTTAGAATGAGTTTCGGATTTTAATGGTCCCACATTGATGTGTTTCGAGGATAAGGTGATAAGGGTTCGAAATACACCCATACAATAGGTTTTTGACATGTGTAGGTCTTAGATTTTACATTATCTTTCCATTTTATTTAAATCATTAAATAATGAGGTAATCGCTACATCATCATGGTGTCATAAATAATTTAATTTATATAATGTCTAAAAATTATAAAAAAACTACTATGATGTAGTAAATCTTTTTACCTTTCCAATGAATATTTATAGTCAAAAATATTATTTGTGTAACAACATGTAAAAATTGTTTTAGTAAAATAAATCATGTTTGTGTCATTTTTACTTTAACATTAAATAAAAAGTTATTTTTGTAATTTCCCAACCTAAGTGACTCCATGGGGTCCCCAAGTTGACCCATGGATTTTCTTGGTCTGTCATGACACATAAAATGAGGGTAAGACATGTTTCAAGCTCATCTCATACTATTAAAATATTATTTTTACCTTAAACTACACTAATTACCTCTAATCGCGATTAAAAACTTAATAAGTTACTATTCACCAAAAAATTATTTTAATCCCATTGAACCACATTTTATTTCTTAATGACAACCATGTATATCTGATTTTTGAAATTCAAAACACAGAGGTGGTAAAATTTCATTTAAACTAAAAATCAGTTTTTTACGTACCACTTAGTGGTTTCACTATTCATCAAAATTGATGTTTTTCAGAAAAATACCAAAAATTAACCCTAAGCTATATTTGATATTCCGAATTAAAAAATAAAGTCTATTTTACAAAATTAAAAACATATAATTTGAATTAATTAATTTAATAATTAATTCCCGTTGTCAGAGCAAATTGCATGTTTTCATGAAACAATAAGTATCAAAAGATTGACACTAGTTTAAGTCCGATTTCAAAGTGAAATTAATTCCAACGACCATTATTGGATTTAATGGTAAAAATCTATTCTAATTTCACTATAAAACAAATTCAAAAGATAATCTAATTATATAAATAAATTTGATTAAAAATAGGTTTTGAATTAAAATACAACATTTTACATTATTCATTAAAAAAATGAACTTTATCGGAAAAATACAAAAAATTTACACAAAGTAAATTTTGATGTCCCGATTCTAAAGAAGAGTTTTATTTGGTCCAATAGAATGTATAAGAGTGAACAAAACTATATTTTATGATGGTTCTCCATCAAAAGGTGATAAGTGAACCTTTAGTGAAAACTAGGGCATATACGCCTAAAATTGAATTCTTTCCGTATTTTAAGCCTTTATCTTTTATTAGATAAAAGTAAAAACATTTAAAAAACATATATAATCATATTTTAGTTATTTCTATCCATTCCTGCCAATATAACGACTATGTGTTAACTACCATTTAAAATAATATTATTTTATTACTAGTGTGCAACGTAAGATTTCAAAGAAACTCTTTGTTGCGTATCGGGTACGCTATCGAACATATCAACCCCTTTAAAGTAAAATTAATATTTAATTCAAAATTATTAATAAATATGAAAATGTTTTATTCATTATTTACCTATGATGTTACATCCTTACCCCCTTTTGGGAATTGCGTCCTCACCATTTTATTCACTTATCAAAATAAGTGGGGGTATTTATCCTTCATAGCATTTTCAGATTCCCACGTTGTCTCTTCAATAATATGGTTTTTCCACAAAACCTTTACCTGATGAATTTCCTTATTTCGTAACACTTGCTCTCTTCGGTCAAGAATCAGGACTGGTTTTTCTTCATAAGATAGGTTCTCCTCTAGCTGAACTACCACTGGACTCAAAACATGAAATGGATCTGGCATATACTTCCTCAACATCAAAACATGAAAGACATTGTGTACCTGAGATAAACTCATAGGTAAAGCCACTCGGTAAACAACTGATCCAACTTTCTCCCAAATTTCATATAGTCCAATGAACCTTGGACTCAGCTTCCCTTTCTTACCAAATCTCATCACACTTTTCCATGGAGAAACCTTGAGAAAAATATGATCACCTACCTCGAAAGATAGATCCTTCCTCCGGTTATCTGCATAACTCTTCTTCCTGCTCTGAGCTGTTCTCATGTGTTTCTGAATCAACTGAACTTTTTCTGCCATCTCTTCTACCAATTCCGGTCCCATAAGTTTCCCTTCACCCACTTCATCCCAAAATGATGGAGTTCGACACCGCTTCCCATATAATGCCTCAAATGGTGCCATCTGTATACTGGAATGAAAACTGTTATTATAAGAAAACTCAACTAAAGAAAGATATTGGTCCCATCTTCCTTGATAATCCATCGAAAAAGCTCGTAGCATATCCTCCAAGGTCTGAATTGTTTGTTCTGACTGCCCATCTGATTGTGGATGAAAAGATGTACTAAAATTTAATTCAGTACCCAACGACTTCTGAAGGCCTTTCCAAAAGTTAGAAGTAAACCTGGGATCATGGTCAGATAAAATGGAGAGATGAAATCAATGTAACCTGACTATATCATTAAGATACAAACGGGAAAGTTGACCTAGGTAAAAAGTATCTCGTATAGTAAGGAAATGAGCAGATTTAGTCAATCGATCAACAACAACCCAGATTGCATTATTACCTCAAGATGTCCTCGGTAATCCCACAACAAAGTCCATGGATATGTTTTCCCATTTCCACTCTGGCACTGGTAAAGGCTGAAGCATCCCTTTCGGTAACTGCCGCTCTGCCTTAACCTGCGGACAAGTCAAACACTTCACAATAAAATCAGCAATATCCCTTTTCATTACATCCCACTAGTAATACTCCCGCAGATCTCTGTACATCTTAGTACTGCCATGATGAACTGAAAACGAGGAACTATGAGCCTCACATAACAACTTATTCGTCAACTGTGGATCACAAGGCACACATAATCTCTTCCCAAACCTCAAAACACAATCATTATCAATGTTGAATTCAGGCAACTTACCTTTCTGAACCATCTCTACCTTTTTCTGCAACTCACTGTCTTGCTTCTGTGCTTGCTTGATTCTGTCTGATAGAGAAGATTTCGCTGAAACCTGAAAAAAAAATAGAAGGAAATCCTGCACCAACAAATTCTATGCCAAAGTTCATCAAATCCTTAACCAAGGGATCACGTTCCAAACACAACCTAGTTAATGAAGAATTACTTTTTCGACTCAAAGCATCAGCCACTTTATTTTCTTTTCACGGATGGTAATGAATTGTACAATCATAATCCTTGATTAATTCCATCCATCTCTTCTGTCTCATGTTCAATTCTTTCTGAGTGAATATATACATTAAACTTTTGTGATCAGTATATATTTCACACTTTACTCCATACAAATGATGCCTCCAAATTTTTAGAGCAAAAACAACAGCAGCTAATTCCAAATCATGTGTAGGGTAATTTACCTCATGAGTTTTCAACTGACGTGAAGCATATGCAATTACCTGATCATTCTGCATAAGGACACAGCCAAGTCCCTTCAACGAAGCATCACTGTATATAACAAACTCACCATTCCTGGAAGTAAGTGCCAAAACTGGAGCATTCACCAATCATCTTTTCAACTCCTGAAAATAATTATCACATTATTTTGTCTCGATGAACTTAACACCCTTACGAGTTAGCTTAGTCATTGGACTAGATAACCGTGAAAAGTTTCAACAAACCTTCAGTATTAACCTGCCAAACCAAGAAAACTACGGATCACGGTTACATTTGTGGGTCTTGGCCATTCTTTAACAACTTTTGATTTAGCAGGATCAACAATTATGCCATCTTTTGAAATAATGTGACCAAGGAAATAAATTTGTTGTAACAAAAACTCACACTTGCTGAATTTTCCATACAATTTCTTTTCTTTTAAGGTTTGAAAGATAACCCTTAAATGAATTTCATGCTCCTCTTTACATTTAGAAAACACCAAAATATCATCAATAAAAACAACCAACATTTTTCACCCGAGTCAACTGAGCCATCACGACAACAAACTGTTTAGTTCTGATTCTGACCATCTCAGGATACTGATTTGAAAGGTCATTTCCCTCTGTATGCCTTCCTAAAAAATCTATTATATTCCCTCTATGAAAAAGCATTCTTAAGACTGAAATACCTTAGGTGAAGCAACATGGTAATCTTTAAATGATATATCATTTCAATTATACCATAAATTAACTTATAATTTAACACTTTTCTAACTCCTAAAGTTGTCTAAACCGACCTCTAATACCAACTATAAGGCCCCGGCCTTAAACATTTCTTAATATTGAATTAAATGAATAATTCACATTTAGGATCTTTTCAGGTTTAGAGTTCTAGAGAATTAGGACATAACTGTTACATCTCAAAAGGTTACAAAGTAGACACTTCTACTAAGTTTCCATAGAATAAAAAAAACTCTTAAAAAGAAACATGTCTAGTTCCATGATTTATATAGCATGACTTTCCCTTGATCCCATCCTTGACACTATTCCACATTAATTTTTGTGAAAAACATTTTAAAAAAAACGTGGGGTGAGCATAAAAAGCTCTGTAAGGGATACACAAAGAATAAAAACTGTTAGTTTTTCAAACATCAAGTAAACCATGTATACTTTATAAAAGTAATACCTTCACCTTCATGAAGTAGTAAGAACTCTTCACTGAATAAAATATCATTACTTACCCTTTTGTAATCAAAGGATTACCATTAAACCCATATAAATAACACATAACATATAAAGGTTACTTGGGACATAAACATACTTAAGTGGAATAACCATACTGACGACTTCCACACATATCACTTAATGGAAAAGCCATACGGCCAACTTCCATACATACTTAATGGAATAGCCATACGGCCGACTTCCATACCCAATGCATTGGAGGTTATAACGTAACCATCCATCCTGGTATTCACGGCACCACCCGTCATATGGTTTATCACGTAACCACCCGACAAATGTCCAAGTACCATTATAAAATCATAAGACATAAAACAAATATAATGGAAAGAAAACATTTCCACACTTTGATCACAATATATCACATAAATATATTGACATAAAAAATCCACTATAAAAACCATTTTAAATACCAAAATACATAAAATAGTATATGGTATTTATTTCATTTTAAAAACATTACGGCTTATTGAGGAAGCCAAAGACCAAATAATACTCACGGCGGTGGAAAAGGTCATTGTCACCGCGTACGTTAAAAGAAACATTCCGTTTTGTCATTTAGTAAAATGATTTGAGGAAAAAGATTCCTTTTTTATAAAAGTAAAAGTCAAAGGGGTTTATAAACCATATAAAAGAAAGTTGTGTATAAAACGAAACATGCCTTAATGAAAAGAGATTGAGACAAAGTCCCTTACCTCGGGTCCGACTTGACTCGATCGTTATTTAACATACTGAAAAATAAACTTGAGTTAATTTCTACTTGCTTAAGAACCTTTTTCAATCTTATTATAACTTTTATATCACTTATTTCCATGTTATAAACATTATGTAATCACTTAAGTTGATAATGTTTGTTTTTTTGATATTTGGTTCTTAAGTCGAAAGTGGACTTCTTACAATTACATGTTGTTCGTGTGGTCAAAGGTTCTTTATATCCAGAATGAAATTCCTGATTTGGATATCATATATATCATATATATCTAGAATATACATGTATTTATAATATTACATAATCATTTAGAGGTAAGAAATGAATTGCACTGTTCATGGAGACGGTAAGTCGTACGTACGCATGAACGCTACTTTCATTTCTTTGTCATATTAATGGAATTAAAACTAAATGAGAGGTATGTATATTTTAATTCCAAAATTATATTAATCATTTAGATGTAACATAAATCATATATATCCATTATATATGTGTACATATAATTGTACATTACATTTTTGGACAAGAAATGAAATGCACCGTTCATGGAGACGGTAAGCCATACGTACGCATGAACGCTAATTTCATTTCTATATCATACTTTAATGGAAATAAATACTAATGATACATAGGTATATTATAATTCCATTATAACATAATTTATAATAACTTCAAATCCACCCTTTATACGTCCCATATATGGCATTAACGAATCAAATCACTTTGAGGGGGCGGTAGTCCGCACTTCCTAAATATGAAATTAGCGTGTTTACCCACAATGGAAACCATAAAGGTATACCACAAATGAAAAATAAAGAAGCATAAGGAAAACATAAACATAATATATATCATATATAAATATAGTGACATCTTAATGGCCACCATTAATGTTGTTTAAAAGAATATTGAACAATCATCGTTTCATGAGGCAGAAATTCGCCAACCACAGAAACAGTATGTTCTTTAATCATTAGATGTAGATGTGTGTAAGTGTAGCTAGAAATAATCTTATAAAAACATCCTAGTATATTCAATGTACTGGAGTTGTTACAATATAAATGAATAAAAAGAGTTTAGGGGGTTGGAGAAGCAAAATAAAACAAAAGAACACAAGTGAAGACATCACCTTAAAATCGGGTAACTCTCTTAGATTTGAGCTCAAAGGCTTCCTTGGGAAGACTTCTTGTAACGCCCCGACCCCAGCTACCCAGAGTCGGTTCATTACTTCGTAACATTGGCATGATCACAAAAGATCAAGTCTCGAAAGACCGATTAGTTTAGTAGCCTTGGAAACACTAGATACATTCGTAAACGTTACATTACATCATAAAGTAAAAAACTACAATAAAAAAGTCTTCATAGTCCACACTCATATCCTCTTCTGACTATCCCTGCAGGTCATTCATAAAATACTTCTCCACATCCTGGAAAATATTAAAACATTGAAAGGGGTGAGCTCAGATGCTCAGTAAGGATAACAATATTGCAGAAGCTTTCATAAATAAACACAAACATTTTAGGCAATGTATAACTAAAACAAAAGCCTTTTAAACTTGAACATCAACATAATATGGCAAAATTAAAATGAGATAATACCATTCACTTCTTCACATGGATATTCTACTGGTCGAATAATCACATGCAATATCAATAACCAGTTTCATAATGAGAGAATGTATAATGTCAGACATTCTGAAACATTTTGTCAAGGCCTCGGCCAAGACGTCTAAAATGATTAAGGCCTCGGCCAAAACCATAAATCAAATTGGGAAAGGGCCTCGGCCAATTCCACGTCTAGTTGTCTCATGAGACCTACCGATGCATTGAGGAGCTATAGCGGGCTCCACCCGTCACTTATTAGGTCCAATACATTCCTCATATGAATAGGTTTAAACATATCATAAACCATAACATAATCATATCACATAAAACATGCATAAATTAAACATAACATTTCTACATTCCAATCAAAAGATATCAATACAACACATAGATATAATAAAAATGCTTTCAAAACCATTTTCAATACCAAAATAAAAGAAAGTTAAAACTTTGTATTTATTTTTCATTAAAAAAAATGATGGCTTGTAGAGGAAGCCGAAACTCAAATAATGGTCACGGTGGCGGAGAAGTCATTGTCCCCGCATAAGTACGGAAAGAAAAAACATTCCCTTTTGTCGTTTAGCAAAACGCTTCGTATAGAAAAGATTCCTTCTGAAAAAGTCAAAGGGGTTTATACACCGTATAAAAGAAAGTTGTGTATAAAACCAAATATGCCTCAATGAAAGGGGATTGAGATGAAGTGCTTAAAAGATCATTTTTAAAATAAAATAGATCTATTATGTGTATTCACTATAGGTACACATAAAGAAAGTAAAAATACAAAATATGACATAATAATATCATGACATAAATTGAAAGTAGGAGATTAACCCAAAGAATGGAAGTTCGGTTAAGAAATTCCCTTACCTCGTGTCTTACTTGACTCAACCGTTCTTTAACCTCCTGAATAATAAACTAGAGTTAATATATACCTTATTAAGAACCATTTTCAATTTCATTATCCTTTTTATATCACTTATTACAATGATATGAACATTATGTAATTATTTAAGTTAATAACAGTCGTTTTGTCGATCTTCGGTACTTGAGTCAAAAATAAACTTCTTATAATTACAAGTTGTTCACGTGGTGAAATATCCATTATATCTAGAATTATATTCATGATGTAGATATCATATATATCATATATATACAGTATATACATTCATTCATAATGTCACGTAACATTTAGAGGTAAGAAATGAAATGCACCGTTCATGGAGACGGTAAGCCGTACGTACGCATGAACGCTACTTTCATTTCAATTTCATATTTAATGGAACTAAATCATAATGATATAAATGTATAATATAATTCCAGTATAATATAGTGTATAATACCATTTACTCCATCCTTTATACATCCCACATATGGCATTAACGATTCAAATCACTTTGAGGGGGCGGTAGTCCGCACTTCCTAAAATGAAATTATCGCATTTTACCCATAATGGAAATCATAAAGTATGCCATAAATGAGAAATACAGAAGAATAAGTAAAACATAAACATATTATATATCATATATAAAAATAGTGACATCTTAATGGCCACCTTTGAAGGTGTTATATGAATGTTGAACAATCACCGTTTCGTGAGGCAGAAATTCTCCATCCACAGAAACCATATGTTCTTTAACCATTAGATGTAGGTGTGTGTAAGTGTAGCTCGAATACTTCTTATAAAAACATCCTAGTATATTTAGGATACTGGTGTTGTTACAAAAGAAATGAATAAAAAGAGTTTAGGGGGTTGTAGAAGAAAAATAAAACAAAACAACATTAGAAAAGACATTACCTCAAAATCGGGTAACTCTTTTTGATTTGAGCCAAAGGCTTCCTTGGGAAGAGTTATGCCCAAAGTGAGGCTTCTATAAGTAAGAGGGGGAAGTTTGGAGAGTTTTGGGCAGAGGTTGGCCGAGCCAAATGGATTTAAGGTGTGAATAAGGTGGGAGAGGTGGGGGCCTTTTATAAGTGGAGAGGAGGGGCTCTTTTGGAAAGATTGAAATGTTACATTATTACACAATGTTTTTCGGATTCTAAAGGTCCCAAACTTATATAATTCGTGGATAAGGTGATAAGGGTTCTAAATATCTTCATCCAATAGGCTTTGGACAAGTGTATTCCTTGGATTGTGCATTATCTTCTCATTTTATTTAAATCGTTAAATAATGAGGTCATCGCCGCATCATAATGATGTCATAAATAATTTAATTTATTTAATGTCTATAAATTATTAAAAAACTACTATGATGTAGTAAATCTTTTTATATTTATAATGAATATTTATAATCAAAATTTGGACTTGTGTAACCCCACTTAAAAACTGTTTTAGTAAAACAACTCATGTTTGTGTCAATTTAATTTTAACATTAAATAAATATATATTAATGTCATTTTCCAACCAAAGTGGCTCCATGGGGTCCCCAAGTTGACCCATGGGTTTTCTTGGTCGGCCATGACTCATCCAATAGGAGTATGACAAGTGTCAAGCTCATATCATATTATTAAAACATTGTTTTTATCTTAAACTACACTAATTACCTCTAATCGCGATTAAGAACTTAAAAGTTACTATTCACCAAAAAATTATTTTAATCTCATTGAACCACATTTTAATTCTTAATAACAACCATGTATGTCGGATTTTTGAAAATCAAATCATAGAAGTGGTAATATTTCATTTAAACGAAAAATCAGTTATTTAACTACCACTTAGTGGTTTCACTATTCATCAAAAATTGAAGTTTTTCAGAACAAGGCCAAAATTTCACCCTAAGCTATAATTGATATTTCGAATTCAAAAATGATGTCTATTTTACAAAATTCTAAACATATAAGTTGCATTAATTAATTTTATAATTAATTCCCGCTGTCACAACAAATAGCGTGTTTTTAAGAAACAATTTATATCAAAAGATTGGCAATTGTTTATGTCCAATTTCAATGTTAAATTAATTCTAATGACCACCATTGGATAAAATGGTAAAAATATATTCTAATTATACTTTAAAACCACTAAATAGTATAATTTATCACCATAAATTATTTTGATCAAAAAAGTTGTTTTTAAATATTTTTCACTATTCATAAAAAATTAGAAGTTCCCAGAAAAATACCAAAAATTCAACATAGGCTAATTTCGATATTCCGAATCCAAAAATGAAGTCCATTTTGAAATATAAAGTTTCTATAATTTTAAAAAGTGGTTATTACTATTCATAACAGCTACTTTAATTAGTCGCAGTGTTTTAGAACTCGAAGTTGCGTATAATACAAGCTATTGCATTATTGAATGAGAAGCGTATCGTGGAAGCTCGGGGTGTTACATTCTCCCCTCCTTCAATAAATTGCGTCCTCGCAATTTGAAATTTTTATTTGAAAATAAAAGGTTGAAAAGAGAAAATACCTTTGAGGAAAACCCACATCGGAAATAAGATTAATACAATTTAGCCTTAATAAGAGGGAAAGGGAAATGAAAAAGTCACCACCATATTATGATCTCGATTAGGAGAACATTGGTGGCAATTAGAGACATATAATTGGAGGAAAAACGTAAATATTCGCAGGGAGTGATTGAGATCATCAATCACAATCAACTGTCAAATTGAGGGCCTCAAAGCCTTCAATCATTGTTGATTTAAAATATCATTAGTTCAACAAGACATAAGGTATTAGGATAACACATATTTTGTTTTAATATCCCTTTACTAAAGTTTAAGAATTAATTTATTCATTGAATAACAGATAGGTATATATATATTTATGCTTGACAATTAGAGTTTCAACCTTCAACTCACCTTTCCCTCAAAAAGATAATAGAACCCAAAAATATTATACTTATCCTAATTGTATAAGGTTACAAATGATAACTCATACCATTTAGATTAGTAAAATTATTTTGTAATAACCAGGGACTTCCTGTAGGCTAGTGGTAGGAAATAAAGGCATGTCGCACTATGATTGTGGGTTCGATTCCTGCAGCTTTGTCCGACGCGACGAGTTATTCCCCACCCTGCAGGTTGTCCTTTTCCTAAAACTATAGTATTATAATATTCCAAAAATAATCTTCAGAAATGCTTTAACCTTAAACAATACTATCCAAATATCAACTTAATCCATTCCAACCTTAATAGTTATCCAAATTACTTCTGTCCAACTCACAGTCCAAATTTTATAAGGAAGGTAAACATAATGAAGATCCTTTTTCCCACGTAACAACATGTGAATACCTTCATCATGTATTCTTTTTAAACACACTGAATTACCATGATCCCTTATTCCTTATAGAATACTAGATATACTCCTTCTATCCAAAAATGTATACAAAACATCAATCAGTTTCAAGGAAGTTAAGTATATCCAATATAATTTATCCAAAGCAATCACATCTTATTCCAAAATCACAATCTCAGTATCAGAACCATATTATGGTCTATCTTTCTCTCAACCATATATTTTCCAAAAATTTAATCCTACTGTGGAGTCACTTTTCTTGGTTCCACACAATCTCAAGTCCTTGATGAAATAGTACTGCAGTACAATCCTTATATACTCCATAATTATTATAACCAGTACATCATTGATACAACACTCAAATTACAAAATTATTTAATAACAACATAAGAACTATAATCATTACTCCTCATCTGTGGTAGTATCATAACTTGATTATTATCCAATAACATCATTTGGGGCATACTCTGATGATTTGGACATTGGTTTGCATAGTGTCCCCAATCCTTGCAGAAGAAGCATTGTACATTTGAAACCATTTTCTTACCCTTGCAGTCACGCACTTTGTGTCCTTTTTCTCTACACTTATAACAAACTCCCATTCCCTTTAGGCAAGTTCCATGATGTTTCTTCCCACAATTACCACATATTGGAAAATTCTTCTTTCCCCTCATCCCTTTATCCATCATTCTCTCTTCCATCCATTTCGTCTCTTGCTTCGCTTCAAAGCCATAGGACTCAGAGAATTCTTTACTTATCTTATTAACACATGATACTATTTCTTCATATGTTGAGAACACATGGGAGACTATTTCCCTTCGAAATGTTGGCTTAATACCGTGAAAGATACGATCCTTCTTACTCTTTGGATCATACGTACTGCTGGAGTTCACATTCCTTCTACTGGGCGCCATTTCTATACAATGGCATAAACTAGATCAGTTTATGAATCAAAATACATAATCCCATACTTATAAAACACTTAACATAAATTGAACTATTTATGGATATAATCCATAATCATAAAAATGTTTTCTTTGAGGAAGTATATACTCATAAACCCTTCATAATGATTTGTAAAGAAAATGAGAGTTATCCTAAGCATATCCCCCGGGAGTGTCGTAACCAAGAGTGCAGCAAGGCCCATTGTCGTGCACCAATTCCCGTTCGAGTCTAGCTCAAAGCGGTTTTTTTGGGTTTTATCCCTAGGAACATCTGTGCCAGAGCCGCCTCTACCTGCTCGTATCCAGACAGGGATGTATTGCTTGGAAAACTCCCAAAATCTCTACAATACCAAAATTCTAGGAAGTTCTTCTATACTAATCCTCAAAGTTCATCTTAGGTCTACGTGCTCTAATCAGAGTTTATCTAAATATAGCTTCCAAGGTTTGTACTAAACTTCCTCTGATACCAACTGTAACGCCCCGACCCCAGCTACCCAGAGTCGGTGCATTACTTCGTAACATTGGCATGATCACAAAAGATCAAGTCTCGAAAGACCGATTAGTTTAGTAGCCTTGGAAACACTAGATACATTCGTAAACGTTACATTACATCATAAAGTGAAAAACTACAATAACAAAGTCTTCATATTCCACACTCATATCCGCTTCTGACTATCCCTGCAGGTCATTCATAAAATACTTCTTCACATCCTGGAAAATATTAAAACATTGAAAGGGGTGAGCTCAGATGCTCAGTAAGGATAACAATATTGTGGAAGCTTTCATAAATAAACATAAACATTTTAGGCAATGTCTAACTAAATCAAAAGCCTTTTAAACTTGAACATCAATATAATATGACAAAAGTAAAATGAGATAATGCCATTCACTTCTTCACATGGATATTCTACTGGTCGAATAATCACATGCAATATCAATAACCACTTTCATAATGAGGGAATGTATAATGGCAGACATTCTGAAACATTTTGTCAAGGCCTCGGCCAAGACGTCTAAAATGATTAAGGCCTCGGCCAAAACCATAAATCAAATTGGGAAAGGGCCTCGGCCAATTCCACGTCTAGTTGTCTCATGAGACCTACCGATGCATCGAGGAGCTATAGCGGGCTCCACCCGTCACTTATTAAGTCCAATACATTCCTCATATGAATAGGTTTAAACATATCATAAACCATAACATAATCATATCACATAAAACATGCATAAATGAAACATAACATTTCTACATTCCAATCACAAGATATCAATACAACACATTGATATAATAAAAATTCTTTCAAAACCATTTTCAATACCAAAATAAAAGAAAGTCAAAACTTTGTATTTTTTTTTCATTAAAAAAAATGATGGCTTGTAGAGGAAGCCGAAACTCAAATAATGGTCACGGCGGTGGAGAAGTCATTGTCCCCGCATAAGTACAGAAAGAAAAAACATTCCCTTTTGTCGTTTAGCAAAACGCTTCGTATAGAAAAGATTCTTTTTGAAAAAGTCAAAGGGGTTTATACACCGTATAAAAGAAAGTTGTGTATAAAACCAAATATGCCTCAATGAAAGGGGATTGAGATGAAGTCCTTAAAAGATTATTTTTAAAATAAAATAGATCTATTATGTGTATTCACTATAGGTACACATAAAGAAAGTAAAAATACAAAATAGGACATTATAATATCATGACATAATTTGAAAGTAGGAGATTAACCCAAAGAATGGAAGTTGGGTTAAGAAATTCCCTTACCTCGTGTCTTACTTGACTCAACCGTTCTTTAACCTCCTGAATAATAAACTGGAGTTAATATATACCATATTAAGAACCATTTTCAATTTCATTATCCTTTTTATATCACTTATTACAATGATATGAACATTATGTAATTATTTATGTTAATAACAGTCGTTTTGTCAATCTTTGGTACTTGAGTCAAAAATAAACTTCTTATAATTACAAGTTGTTCATGTGGTGAAATATCCATTATATCTAGAATTATATTCATGATGTAGATATCATATATATAATATATATACAGTATATACATTCATTCATAATGTCACGTAACATTTAGAGGTAAGAAATGAAATGCACCGTTCATGGAGACGGTAAGCCGTACGTACGCATGAACGCTACTTTCATTTCAATTTCATATTTAATGGAACTAAATCATAATGATATAAATGTATAATATAATTCCAGTATAATATAGTGTATAATACCATTTACTCCATCCTTTATACATCCCACATATGGCATTAACGATTCAAATCACTTTGAGGGGGCGGTAGTCCGCACTTCCTAAAATGAAATTATCGCGTTTTACCCATAATGGAAATCATAAAGTATGCCATAAATTAGAAATACAGAAGAATAAGTAAAACATAAACATATTATATATCATATATAAAAATAGTGACATCTTAATGGCCACCTTTGAAGGTGTTATATGAATGTTGAACAATCATCGTTTCGTGAGGCAGAAATTTGCCATCCACAGAAACCGTATGTTCTTTAACCATTAGATGTAGGTGTGTGTAAGTGTAGCTCGAATAATTCTTATAAAAACATCCTAGTATATTGAGGATACTTGTGTTGTTACAAAATAAATGAATAAAAAGAGTTTAGGGGGTTGGAGAAGAAAAATAAAACAAAACAACATTAGAAAAGACATTACCTCAAAATCGGGTAACTCTTTTTGATTTGAGCCAAAGGCTTCCTTGGGAAGAGTTCTGCCCAAAGTGAGGCTTCTATAAGTAATAGGGGGAAGTTGGGAGAGTATTTGGGCAGAGGTTGGCCGAGCCAAATGGCTTGAAGGTGTGAATAAGGTGGGAGAGGTGGGGGCCTTTTATAAGTGGAGAGGAGGGGCTCTTTTGGAAAGATTGAAATGTTACATTATTACACAATGCTTTTCGGATTCTAAAGGTCCCACACTTATATAATTCGTGGATAAGGTGATAAGGGTTCGAAATATCTTCATCCAATAGGCTTTGGACAAGTGTATGCCTTGGATTGTGCATTATCTTCTCATTTTATTTAAATCGTTAAATAATGAGGTCATCGCCGCATCATAATGATGTCATAAATAATTTAATTTATTTAATGTCAATAAATTATTAAAAAAATACTATGATGTAGTAAATCTTTTTAGCTTCCTAAAGAAAATTTATAATCAAATTTTGGACTTGTGTAACCCCATTTAAAAACTGTTTTAGTAAAACAACTCATGTTTGTGTCAATTTAATTTTAACATTAAATAAATATATATTAATGTCATTTTCCAACCAAAGTGGCTCCATGGGGTCCCCAAGTTGACCCATGGGTTGTATTGGTCGGCCATGACTCATAAAATAGGAGTAGGACAAGTGTCAAGCTCATATCATATTATTAAAACATTGTTTTTACCTTAAACTACACTAATTACCTCTAATCGCGATTAAGAACTTAAAAGTTACTATTCACCAAAAAATTATTTTAATCTCATTGAACCATATTTTACATCTTAATAACAACCATGTATGTAGGATTTTTAAAAATCAAATCACAGAAGTGGTAATATTTCATTTAAACGAAAAATCAGTTATTTAACTACCACTTAGTGGTTTCACTATTCATCAAAAATTGAAGTTTTTCAGAACAAGGCCAAAATTTCACCCTAAGATATAATTGATATTTCGAATTAAAAAATGATATCTATTTTACAAAATTCTAAACATATAAGTTTCATTAATTAATTTTATAATTAATTCCCGCTGTCACAACAAATAGCGTGTTTTTAAGAAACAATTTATATCAAAAGATTGGCAATTGTTTATGTCCAATTTCAATGTTAAATTAATTCTAATGACCACCATTGGATAAAATGGTAAAAATATATTCTAATTATACTTTAAAACAACTAAATAGTATAATTTATCACCATAAATTATTTTGATCAAAAAAGTTGTTTTTAAGTATTTTTCACTATTCATAAAAAATTAGAAGTTCTCAGAAAAATACAAAAAATTCAACATAGGCTAATTTCGATATTCCGAATCCAAAAATGAAGTCAATTTTGAAATATAAAGTTTCTATAATTTTAAAAAGTTGTTATTACTATTCATAACAGCTACTTTAATTAGTCGCAGTGTTTTAGAACTCGAAGTTGCGTATAATACAAGCTATTGCATTATTGAATGAGAAGCGTATCGTGGAAGCTCGGGGTGTTACACTTCTGCCCAAAGTTAGGATTCAAGTAGTAAGAGAATGTTGTGGAGAGAAAAAATGGGCAGGGTTTTTCCAAGACAAAGGCTTTGGAAGTGTGAGTAAGGTGGTAGAGGTGGGGGCCTTTTATAAGAGGAGAGGAGGGGCACTCTTGGAATGTAAAGAAATGTAACTTTATTTTAGAATGAGTTTCGGATTTTAATGGTCCCAAATTGATTTTTTTCGAGGATAAGGTGATAAGGGTTCTAAATCCACCCATCCAATAGGTTTTTGACATGTTTAGGTCTTAGATGATACATTATCTTTCCATTTTATTTGAATCGTTAAATAATGAGGTAATCGCTACATCATCATGGTGTCATAAATAATTTAATTTATTTAATGTATAAAAATTATAAAAAAATACTATGATGTAGGAAATATTTTATAATTTCCAATGAATATTTATAGTAAAAAATCTGATTAGTATAACCCTATGTAAAAATTGTTTTAGTAAAATAACTCATGTTTGTGTCATTTTTACTTTAACATTAAATAAAAAGTTATTTATGTCATTTCCCAACCAAAGTGGCTCCATGGGGTCCCCAAGTTGACCCATAGATTGTATTGGTTGTCCATGACACATCCAATTAGGGTAGGACATGGGTCAAGCTCATATCATATTATTAAAACATTATTTTTACCTTAAACTACACTAATTACCTCTAATCGCGATTAAAAACATAATAAGTTACTATTCACCAAAAAATTATTTTAATCCCATTGAACCAAATTTTACTTCTTAATAACAACCATGTATGTCGGATTTTTGAAATTCAAAACACAGAGGTGGTAAAATTTCATTTATACGAAAAATCGGTTTTTTAAGTACCACTTAGTGGTTTCACTATTCAAAAAAAATTGAAGTTTTGCAGAAAAATACCAAAAATTCACCTTAAGATATATTTGATATTCCAAATTCAAAAATGAAGTCTATTTTAAAAAATTCAAAACATATAAGTTGAATTAATTAATTTAATAATTAATTCCCGCTGTCAGAGCAAATAACATGTTTTCATGAAACAATAAGTATCAAAAGATTGACACTAGTTTAAGTCTGATTTCAAAGTGAAATTAATTCCAACGACCATTATTGGATTTAATGGTAAAAATATATTATAATTTCACTATAAAAACAATTCAAAATATAATCTATTAATATAAATAAATTATATTAAAGTGAGGTTTTGAATTAAAATACAACATTTTACACTATTCATTAAAAAATGAACTTTATTGGAAAAATACCAAAAATTTACACAAAGTAAATTTTGATGTCCCAATTATAAAGAAGATTTTTATTTGGTATAATAGAATGTATAAGAGTGAACAAAACTATATTTAATGACGGTTCGCTATCAAAAGGCGATAAGTGAACCTTTAGTGAAAACCAGGGCATATACGCCTAAAATTGAATTCTTTCCGTATTTTAAGCATTTATATTTTAATAGATAAAAGTAAAAACATTTAAAAAACATATATAATCATATTTTAGTTATTTCTATCCATTCCCGCCAATACAACGGCTATGTGTTAACTACCATTTAAAATAATATTATTTTATTACCGGTGTGCAGCGTAAGATTTCAAAGAAACTCTTTGTTGCGTATCGGGTACGTGATTGAACATAGTAACCACTTTAAAGTAAAATTAATATTTAATTCTTAAATATTAATAAATATGAAAATGTTTTATTTATTATTTACCTGTGATGTTACATAACAAGGTCAATATGAAGAAAAAATATTCTCTTCCATGAATCGATGACTTATTTGACCAACTACAAGAAGCTCAATACTTTTTCAAGACTTATCTTTATTCATGATATCATCAAATAAGGGTAAAAAAGAAGGACATGCCAAAGATGGAATTCCATACAAGGTATGAGCACTGTGAATTTATATTGATGAATTTTGGTCTTACTAATGCCCCCATTATATGCATGGATCTAATTAATAGAGTCTTTAGAGACTATCATGATCAGTTGGTGGTAATCGTGATAGATCATATTCTTGTCTATTGAAAGAGTAAAAAAGAACATGAAGACCACTTGAAAATTGTACTGAAGACCCTGAGAGAAGATAAGATTTATGAAAAATTTACCAAGTGTGAATTTTTATTTATGAAGATTCATTTTTGGGTTAGATAATATCAAGATATTGGATATATGTGGATCTATAAAAAATAAAAGTTGTTGAAAGTTTACCAAGATCAAAAACAGTAACTAAGAACTAAAGTTTTCTTGGTTTGGATGGATATTATCGATTTTTTGTGAAAGATATTCCCTGATTATCTAATCCACTCACCAAGTTGACTCGAAAAGGAGTTAAGTTCCTATCGATGAAGGAATGTGAAGAGAATTTCAAAGAGATAAATAAAGGTTAGCGAGTGCACCTGTGCTCACACTACCTTGTAGTGGAGAAAGGTTTGTGATCTACAGTGATTCATCCAAGAAGGGTATGGGATGTGTTATCATTAAGAACAATATAGTGATAGCTTATGCCTCACTGTAGATGAAATTCCATGACAAAAATTATCAAACTCATGATTTGGAGGTAGATGCGGTAATCTCTGAATTAAAAATATGGAGGCATTATCATTATGGTGAAAGGTGTGTTATTTTTATTGATCATAAAAGTTTAAAGTATATTTTCAAAAAAAGGAGTCGAATATGAGCTAAAGAAGATGGTTGGATTTGATTAAAGATTATGATTTCCCTATACATTACCACCTTAGGAAAGTAAACAAGGTGGAAAATGATTTGAGTTGACAAGACCATGCTAGCCTATCCAGGATGAGGATCATAGAAGATCCAATATTTATGGTTTTTCAAAGGATGGATCTTGAAATTTTAGAGGAAGGGGGAAATATTATCTTTTTAAAATGAATTTTCAACCATCTATACAAGTGAATATTAAGGAGGCATAGAAGAAAGATGTAGATCTACAAGAGAAGGGGATAAATGTTCCTAAATTTAACCATAATTGTGATGAAATAATAAGGTTCAGGAACTGGGTTTGTATTTTTTATATACTATAGTTAAAGGGCTATTGAATGAGGATCATAGTTATTCTTTCTCTATTACCCCTGGAAGCAAAAATATGTAGAGGGAATTGAAAGAGTATTTCTTGTGGGATGGAATGAAAAGATTTGTTGCAGAATATATCTCTAGATGCTTGGTTTTTCAGAAAGATAATGTTGAGAGACAGAAGTCTAAGAGGATGTTACAACCATTACCCATACCAAAATGGAAATGGGAAAACAACACTATAAAATTTGTCATAGAACTTCCAAAAATATCAAAAGACAAAAATTCTATCTAGGTAATAGTTGATCATCTTAAAAAGTTGGCGCACATGATTTCTGTTATAGAGGATTTCTCTCTTGATCTGCTTTCTAGGTTATATGTAATGTAAGTGGAAGGATTTTGTGGAGTACCACTTTCCGTTATATCTGATTGGAGTCTGAGGTTTACCTTGATGTTCTGGAAAATTATTTAGCATACTCTGGATATAGAGTTAAGTTTTAGCACTACTTATCATCCTCAGACAGACGGTCAGTTTGAGAAGACAATTAAAACTATGGAATACATGTTGAGAGCTTTCTATATGGATTTCAAATGTGATTGGGATCAACACCTACCTTTGGTGGAATTTTATTACAACAATAGCTTTCAATATAGTATTCATATGGATCCTTATGAATCCCCCTATGAAAATATGTGCAGAACTCCAACTTGGTGGGATTAAGTTGGGAAAATAATGTTATTAAGAACTAATCCTGTTGATGAAATGAAAAAATTTCATTTTTATTCAACAACACATAAGAGAGGCTTAGAGTCTACAAAAAAGTTATGTTGAAAACTAAAGAAAATACCTAGAGTTTGAAGTGCGTGATAAGGTGTTTCTATGAATATCTCCCTGGAAGGGAATAATTAGATTTGGAAACAAGGGAAAGTCGTGCCCTAGGTATATCAGTCATTTTAAAATTCTGGATTGTGTTTGGAAGGTAGATTACCAATTAGAACTTACACCAAATATCTCTAAAGTTCATGATGTTTTATATGTATCTCTATTGATAAATTACATACCTTATCCTTCACATGTACTAGACTCAGAATTCATACCATTGGTGAAATATCTTTCTTATTAAGAATAACCGATAGAGATTTTGGTTCATTGCGAAAATTTTCTATGAAATAAGACCACTATCTTATTTAAAGTATTATGGTGGAACCACAATTTCTAATAAGATACATGAAAAGTTTGAGATATTATTAGGGAGAGTTATCCTCATTTGTTTGTTTCCTAGTGACAAATTTCGAGGGAGAAATTCAGTTTAAGAGGGGTAAAACATGACACATGGATGTTTTTTGAAATATTATCTTTAAATAATATTTATTCCTCGATAGCTTATGCTGAATGAAATCGTGAATTTAAAAAAACTAAAAGATTCCCTTATTATAAAATTACTATTATAGCCTAGCTGTTAGGTTATCTGGAATATGAATAACTTACTAAATAAAATGCATTGTGAATTCATTTTCAATCAATTGTTTATGAAAATATAAACCAAATAAATATTTTTATTATTGAGTGAATTACTTTTGGTATTGAAATTAATGAGATATATATGTTATATACTTAATAAAATATATTTGATATTCATCCAATGGATATTTTTGTCATAGGGTATCAATAAATCCAATTTGATGTATAAAAACCTATTTTTTAAAATGGTACTTTTACACCTTTGAATGGAGAACCATGTTTAAATAATGATTTTTAAACAATAATAATGTTTATACGACAACATAAAAATACTATTTTTAATAGGTATATAAAAATTTACTTTGGATGAATTTGTAATATATTTTGGAAGACTTTCAAGTTTTTATGAATCGTTAAAATACGCTAAAGTTTAAGAGAAAACAACTTTTCTCATCAAAATAGTTTATATGGTCAAATTATAATATTGAATGGTTTTAAAGTATAAATATAATATATTTTTAAAATTCAATATAATTTATGTCATTATCATTAATTTTACATTGAATTCATATGTAAAAACATTTCAATCATTTGTAATGTTTTAACTTTTAAAAACTCGTTCTCTCATTTCAATAATAAGATTAAATTTAAATTAATTACTGCAACTTCTATATTTTAAATTTCAAAAAATATAATATATATTTGCAATCAGTAGGTCCAACTTATTTTAGTTTGTGACTTTTATTTTTGGGAAATATGAATAGTAACTTTGATAATTATTTTTATTACCATGGAAGAAGGTAAATCGGGTAATTAAAGGTAAAAATATTATTATAAAATTAAATTAACACCTGTAAAAATACTATTGGAAGACTAAATTATACACTGATCATCTATGTTTCTATATATAATCACTTAATGTCCACTTTCCCATGAATATGACATTAATTTTATTAAAATCGTGGAATGTGATAAAATGTCACACTTTCTTTTTATATAAGTATATTAATTTTAATATATGGATAACCAGAAGATAATATCGACTATAGATACTCTCTAGAAATAAAAATGAATTTACTACATCAAATAAATTTATTTATAATTTTTATAAATTAAATAATTACCATTAAGGTTGACACAATAGTGACACAAAAATAATTTTTTAATAAAAATATCAAATAACTAATTTTAAAGATATTAGAATAAAAAAATTTAATTAATTAAGGATCTCCATAAATTTTATAGGTAATTATGACATATTATGAGTATATTCAATGTTTTGGTTTGAAGTTATCTTATGTTTGGATTTTATTTAGAATCAAAGAAATGAATAGTGTCAAAATTGACACTATTGATATTTTATTAATATAAAATTTTATTAAATTATTTAAAAATTAGAAAAATATTTAAAAATTACAAAGTGATAATTAAGAGGTCTAAAATTTCATAAAATATCCATTTATTTTCAATTAACTCTATATAAGTAAATATTTATAACCATTAAATATTTATAATGTTATTAGCACAATTAAAATTAAATATTTTAAAAATGGATAAATAAAAATTTATAATGTTTAAAATAAGTATAATGTTTATTGGTTGAGATTATTTCTATCCATCCTCATATTACCTTATAAATAATCAACTTTGGGGCCGTTTGAATTTAAAAATTAATTTATATTATTTTAATAGTTTTGGTTTTTCCAAAGGTGCCCCTCCCCACTCTTATAAAGGGCACATGTCCTTCTCTTATGATCACAAATCTATATCCCTTTTGGTCGCCTAAAACCTATAAACTTCTTCTCCCAACATTCTTCAACTCATCATAGAGGAAAAACATTGGGTAGAAAACCATCACAAGGAGGCATTTTGTGCAAATCAAAAGAAGATACTCGAAAAAGAAGTAATTGTTTTATCACGTATTTCAAAATTATTTTTTTCTTCTATTTCCTCTTCTTATGTTGTTTCCATACTAAATTAATAAATACAATATCTTCATCATGATGAGATGTTATTATAGTTATGTTACAACCTTATATCTCATTTTATCAATCATATGAATAATAATATCTCCATGCGTACGTGCGTACGACTTACCGTCTCCACGCCGTGGTGTAATATGTTATTCAACAATAATTTATTTTTATGGGTATAATTATGTGTATAATAGATTTAAATATTTAATAAAACATGATAATTATTCTTTATAACAATTATATCATCCAATTCCATAACATTTAACCATCAAAGGGATTGATATCATCACTCGTGCGTATGTACAGACTACCATCACCACGATGTGGTGAGATTAATTATCCACGTTAACAATTCAATAATGCTTATAAAATTTATATTATGATTAAAAATAATAATTATGAAATTAATTTAATTATTTAAATTACTAAAATACTCCCTAATCATTAAAAAAATGACTTACATGGCAAAATAGGCATGATAAAATAAAGCGGTTAACACCTGAAATAATTGCTATATCGAAACAATATTAACAAAATTATATAATAGGATCATATATTATATCATAAATATAAATATGGTTGTGGTTATGGAATAATTTAATAACATAATTAATCCATTATATAGGAGGTTTAGGTACATACTAAGGATATCAGACCTAAGGTAAGGGATAATTTTGCAATCTCATTATTAACTGAGATTGTTTATTCGTAAGTATTTACTGGGGTATATTTATCATCCAAGTCCTTGTTTCCTAAATATATAATATTATTTATATTCTTCTACTATTTTTTGATGTCAATTTCACCCATTGGAGAATTTTTTTAAGCGGCATGGAAGAAATGTTTCTCTCATTTTTCATATGTGGTACTTTTTGACATTTCCAGCAAGAGTATGAGAAGAATGTTTTTTTAACTTATAAATATTTATTGTATTTCTAAACATCCATAAAACATTATTTTCTTGTAGATTCATTTATAATATTTTAATATTATTTTCAATAAATTTATTTTCTTTTAAAATTTCATGACATTTTGAGAAAAGAAAACGTTTTTGAAGAAAAAATGATATTTTCCTCAAGAATTAATTTCATGTGTTTTACAAAATTATTTCCCGTATAAGATGAAATTATTTAAGTAGGGTTATGTTTCAATCCCTATTATCACTATGACTTAAGATGTTTTTAGGATGTAACTCTATTTATGAACTATATTTGTTTTATATGGTTTATAATGGAGCGTTGTTTAAGAAACCCATTTTATTCCATGGGTTATGCTATGATTTATGTTTTTTTGGGAACACATAAGAATGATTTCAATATGAGTTGAGTGGGATGTATATCTCTCTACAATTATTTGGGTAAAGATTTATATCTCATGAGATAGACATTAGTAGAATGGAAAGTAAATCTGGTTCAGTAATACAAGGCTAGAACAACAAGCAAACCCGATTCAGTAATAGACTTTATTGGCTATGATGATCTTGGATATAATCTCTATATAATATGGAAATGATTTTCTATGCTTATGTGTATGCCACAAAACTTCGTGTATTTTGTTATGACTTTAGGAATTATTTCCATTAATTCTTATGAACTTTTATATCATTACATAATATCATGATATTTCATATATAGGATAAGATTTTAAAATGATATGTTCTTATGTATTATGATTATAATATGATTAATATTTCCCTTGTACACCATTATTGAGAATTTGGGCTCATGATTTCATATTTTTCCTTTCCCTAGGTCATGAAGAAGGGAATTAAGTAATCTTTGTCATAAAGGACTCTAGTTACGAAGAAATAAGGGGGAGACAATGTAGATGTGTTATGAACCAGTTGTTTATGTTTCGCAGTTTTTAATGACACTATACCTATACGGTCATGTAATGGCTTTATTATATGTTGTAATGAATGTACTTCAATTTTGAAGTAATATCAATGTATGGAATGTATGGTCATTATAGTACTAGGATGGAATAAAGTGTATTTAAACAATGTTTTATTTATTAATATTCTTACACGTTATATGCAATGGTTTGAATTTCCACTACGAGAGCTTGATTCATTTTACATGTACGATTTGGGTGTCATTGGTTTTTTATGTTTTATTTATCTTCCACCATGATATTTTGGGTTGTTACATTTTATTATTTTTATGGTGTATGTATATGATTACTATGAGTATAATCTCCCCACTACACCCAAAGACCATCATTTCTAGTCAAAAACCTCTTATGTTTGGGCATGCATGCATGGGGTCTTATAGCACCTCTACTTAGGTGCTATTAGAAAATTTCAAGTTGGGGTGTTAAAAATTGTTATAAGAGATTATTTTACTTTTGATTATTATATGAAAAGGTTCATGGGAGATACGTTGTGCAGAACTCAAGTTGGGGAGTTTTCTTATAACGATATTATTTTTACAATTTTATGGGATTTGGGTGAGTTAATGTATCATGAGTTGGAACATGGTGTAACATGTTATATATATACCTATTGAGTGTTTCATGGTAGTTATTTGATATAATTCCTTGATTCATATTAATTTTATATATATATATATATGTATTTTCTACTATTGTGATATATTTATGATGTAATTAGTAAATGGTACTTAAGAATGCCTGTCGTTTATGTATATATGACTATGACTAAATACTATATGCAGGGACCTTGGGTTTAGTCCTCTAGTAGGTATTTGATGCTACAATGGGAATTACATATTTTTCATGACACCGATATTAGTTACTTACATGACTGATTATGATAGTTTCAAAAAGATAAAATGTTTTCCCTTTTAAATAATTAGTTTTTAAAGGGGTTATTTTAAAACGGATTACATAAAAATACCATCTCTGAAAAAATGGATGAAAATGATTTTTTAAGTTTTTTTTTGAAAAAATGCTTCAAGGATGAGCTTTGAATTTATTTTCTAGGTAAATAACGAGGTTCTTGCCCTAAAATTATTTTGTTATATTGACCTTATGTAGATAATGATATTTTCCAAATATATGTGATAACATATTCCTTATGAGATCATTTGATGCCTTCCTGACTAAATTATGAATTTATTTGGTTATATTCTGTTATACTTGATTATGACATTTTGGTTTTATGAAAGTTGTATAATTCTATGGTATTTTTTGGGGTTTCCATGATCATAAGATGCTGTTATCATATTCAATCACTAGTAATGTGCTTCCTTAGTACTAAGTTGAGTGATAATTTTAGGTTGATGTGAGGTAACCCTTTCAGTTAAAAAAATGATCCTAGTATTGACAAATGGATGTTCCTTAGTAAAGTTGCATTGGGGTGCTAAGGAGCATAGGATAGTGTTATACCCTGTTGTAAGGATTGATTCAGAGAGAACCTTAGGCTATGAGGTCACCTGAGGGTGACCGAATCAGCTAATGATGGAATGACATGGTGGGTTAGTTGAGAATTTTGGTAGGTTTTAGTGTTTAGTATTACTATTGTAAATACCCAGATTTATCAATGTAATTTTTTTATTAAATGAAAATATTACGAGTCTGCAAAAATTAACAGTGCATTATTCTGAGTCCCGGTGTGTTTGTAATGAATTTATGAACTTTTTTTCTGGTACGTTCAGTAAACATGCGAGCGGGTTTTTGTTACTTTTTAACGGGTGATCAAAATTAAAATCAGAGGACATCATTAAACTCCCAATGCCGATATTTTATTATGGAGACCTTCACCTCAACTGCAGTAGGTCAAGGGTGAAAGATAGTTTTCATTTTTTTGTTGGAGAGTTAAAAAAATAATAAAATAAAACAAACAATTTTTATTTTATTCTAATGAAACCACCCAATTTAATTCAAGGTGGTGGGGTCCACCCTAACTCTCTTCTTCAATGGGGGATACCATTGGAAATGTCCCAATTGAATTCATACTCATGGGGACCACCCTAACCCCTATTTTAATGGGAGGAAACTCTTGGTTTCCCTCAATTTAATGTTCCAACTCCTTTTGTTTAATTAATAAACTTAAGATTATTAATTTAGAACCTCACCTCTCACGGGAAAAGGATTGAAAAAGGAGGGGAGAGATTTGAAGTGTTGGGAAGATCATTCTCCAAAAAAGGAGGTCCTACAATGAAGAATGAATTTTGGAATCGATGAAAGGGGACTGAGCATAGAGCGTCTTGTGGGAGTGACGATCACTGATATTAATCTTCAACAATTTCGTCTTCTTCCTCGCGCCACCTCCAATGAAAAATCGAGGTAGGGGTTTGTTTTTAATATGATTGAATTTATTTATCAATTCTTCATATTCTAACTTGACAATGACGATGTCCAAACAATCATGTCCATCATCCCGCACATGTACCTTACCTCTTATATTTTGATTCTCTGTGCGTTTTTGTGCGTTCCTCAATGCCAAAAAATTTATTGAAGCTGGAAACACAATATTTTATTGAGCGCAACATATGGACACAGATCCCTCCACCCAAGAATTTTTAAAATGAGATCTTTTTTATTTTTTCCATTTGGAATGATGCCACGATGGCTCACAGAAGAAGGAGACGGCTGACAACCGGCCGATTGTGAGGAAGGAAGTGAACCGCGCGTCTACACCACCAGATGATGAGGAAGCTATAGCCCGTCGGCCATAGTAGGACAGGGTAGTGGACAATATCTGGTCGGCTGCATGGCAGAGCGGTGGTGCACGTCCACGCTACTGGTGGAGCAGGAGACCATGAGTGCTTGGGCGCGACGGAGGCCAAAGAGCGACTGGCTGTGCCGACTGTGGTGGAGTAACGGTGCATGACCATGCCATTGGGAGGAGGACCGACCTGAACACTGAATGACCGTTGTGGTTTGGTGGGAACTTCTTGGGCCATGCGGTTACTTGGGAGCGCCTTAAGGCACTTCCTGTTTCCATTCCAAATGGAAGGGGGATGCTCCCCCTTCGGTTCCTGCTTAGGCGGACCACACCACTGGGCCCTCGGAGTGGAAACACTTATAAATTAATAGCCATACATCTGATTGATGCGTCGTCTATTATGTTGGGTCCCTTATGACGTGACAGACCTTTGGGATGATTCTTCATGGGACTTTAAGGTAGTTGAGGTATGATCAAAGGTTTGGGGAGTGGTCCTCCCAAGCGCGCTATGTACAGAACTCTGTGACTGGCTGAGACATGATGAATGATGACTATTTCGACTCGGAGTGACTCGATAGGCCCAGTGGGGAGCGCTTCTATGTGACACAGCAGACCCATGGTGGGGAGTGCCTCCATGTGATGCGATAGACCCACGCTACTGGATAGGAGGAGTACCTTAGCAGAACACGAAGGGAAGTGCCTCTGTGTGACATGGAAGACCCACGGCAGGGAGCACCACTATGTGACGCGACAAACCCACGATACTTGACAGGAGAAGTACCTTAGAAGTCCAAGGTTAGTTGAAAGCACCTCTATGTGAAACGACATGTCCAATGTGCTCCATAGAGGAGGAGTTCTCCAGTATCTAAGGTGTCCGACGTTGTGACAAGGGATTTTACTTGTTATTATACTTAGTGAATCCTATGGATGGATATCAACATTCATAGTGATTCAGTGTGGGTCAAAATCATTATCTTGTTTCTCAGAGTTTTATACCATGTTTGATCTGAGTCTTATATCTGCAAGGTAAACCTGTGTGGTACTTTATCTTCGTGGTATTACCTGTGTGGTATTCTTCCATCTTGTGTGAGGTGGGTATATTCTAATAACTTAGTTATATTTATGTGCATATACCTAAGTAGGGTTTACTGTTGTTTCTATGTTTTGTGTTTTATCCTTTGTGGATTTGAGAGACCTTCGGGGGTCTCAGGGTCCCTACTAAGTATTTTTTTACTCACCCCTGCACATGCTATGCCCGTACCTTGTTGTGTCTGGTGAAGATGACGGACAATGCTGACTGAGGATGAGAGTACCTAGATGAGAGACTGCTTAAAGGTGGACCTATGATGAGGTGGTCCACAGAGATGATCATTTGAGAGCTATATATACCCTTCAGGTAGGATCCTTAGTGTTTTTTCACTGGAGATGTAGTCAATTTTTCCTGTACATTCCAGTTTTTCTTGTACTTTATAGTTGGGCTTGTATTCTGGACCCTTTTAATTTCAATACAAACCATCTTTACTATATAGTTTACTTTGTGCCTGAATCTTGTTGTGTTCTTGGTTTGTGTGAGTTTATAGTTTTAAAAGGCAACGCCTTCCCATTTTAGGGAATATGCCTTTCGGTTCTTGTTTCCAGCCCCTGGAATATGGAAGGCGGGTTTGGGGTAGTCACGACACGGGCCTCGAGATACACGTTATGAAAAATTGGTATCATAGAAGTTAGGATCTACCGAAGAACTAGGACTCTGATCTTTTCTGTGAAGAAATAGTGTTAAGGGTTATGAGTGTGGTTTTCAGTTCGGGGAGTTCAATGTTGGTGCGGCGGTAGATGTATCCATGCACCAGGACCCTGACTTCTGATTTCTGACTGAGTGCATGAAAACCCTGATTGCATATGTGTTTTTGAAAAGTTTTCTTTGTGATCTCTTTGAGTCAACTCACCAGGTATAAGCTTAATGACTGTGGCACACCTATTTCTTTTTAGGATTCTCCATGCAGACAGCCAGCCGGGATTCTAGTTATAGTATTTGATGACAGCCCACCGAGCGATGAGGATTTGGTGCAAGGCCCCCTTATGGAAGTTATACCATCAGGTGGTGTACCAACAACACCACTACCCATTGGGAAGATGATTCAAGCAGCCCCAATGGTAGAGGGTGCATGCCGCTTGAGTGTGTTGCACGAGTTCTAGCACTAGAGGCCACTGTGATACCAGAGTGAGAAAGATCTACAGGTGGATGAAGACTATTTGGAGGCCATGGTTATTATTTAATGATTTGTAAGGACACCAGCTGATCTCATGGTGATCTTTTTCGCTAGTCTTCTTCAGGTTTCAGCGGGCTTAGTTCAGCCACTAGAGGTTTCATAGTGGAAGGGGGAAAGAATTTCCATGGACTTCGTGACATGACTTCCACACACATCCAAGTGTCATGATTATATCTGGGTGATTGTTGACCGACTCTCCATGTTGGCCCACATCCTACCTATTAGAGATCAGGGATTAGTAGAGTGTTTGGGATGCCTCTACATACAGGAGATTATACAGCTTCATGGAGTGCCATCTACGATTTTCTCTGATCGTGATGGAAATTTCACTTCCCAGCTATGGAAGGGGTTACAGGAGGTATTCAGGACACAACTTCAGTTGAGCACCGCCTTCCATCCTCAGACGGATGGTCAGATAGAGTAGACCATTCAGACCCTTGAGGAAATGATACATGCTTGCATCCTTGATTTTGACTGTAGCTAGGAGGATCACTTGCCTTTGGTGGAGTTTTCATACAATAACAACTATCACTCCACTATCGGCATGACAGCATTCGAGACATTGTATGGGAGACCTTGCAGATCACCACTCTGCTAGAATAACCCAAGGGAGTCAGCAGTTGTGGGACTAGATATGGTACGAGCTACCATGAAGAAGGTGCAGATCATCCAGGAGTGGATGAAGACTGCATAGAGTAGGCAGAAGTCCTATGATGATAAGAGACAAAGACCTCTTGAGTTTGAGGATGGTGACCATGTATTTCTACGGGTCTCAACTCGACGAGGTTTGTGGAGATTTGGATGAAGAAGAAAGTTATCTCTGAGGTTCATCAGACCCTTTCAGGTCCTCATTAGATTTGGCAAGGTGGCTTACCGCTTAGCTCTTCCACCTGAGTTGCAACGGGTGCACAATGTTTTCCACGTATCCCAGCTAAGGAGATCTGTACATGATCCTTCGCACATCATTGACTAGGGCGAGCTAGACAACGACGATGTGGAGACATTTTTGAAGGTTCCAGTGGAGATTGAGGATCGACAGGAGTGGGTCCTTTGTGGGTGGTCAATATATCTAGTGCACGTTTGTTGGAATCATGAGAACCTCCAGGTGAGCACATGGGAGCTGGAGGCTCAGATTTGTGCTCAGTACCCCCACTTGTTTCCCTAGTTTGTGTTGTGGATTTCAGGAATGAAAATTCCAGAGGTAGGTATAATGTAAAGATACAAATTTTTCCATGTAATTTTTTTATTAAATGGAAATATTATGAGTCTGAAAAAAATTTCGGCGCGTGATTATGAGGCCCAGTGTGCTCGAAATGAATTTCTGAACTTTTTTTCAGGTACATTCAGTAAACGTGCGAGTGGTTTTTTGTGACATTTTATCCAGTGCTCGGAATTGAGATCTGAGGACCCCGTTGAACTCGTAACGCCAATATTCTCTTAAGGATACCTTTAACATGACCGTAGTAGGTCAAGGGTGAAAGTTAGTTTTCATGTTTTTCATGGGAGAGTAAAAAAAAATAATAAAATAAATCCAACATGTTTTATTTTATTTTAATGAAACCTCCCAATTAAATTAAAGGTGGTGGCCCACAAAAACTCTCTTCGTTAATGTGGGAGACCATGTGA
Organism: Viscum album; assembly: GCA_963277665.1. Classification (NCBI taxonomy): domain Eukaryota; kingdom Viridiplantae; phylum Streptophyta; class Magnoliopsida; order Santalales; family Viscaceae; genus Viscum; species Viscum album. The sequence continues at coordinate 1,918,199,889 of OY728135.1, read as the reverse complement.
AACCGACCGATTGAATTCATGGTGGTGGGGACCACCCGAACCCCACTTTTAATGGGAGGAAACTCTTGTTTTTTCTCAAATTAATGTGACAACTCCTTTTGTTTAATTAATAAACTTATGCTTATTAGTTTGGAACCTCAGCTCTCACGAGACAATGATTAACAAAGGAGGAGAGAGCTTTAAATATTTGGGAAGATCGTTATCCAACAAAGGAGGTCTTCCAACGAAGAATGAATTCTGGAATCAAAGAATGAGGATAGGCCTTGGAGCATCTTGCAGGAGTGACGATCGCTGACGTCAATCTTCAACAATTTTGTCTTCTTCCCCAAGACAAATGCAATGAAAAATTGAGGTAGGGGTTTGTTTATAATATGATTGATTTTATTTATCGATTCTTCATATTTTTGTTTCACAATGATGATGGACAAACAAACATGGCCATCATCCCGGGCATGTACCTTGACTGTTATCTTTTGATTCTCCATGTGTTCTTCATGAGTTCTTCAACGCCAAATATTTAATGATGCTGGAAACACAATATTTTGTTGAGCGCGACATATATATGTGGAGCCCTCAACACAAGGATCGAAAATATGTGATAGTTTTATTTTTTGGGGATTGGAACGAAGACACGTTGTCTTGTAGAAGATGGAGGAGGATGACACCCGGCTGATTTCAAGGAAGGAAGGGAGGTACGTGTCTGTGTCATCGAATAATGGAGAAGCCATGGCCCGTCGGCCATGGTAGGATAGGGTGGTGGTCGACATCTGGCCGACTTTGTGGTGGAGCGGAGGTGCACGTTCATCCTGCTGGTGGACTAGGAGGTCGTGACCGCTTGCACGTGGCAGAATCCAAAGAGCGGTCGGCCGTGCCGGCCATGGTGGAGGAGTGGCGTGCGACTGTGCCCCTGCGAGGAGGACTGAATGAAAAATCATCCCTCCGTTGTGGTTTGGTAGGTCCTGATCAAGACCCGTAGTGATATGTGAGAGCCTAAAGGCGCTGCTCGTTGCCATTATGAACGGAAGGGGGAAGCACCCCATTTGGTGCCAGCTCAGGTGGGCCGTGGTAACGGGCTGCGCCAGCTAGCTGCACCCAGTGCGGGCTGGGCCGGGCTGCCCCCTACGCTGGTCGGGCCAGACCACATCATATAGGGCTAGGCCTGCCATGGCCTAGGCCATCCGGGCTGGTCCTGGGTCTTGTCAGCCAAGGCTGGGTCGGGCCGTGTCGGTCCGACAGGGTCGGATCGGACATAGGCCCATCAGGACTAAATTTTTCCTTTTTGGCCATAACCTGAGAACCATGAATACATTTGAAGAAACATCTATAGCACCCAAATCCTTGGAATGATAAGGTCCTTTTGGTATACTACACTTGAGTTTTGGATAAGTTTCGATTACTGCCTGGTTGAATTGGACCCCGAATCCAACTGCGCCCTCAGAGATGAAATGCTAATAACTTACAGATCGGGAGTCTGATTGACACGCTATCTATTGAGTTAGGTCCCTTATGATGTGAAAGACATTTGGAATATCTCTTCATGGGGCTTTAGGGTGGTCAAGGTATGACTGATGGCTTGGGGAGTAGTTTTCCCAAGCACGATACGTACAAAACCCTACGATTGGATAAGACTTGATGAATCCTATCCATTTTGACTCAGAGTGACTCGAAAGGCCCAGTAGGGAGTGCATCTGTGTGACATAGTAGACCCAAGTGGGGAGTGCCTCTGTGTGATATGGCAGACCCATGGTACTCGACAGGTGGAGTACCTCAGTAGGCCACGAGGGGGAGCGCCTCTGTGTGACAGGGTAGACCCACAGTGGGGAGCGCCTCTGTGTGATGTGACAGACCCACATTACTCGATAGGAGGAGTACCTTAGGATTCCAAGGTTAGTAGGTAGAGACTCGGTGTGATGCAGTAGGCCCACTATACTCCATAGATGAGGAGTTCTCTAGTAGATGAGGTGTTCGATGTTGTGACTAGGGATGTTACTTGTTATTATCCCTAGAGAATTTTATGGATGGCTATCTACATTGATACCGATCCTATGTGGTTCAGCATCATAATCCTATTTATCAGAGTTTTATACCTGGTTTGAGTTGAGTCTTATATCTTCAAGGTGAACTTGTGTGGTACTTTGTCTTCGTGGTATTACCTGTGTGGAATTCTTCCCTCCTATGTGAGGTGGGAATATTCTGATAACTTAGCTATATGTATAGGCATATACCTAAGTAGGGTTTATTGTTGTTTATATGTTTTTTGGTTTATCATTTGTGGATTTGAGAGACCTTCAGAGGTCACAGGGTTCCTACTGAGTATGGTTATACTCACCCCTGTACGGGGTATGTCTGCACCTTGTTGTGTCTAGTGTAGACGACGGACAACACTGACTGAGGAAGAGGGTACCTGGACATAATATTGCTCAGAGGAGGACCTATGAAGAGGTGGTCTGAAGAGACGATCAATTGAGAGCTATACCTACCCTTCATTTAGGATCCTTGGTGGGTGTTCAAAGGAGTTGTACTTAGTTTTACTTGTACACTCCCATTTTTCTTATACTTTCTAGTTGGGCTTGTATTCTGGCCCCTTTACATTCTATACACACCCAAGATACTATATTGTTTAATTTTTTCTTGTATCTGGCTGTTTGCTTGGTTTGTGTGAGTTTACAGTTTATAAAGGCAAATCCTTCATGTTTTAGGGAATATGCCTTTCAGTGCTTATCTCAATCCCCTGGCTTATAGAAGGAGAGCCTGGAGTAGTCACGTAATGGGCCCTGGGGGACGGGTCGTGACAACTATGAGATTGGTTGTATGATTTAATTTGTTGATTTTAAAAAATTTATTCATAATAACCTCCCTAGATTGTAGGGGGATTGGTCCCTGTGTCTTTGTTCCTTGGGGTAGGATCTTCTAAAATCTTTTCTTTCATATATTTACGAATCATTGGATATTTGGTGTTTCTTCCACATAATTAATCCATAAGGAAGAAAGTTTATCATCTCTAGAAATTTTTAGCGTTCTTTTATTTATATTATCTATAAACATCTATATTATTTATTGAACCTTGAAAATACTAGCTTTTAAGTGATCCTTGGAATGGAATGGCTGACCTGATTTCATACTCACATTGATTGTTATCAGAGGTGGGTATCCTTTATTTCACCTTAGGGATAGAATTTTATGATGATCAGTGAGTGAGAAATTGAAGATAATAGAGTGGGACTAGATTTGATCCGTATTAGATTCATCATAGCTCAGCCATTATTCTTATATCTAACATTAAACCTAGATGTTTGGTCCTCTGTATTTACTCTTATTATTGATCTATTTAAATATGTGTTTCTAGATTCCTTATAAAATCTTCTACTGAATAAGAATTATTGTTTGAGATAGAAATTAGGCCAGAAAAAAAAACATATTTTTATTATTCCATATCATATGATTTCGGTCAAGTTATGATAACCTATGATTTATTTTGAGGAGATGGAAATGAAGGGTCTCATCAAACTGATCACATCTCTATGGGGTGCTACAATATTGTTTTAAAAGAAGGAATGTGGTAGTATATGGATTTATATGGGATATAGGATGCTATATTCCGTGATAGTGAAGAACAATTATCCTTTACCTAGGATTTATGATCTTTTTGATCATTTATGTTGATCCCAATGGTTCTCTAAGTTAGATATTTTTTGACGAAACCATGATTTGTGGGCAAGAGAAGAGGATATTCCAAATAAGTCATCTAGGAGTAGATATGGCCTATACGAGTAACTCACCATGCCTTTTGGTTTTAAGAAATTTCAAATTGTGATAATGGTTCTCATCAAAAATATCTTTAATCAATATCTCCACTATAACATCATGGTATTTGTTGAAAATATCCTCATATATTCATGGAAATCTAAGTTATATACTAGATACCTTGATACCATGTTGAGTACACTCTAATAACATTCAATTTATGACAGGATTCTGGAGTGTAATTACAATATCTATTAGGTATGTTTTTTTGGTCAGCTGATCTCTAAGTCAGTAATTATAGTCAACCTGGAATAGGTGTCACCAATGATATCGTGGGCTCACCCTCAAAATGTATTTGAGATTATGAGTTTACTCAAGTTGGAAGGATAATGTGGATGATTCATCATAGACTTATCCCACTTAGAGGAACTGAAAATGGGGATTAATAAGATAGTAATGATATTTAGGTGGACTAATCCATGCATGGAGGATTTTTGTGAGTTGAAAGGTGATTGAATAAAACATAGATTTTAGTTATTATAGTGATTGGGATAGGATACACAATGTATTTTGATGCCTCAGGTGTTGGTTTGAGAGCTATGTTGATGCAGAGGGGCCAAATAATTACTTATGGGTCACCTCATGTAACGATCCGAAATTTTGAATAAATCTTGTTTCCTAATTTTGTATGTTATTTTATTTCACTTGATAACATGAGTATAATTAAAATGAGACCATTGGGTTTTGACTGTTATATGACCATTGGTCAATATGACAGCTGGAACTAAACATTTTGATTGTTGTCTCTAAATACATGTGATCTTGGTTAATTAATATAGAAAGAAGATTCGATGGCCTCATCCAGTAGTCTTGGGCTGATCGAAGCCCATATTATAGAACTTGGGAAGGAGGTAGTACCACTGGGCTTTGCTCTGGACCAAACCCAATCCGAACTTCATCGTGTGAAGCTAGAATGGAATCACCTGGGCGAGAAGTTCAAAATGATAGAAATTACTACTCATGCGATGGTGGCCGAGCTCCCCTCAGATTCCCTCACCATAGCACATTTTACACTTAGGTCATATGTTGGTGTTATAAGGGGTTATGTGATGAGACCGTAGCTTCTTTGTGTAATCATTTGGGATGAATAAATTGAGATTTCTTTATTTAGTGAAGTTTGTGAAATTTCAAATGTTCGGATAATTTTAGGATGTATTTTATTGATTAATTAAAAAAAGGATATTTTAAAATATTTATGTAAACCTTAAATAATTAAAGATGTGTATTGATTTTCAAAAAATTGTCTTCTGCAAAAGTGTTCAGTAAGGAATTTGGAGTCTAATAAGATCAACATAATTTGTGATGAATAGTAATTTATGAATAGTGATTTTACACTTAGGATTAGTAATGTGACCAAATGGATTAGTAATCTCACTTAAAGAAAGTCTTAATATAATCTAGGCACCTTGAGTAAGTAATGTGATTTAATAAAATGGGTAAATAATGGTTTCATAAATTATTAGTCAAGTATTAGTTTTTTCAGGTGAATAGTGTTTTTTAATTAAAAATTAAATTAAAAATATTTGGAAAATTATTTTTATAAAATGGACTTTATTTTTGGACTCAGAGTATCGATATTATGTTATGGTAAATTTTGGGGACTTTTCTGAAAAAAATGAATTTTTAGTGAATAGTGTATTTATTTAAAAATTAAATTAAAAATACTTAGAAACTTATTTTTATAAAATAGAGTTCATATTTTTAATCAGAGCATCGATATTTGGTTAAGGTGAAAGTTTGAGATTTTTCTGAGAAAGCTGAATTTTTAGTGAATAGTAAAAATGCAGTTTTAGGGTTTCAGTATGTTTAATAACATCATAACTGTTTCATGATGATGTCATGAGATATTTTAAGGGTTGGCCGACCAAAGGTGATGAATTATTGTATTGGGGGCCCCATGTGGCCAAACTCCATGGGAAATACCATGGGAGAGCCCATGGTTTTTTGAAAACCACTTGTGAGGTGTCCCTTGAAATTATTAAAGTATCACTTCACCTTCCCTATAAATACCCACCCTTTCCTCCAATATTTTTCACTCCCAAATCTCCCCCAATTAATCTATGGTCTCATTACCTCCCAAGGAGTCCTTCCAAGGTGCCCGTAAGTCCTCAAGGTCCCAACCTTTTAGTTTTAAGAGATACATTTTAAGGTAAGGGATCCTACCTCCCTCTTTCTTTTCAAGTAATCTCTTTTATGTCATTTCTTTTATGCTTCATGATATTATGTTGTAGGATGATCTTTTATATTACTCTTACTTCCCTTTTCATTATCATATGATTAGAGACCCCCTCTTTCTATCATAAATTCATTTTAAGAAAGTTTAAGTGACGCCGTTAGGCTGTCGAATTTTTAAGGGATTCTTTCACCTTTCTCATTTTTCAAAGTTCTATTTTAATGTCAAGTATTTCATGTTCCTTTTTATTATGTTGGGGTATGATATCTATATCTCCCTTACTGATTTTTTATGTTCATATTATGAGATACCCTATTTTATCTCTTCAATTCAGTATTTTGATGTTTTAAGTGGCGCCACTAGGCTGCCGAATTTTTAAGGGATTCTTTCAACTTTCTCATTTTTTAATGTTCTACTTTCATGTCATGTCTTTCAAGTTCCTTTTTATTATGTTGGGGTATGATATATATATATATCTATCATACTTATCTTTTATGTTCATATGATTAGGGACCCTATTTGATCTCTTCAATTCAGTATTTTGATGTTTTAAGTGGCGCTGTTAGGTTGCCGAATTTTTCAGGGATTCTTTCACCCTTCTCATTTTCAAGATCTATTTTCATGTCAAGTCTTTCATGTTCCTTTTTATTATGTTTTGGTATGATGTATATATATATAATACTGATCTTTTATTTTCATATGATGAGATACCCTATTTGACCTCATCAATTCATTTTTTTGAAGTTTTAAGTGACGTCGTTAGGCTGCCGAATTTTCATAAGAGAAATCATATTTTTGTCTTCTTTTCATTTTCATCATTTCATTTGGTATATCTTTTAAATTTCATTACCATGTTCTTAAATCCTTTATATTATGTTCCCCTACTATTTTATGGATCATTTATGAGTAGGTTACCCATGTCCCCTCTCTTTCAATGTTTTCTAAAACCTCGTAACATTGCCGTTATGCTGCAGAATTTTCGTCTCAAAATGTCTCTCACCTATTCTCAAATTCATTTATTTTATTATGTGAATACTAAAAGCTATTTATTCTAAATTGGTATTAACATATATACCAAAATGTTCTATTTTATATTTTGGTATTTACATACATGAGACCCACTTTTCCATTCAGCGGGTTTAAAGTGACATAAAGATCATGTCATTAAAGCAGTTTTTAAAACGTTATGATTATGAAATGAAAACCATTGATTTTATGCTATATGGGTTGTTTATGAAATGATTTATGATGATATATGTGGCTCACATGATAAAAAAGTCAAATTTAAGGGTGCACCTAGATAGCGCTCCAATGCATTGGGTAAAGACTTAATCTCTAGAGATGACCATTTTTACGACGCCTTGGTGAATAACCTTGGTAATTTTTAATGACATCTTGGGGATGGACCTTGGTGAAACAGAAATGATTGTCAATGTTAAATGTTGTAGCCACATATTAAAGTTATTAAATACGTTATTTTTATTATGATATGCCTCATTATTTATTTCTCATGACCTAAAGTTCTTTTTCATTACATTGTTGATGTATCTCAAGTTCACATGTTAAATGTTTCCCCTGTTTCCCTTACTTGGCCTTCTGCTCACCCTTTCTTTTGATGTATGTCCCCAGGTTATAAGATGCAGTAATGAGACTAGGATGAACATAAGGATAATCCTATCAAGTGTTTAAGAAGGATGATTTATGTTTTCATGTTTTAAGTTCCTGGTTTCCAAGACACGAAACCTTAAAGATCCTTGGTTTGGTAAAATGTAATGAAATGTTATGTTATAAAAAGGTGGGATGCCATAGTTGGTATCAAAAGATGGTATAGTTATTTTTAGAAATTAGTCTATGAAAACTTTAGGAAGAAACCTATATAAATGTTTAAATATAGGAAATATTCCTGGTATTTTGGTGAGAATTGAGTAAGGGGTTTCCAAGAAAATACATCCCTGTTTGGATACGAGCAGGTAGAGGTGGCTCTAGCATAGATGTACATAGGGGTAAAACCCGAAAACACCGCTTTAAGCTAGACTCGAACGGGAACTAGTACATGACAACATGCCTTACTGGACTCTTGGTTATGACACTCCAGGGGGATATGATTTGGTAAATTCATAAGATCAGTATGAACCATTATTAAAGGAACAAAGATAAAATAAAATAAAGATTCACATAAGAATATACGATCAAGGATAACCTAGATTGGAACCTAGGGGATCACATGTTAGGGTATAATTTCCATCTACAAGTTTATCCTTCTATGCTTAAAGTTTCATTTTAATGATTATTGGCTAAGTATTTGAGCCCCTAATTATACTTTCTTTTCTTTGTTAATGGTAGGAAATGGAAGAACATGTCCCAACAACCAATGTGATAGGAAATGTGACGATTTCCCTATTAATGTCACAGAGATGATGAAGGATCAAGTTGAACATATTGTGATTATGATAAACCAGCTATCAAAGATCACAATTAATAATTGGTACCTAGTTGAATGCCCAAATTCTTCAAGGAAGATGATGACAAAGTCTCAAGGATGTTCACCTGATAAAGTTGATAAGGGAAAGAAGACCCAATTTCATTTTTGAAAAAAGTGTTTGAAGAAGCACCAAGGAGAATGTCACAAAGGAACCAGGATATGTTTTAAATGTGGGACGATAGGGCATAAAGTATCCAATTGCTTTAAAAAATGGATAATGGGATGAATAGAGATAAGGTTCGGTCTAATGTACCTTATACTTTTCAATGTCGTAAATGTGGAGAAGTTAGACATTATCCAAGGCAATGCTCTCTGGGAAGGGATGAGAAACATGATGAGAACCAGAAATCATCGAGGACAGGGGAACAATGCAAGTCCTATGCGGAGATGGATCATGATGACTAAAGTACATGTAACTTCTTCGTAATAATTCTCTTTGTCATGTTGTATTTTAGTTCATGCTCTATGAGCATATCTTTTATGTTTTCTAAGATCATCGAGTCACTACCTAAGATGATTTTATATCATTAAGGAAAACATCTATTGTTATGTACCACATGTTGATGTAGTGAAGAAGTTCTTCTTAAAAAAAGGGTGAATAAGGGATTAAAAGATGAATGTAATTTTGGAAGACGTTCACTATTTTGGGAACCCTATTTGATCAAGGTAAAAAGATTACTACGGTATTTTCTTTGGGGAGTAAAGGTTGACTTATATTTTGAAGAATCGATGAATTTAAGGTAATCTTATGGTAATATTGGTTACTTATGGAAATGATTAACCTATCTTGGGGAAATGTTATTAGGTTATTTACTTTTTTTATAAGATGATAAGAGTGGTTGATGTTGTTTGGAGATGAACCATAAAGTATATCTTGGAAGAATATGTTATGAGAACGTTCTTATAATTGGGTTTCAATCATAGTTTGGTTTATTTTGAATAATTTTAAGGACAGTTATTTATGGAAAGGTCTATGATGAACTTTGGGTAGTACCGTGGAATTTTGAAGATTTAAAGAAGTTTCCCTTCCTATGGGATTCTTTCTTTTTGAAGATTAGTTTTATCTTACCCTTTCTTTTTTTGGGATAATAGAAGAAATAGATAGTTAATATTTGGTGGATTATGTAGAAGATGATTATTGTGCCTCAATGAGACTAAGTAGTTTTGAATGCTCATCGTTTGGAGAAAAGATTACTTTTGGTAGAAACGTATTAAAGGATGAAACTCTACTTGAAGGTAGGTATATTTCCATGTGTTTTATTCTATGTAGTAAATGAATTCCTAAAAATTAAGAAAAGGAACGTAAAACAAAAATTTTGTCTATTAAAGTTTCCCACTGGGAAATCAAATACCGTCTAACCCATCATAAGTTTGTGATTTTCTTGTTGTTAACATTCTCCTAATCATGTTTTCTATCACTCTCCCTCAGAACGTGACCCTTTGTTTTCTCCTCCATGTCCATGTTTTCCTACATGGAATCCTAGTATGGGTTAACTCGGGTTACCTTTTTTACTTCCCTTTCTTTCTTTTAAAGTAATAGTGTTACCGACTCTTTTTCCGATGTGGGACTTTCAATGAAATTTCCAATCCCAATTTTAAAAATTGTGAGGACGTAACTTCTTAAGGGGGGGAGATTGTAATGACCTGAAATTTTGAATAAATCTTGTTTCCTAATTTTGTGTATTACTTTATTTCATTTGATAACCTGAGTATAATTAAAATGAGACCATTAGGTTTTGAATGTTATATGACCATTGGTCAATATGACCGCTGGAACTAAACATTTCGATTATTGTCTCTAAATACAATTGATTTTGGTTAATTAATATAGAAAGAAGATTCGATGGCCTCATCCAATAGTCTTGGGCCGATCGAAGCCCATCTAATAGAACTTGGGAAGGAGGTAGCACCACTGGGCTTTGCTCTGGACCAAACCCAATCCAAAATTCATCATGTGAAGCAAGAAGAGAATCACCTTCGCAAGAAGTTCAAACTGATAGAAATTAATACTCGTGCGATGTTGGCCGAGCCGCCCTCAGATTCTCTCACCATAAAACACCTTACACTTAGGTCATATGCTGGTGTTATAAGGTGTTATGTGACGAGACCGTAGCTACTTTGTGTAATCATTTGGGATGAATAAATAGAGATTTCTTCCTTTAGTGAAGTTTGTGAAATTTCAAATGTCCGGATAATTTTAGGATGTATTTTATTGATGAATTTTAAAAAAAATAATATTTTAAAATATTTATGTAAACCTGAAATAATTAATGATGTGTAATGATTTTCGAAAAATGGTCTTCTGCAAAAGTGTTCAGTAAGGAATTTGGAGTCTAATGAGATCAACTTAATTTGTGATGAATAGTAAATTATGAATAGTGATTTTACGCTTAGGATTAGTAATGTGACCAAATGGATTAGTAATATCACTTAATGAAAGTTTTAATATAATCTAGGCACCTTGATTAAGGAATGTGATTCAATAAAATGGGTAAATAACGGTTTCATAAATTATTAGTCAAGTATTTGTTTTTAGGGTGAATTGTTTTTTTAATTAAAAATTAAATTACAAATATTTAGAAAATTATTTTTATAAAATGGATTTATTTTTGAACTCAGAACATTGATATTATGTTATGGTAAATTTTGGGGATTTTTCTGAAAAAAATGAATTTTCGGTGAACAGTGTATTTATTTAAAAATATTTAGAAAATTATTTTTATAAAATATAGTTTATATTTGTAATCAGAGCATCATTATTTGGTTAAGGTGAAATTTTGAGATTTTTCTGAGAAAGTTGAATTTTCAGTGAATAGTAAAAATGAAGTTTTAGGATTTCAGTATGTTTAATGACATCATAACTGTGTCATGATGATGTCATGAGATATTTTAAGGGTTGGACGACCAAAGGTGATGAATTATTGTATTGGGGGCCCCATGTGTCCTAACTCCATGGGAAATACCCTGGGGGAGCCCATGGTTTTTAGAATACCACTTGTGATGTGCCCCTTGAAATTATTAAAGTTTCACCTCACCTTCCCTATAAATACACACCCTTTCCTCCTTTAATTTTCACTCTCAACTCTACACCAACGAAGATATGGTCTCATTACCTCCCAAGGAGTCCTCCCAAGGTTCCCCCATGCCCTCAAGGTCCCAACGTTCGAGTTTTAAGAGATACGTTTTAAGGTAAGGGATCCTACCTCCCTCTTTCTTTTCAAGTAATCTCTTTTATGTCATTTATTTTATGCTCCATGATCTTATGTTTGAGGATGATGTTTTATATTAATATTAATTCCCTTTTCATGATCATATGATGAGAGACCCCCTCTTTCTCTCATCAATTCATTTTAAGAATGTTTAAGTGACGCCGTTAGGCTGCTGAATTTTTAAGGGATTCTTTCACCTTTCCCATTTTTTAAAGTTCTACTTTCATGTCAATATTTCAAGATACTTTTTATTATGTTGGGGTATGATATCTATATCTATAATACTGATCTTTTATGTTCATATGATTAGAGACCCTATTTTATCTCCTCAATTCAGTATTTTGATGTTTTAAGTGGCGCCGTTAGGCTGCCGAATTTTTAAGGGATTCTTTCACCTTTCTCATTTTTTAAAGTTCTAATTTCATGTCAAGTCTTTCAAGTTCCTTTTTATTATATTGGAGTATGATATCTATATATATCATACTGATATTTTATGTTCATATTATGAGAGACCCTATTTGATCTCTTCAATTCAGTATTTTGATGTTTTAAGTGGCGCCGTTAGGCTGCCGAATTTTTAAGGGATTCTTTCACCTTTCTCGGTTTCAAGATCTATTTTCATGTCAAGTAATTCATGTTCCTTTTTATTATTTTGGGGTATTATATCTATATCAATCATACTGATATTTTATGTTCATATGATGAGAGACCCTATTTGACCTCATCAATTCATTTTTTTGAAGTTTTAAGTGACGACATTAGGCTGCCGAATTTTCATAAGAGAAATCTTATTTTTGTCTTCCTTTCATGTTCTTCATTTCATATGGTATATCATTAAAATTTCATTACCTTGTTATTAAATACTTTATATTCTGTTCCCCTTCTTTTTTATGGATCATTTTTGAGTGGGTGACCCTTGTCCCCTCTCTTTTCAATGTTTTCTAAAACCTCGTAACATAGTCGTTATGCTGCAGATTTTCCGTCTCAAAATGTCTCTCTCTTATTCTCAAATTCATTTATTTTATTAAGTGAATACTCAAATATCATTCTTATAAAAGGGTATTCACATATATAAAAAAATGTTCTATTTTAAATTCTGGGATTTACACACATGATACCCTCTTTCCCTTTTCGTGGGTTTAAAGTGACATAAAGATCATATCTTTAAAGCAGTTTTTAAAACGTTATGATTATGAAATGAAACCCATTTCTTTTATTCTATATGGATTGTTTATGAAATTATTGATTAAGATATATGTGGCTCACATGATAACAAAGGAAAATTTAAGGGTGCACCCTGATAGCGCTCCAATGCATTGGGTAAAGACTTAATCTCTAGAGATGACCATTTTTAACGACGCCTTGGTGAATAACCTTGGTAATTTTTAATGACACCTTAGGGAAGGAAATTGGTGAAACGGAAATTATTGTAAATGTTAAATGTTGTAGCCACATATTAAAGTTATTAAATACGTTATTCTTATTATGATATGCCTCATGATTCCTTTCTCATGCCATAATGTTCTTTTTCATGACATTGTTGATGTATCTCAAGTTCACATGTTAAATGTTTCCCTTGTTTCCCTTACTGGGCCTTTTTCTCACCCTTTATTTTGATGTATGTCCCCAGGTTATGAGATGCAGTAATGAACCTAGGATGAACATAAGGAGAATCCTTTCAAGTATTTAAGAAGTATGTTTTATGTTTTCATGTTTTAAGTTCCTGGTTTCCAAGACACTAATCCTTAAAGATCCTTGGTTTTGTAAAATGTAATGAAAAGTTATGTTATAAAAAAGTGGGATTCCATACCCCATCTATGAACCCATGAGTGTAACTATGTAAATCATGATTTAGTGTTGGAATTTGAGGTCCATGCACTAAAAGTTTAGAGAAACTATCACTTGAGAAAGAGATTTATTGTTTACATGTATCACAAGAACCACTGATATATCACATCTCAGTGGGATATAAATTTGTGTTAAACGAATTGGGTAGAGTGTATGAAGACATTCAACTTCCAGATGACCAATTATTTTGGTAAAGGGAAGAGATTTTCAGATTATCTAGGTAAGAAAACATTGGGAGGCATAATATTAGTGAATGGACATCGTGGGTGGAATGTTTTATGATTAGTTTGATAGAGGAATAGATTGTACATTCATATGAGAATCATGGAGTCATGAGAATTCTTCCCTTAGTCATCGTATATTCATTAGTGAACAATGTGGAGTGTTCCAATATTTAGAACCCTTGTGTGAGGTAATGCAAGAATTATTGGAAGATAGTGACCCAATCCCAAGATAGTCAGTATATGATGATGACATGATAAAATTTAATATAATGATTATAATACCAACCTCCATGAGAGAAGAAATGATGAGAGAATATCGTTCTTAAAAATGGGTTATAAATATTAGGTAAACAAATATTTTTAATGATATTCGACGTCAGTTCTGGTGTCCTAGTATTAATAGAGACATCACTGGTTCTGTTTTATGATGCATTTCTTTTCAGATGGTGAAGGGCACAAATCATTATCCTAGTTTTTTTCTTTTTCCCTGTAAAATTCTAATATATATGTTGGATGATTTGGATATTGATCTCAAGAAATGGATACTATATTTCTTTATGGTTTGTGATGTGGGTTGGGTGATAGTTAAAATGATGAAAAGCGTTTCTCATTTCATTCCAAGAAACAAAACTATTTCCATTGAAGATATAGGAAGCTATATGTATCGTATTTTTACAACTCATTGGAGTTCCCTATTGAGTTTTATCTGACATAAATGCATATTTTATGTTACATCAATGAATGGGATTTTACATGATGGGTACACAAATGAAAATGAATATAAAATATTATCTACAAGCTGATGGTCAACTAAAGACCATATTCTAGATATTAGAGGATACACTATGGGCATGCATCCCATATTTCAGTGGATCTTGGGATGATCATATTTACTTGGTTGAATTTTTATACAATAAATTCTTTAGGGGTTCTATTTATATTAAATCCTTAGAGGCTCTCAAAGGTCAGTTGTGTCATTTATAACTATGTTATCATGAGGCAGGTGAGATAGTTATTGCGGGGAAGATCATGGTATAGGATACCTCTGAGAGAGTGTAGATGATCAAGAATTGGTTGGACTATTTTAGATAAGGTAGTGATCATATTCCAATATGAGTTGGTTCAAATTAAACCTATTTGTTGTCCATAGAGTTTTCTTATGGGTGATTCCTTGGTTTGGGAATTGACAATTATAGAATCAGATAAAGATAGAACTGTGATTTTTTGGACCATTCAATATTACCAAGTCCATCAGACCTTTTTCTTACCATTGGGATCTTCCTTCACATTACTAAGGTATGAATGATGTGTTATATATTTCTCAGATTCAAAAGTATGTTTCCCAACTTAAACATGTGATTGACCACAAAGACTTTGAGATGTAGCATGGAAAATAATTCATGAAGCACCTAGTGCTGATTATAGACCATAGGGAGATTTTAGTTTTGGGTGAAAGGCACTAATATAAATCCTATAGTTTTATGGATATATCTAGGAGGAATCATGAGGGAAAAATTCTGAAATTCTAGCTTAGTGGCTGGGGTTTTTAGGCAATATTCCAAGAGATGTTTCTCAAGGATGATAACATTTAAAGGGGGATAATATAATGACCTTAGATTTTTTTCAAGCTCATTATATGTTAATTCTATATTTATTCATGTGTTTTTTAACTATGAATTGATTGAGATGAGTTCTAGAATATTCTGGTTGATTTTTGTTAGTTTATAAGGCCTTTTTAATAGTTCCCGATTTCCCCAAACCATGATGATTATCCCAAAAATCATGATGTTTTTTTGGATATGGATTGTGTCCAGCACAATTTTTGCACATAGTTAGAGATAAATGTGTTACATTCACTACAAACCATGTGAATTAGCATATAGTTTAAAATCATGGATGGTTCATGGATTACCAAACCATATGACCAAACCACATGGGTGTCCTGAAGAGGAACTCACTACAGGAAATAGGAATTCTTGCGATGGGATTTTTGTGATGGGAATAAATCCCATCGCAAAAAGTCCATCCAAGAGGTTATTTGCGACATGTTTAACAAACCGTAGCAAATAACCAATTATTTGCGATGGGATTTCATGTCCTGTCACAAAAGTTTGGGATGGGTAACACGCCAAACCGTGCGAAGGTTATTTGCGACGAGGGGTTCCCCCGTCACAAATAAAATGAAATTAATATATATTATTGGGTTTGAATGGTCCTCACAGAATTTACATCGTTATGAGGATTATATTTAGTGCTAACCTTGAACTCCAAATTCAAATCTTACTGAATAATTCAATATAACATCGAGGTAAAACTAAGATTTCTATAAGATACAATAAAATGTGGTTGTCCATGAAACCTTACAACATCCTTGATGTATATCATAGAAAGTTGATCAATATATTAATTTAATATAATTTCAATGAAATGTACTAAAATTTTAAGGTGATAAACTATAACCCAAATAGAATTATCCTTTGGATGTTTTGGGGAGTCTGATGATGAAATATAAATTCATGTTTTCTCATTTCCATTTTGGTATGGGAAATTTTTGAAACATCCCCTAAGACATTTCTCTATCATCCTTAACAATTTGGCATACCATAGATTGAGATATGTACTCAACAATATCAAATTTCTTGTTTTCCCACCAGAAATACTCTTCATATCTATATACATATTCATATATCCAAGATGAATAGATAATGATAATCTATGAGCTTTATCCAAAATATAATTCTTGAAATATAGTATTGACGAGACACATTCTGGATTAATAAACCTTACCATTCCATCGTAATAATGTTTTAACATAGGTTCATTGCTTAGCATCTTTTATTATTCCACATATCACTCTTATGCCTTCTTAATCCCACATAGATGGATGGTTGATAATTAATAAGATAAATATAATATATTTTCTCTTTTCACATGATATTAATATTATTATTTTTAAAATCTATAAGGGTTGGATCTCTTTCAATTCTCATCAATGAAAAATTAGTACAGTATTTACGACATAGAGAATCAAACACCTCATTCACCTTGCCTATGCGGTAATGTATGGAGTAGTGAAATATGTGATATATATACTGATTATAAAATACATAAGTACATATTCAAAGATATTGCCTTCATATTTTAAAATGAAAAATTGCTTCTAGAAACTAAAAATCACGATTCAGGTAACTTTTCTCATGAATTTTCAATAAGAATAAGGAATAATATATCCCTATGTCATTATAAATGGAGAAGCATCCCAAACCCATATTCAATGAATCACTATATATCACAAGTCCATCTACACTATAGAGTAGTTTGAGAATAGGTTCACTGACTGACATTCTCTTAAGTTTCTTGAAATCATCCTCACATTTATTTATCTAAAGGATGTTTTATCCCTTTCTATTCCAACATGGTTAAAGTATTTAATATCCATAAGAATATATTGGAAAAAAGTAAGTAATATTCTGAAAATCCAAATAAACAATAGACCTCAGTCATAGTGGTTAGTCTGGGTAAGTGTTCAATGATTCACACCTTATAAGGATATTCTGATATTCCCTCTCTTGTGATCACATGTCCCAATGATACTTTCTGTAACCAGATTTCACACTTTATGAATTTGGAATATAGTTTCTCCTTCCCATGGGTATTCAACATATTTCTCATATGATCTTCAAGGTCTTAATTTCTCTTGTATTATATAAGAACATATTTAATTAATGCTACCAAAAATTTATCAAGGTAATCTATAAATAATGTAGTAATTAAATCATTGAAGATAGTAAATTCATTGGTATGTCCAAATCACATAATCTTAAAATCATAATGAACATAACTCATATGAAAGGTTTTCTTTGTTAAATTTCCTTTATTTCCCCTCAATGGATGACATCCAAAATGAAATAAAATATTAGATATATATTGAGTTCCCCATAGTTGATAAAAAAAGCATCATTATAGGTTAAAGGATACCTATTCTTGATCATGATATTGTTATGTTCAAGATTATCAATATAGATTTACATTGATCCGTATTTATTTTTAATGGAAATAATTGGTTCACCCTGCAGTGATGCCCTGTGATAGATGAACATGTTTTTTAGATTCTCATAGAGTTTCTTCATCAATTCATACAATTAAATTGGGGAAATTTGATAAGGAGTCTCTGAAATAGGTGTAGTACTAGGTATGAGTTTTATTAAAAACTCAACTTTCTAATTCATAGGAAAAAATCAAAATTATTTAGTAAAGACACCAAAAAACTCTAATAAAATGGTAATATCTTCGACATTTATTTTATCCCCAACCATAAGAGATAAATCCATTTATGTATAGGAATTAAGACCCGTAAATGGAAGTAATTTCAACAGGAATCTCATATTCATTCTTGCATCGATAAATGATCATTGGTTCATTCAGAGTATGAAATGAAACGTCCATTCCATGGAAACTGATATGGGATCTATATATAGATATCCAATATAATCCAAAAAGCATATTAAATAAAATGAGTGGGAGAATACAAATACTTTAAGGTAGTATATTCCTACAAACTTCAATCCATCAATAGATATATATATGGTATGTGATCATCATACCATTAGGATTTTTTACTACTAACTTAATATTTTATCATTAAGGATATGAATTAACATTCATAGACACATTTATTGATATTGAAGTTTCCAAGGATCAGTTAAGTGCCACCACGGGGGGGGGGGGGGGGGGGGGGTTAATCAAGGGTACAATATTTTTACAAATTCTCAACCTCTATGAAATACAAAATTCTAGATTCATAATATTTAATTCTACAACTATCCCTATAAGTAACATTTAAAAAATCACAATACACATGTGTTTTTATGATGTTAGGTATTAAGACCCACTCTTTGATTCAATTGGTTATACCAATTGTTATAAATTTTTAATAATATACAGGTGGTTATAGACAGGTAAAGATTATTTCCCATCAGCACTGAGTCCCACAGTGTTACAAATTAGAGTCCCACTACAGATTACAACTTCCCACCTACACTATTAAATCATGAGTCTCATAGGAAGAACGTTATACTACTCCCCATATAGTTGATAGAATCCCATTAGCCTGTTACATAGTCCCATTAGAGGTTTCTTTTGCTTTAGAGTCCCACCAAATACTTCCACAATCTTGAGTCACAGAATATATGATCCACTTATAGAGATATCCCTATCATCTTCAGACTACTTATTCTCAACCTCAAGATGTCGTCTTTATCTTCAAAAAACCAGATTACCTAATCTCCTCATACAAAATGTTCAAGAACAACAAAAACTATCTGAAATACTTATGATCATTCTCACTATTCAATTATCTTCAAATTATTTAAAGCTTCTCAATTCAATGACTATCAGGTATGCCTACATAATTGTTTCCCAACATTAGTATAAACACATTGTACACAAATCATGAAATGATTTTTCTCTATACATTTCTCAATCATCATTCATGTATAAAATAATTCATGATCTTCTTACTTTGTGTAATAATTAAAATGCATTAGCTTATCACTATTCCAAGTGTTATTTCATGTCTATGAAAATGTTTCCTAATGAACACTCACACTTACACCGACCCACTTTCTTCTTACTACATATGTAAATTCCACACCAACTCACTTAGTTTACTACCTTATTATTTATTATTCACAATGATGTTCTATTACCGTCTGGAAATAATTTCATTCACTAGAAATACATCTTCATGTAGATCATCTCAAGAACACCACATCACTATTACCTTGTGAAAAATTCATCACACGATGTCACTATGTATTCATACAAAAGGTATACATTGTATAATCCCCAATTAATTCTTTTAGAAATAAATTTATACATGTATATTATTATAGATTTTATTTCATGCATGATTCTCATGTTACTTCAGGTAGTTTTTCTTCACTCG
This sequence comes from Viscum album, assembly GCA_963277665.1. Lineage (NCBI taxonomy): Eukaryota > Viridiplantae > Streptophyta > Magnoliopsida > Santalales > Viscaceae > Viscum > Viscum album. The sequence continues at coordinate 1,918,180,202 of OY728135.1, read as the reverse complement.
CATATATCAAACATTGTTCACAGTTTTCCCAAATACCAAAATAGCTCACCAAAATCATAGTTGTTTCTTCATGAAACATAATGAATATCTACACTAGTTGATAGATTTCTCTTAATCATCATGCTATAATTAATTTCTTGGAAGACATAGCACAAAATATTGGAATACACTCTATGAATATAGAGCATCTTTTTTATATGTTTTTGTCTAAATATCTCTTCAATTATCTCTCAGATATCTGTTTGGATCAAAATAAAAACATGAGAGATATAAGAGAATTTATATACTAAATTTATTTTACTCAACTCATGTACATCACCTCACTTCAAGCGCACCACCTCAGCTTCTAAAACCCATACATTGGACATATGATTTGGAAAACCTTACAACCAAACCATGTACACATGAATTAATGATACAAAAAATATTCTTAATGTCTATAAACCAACATATTTTACCCATTATTATTCATAATTATATCCCTATCAATCTTATTGACCCCACAAGCCTTTATTGGTGAATATTATTCATTCAGATCTCGATTGCAGTGGATCCAACTGGTTGGTGATCTAGGAATTATGGTATGTTATCCATGAACCTTAGTTATAAAGGTTTCATATAGATATTACCTTCCTCACTAGAGAAAAATCCTAGATCCTACAATATATGTCTTGATATAAGGATTTTGACACCATATAATGATGAATTATTAGTTCATTTCTAGAATGGTGGTATAGTTAGTGCGTCATTGGAATGACCATTGATCAATTTCATATCTAACATCATGGTAAAATCCTGAGAGATATGTTGGTGTGATCCTTTTCTTTTGACTTTTAATCTTATATAATTTCATTACATATCCTTTATGATATTTATTTAGAATTGGTTATAGGGATACATGGTGTATATGATCGATCCGGTTAGAGCTCATGTGTGAGTCGGGTATCGTCTCTTTATAAGTACTCAATATTTTCATCATCAATATTAATATAGGAAGTAACTCACCATTTTTGGAACATTTATAATCTTGTCACCATAATGTGATACCTATGTTAGTGTATCTTGTTTGACCCTACTAAATTGTTATCGCATGTGTGTGCGTGTGATGATTTTGAGACCCATATATGATTCTTGATTCCATGAGAATGATTATGTATCTTATTAGACATTGTTTTATGTTGATAAAATATTCTTTTATGTTTCCACTCACTCTTATAATTATGAGTTATGTTCTACCTATTTACCATCTTCCCTATTGTGTGTGATTATACTGACTTTGGAGGTATTGTTATTAGTACTCGAATCAAGTGGACCTTCATAGTGTGTTTATCCTGGGGGGGGGGGGGTGCATGACATGTGATGATGTTAACGATAGACTTGAATATAGGGTAGGGGAATGATGAACTTGAGGCAAGAACTGAGGTAAAAACTACGGGGTGTGATGACCTTGTGTCTTGAACCTAGGAATAGATGGTGTATGACGGGCTTTTGTATTCACTCATGATAGAGATAGGGTGAAACTTCCATGTGGCCTGACCAGGATCATCAACCTTGGAACTACTCAAAGATAACCATTGTCCTTGAATATAACTATAATTTTTTACTTTTGTTTAGAATACCGTTCTGGTATGGAGCCAAATAAGGTGTGACTTGGGCTTGTGATAGCTACACTAGCACATTAATGTTAGAAATATGTTGTGATTTATTGCATACACATTTTCATATATCATTGAATACAACTGCTATACTTATTAACTGCAGTTAAGGATGTATTTTTGATTTCTTTATGAGTTTTATTAGTCACACACTACATTGGAATCTTGATACGCATGAATAATTAATGATTATTGATCTTGGTAAGGAAAATGGGTAAGTGAAAAATATCTAGGATGAGCAGTATGAATTTAGTGGTGGTTCTAGGATGGAATTGGGAGTGTTTCCCCTATTTTTTCTTTATTTATCTTCTTACTATTTATATGCATTGATTTTTCATCCCACATAGGGAGCCTAGTTCATTTTACCTGTATGAAATAGGTGGCATTTTTTATTGAACAATATTTTCTTTACCATTGATTGTGATAATCTATGTTTTTATATTTTATTTTGTTTATGATGTATGCATAGGATTAATGAGGGTATAGTATCCCTACCGGACCTTTAGACCCTCACTACTTGTTTACAACCTCTTGCATATGGTGAGGTGCACATGGGGTCTTGTAGCATCTTCACTCAGGTTATATTTGAGAAATTTCATTTGGGTGTTACAATTTACATCTCATCCAATTAAAAATCCAAAAGTATTATCATAATATATGTTACGAATCATCCTTGGATAACCTTACACATCACCAAATTCGGTCTTCTATTAGCCCCGAAGGGTGTTCTTGATCCCCATGGTATGTGTTGGAATCACCTGTTTTGATAATCCCAAATCATGCTTAAACATTGATTATGATGTATTAAAACCCTTGCATTAATCTTATTATTCTATGATTAAACGTATTTTATTCTAAACAGTTCATATTCTTACTCTCATAACTTTACTGTAACAGCTTACAATAGTGTTTACATAAGTTTGGTATTGTTAGCTACCAGTCAGAGTTTTCTTCTCAAAGTCACAGTTACAGTTAACTGTCACCTTAAGTTACTGTTGCAATAAGTTCACAGTTACAAGGTTACAGTCGAAGACTAGTACAAGCTTACAGTCACGAGTCTACCGCTATCTATTGTCAAAGCTCACAGACGAAGGTCACAGTTACAAGACTTCTGTTCAAAGTTTTCTCTGCTCAAGTTCACAGTCGAACAAGTCAACAGTTGGAACAAGCCTACAGTCATAAGCCTACAGTCAAGGTTACAGTTAGACAGCTTCTGTCTACTAAGTCTACGGATGATCGAAGTCTACAGTTGACAAAGGTTACAGTTCTACAAATTTTATATTACAAGTCTACAGTTAGAGAGGCTACAGTTACATGGAGTAGAAGCTACCATTGCAAGCCAACAGACATCAAGCCTTTGTTGAAGTCAGCAGTCAGAAGGAAGTCCACAGTTGGAAGACCACAGTTGAAGTCCACAGTGACATACTTTCTCGACCAGTCTATTATTATTATATTTCTACTTTTTTCTTTTACCAATTTGATTAATACTAATCTAACGGTCATGTCTAGACAAATGAATACATCTAACATTATTTATTGATATTTTCAGACATATCAAGAAATAATACAATGTACGAGGAAGATTGCACGAGCAACTCCAGACTATTTATCTTGTCGGCCTCGGGTGAACAAAAAGGAATATATGGAGGAGTATAAAAAGAAGAGAGAAGCATTCAAGGTAAATGATGATGAATGAAACAGTTACAGAGAGTCTAACATCTATAACTGAGAAGGAGATTCACATATACACAAAAAGGAAGAACTCTCGAGCATTCATTCTGAAGAACAAAAGAGTCTCAAGTGAACCGACTGAAAGAACAGTCTCCTAAAAGCCATGCTGTGAAGTACTCAAACTCAAAGAAGCTGATCACTTGAACATCTGGAAGTCTGGAAATCACGACACTCTGTTTTAGTGCCAACTTACAGAAAAAGGACCAAAGCTTCAAGTCACTCATTCCTACGAGTCCAGAGCTGCACTGAAAATATCTAGAGCCATTTCTAAACTCTATATCTCTTCTCTATGATTTATTTATTCTACATTTTGAGCAGTGTGTGTTATCTGCTGTATTAAACACACACACTGACTCCTGTACTTTCACTGGAGGATATGTAAATCCTCATCAAACCTTTTTGCACCCCATTTCCCACTGTGGATAGTGGTAGAGGTCTTGTGACCTGGACAGCTTGCTGCTGTTGTTTGTTTTCCCACGAAGAACTGTGGTAGAGGTCTTGTGACCTGGACAGTGTGTTCACTGTTGTTAACCCCGATCCAGGGTGTGGATCATTTTTATATAAACTTTTGAGAGGACTAAGTCTCGGCTTGAGACTGAACCTCTTGGTTAATTCTCTGTGTTTGTAGTTATACTCTATATCCATACTATACATATTTATTTCATATTCCGCTGCTATTACTTTGAAATATAATCTATCTTCAAAGCTACTTTGATAATTAAATTCGCAAGTGTTTATATTTGTTATAAATCAGTAAGTTAGTTTCAAAAGTTAATTTAATCATAAGATTAAGTCAACTGAGAATTAATCAATCTTTGAGAAACTAATTGAACCTTTATAATCTATATAAATTCACTATAGTTTAATTTGTTTTTGAAATTGGGGGATTTTAATAGAAATTGTTTTTTAACAGAAATTTTAATTGGAACTCAATTCACCCCCCCCCCCTCTTGAGTGTCCACTCCGACCAACATTTGGTATCAGAGGGCGTGTCTATCTCTGTTTTACTTGCTCAAAGTTTTATTTTAACTCTCTGTTTTTACACTGTGATTGTGGTTTTATCTAAAAGATCTTAAATTTCTGTTAGTTCTAAATTTTATCTCTTTAAAATATTTTCTAGAATTTCCTTATGGATAATAGACTAGAAGGTGCTGCTACTAACAGGCCACCCTTCTTTAATGGTGTGAATTATGCCCAATGGAAGCTCAAAATGAAAATTCATTTGGAAAGTATGGGTTTTGATATTTGGACTGCTATAGAGTCTCAATACAAGATTCCAGAAACTGAAAGAATAACTTGGGATGAACCTACTAAGGTAGCTTACAATAATAATTGTAAGGCTGTGAATGCTCTCTACTATGCTCTAGGAGATGAGGAGTTCAATAGAATTTCTGCATGTAAAACTGCATTTGAAATCTGGGACACCTTAGCTGTTTCTCATGAAGGAACAACTAATGTCAAGGAAATGCGGTTAAATACTTATACTATAAAATATGATAACTTTAAGATGAAAGCTGATGAACCTATTTCTGATATGTATCTCAGGTTTAATGAGATAGTCAACACAATGAGCTCACTCGGAAAGATTGTTCCAGCAAAGGAGCAAATCATGAGATTACTGAGATGTCTGCCTGAAAGATGGAGAGGAACATCTGTTTCAATTAGAGAATCCTGTGATATTGGAACTTTGCCTGTCAAGGAGTTAATTGGCAAGCTGATGATGTACGAAGAAGAGCTCAAGGTTAATAAAGAGGAATATGAGGAACCAAAACGAAAATCTGTAGCTTTTAAGTCTACTGCATCAAAGAGCAAAGACAAGGAGAAAGTGCATATACCAACTGAAAGCTCATCTAGTGAAGACTTAGATTCTAACAGTGATGCCGAGATGGCACAAATAGCAAGGAGATTCAAGAAGTTCTATAGGAAGAAGAAGGTCTTCAGAAAACCAAACTACAAGGGTAAGTATGATAGACAAGGTAAGTGGAAGAAAGATTGGAAGAAAACTGATAAAGAAGAAGACATAGTTTTCTATGAATGTAAAAGGAAAGGACACATCAAAGCTGACTGTCCTAAGTTAAAATTCAAGAAGAAATATGAGTACAAGGACAAGAATTATAAGAAAGCTATGAAGGCCACCTGGAGTGCTTCAGAAGACAGCACAAGTGAATCAGAATCCAGTGATTCTGAAAGAAATCGTGCTAATATGTGTTTCATGACAAACACATCTGAGGTAACCTTAGACACTCCCACTTTAAACTCTTATTATTCTGAAGGTGAAGCAGAATCTGGTTCTGATTCTGAAAATATGTCTAAAGATGAATTGACTGAATACTGTAATATGCTGGAAGAAACGTGTAATGAACTAAAGGATAAATATAAGTCTTTAAAGAAACAACATGCTCTTACTGCAAGTGTCAAGTCTGCACTTGATGTAGAAAAAGAGAAAAATGTTCAATTATTAAAGGAGAATACATAACTGAAACTATCTAATGAACAACTTAGAAAGGACTTAGAAACATTCACAAATGGAAAAGATACTCTAACCCAACTGCTAGGAAAGCAAGTTGCACCTAAGTATGCTACTGGCTTGGGATACCAACCTGGACAAAGACAGTTTACTAAAACCCAATTTATTAAGTCTGGAAAAAATTCTGCTAGTTCTAGTTTTGGAAATTCGTATGCCTCAACTGGTTATTTAAATAGTTGTAGATCAAATAAAGTATATCTCTCTAAATCTGTTTCATCTATTAATTGTATGGGACCCATAAAACAAATCTGGGTACCTAAATCCTTGATTGCTAACATATCTGGACCCAAGAAAATCTGGGTACCAAAGTCATTTCTTGTCTAATCTGTTTTGTAGGAAATCTGTTTGAAAAGCAATTACAAGAAGGTATGGTACTTAGACAGTGGATGTTCAAGACACATGTCTGGGGACTATTCGTGCTTCAAAAGCTTAATAAAGGTTGATGGAGGATATGTCACTTTTGGTGATAACTCAAAAGGAAAAATCATCGGCTTAGGCCAGATTGGTAACACTGACTCAGTATTAATTTCCAAAGTTTTATTTGTTGATGGACTTAAGTACAACCTACTTAGCATTTCTCAATTGTGTGATGATGGTTTTAATGTCAAGTTTGAAAACAATTCTTGTGATGTTTATAATTCCAAAAATGCTTTAATATTTTCTGCCTTATGAAATGAAAATGTTTATGCTGTTGACTTAAACACTTTAGCTAAACATAATGTTACTTGCTTAAATGCTTTTCATAAAGAGTCTTGGCTGTGGCATAGGAGATTAGGACACTGCAACATTCACTCACTTAGAAAACTCTCTAAGAAACACCTAGTTAGAGACCTACCTAAGCTTGAATTCCCAAATGACAAAGTGTGTAATCCCTGTCAAAAGGGAAAACAACACAAAGTTTCTTTTAAACCAAAGAAAGAAGTTTCAACTTCTCAACCACTTGAACTGGTTCACATGGATTTGTTTGGACCATCAAGAATTTCAAGTCTAAATGGGAAGCACTATGTTTATGTTCTTGTAGATGACTTTTCAAGATATACTTGGGTATACTTTCTAGCTCACAAAAGTGAAGCCTGCTCTTCCTTTGTTAAATACTCTAAGTCTGTAGAAAATCTTAGTGGACTTAAGATTAAGACCATGAGGAGTGATCATGGCCGTGAGTTTGAGAATCAAGAATTTGAATATTACTGCTCACACAATGGCTATGCTCACAATTTTTCTGCCCCTAGGACACCTCAACAGAACGGTGTAGTGGAAAGAAGAAACTGAACCCTGCAAGAAATTGCAAGGACTATGCTTAATGAGTATGACCTGCCTGTTTACTTTTGGGCTGAAGCTGTAAATACAGCCTGCTATGTTATTAATAGAGTCCTGATTATACCGGTTCTTAAGAAAACCCCTTATGAGTTGTGGAATAATAGGAAGCCTAAGGTTAATTACTTTAGAGTTTTTGGTTGCAAAGTCTTTATTCTGAATACTAAAGATAATCTTGATAAATTTTCTCCAAAAAGTGATGAAGGAATTTTCCTGGGTTACTCTATGTCTAGTAAAGCCTATAGAGTGTTCAATAAGAAAACCAAATGTGTGGAAGAATCTGTTCACATCAAGTTTGATGAGACTGATCCACATGAGTCTAAAACTTCTCTTGAAGATGTTGAAGAAGACTTATCTGTTCTGGACCTAAACGACAAATCTAAAGAACCTGTAATAAAAACATCCAGTTCTGGACTTTTTCCAGAATCTTCCTCTGTGGAACCCGAACCTATAAATGAACCTGAAATCTCTAGTCCAACCTTTACCAAATCAACTAGGATTCTAAAGAATCATCCTTTAGATGCTGTTGTTGGTAATCTTGATAGAGGAACACAAACTAGAGCTTCTCTAAGAAATCAGGTTGAACATCAAGCTTTTCTTTCATAGCTTGAACCCAAAAATGTCAATGATGCTATCAGTGATGAATTCTGGGTAATGGCTATGCAAGAAGAACTAAATCAGTTTGAAAGAAACAAAGTTTGGGAATTAGTGGAAAGACCTAAAGATACTCTTACCATAGGCACTAAATGGGTGTTTAGAAACAAAGTTGATGAGTTTGGAAATATAATCAGAAACAAAGCTAGGATAGTTGCACAAGGGTATAGTCAGGAAGAAGGAATAGACTATGAGGAATCCTTTGCACCCGTGGCTAGACTAGAGGCCATTAGGATATTACTTGCTTATGCTGCTCATCTGAATTTCAAACTATATCAAATGGATGTTAAAAGTGCTTTTCTAAATGGATATATAATTGAGGATGTATTTGTGGAACAACCTCCTGGTTTTACAAATCCCCATTTTTCTAATCATGTTTTTAAAATATCTAAAGCTTTATATGGTTTAAAGCAAGCTCCAAGAGCTTGGTATGATAGGCTCAGCTCTTTTCTTATTTCGAAAGGATTTACTAAAGGGATAGCTGATCCTACTCTTTTTATTTAATGGATTTCTAAAGATGTCTTAATAGTACAAATTTATGTGGGTGATATTATTTTTGGATCTTCTAAAAATTCTTTATGTGTTGATTTTTTAAAAATAATGCAAAATGAGTTTGAAATGAGTTTAATGGGAGAACTCAAATTTTTCCTTGGATTTCAGATCTTTCAAAATAAAAATGGTATTCTTTTGAACCAAAGTAAATATATTAAAGATCTTCTAAAACGTTTTTCTTTGGATGGCACCAAAGGCAGTGACACACCTATGAGCACCACTTGCAAGTTGGACAGTGATGAAACTGGTGAACCAGTGGATCAAACCAATTACAGAGGTATGATAGGTAGTCTACTGTACCTTACTGCCAGTAGACCTGACATCATGTTCAGTGTATGCATGTGTGCTCGGTTTCAAGCCAATCCAAAAGAGTCTCATTTGACTGCTGTTAAAAGGATTTTCAAATATCTAAAACATACTCCCAATTTGGGATTATTTTATCCAAATGGACAATCATTTGATTCATTAAGTTATTCTGATGCTGATTTTGCTGGCTGCAAGTTAGATAGAAAGAGCACCTCTGGAACATGTCACATTTTAGGCAAGTCACTAGTATCTTGGTGTAGTAAGAAGCAGAATTCTGTTGCATTGTCTACTGCCGAAGCTGAGTATATAGCTGCTGGTAGCTGTTGTGCACAAATCTTGTGGATGAAACACACTTTACTAGACTATGGATATCAATTCAAACATGTCTCTATAAGGTGTGACAATACAAGTGCTATTAACATTTCTAAAAATCCAGTATCTCATGCTAGGACAAAACATATTGATGTGAGACATCACTTTCTGAGGGATCATTATCAAAAAGGTGATATCACTCTTGAATTCATTGGCACTGAACATCAGTTAGCTGATATTTTTACAAAGCCTTTGAATTCTGAGAGATTAAGTTACATCAAACATGAGTTAGGTACGATTAATTATAGCATAGTTGAAACCTCACAGTTGAAACCTCACAGTTGAAACCTCACAGTTGAAACCTCACAGTTGAAACCTCACAGTTGAAACCTCACAGTTGAAACCTCACAGTTGAAACCTCACAGTTAGACCTCACCGGTGTACCTCACTGTTACATCTCTCTGTAGGCTGTTTCGCTGTTTAACCTTATTTTATTTTTGCGGGAATTCGAACCGTTTCTTTTCTTTATACTTTTATTTCTAAATCCCTAAATGATAAAATTGAGAACATCGAACATATCTCAATCCACTCATCTCGACCCTTGCTCTCTCAAGCCCTAAACCCTAAACCTTCAACCGAACCTCAAAACCTCATTCAGTTCCAATGGCCAGAACAAAGCGACCCCCGACTATCAACGAAGATGCACCAATGCCAAAGAAGACTCAAGTCGAATCCAGTGGCACCGGGAACGCCTCGATAAGACCTGTTAATCCACATTTGACTAAGAGAGAAATAATTGCTGAAAAGGAGCTATGTGAAGAGTGGATTTTATCGAGCATATCATTAGTGCTGGCAGTGCTTAATGAGCAAAGATGGACCGAATGCTTCGCAAACAATAATGGTCCGTACTACCCGAAACTGGTGAATGAATTATATGAATATCTACAGTTCGAGGAAGAGGATGATCTGCATAGACTGGTCTCCAGGGTAAACGGCAATGAAGTCAGTTTTTCATCCGTTGAATGGGCTGCTTGTTTAAGAGTTCCTCATGAGGGAATTTACAACTACTATTCTGGAGCGGCTCCTCCAAATAGTAGAATCTTTGATCATGAGACGGCTCTGGAAGAATTGACAGGCAATGGCACAGTAAGAAAGATTATTGCTGCTGAAATGTGTGGAGAGGACATGCTTCTGTTTAAGTTTATTCAGCATGTACTGAGTCCTAGAAGAGAAGATTTTGCAACTCTGAAGCATCAGGATATTTACTTGATGTACTTATTAAAACATGGAAGGAAGGTCAACCTTTTTAGGTTGCTGATGGCTCAGATGGAGGACATGATAAAGGCAAGCTCAAAATCAAGTGCCTTGTTTCATGCTAAACTCATTTCGGTTATGTTGAAAGTGAAAGGTGCAGCTGGAAGTCAGGAAGAATTGATAGTGGGAAAGAACAATGTATGTATCTCGAAAGTAATCTGAAAATTCATGAAGATCAGTTGGAATCCCTGGAAGAAATCATGGGTGAATGATGAGGAAAGAATCTATGAGAAATTTAGCCCTTCTACTCATCCCTCTAGACCGAGAGATAGGAGAGATCCAGGATTAAAGCCTGATGAGCCTGAACCTGTATACTCAGATGATGAACAGACTGCAGTAGTTGGTGACTCTGCAAGAGAGAACACCCCAATTGATGAAGGGAGTGATCCTGATACTACTCACAGTCCTGTCAGGACAGTGACGTTTGGAGCAGCAAGCCCTCCAAAAGAACTACCTAGTAGAGAACCTGTTCTAAGAGACAGTGAGACTGAGACTACAGAAGAAGAAGAAGAATCTCAATATTTTGTCAAGGACACCTCTGACGAGGATGATACAGTCGAAGCAGAAGAGGCTGGAGCTTTAAATGAAAATCAAGAAACTGTTGCAGAAGATAAAGAGGAGATCAGTGGTGAAGAAACAAAAGAACTCAGTATGAGCCCTCTGATAGGGTATACAGACAAGTCAGTGTCTGACCAGGAAGCAGGAGTGGTCTCTACTACTGTTGTCATGGAAGTGGTTGATGACCCAACAGAGAAGGAGGCTAACCTCACTGCTGAACCTACAGAGGAAGCAAGTATGGAACCTGCTAGAGCTACAGAAGAGAACTTAGAGTTACCCAGAGTTGAGCAGATAGTAGAAAGTGTTCAGGAAGGACCTCCAAGTGAGGGGGAGCGTTATGGTTCAGTCTCTGTACTGTATGATATAGAAGGATGGACCTCAGATCCAGGATACATGGTGGTAGGACTCAATTATGAGTATTCAGATGAGGAAAACCAACCACCAAGAAATCCAGTTATCCTAACTAACAGCTCTCCAGTGTTAGAAACTGAAAGATTGGCCACCAAGGAAGACCTTGAATCCTTAAAGAATGAAATGAAGGAGACCATCAGACAGTCTGTTGCTGAATTGAAAACAAGTCTTTTTGATGAGCTGAAAAATGTAGAACAATCCTTAGAATTATCTCTAGGATGTGTTGTGGGAAGTCCAATCAAAGAAGTGATGGATGAAATGAAAGTGTGCCACACTCAAATTGAAAGCTGGACTGGAGCAGTAGTGGCCCTCAGACAATCAGTTGCTTCTTTAACTGCCCTGAGCAGTTCTCAGACACAAGTGGCCAATGAGATTCGATACATCAAAGAAGTGATCAAGCAGTTTGTGGAAGTATTTGAGGCTTTCAAGAAATCAGTAAAAGAACACTTTAGCAATCAGGATGTTGTCATTCAGAAAGTGATTGGAAATCTGACTCAGTCTTTCAAGGAGACAGTGGCATTCTCAGTCAAGTCCCTTCCTTCATCTAGCTCTCCTGTAGACCTTGAGCAGTTTAGAAGCCTGCTCAGAGAAGAGCTTACTCAGGCCCGTGCAAATGACACATCAGACCTGCAGATCCTTGCTACTACAAGAGAAGTCAGTGGCTTTGTTCGTGAGCACCTGCAGGCTGCTACTGCTTCTCAGGAGGCCATCAAAAGTAAAGTGGATCATTACTTTGATCGGATTTTCACCAAGCATCAGTTGAACAATCACTTCAAGCTCATGCTAGAAACTATGAAGCTACCTCCTGTAACTCAAGCCTTCAAATAACAAGTTAGCAAGCTACGAGAGTTGACCCCGGCTTTGGATAAATTCTTGGAAAACAAAGATGACTTCTTATCTGCCATGGACAGAGGAGGAAACATCATCATGGATTTCAGAAATCTGCTCCTACCTTTTCTTCATGTGGACTGCACACCTGTTATAGTTCCTCCTGCCCTACCTGTCTCCAACCCCAGTGGTTCTTCAGTAATGTCTCCGGCTGATGCCCTCAGAAGCCTTAGACCACTAATCCCTCGGCAAGCTACTCACTACAGGCCTTCAGGAGCATCTGTTGCTGCCCCTCCAGTCATTCCTGCTGCAATTCCTCAGCCTGTTGATCCTTCACCTACTGATCCATCTTCTTCCTCCAAAGGAAAAGATCCCTTACCTACAGATGAAGAGGATTGAGTCTGTTTATTTTTTTTGATAGGGATCATGTTTTCACGTTTTGGGTCATGTAATGTACTCATTCTTAATAAAATGTTTTATTTTCTCTCTCTCTGTCTTTCTTTTTGTTAATCACAAAGGGGGAGAAATAGGGAGAAATAAATAGGGAGAAATAGGGAAAACTCGGTGGAGAAATGAATCTATACAAAGAGGGAGAAATCCTTGCGGATTATACCTAATTTTTGTACTCCTATTGCTAATACTATGTTTTGCACACTTCTCTCTGATACATCTATGTTTCATTCCATACTGACATAATTTGTGATTATCAAAAAGGGGGAGATTGTTGGAATCACCTGTTTTGATAATATCAAATCATGCTTAAACATTGATTATGATGTATTAAAACCCTTGCATTAATCTTATTATTCTATGCTTAAACGTATTTTATTCTAAACAGTTCATATTCTTACTCTCATAACTTTACTGTAACAGCTTACAATAGTGTTTACATAAGTTTGGTATTGTTAGCTACCAGTCAGAGTTTTCTTCTCAAAGTCACAGTTACAGTTAACTGTCACCTTAAGTTACTGTTGCAATAAGTTCACAGTTACAAGGTTACAGTCGAAGACTAATACAAGCTTACAGTCACGAGTCTACCGCTATCTATTGTCAAAGCTCACAGACGAAGGTCACAGTTACAAGACTTCTGTTCAAAGTTTTCTCTGCTCAAGTTCACAGTCGAACAAGTCTACAATTGGAACAAGCCTACAGTCATAAGCCTACAGTCAAGGTTACAGTTAGACAGCTTCTGTCTACTAAGTCTACTGATGATCGAAGTCTACAGTTGACAAAGGTTACAGTTCTACAAATTTGATATTACAAGTCTACAGTTAGAGAGGCTACAGTTACATGGAGTAAAAGCTACCATTGCAAGCCAACAGACAGCAAGCCTTTGTTGAAGTCAGCAGTCAGAAGGAAGTCCACAGTTGGAAGACCACAGTTGAAGTCCACAGTGACATACTTTCTCGACCAGTCTATTATTATTATATTTCTACTTTTTTCTTTTACCAATTTGATTAATACTAATCTAACGGTCATGTCTAGACAAATGAATACATCTAACATTATTTATTGATATTTGCAGACATATAAAGAAATAATACAATGTACGAGGAAGATTGCACGTGCAACTCCAGACTATTTATCTTGTCGGCTTCGGGTGAACAAAAAGGAATATATGGAGGAGTATAAAAAGAAGAGAGAAGCATTCAAGGTAAATGATGATGAATGAAACAGTTACACAGAGTCTAACATCTACAACTGAGAAGGAGATTCGCATATACACAAAAAGGAAGAACTCTCGAGCATTCATTCTGAAGAACAAAAGAGTCTCAAGTGAACCGATTGAAAGAACAGTCTCCTAAAAGCCATGTTGTGAAGTACTCAAACTCAAAGAAGCTGATCACTTGAACATCTGGAAGTCTGGAAATCACGACACTCTGTTTTAGTGCCAACTTACAAAAAAAGGACCAAAGCTTCAAGTCACTCATTCCTACGAGTCAAGAGCTGCACTGAAAATCTCTAGAGCCATTTCTAAACTCTATATCTCTGCTCTGTGATTTATTTATTCTACATTTTGAGCAGTGTGTGTTATCTGCTGTATTAAACACACACACTGACTCCTGTACTTTCACTGGAGGATCTGTAAATCCTCAGCAAACCTTTTTGCACCCCATTTCCCACTGTGGATAGTGGTAGAGGTCTTGTGACCTGGACAGCTTGCTCCTGTTGTTTGTTTTCCCACGAAGAACTGTGGTAGAGGTCTTGTGACCTGGACAGTGTGTTCACTGTTGTTAACCCCGATCCAGGGTGTGGATCATTTTTATATAAACTTTTGAGAGGACTAAGTCTCGGCTTGAGACTGAACCTCTTGGTTAATTCTCTGTGTTTGTAGTTATACTCTATATCCATACTATACATATTTATTTCATATTCCGCTGCTATTACTTTGATATATAATCTATCTTCAAAGCTACTTTGATAATTAAATTCGCAAGTGTTTATATTTGTTATAAATCAGTAAGTTAGTTTCAAAAGTTAATTTAATCATAAGATTAAGTCAACTGAGAATTAATCAATCTTTGAGAAACTAATTGAACCTTTATAATCTATATAAATTCACTACAGTTTAATTTGTTTTTGAAATTGGGGTATTTTAATAGAAATTGTTTTTTAACAGAAATTTTAATTGGAACTCAATTCACCCCCCCCCCCCCCTCTTGAGTGTCCACTCCGACCAACAGTATGGAAACTAGTTCTTGGGAATCAAGGAAAACAATTTTTTAATGGATTTTCCCTTAAATAAGAGTATAAATAAAGTATATTATTTACTAAAAATATATAATATGCCATTCATATGTTGAAAATCCAAGAAAAATATGAATAAGTATAACAAAAAAATTTATAACCAATACAAATGTTTGAACTCCTTATTAATAAATATAAAATATCATCCAAAATAAACATATAATAAAGAAATAATAAGGGTAAAATAAATACATGAAAAGAGGAAATCTTGGACGATATAATATGACATTAAAAAATAAAATCAATACCTAAACTAAACTGCTTGAACTCGTCCATGAAACACATGGTTGCTCAAAACATTCTAACTCATACATAAACTGAAGGAAGTAATGGAAAAAATGAAAAAAACCTATAACATATATAAAACATAATAGATAATTATATACACATGGGATTATATTAAGGGTGTGTGCTAACACTATAGGTTGGAACTCACCAAGGATTCTATGAAATAAATTTAATTAAACAGTTCATAAATACAAGTTTTAAATACAATAGATATATTTTTTTCAATTTTAACATTAATATAGTGAAATTAAATTGATTAATCTCACTTTTAGGAATGAAACGTTCAATTTTAAAATGAAAACTTTTGGAATTTCATCTTAATTGTAAAATGATTTAAAAAAATGAGGGATTTTTATTATAAAAGTAACCCTAATAAAAACCCTTCTTTCCCTTATTTCAAATGTATTTCTATAAACAA
This sequence comes from Viscum album, assembly GCA_963277665.1. NCBI lineage: Eukaryota > Viridiplantae > Streptophyta > Magnoliopsida > Santalales > Viscaceae > Viscum > Viscum album. The sequence continues at coordinate 1,918,164,586 of OY728135.1, read as the reverse complement.
ACAAATTAACTTTTCATTTTAAAATAAATTTTCAAGAGTCATGTATAATTAAAATTTTAAAATAAACTAAAACATAAATGAACAAATTAGAATTAAATTGGAACCATTATAGAAAATAAATATAACAAGACAATAATGATAAGAAATAATCAAATAAGAAAAATGGTATATATATCTTTATGGTAAATCCCTTATATACTACCAATAAATTAAGAGGTTCCATATGAAACACCTTAGGTAAAAATTGAGATCTCCCTAATAATACTATAACCATAAGACTGATTTCTTACTAATGAGGCATCTAAAAAATACATAAGCCACCAATTATTATAATAATTGGCTCACTAATTCACCCCCTATCTTGAGAAAACCAAATATCTTGGGGACACTAGCTTGTGTGTGAAATATCCAGTGTATCATGAATCAATTTATCCCACTAGTAACCAAGATTAACCTAAACCATTTAAAGTGGTGGTTAGAAATAAATAAAATAATGATTAAATTATGAATCATAATCATATATAATAAACCATACCAGTCTTTCCACTCCATCTCATGAAACATTCATTTTTATATCATATAATCACCATATAATAATTTGAATAACATGAGGAAAAAGTTCCATACAAGTAATAACACAAGGGGACTCAATGAGGGTGTCATTAACATCAATCCATTTGTTTTATATTGTCCAAAAAAAGCCTTAAATAGAAATCAGACTCAAGATGATAAGTCTTTCATGAGGAAAATCAAAAATAACAAACATAAATTTCACATCATTTTAGATTAATATTCAATACATTTCACAATAATAAATTCCACATGTCTATAAAGGTTTATTGTCTGTGGAGAGAAGATACAAAATCATTTTATATCATGAAAATTCTTAAATATCTTCAAAAAATATTCATAATAGTACCCTATTAGATATATCATACTTAAAACATTAAATAAAAATATAGGGAAGGAAAATATAATAAATGGTGAGATCGTATTATCAATAAGGGTAAATATGGTAGATACCAATCATTAAAGAATAATATAATTATAAGGGTGTGATAACATATCCAAGTGTGTGTTATCAAAATAAAATAGTTATACCTAGAAAATCTTATATAATAAACTCTCAAATAAATTCATATATAGATTCATTATTAAGGAAGGTTTTAAAGTAGTAATCATTGTTCAAGAGTCATAAAATTGTAATGTGGCATCATATGCATAATAAATCATAATTGTTTGAAGAAATTTATTCTCAATAATTTCCATGCATATTTTTGTGAGAATATATAAATAAAATCATACTCATGTATATAAATGTGAACAAATATATTCAAAATCATGTCTATATATAATCTTATGAGAATAATAGGATGTAATCATATTCACACATCAAAATAAAAACAAATTATTAACAATCATGTACATTATCATCATCATCAACTCGGGAGACATCAATATAACATAACCTTAATCATTAGAGGGATATAAAATACCCAACTGTTATATAATAATAATCCATTAATATTTATTTCACAAGGTCATGAAAACATTCATCATATAATAAAATCTTAACCTATAGAAAAGATAACAGGTTTCAAAAAGATTTAATCATCATAATAAATAATAATACAAATAACGAACAAGGATAACATCATTATATAATGTCTCCTATGAAGTATAAGTAACATCATATGATTTTTTATAGATTAATATTCCTTTAAAATATCAATAGAACATTTCTTAAGAAAAGTTACATTTTCATTTTGTAATCACATATTAAAAATAAAATATTTACCAAAATATTAAGAAAATCATTTTATTTTAAAATAATTATAAAAAATTGTGTAGTAATATTAAAATAAAATATTATTCATGAAATTCGGAGAAGTTGTTCATGCAATATAAGTTAAAACAATGGTTTAGTTCACACCTTGGTTAAGAATTTCATCGTTTAGAAAAAAACAAGAAGATTAATTTAGAAATTTATTTTAAAAAGTAAAATATTGGGAAACTTTTCTTTAATAATTAATTTTAGAATATTTATAAAATTCTTGAAGACATTTTATAGAAAATATAGACATAGTAGGAAAGGATTCTTGACCAAAGAGGAAATAAATTTAGTTTTTCTGGAAAATATTTTCTCATCCATTTTATGTTCCAAAGAGAGGAAATGGTACCATCACTTAAAAAATATTTGAATTAAAAATGGATAATAAAATTATATGGTATTATTAGATATGTATCATATTATTTCTGTTAGTGTAAATTCAATCATAGAAAATTCTAATTGAAATGGGATTGAAAAATAAATCTCTTACCTCAAACAAGTCTTGCTATGTAAATTTTCAAAAACCCATATAGTAAATATATATTTATTATAAAATTTTTCCAATAAAATATTACTAAATAATTTAATATTTTATCTTAATTTATTATTTTCAATTTCTCTTTATTAATAATATTTTCCATAAAATGGAAGTTTTAATGAAAACTAGTTTGATTTCCATACATGTTTTAGTTCAATGGTTCCGGTAGTTGAAACTCTATCCTAGTTTCATATTATATATAATATCAATCATTAAATAAGTATCTTATATATTATTAATATATAATTTTATAATTATTCATATAAATCAGTAATGAAAAACGAATCACATTATTGCATGGTTTTGGTAGCCCACGTGTATGAACGAGCGACGTTATCATTTTCCAACAAATGGAATAGTAAGAAGATAGATAAAATATTATAAATATAGAAGAATTTGTATTTCATAAATATAATATATAAACATTAAATCCATAAAAATAATTTTCCATTAAATATGGTGGGGAAAAATGAACCATATCTGTATTTGGAAGCATTAGTCCACTTGTACACATGAGTGAAACTTTTCATTTACCATTTGATGAGAAGAAGGTGAGAAATGGTTGATCCATCCTAATAATTTTTTTTATATCTAATATAATTAATTCATTATTTTATAATTGATACCAAATATTTAGTGGAGGTCAAAGTGGAAATAAAATTGAAAGCACATGGTTAAGAGTTATACCTCTTCATTTAGAAACCTCTTATGGCTTACACCTTAAGCCTTGAAAAGATGAAATTTTAATTAAAAAATGACATATAAGTCATTTTTATAGATTTTATAATGGTATTATGGTATTTATTTACTGATATAGAAGGATCATATGGTGTGGGGAAGAGAGGATATGTGGTTTTCTTTTATAAGGGAGGGATATGACACACTTAGTATTTTTTAAAAGAATAAAATTTAACCATTTAATACTCTCAAAAAATGATTTCAAATGGATAAAATTAAAATATAATATGTTATAGGATATAAAAATGTCTGTAAAGTAATATTTAAAAAAATTTATTCGGAAATATTGCCCTTATTTCTTAGTTTAACCCTTAGTAAACCCATTTTATCCTAAACCATAGTAACAAAGATTTACTATATTTACTCTTAATTATGTAAAAATATATATTAAACCGTATTAAATTATATTAATTAATATTATTATAAATATGTAATATAATTTACCAAATTAAGTTTCTATAAATGAGAGAATTTAATTTTAAATAAGTGTACAATAGAAACTCATTTTCAGAGAATTCATTTTTAAGCATAAATCTGAAGCTACATACATTCCTTGTTGAGTAAAAAATATAATATCAATATTAAAGTATTTTATCAAACATATAATATTTATATTTAATAAATTAAATTAATAAATAATGATTTATTTAGTCTATTAACATATAATACGGTGTGTGCAAAAACACAAGTTTTAGAAAAAATGTGTTTCTAAGCCCAAAAATGAACTTATAAAAAAATAAAATGTAATGATGATTCCTATATAAGTAATTATATTATTCATAATTAAATGATTTTTATATTAATTTATTATAAAATTTAAAACATAATAATATTTTTACTTGAAAATTAATGACATTTTTGTATAGAAACCTGTATTCTTCGCCATTCAATAAAAAAATAATCTTTTCAAAAAAATACAAACAAATTACCTTAAGATAATTTTTATTTGTTGTCTTAAAAAATGATATAATTTAGATAAAATAAAATTTCTAAAATTGGTAGAAATTAATTATAATATATGTCCTCAAAATGTAATAAAACATTTTTGAATAAAACTTATTTTTGAAGCATAAAAAGTCTTTAATAAAAATTTAATAATTATTTACCTTAAATGAATAAATACATTTTTATTTTATAAAAAAATTATATTTTTTAATAATGTGATAATTACTATTAATAAATCTTTAGTTCCCACACTAATTCCTAAAATTTTTGGTTTTTCCATAATACTTTGACCTGGTGAGTGGTCTTGTTTTGCAACACCTTTTATCTTCAATCTAGAATCTCCACTAGTTATTCCTCATAAGAGTGATCGTTATCAAGTATTATAAAATCTATGTTCAATACATGTGAGGTATTAGATATGTACTTACTTATGAGAGAAACATTGAATACATCTTAAACTTGATAGAGATTCAGTGGAAGCACCAAGTGATAAGCAACTGTCCTGGTACGATAAATAATTTTGAAGGAATCGATATATCTAGGGATCAAATTTCCATTATTTATAAATATGTTAAACATATTCCAAGTTTATATTCATAGGAATATATTATCACAAACTTCAAACACTATATATCACAGATGATTGTCAATATAACTCCTCTATAAACTCTGATCTTCCCTGATGTGCCACTAAATGACTCTAACCTTGTATGTTATTTCTTTATTTAGATTAGGTAAAAATAATTTTTTTCTCCAAATCCATCCCATAACATTAAATGTCATCACCTTTTTCATAGATGGATTTATAAGGAGACATCTGATTGATCGAGTGATAATTATTCTTGTTTGAAAATTACATAAAAGGAAGTTATTGATCCCAAACACATTATAAATCCATAAGTAAGATCTAAATATGTTTTATGATGTTTGAATGGTAATATTAGAAAAACCGTCAGTCTGAGGATGATATGTTGTATTAAAAATATACTTTGTATCCAAATCCTACTAAAGGAATCTCCAGAACATCAAGGTAAACCTTAGATACTGATTTTATATAGTAAAATATGGTACTTCATTAAATCTTTCCACTTATTTAATTCATATCCCAGAATGATGATCATAAGGGAAATATTCATTGATAGTAATGAAATGTGTTTATTTTTTAAGGTATTATATTACAACCTAAAAAGCAATTTTACCTTTAGATGTTTTGGGTAGTCCAATGATAAAATACATGATAATTATTTCCCATTTATATTTTGGTATGCTAAGGATTGTATTATCCCATTATATTTTTTTCTGTTAACCATAACTTACCAATATACCAAGAAATGAGATATGTACTGTAAAATATCACTTTTTCATGTTTTCCCTCCAGAAATAATCTTTTTGATATTGATACATCTTTGTAATTCTAGTATGAATAGTTAATTAGGATAAATATATCTTTTTTTAGGGTTGAAAATTCATATGATAATGATATAATATATCCCCTTCCCTCGTGATTTTAAGATCAATATTCTATAAATCCATAAATATTATATCCCTTTAAATACTCATTATATACAAAATACCATGGTCTTTCCAACTCAGAGCATCATCTACCTTGTTCACCTTCCTTGAGTACTAATGTATTGATCTTTAATAATATTTAGTCAATTATTACCATATTCTCTTGAAAATATTAAACTCTTTATGTTTGAATAAATAATTTATAATTTTATTATCATCATATATATCACGCCGTTCAATATAAAGATAATGTCTCTATATTCTCAAAGAATAAATTACCACTGCCAACTCTAAATCATGAGACGAGTAATTTAGGTAATGAGTTTTCAATTGGTGTGAGGAATAATCTATAAACATATCATTTTTCACAGGGAAGCCTCTCATTCCCCTCTTTTATACATCACTATAGACTAGAAACTCTTCTTCACTATAGGGTAATGTAAGAATATGTCTATTTACCAACATTATTTTTAGATCATAGAAATTTTCCCCGCATTCATTTATCCAAATAAAACTAGATCCCTTCTATGTAAAAAAAGTTATTGGATTATATATCCATGGGATATCTCTCCCAAAGTGATGGTAGTATCCATCCAAAAATAGAAAACTATGGATCTTGATAACCATGGCTGGTCTGGGCCATTTGATAATAACTTCCATCTTTAATGGATCAACAGATTTAATGTCATTTGAAATTATATTCCACAAAAATGAGTCTCTTTATAACCATAGTTCAAACTTTTTAAATTTGTAATATAGATTATCCTTCATTAGGGTTTTTATCACAATCTCTAAATGTTCTTCATTATATTCCTTTATATTTGAATATATAATAATAACATCTATAAAGAAAACCAAAAACTGATCATGGTATACTTTGAAGACTCTATTCCTCAAATCCTTGAAGATAGAAGGAGTTTTGGTCTATGAAAATGGTATTACTCTAATTTTTTATTGAGCATACCATGTACAGAAGGTTGTATTGGGCATATCCTCCTTTTTGACCCACAATTTATGTTATACATAGTGAAGGTCAATTTTAGAAAAGTATTAAGATTCACACAGTTGATCAAACAAGTACTTCATATGATGTAGTGGATAATTGTTCTTAATAGTGATATTTTAATGTTATTGATATTTAATGAAAAGATTTATTGACCTATCTTCTTTCTTAAAAAATAATATGCACACCTTGTGGTGAAATACATGGAAAAATTAATCTCTTATATAGATTTTCTAGGAGTTATTTCTTTAATACCTACAAATCAGTTAGGCAATTATTTATAAAGTCTTTGAAATGGGTGTAACACTAGGTATGAGTTCTATTGAAAACCCCACATCACGATTCATGGGAAAAATTGGAACATATTAAGGAAATACATTAGTATAATCCTAAACAATAGGAATATATTCAACATTGAGTTTCTCCCCAACCATTTGAGATAAATAACCCCTTGAATAGGTTGTCAAAACCATCCAATAGATGTGATTCCCATTGTAAGTTTGTCTTCATCCATACACCAATAAACAATCACAAGTAGATTTTGAATATATAAAATGACTTTAATTCCTTATAAATTGAAATAGGATCTATATAGATAGATTCAGTACATACTAAAAATCACATTAGATTCTACAAGAGGGGGAATGAAAAGATTTTCTAAGAGAAAATTCCCAATTTTTTTTTATTATAATGGAGTTATAGACTTAATAAACAATCACCATTCCATTAATAGTTTTTACTATATACACAATGTCTAATAATTGAAGTGGTTACATTATACACTTATAAAATTCATCATATAAAAATGAGTAGTCAGGTCTGGAATCAAATAAAACATTCTTAGTTATAGAGTGAATAGTAAGTGTACCTTTCACAACATTTTTCATCTAACCCAATTCAGTTGTGATAAAAAGGTTCTTCCTTTAAAATTTTTCTTATGAGTTCATTGAGGCCAACCATCCTCATTATCTCTTTTTATTGGGTCATTGACTCACATAATGAGCAATATACTTTCATACGAAATATTTAACTTCATTAATTGAATACTTCTTATACTCTATTGTATTTTCTAACCTTTTCATCCCAATTGACAATCAATAGCGTGATACCTAGAGTTTGAAAAGCTAAATAATTTCATAATTCATTTCATAAAATTTTCTATGTGATTTCCCTATATTTTTGGCATGTAAGTAGTTTTAATTTCACTCCTCCTCAACATTTACTTTTCATGTTTCCATGAAGCCTTATTTTTGTCCTCTTATTACTAAATATACAAGAATAACAAGATTTACCACTATAAATTTTTACTTTCAGTGCACATTGAATGATTCCTTTATAGTAAAAAAATCACTAATAGCTAACACCTTTTGAAGTATTTATTTTAGGACATTAAATAATTGATCAATTTTTCTTGCAGGGTCAATTAAAAATATTGAATCATACCGTGAAATCCTTTTAATGATTTCTTCTTCAGTACCAATGGATTCATCATCCTTCTAATTCAGATCCATAAATACCTCTTCCATATTATTAGGAATAGTTTTATAAAAGTACTTATTGATAAATAATATTATAAAAAACTCTCATTCCCTGAAGTTAATTTCTTCATATTTCCTCATGTTCTTGAAAATATTTCAACATTTGCAAGTGATATATTATTAAGAAAACCTTCTCATGACCTGATCCTTGACTAATAGAAAATATCTTTCATTTCATTTATCCATTACTTAGAAACTATTGGATTACATTAAAAATATAATGAATGTAAATTTTACCACATAAAACACTCATGACATGTTGATCCATGCTTGGTGTATCTAGAAACTCGTCATGAACCATGATAACACTCATATATTGAGAGGGTTGAGTGAGCATTGTCATAAGAAATTTCATTTTTTCTCCCAATACATATAGATTCTCATGAGGATGATCACTACATTGGATCTCATATTCATTTTTCACATGATCCCTTCTAGTTTTAGACATAAAATAAAACAAAAAATATAGTGTAAGCATCAAGATACAATAATTAGAGTTAAAAAAATCATATATTCATGAAAATCATTCATAAGACGTCCAAAATTATGACACATTATTATCAACCTATGAATCATTATGTTTAACAAATGTTACCCATGTTCATAATATATTAAAATCCGTCATAATGGTTTATAAAAAGAATGTTAATTAAACAAATAATATCTTTTAGTAGTGTCTAGTCAGGTGTAATGTATTAGGATCACTTATCATGCACTAGTGATGAAAGAGTCAATAAGAAGTCTACCCAATTTGATGTTGTTGCTGATAGATACATCTATTTTATAGTCACATCAACTTTCTAGTATCCATAAAAAGGATTTATTTTCTAGGAAAGCCACACAATATATATTTTACCTGTAATGACTTGAAATTTTCACATATTATTTCTCAATAATATATGGATTAATTTTGAGAACAGGCGTTGAGACAACGTGAGATTAAGGGGCCCAAAGTTCCTAAAATAAATGTTTGAAATATATTAAAATATTAAATAGCAGACATGCATTTTTATCCTGAAAAAGTGTAATACCTTCTAAATGGTTGCTTATATCAGAGATTTTAGTGTACTATTATAGTCTAAATAGTGGATTTACCCTAGGTAAGACCTAACTTTGGATGGAGCGGGTCGACTATGAAAAGTTTTCACATACATTTTAAATAAATAAAATAAATTATAGGATTTATTTTATTTCCATTTTTTCGACAAAGTGAAAATTTATATTTTAAATAAACCTTTATTTTGAGATCCATGGTTTGGATAATAACCCTATAATCCTTTGGAGGATTTACAGATAAAACCCTAGATAATTCACTTAGAATACGATGATAAAACTATGGATTGAATATTGACAAACATCATTCTTGATAGATCTCACTAGTGGAAATTGATCATCAATAGTGAGTGATTATAATTACTATTAGGATATGTTATTTCTATTTTATTTCCCATTCATGAAATATTATGATGAACGTGGTCTAATACATGAAAAATTTGCCTACTAATCAATTTTTTATGTAGGATGGGTTTACTATTGTGGGTTTCGTTAGGATTTTGATTATAGATATTTGATCTTGATCTTTTTGTCATTATTATGGGAATGGATTGAGGCCAGAACAAACAATGACTGAGGTTCGTTCATTGGGTTTGTTATTTGAGAATTTGTCTCCCTTGATTTCTTATGTTCTTCGTGTGTATTCTTCTTTCTTCCCAACACTTTTAATAATAATTCATTACACCTTTTATTATTGGTGAAATGATATGAAAATAAAGATATGACATCATGACCGCTTGATGGAGATGCGACGGTGGGTGTAGCGGTGGATTGATCGATGATGGGTGTCAAATCTGTGTTCTTTGTCAATGATGAAGAATATATATGATAACATTTTACAATTCATTTGAATGCCCAAATCCCTTAGATACAGTGTTATAGTGGAAAAACAACCTTGGATATGGAGTTTCATGGTGAAGTTACCACATGAGATGAACTTCGGTGATCATCTAAGGTGAATGGGAAGAAGAAGATGTTTTTCTGGGAAACCTGATATTCATGGTGTGTAGTCTTAGATACATGGCATTTGTTCATCATTGGACCACTCAGTGAGTACCCTGGGAGGTACATAAACATAGGGTTGAGTACATGGGCTGCCTACACAATATGTACTCTAGCATATAGCTTGGCATGGACTGGTTACATGGGCTACCCCATGTACTGGTACATAGTCAAGGATACGTGGGCTCACATTGTGTACTGGCACATGGCCTAAGTACATAGATATACCCCAGATGAAAGAACATGATGTGTTACCTATTCTACTTGATGTGTACCTATCTTCTACACGACATGGGTTCATGACATGGGTCATTTACATGGGAATTATTTGGGGTCAAGGGTCATAACGTGTACCCTTATAACACACAGTGTTCCCCTTTCTTCAAGTCTTGATTCTATTTCCCATGTATCTTTGTCAAGTTTTGTTAGGGTTCATTCCCTTTGTCATTTTCCAAAAGGTTGGTGAATATTGTTTACTACTCATAAGATCATGATCCCTTTAGCCGAACTATCAGGATAGAGTTGTTGGAATCCCCCAAGAGGCCCAGAGCATATCCTATATTCCCTCTTCATGACGTTTTTAGAGTCTTTGATATTGATGTGACCAACTTTCCTAGGCACTGATCCTCTACTTAGTAGGATAATATAGATTGAGTTTTTAATATCACCCCATGACCATAGTTACGATCCTCATTTGTGGTATCATATATCTCTCTTCAGATTTACCAAGATATATCTCTCATGATGGTTCCTAGTGAATAGTACTTCTCGAATAGGTGTCATCAGTGCTATCAGACACAGGAGTGTATTCTATAGGATGAGTGCTTTGTGGAATCTTGGAGTTGAATCCCTAGTGATTAGTATGTGGTAGTTGTGACTTACCTCTAGACTTGTTGTCTTGGATTAAGTATATCCGGATATTATTATTATATGCGTTGTAGACATATACTTTGTAGATATAACTATATCCTTCATTTTTGGTATTTCCTTGTGGTTTCATGGTTTCCTAATGAGCATGGTTATACTCACACCTAAATGAGATTTTCCCACACAAGTTATGTATTGTGTAGACGAGAAACATTTCGACGATGTCCTAGGAGGACCAGGACCAGACAATGCACAATGGGATCTGCTGACGAGGTGTTCCTACAACTACAGACAGTAGTCCCAATCCCTTTTATTATAGGTTGGACATGTGGTTTACAGACTCTTTTTGGTGTTCTTGTATTCTGAACTTGTTTACATTACATTACATTACATTCCTATCATACTATAGTTTGGGTATTGTGTTATGTATACATTTGGTTCTCAATATTTAATTTTAAATTTCAATATTTGTGATCTTGAAGATGTGTGTGTGCATACAGGTACATAAGAAATCCCTCCATGTCAATGATATGCCCACTCAATTCTGGTCACCTACCCCTTTCCTATTAGAGGTGGTCTTGGGGTTTCATGGCATGAGCCCCACTGGGATGGGTCATGACATTACCAATGTTTTAGGACATTATCCTATCCTTATAATTATCCCCATACTTTGCACCATAATTATCTAATCCTAATAACAAATTATTAACTATAACCTACTCCAATACCAACAAAGGTGACCAGATAATAACATACATAAATATTACATCATTTTAGATGAATATTCCATACATTGTTCAATAATACATGCGTGAGGACTGTAAAGGTTTAGTGTATTTGGAGACAGGACACATAATCATCCTATTATATGTAATATTTTAATCATCTTCCATAAGTATCATATTAATATTACCCTTGAAGACATATCATAATTAAAAACATCCATAATAACCTTGGGAAGGAAAACATAAGAAGGCTGAGCTTAGATGATCTGTAAGGGTAAACATGGGAGATATAAATCATAAAAGCATAAGAAGATCAGAAAGTTGTGATAAAATATTCAACTCCATGTTCACAATGTAAAATATCCGTACCTAAAAATTATTATATCACATTCTCTCTAATCAATTCATATGCAGAGGCATGGATAATAATGGTTTCGAAGAAGCAATCATTATTCAAGATTTAAAACATATGAATGTAAGAAAATAAGCATAAGTAATCATAATCATGTGAAAAAATATATTCCTAATTATTTCCAAGAAAATTATTTTGAGCATAGATAAAATAAATCATACATAAGAATCCAAATGTGATAAAATCTATTTGAAATCATTTACACTCATAATCTTGTGAGCACAACTTGATGTAATCATAAACATATATAAAAATTTGAACAAAGATATTTGTAATCATATCCATTATTGTCATCATCATCTTATTAGATATCAAAACCAATTTATCTGATATATTAGAGGGATATAATGGTAACAACCATAACATAATAATAATCCATTCATATTTATGCCACAAGGTCATGAAAACATTCATTATATCATTGTATCTTAACCCATGAAAAATGTATTTCATTAAGACTTCATCATCATAATCAATTACCATCTAAAAAAATTAAATAGATGGAATAATTAGATTATATCCCCAATGAAGGATATGTAACATTAAAAGATTTTGTCTTATATGAAACCACCTCTACTATAAAATGAACCTTTTATATAACTAACATTTATCAGCGCTTGAAAAATTCGTTGATAAAGTCCATCTTTGTCCGTGCTAAAGTAAGCACTGATAAAGGGAATACTTTATAAGTGCTTTTTTAGCATTGATAAATAGAAACCTTTATCAGATCTTTATTTTACCAATGATAAAGGAAGCTTCTATAAGCTCTTTATTTTTAGAGTTGATAAAAGTCCGAAATAAAATTAAAAATTAAACAAGTAAAAATATAATGAGTAAATTAAGAAAAATATGGAATATTTTATTAATTAAATAATCATTGATAAAGATGAATAAATTTAATACATACACACACACACATATATATATTTATTATAAATTTTAAAAATAGTATATATTAAATATTGATAATAAAATGAGTAATTATAATATATATAAAATGTTAATTAAAAACATATTAATGTTGTATTCATTTTTAATATTGTTTGATTTTTCAATTTAACTTATATCAAACATTTTCCATTGTATTTATTTCGTGTACCTATATATATTAATGTATTTTATATACAAATGCACACAAAAATTTATTTATGCAGTATATTGAAACAAATGCACCTAATATTTATGTAATTTATTTAAATTTTAGTATATTTTGTAATTTAATTATAACATGATACATTTAATATATATTAGGTTTTTAATTATTCAATTTTACTTATCTATTTTCAATACAATAGTTAAGGTATTCATTTTAAATGTTTTTTATTTTAGTTTTAAATTTGATCATTTTTTATTATTTATTTGTATATATTTATTTACTATGTTTTATTATTTCGAATATGTATTTATCCATTTCAATATATATATATATATACATATTTTTTAATAAATTATATTTAATAAATAAAGCTTAACTATTTTTTAATATTTTTAAGGTGTACTCATTTTGAATTATTCAATTTCACTCATTTTTAAAATGTATGTATTTAATATTATATACCCATTAATAATGGTAAAAATATATTTTCAAATAAATATTTATAAAAAAAATATATCGATAAATTTATATTTTCTATATTTATATTTATTATAAATAAATAAATATTATTTTTAAAATAAGTATTTATATAATTATAAATAAAAAATTATATATATTTAAATAATTATAATATTATAATAAATTTATTTAAATAATTATAATTATAAAAACCATTATTAAGGATTTTTTAGCACTGATAAAGCTCAATCATTACAGTGATAAAAAAGTGTCATTAAAGGATATATTTATCAGCTCCAAAACACTATCCCTAATAAATATGTCTTTTATCCACACTTTTTAGCACTGATAAATCTCTATATTTATCACTACTAAAAAACCATGGATAAATATTCCTTTTACCAGCACTTAAATATTTATCGCTGATAAAAGGTATCTTTATCATTTCTTTTTTGAAATCATTGTTTAAAGTGTCCCTGACCTATTATAAAAACCCTAACCATTACATAGTCACTCATGATTCTCAAGATCCTGTGGAACTCCTCTTCTTCTAGTGAAACTCCACTACGTTCCCTCAGATTAATCAAGGCTATAATCCAACGCATGTTATTTTCTATTCTTCCTATATCGTTGTTTGATGTTTTGGGTTGAACATTTTTCATTTTTGTGTTGTTCCTTAACTTGAAGAACCCTATGTCTCTTCTCATCGCTATAGAAATATAATGAGTGTGGTTCTATTTTGTCTTCTCCTTTCATATTTATTTGAGTGTCCAACCCATTTTTCCCTTGAGACACACACATATGGTTTACTCTCCCCTTATTATTAACAAGTATCCTCTCCCCCCCTCATTTTTCTCTTCATTTAAATAATATAGGGTTCCAAAATCTATGTAATTTCTCAAATTTAATTCATATTTTAAAATATAATATAAATTCTAAATGATTAATTGTGAGGGAGTTTAAGGATTATGGGATACCAATTTTTGGCCCTCATTTATTAGTGATGAACATATAGGGACCAAGGTAAGTATAAAAATCATTAAAACATGTTTTTAGATTTTTTTTATTCATGTAAATTGTTAAACCGTTATATTTTTTATTTAGATTTATGATTCTGATGAATAATTTTTTATTGAATTAAAAAAATATTGAATTAATTATTCATGTTCCAAAAAATATTTTAGTGATGCATGTTGTGGGAGTTTTTTTTATTAATTCAATGTTATTATTAAATTTTAATTATGGGTTACAAAGTGTGATGATGAATTTATTTGGTGAGAATAGTATGCTCAGTATTTTTAAAAAATTTACTAGATTGGATAATGTTTAGAAATCATTGAGTAAATAGAATTATAAATAAACAATAATATAAAAAGTGTGTACTTCCCAAAATTATGTGAGTTATCCATGGTTGGAGATTTGATCAAGAAACCTATAACACATGATTTATTAATATATTTACTAATCAAAATAGAGAGATAATTCATTTATAGAATTAAAAAATAATTTGAAAAATCATCTAACATTGTGAATAACCTTATAGAGAACACAAATTTATTAAAATAAAAATTTTATGGTTTGTATGTTTATGTTCTATAAGTCATGTAATTATTTATCCATGTCCAAAATTCAAAAAAATGAGATATGATCCCCCTATTTTAATTAACCCTTTGTTGCATTCTATATCCAAACCACTATTTTTCTTTGATCACTGTTTATCACTAGGTTAAGGCACCATCACTCCTTCGGTGATCGAGGGTCCTCAAGAATATTTCTGTGATTGAAGGCTAGTGTAATTTTCTCAAAGACTAAAATAATTTGTTTACTGCTTCAGTGTTGTAAATTAAACACATTCCATTGAATCCTACAGATGGATTCCATTGATAATATATTACAAGTACGCCATAGGTGTTTTTTATTTATTTCCATTCACATGTATCGTTGAGATAAATCAGCCCTTGTTTAGGGTTTTTATCCTTCTAATGATCATATGATGGTACGATAAAACTCATAAGTTGTATCAGAGACTTTTTATTCAAGGAAAAATTATTTTAATCTATTAGTTTTCTCAAATAAATAAATTTCATATTGTATTACATCAATATCCTATATTATGACATGAATGATTTCTTTGTTAATCCATAGCATATGACTATTATATATCTTATGGTATGAAATATATAAAATCTAAGTATTCGAATATGTTTTATCATACAATTTATGATATCCTAAAATATGACTTTATCCTTGGTTTTTGTGAAAATACAATCTCAAAGCATGAATGCAATATCAGATCAAATTTTAAATATGACAAAAGAAATATGATATCTCTTACCATATTTGGTGAGACCATTCATGGATTATGATTAAAGTTTCCTCATGGAACCTGATTGAATTTTGGGGACACCTCTCTCCAATTTTATATTTTACAACTAATAATATAAGTTTTAATAAAAAATTATGACATTCCTAGAGGTAATTTTAGGTCTAATTCAAGGTATGCTGTACACATTTTCAATGATGGGAAGTTTATATAGTTCCTTTAAGATTTTATGGTAATACATCATAATAATAAATATTGGATTCCAATTAATAGATTTATTTCATTTATAAGAGAAAAAAAATTCTAGATCAATACTAAGTATAAGTTGAAAAATTTACATTTTAGAGGGATGTTTGTTATTTGAGGGATCTGATGGTGAATTAAAAAATATTCAAAATTGGAAGGTGAGGAATCCTTGATTAGATAGATGTCATGTCCAATGTAGGTGGAGTGAGATTCATTTATTTAAGACCATTAGAGTATAGGTATTCGAATTCCTCTTAAATTGAGAAGAATGTTTTAGTGATTCCATTTGTGTTGGTTCCTAATACACTTTAATCCATAGAAACTTGATTGGCATCCATATATTGATGTTGTATTGGACTCCCTATTTCAAACTAGTTTTCTTCCCATAATTTTGGTTCCAAAGCTCATTGATGACATACCTCCTGAATAGTGATGGGAGGAAGTCTAGTTTGAAAGTTGGAATGAGTAGCCTCAAATCCATCATCAAGATATGGAAGGAAATCAAGAATATGAGGATATGTTAAATAAATGTTGTGAAGGTTAGTTGTACCATATTATTAAATTATTATATCTTGATTCAATATAGTAACAATTTTCATGAAAGCTACATGAAATTGTGTACTTTTATGCAGGAATTATATTGCATTATTTTTTTTCAAGACAAATTAAATGTTTGAATACTCATGTAGACAATGCCTTATGAACATGATGATGTTTCTAATCCTAATAAAGAACAAAATATTGATGATGAAAATGTATAATTATTAAAGGACTGAAAATATTATTATTAAAAAAGACAATAATGACACAAAAATCATAGTTTTGAATAAAATTATGAAGTCAACAAGTTAGGGTATAAAATTTGAGGTTGGTTGAAATCAACATAGACAAACTATTGACCCCAAAAAGTCAACGTTCATTAGTAATCATTGGGTGACAATGATGATTAGGGTACCGATTTATATTGACTCATGGCACCACATCCAACCTATAATGAAGGAAATCATTTGGAATGATATAATAGTAATGTTACAATATACATAGTCTATTTTATTGAAAAATTATATAACAAAAATTTGTTTTAGTTTTCATTATTCCATTAAAGAATTGGTTATTTTAGAATATTGTCATAAGAAATGTGTCTTAATGGCTACTAGAAAATCCCATAGAGGCTTCCAGACACTTCTGACAAAGTTACATATTAGGGATACTGAGGGAAAAATAAATCCCCACCCACCACGTAGTTTTGCACACATTATAAAGAAAGAAACATGAACTACTCTCAGAAATCATCACAATGAGAAATCATTTTAGGTGCATTGCAATCGATAATATATTATTTGAAATTATTTATTTTATCTAACTCCATTTAAAATAATTAATTTATGAAATATTAAAATAGTGATGAAAATAAAGAACATGCATAAAAATAAATGTACAGCTATCACAAAGGAAGTATGGGGTATGATTCATTAGAGAATAAATTTTTATGTATTTTAATCAATAATAAATGTTTAATTATGTGATATGAAACAATGTATGTTTCTTTATTTATATGCTAATTTATGAATCAAAATCTGAAGCCACTTCCATCCCATGACATGTGCTATGGAAGGCGGGTCGTGTAAATAAGGATGGTATATTAGTTGATGAATAAAAAAGAGTATGGGAAGCATGTGTAAGTATACCATAATTATAATTCGTTGTTATTTATAACAATATCACATAAAAATAAATATCTTCAATTTTTTTTATATTGGTTAGACAAAAGAATCAACAACCACCATACTAGAAGAAAAGAGACATTTAATATATTTGAAGCGGCCTAAACAATATGGTCATGTTAGATGGGAAGGTTTTGGAGTCTCTCCTCAAATGTATTTTGAGAAGATAAAACCACATGAAGATATATATAATATTTTGAGACTAATGTTGGCACAAATAGACTCACTTCAATATATTTTTTTGTAGTCTGGTTTGGTAAGCAATTTATGAGAAAGGATCAAAGTGAATCGATGGTGGAGCAATGATCTACACATGAACCAAATGATCCCACTATCTTTGATGCTAGTTATTCCTCCAACTACATACCTTACATGAGGTAATCAATTTATTCATTTCTCTTTCTCAAAAATGTTAATAAAAAAACATTCTTTAAATTTTTATTAAAAACCTTTTACAGGGTACAGTTGTATATTATTTTTGTCAATCAACACCCATGTACCACTATGTTGAAATGGGTATAATGTATAATATCTCAAGAGACTAGCTACAAAATATACCACTCCCAAAAAATAACATGATTTTGGGAATTGAGGTAGCTTATGAGATGACTGCTAAGTTTCTTGTTCTAATCTATGGTCCATATATTACAATGGTTAAAGCTTATATATGAGCTTTCATAGCATGGTTGTCAAATATTATAAAGATAAATTAAATACATATTTAAAAAAATTATATAAAAACATGTATCAATTTATGTTAAAAGGTATGAATTGAGGTATGACTTTACATATGAATAATTTGGTAGATAAATTAATATCTCAATCAAGAAAATATAGTGAATCGACCACGAAAATAAAATGTCCATTCGAGAGTACCTTCTTCCCACTTGTTCCTGAGAAATATTTATTATCATTACAACTTCATGGGGAGACCAAATTTTAAAATAAAACTATGTATTGCATTGACTATGAAGCAAAAATATATAGAGATTCCTTCACATATATAATTGGTTTCAAGGCTCTAAATGATATTCTCAACCATGAATGGATGGTGTTCTCAATTGTGAATACATACATAAGGAACATTTTCGTAATACTTCTATCCAAATAGTAATAATTTCTTTATTAATGTTAATAACTATTCATATTTTCTGTAAGATTTTATATTACAACAACAAAAAAGAATGATTTTGTAAAGAACAATTTTTATTCTTTAATCCCTAAATCATGTATATGCTATAAATTAATTTGAATATGGAAGAAATAGAGAATAAAAAAATTCGATTTACTTAAAGAGTTTAATAAAAAACATCAGATGACATACTATTTTTGATACGTACAATGAAAAGGAAAAACCCTACATTCTAATAATATAAAATATGTTTTAAATTTTTTCATTAAATAATTGTTATTGTTTTTTGGGAAGAACTAGATATTGATATGAATCAACATAGACACCCAAAATAATTATTTTTTGGATCCAATGAAAGTATTTCCATCCAAATAACCATAGATGAAGTGTATTCTGAATATGTAATAAACTACAAATAACATTTTATAGATAAACGTTAAATTATATGTTTGGTCTGTGTTTTAATGAGAATTTTTTTATGATAGGGAAGTGTCTCAATACATCCTAGATCATGGCATTAAATCAGTGTGTAAAATGATAAAGCCTATAGATTACTACAAATGGAAAAAATTAAGGTATATATGGAAAGATTTAACAACCAAAAAATTTCAAAATAGTTTACTTATTTTGGTCAATGTTTCTATAATGTCTAAAATAAGATAATGCAATTGATTGTGGATATTATATTTGAAAATTTATGAGAGAAATCATAAATCATGAAAGAACCATCATCCCACAAATGTTAACTTCTGAAGGTAATTAAAATTTCATTAAATATATTTCATAATCATTTATATATATATATTTTCTCGGTACTATCAAGATTGTCGATAATGGAGTTACTCAAAAGAAAAAATAAATTTGTTTATGGACGAGCATGCAATGTAATTTTTTTCAAAATGTATATGGACAACAAATATAGGTGATTACATACTATTTTTCTGATATAGTATGATTTATGAAATTTGAAAGATATTTTGGGTGTGAATCATTAATGTTAGAATGGTTATATATTATTTTTGATCTCTTTCTCAAATAGAAGAATAATGGAGGAAAAAAATTTGTTTAGAAGTACTGACTTGAAAACAATAAAACTTTTGGGAATTTGCAGAGGTGGAGGTGGAGGAAGAGGTGAAGGAAAAGGCATAGTTGGAGGCGAAGGCAGAGTCAGAGTCATAGACCGATGTAGAGGTTGAGGGAGAGGTGAAGACCGAGGTAGAGACCATGGTGGATGAGGATAAGAAGTGTTGGATTGAAACATAGTAAAATTGTTTGAAAATGAAGTATAATAAGTATCATTACATGATGGTTTTTGAGAACAATTGTTTAAAATTTCACACAATACTTGTCACTTAAGATAAGAGCCATTGTGCATATTTCTAATTTAAAATGAGATTTTAGTAAAAAACTAATGTGGCGTACTCCAAAATGAGAAAATGAATTGATATTGTTTTTTTACATTAGTACAATGATCCATATATCAGTCTCATGTAAAACCTACAAATGATTCCACTTGTATGGCTAAAAGTGCATGTTTCCAGTTCCAAATTATATTTTAGTAAAAAACACACATGGTATACTCAAAACTGATGAAACACATTATGATTATTTTGATACTTTAGTAAAATAATCCATTAGTCATTTGTAACATGAATCATTCATCTGTTCCACAATCTGATGCATGGTGTGACCAGTATGACTCAAAGAGCATCTTTTTATTCAAAATTAACATTAATTTTAGTGAAAAAACAACTAACATACTTAAAACTGAGAAAAAACATTCATACTATTTTGGTACTTTAGAAAAATTATCCAAATGTCATTTTTGATGTGTAGGTATCATCCACATCTCAATATGATGCATGGTATGACCAGTATTATTCAATGTGTTCGTTATCAGTTTAAAATTAAAATTTTAATACAAAACATTTCACTCAAGGAAAAGTAAGAAACATGCTCATATTTTCTTAATAAATTGGGAAAATTATTCATAATTAATTTTTGGTGTGTATGAATCATTTTCATGTCAAACCCACACACAATTCAACCTGTATGGATCAAAGTGTGTGCTTTTAGTTTAAATTGGAATTTTAGTAAATGAAAAACTTGGCGTACTCAAAACTGAGGAAATACATTTTTAATTTTTATACTTTAGGAAAATGGTACATGGGTCATTTTCTATATGTATCATTCAGTCGTGCCTCAATATGGTGCTTTTTGTGATTCATATGACTCCAAGTGTGCCTTTTTATTCAAAATTGACATTAATTTTTGTGAAAAAAAACTAGCATACTCAAAATTAAGAAAATACATTTAGATTGTTTTGGTACTTTAAGAAAACAATACACACATCACTTGTGATGTGTAGGTATCAGAAGCACCTCTATCCGACAAATAGAGTGACCGGTATGACTCCAAGTGTGTGTTTTTATTAAAAATGACATTAATTTTAATAAAAAAACAACTGATATACTCGAAAACAATAAAATGTATTTTGATTGTTTTGGTACATCAATAAAATGTTCCATAAGTCATTTTTGATGTGTAGAAATCAGTCACAACTCAATTAGACTCACAGTTTGACTGATATGACTCCAAGTTATATTTTTTCAAAATTTACATTAATTATAGTAAAAAACAACATACATACTATATAATAATGTTTTCTTTTCTGGTATGGTGATAGAAATTTTATTTCATTTAAATTAATTATTTGTATCTTATTTTGGTTATTTTTCTATTTCTTCTGATGCAATGTGTTGTTGTATCACACTGCATATATTTTTGGTGATGCACTATGCTTCAGCATCACACTATAGTTTTCACCTTTATCAGTGCTACTATATGCACTGATAAAAGTATGATTTATCTGTGCTTTTAGAGACATTTCTAAATCTACTATTTATCAGTGCTTTTAAAATGTGATAATGAATCATACTTTTATAAGTGCAAATAAAATCACTGAAAAATAATTCTTTTATCAGTGATTTAAAAAGCACTGATAAAGAATTTATTTATCATCACTAAATAAAAGAACTGAAAAATGGGGTGTTTTATCAGTTATTTTTAACGCATTAATAAAAGTAAGATATCTCAATTATTTTTAATGCGCTAATAAATCTACCCTTTATCTGAACTTTTTTAGCTCTGATAAAATAAATGGGATTTTAACCATGCCAAGGTGGTCAATGATTTTCTAATGCTAATAAATGACGATTACAGTTCTATTAAATACATGTTTTGTAGTAGTGTAACTTTGAAAGATCACAAGAACATTTGTTGAGGAAAATTTCCTTTTTCATTTAGGAATCACTTAAAATATAAAATATTTAAATTATAAAGGGAAAAAATTCACTTAAAAATAACCATGAATACATGTAAAGGAATATTCAAATCAAATTGTATTCCTGATGACAGAAAAATCCATTTTTGCGGTGCATGATAAAAGAAATATTATATTCACATATTTGGTAAAGAGTAATTTTTTGGAAAATGAAAAGATGGTTCCTTTTAAAAAAATATTATAGAAAGTATAATATGGATAAAAATAAAATTAATTATTTATTATAGAATATTAAAAATATTCTTGAAATAATTTTGAAGAATATATAGACAATGAAGAAAAAATTTCTCAACAAAATGGGAAATAATGTCATTTTCCATAGAAACATCTTGTCAATAATTTTAAGAAATGAAGAGTGAAAAAGGTTATATAACTTGGAAATTACATAAATAAATAATGGTGAATAAAGTTAAGTGGTTTTATTGTATAAGTATCATAGTATTTCCTTTAATGTAAATTCAAGAATAAATATTCTTGATTAAAAGGGAATTGAAACATAAATCCCTTACCTAAAGTATTTTATTTCTCTATACACATTAAAAAATTATGTATCATAATTATATATATTTATTATAAATTTATTATAAAATTATATTCATATACAAATTACTACTTACAATTCTTTTATATTTTCCAATTACTATTTTTTTGACAACTTATTCATTAAAAATAACTTTCAAGTAAATATTATCCCATTTTCCATGCATCATTAATTTTGATGGTTCATATACATTCAATTTAGTCATGGTTTAATCATATATATAATATTAATTATGAAATAATTATCATATTTATTCATCATAAAAACTTTTAAAATTATTCATATAAATTTGTGATGTAAAATGTATCACATCACTGCGTGGAGGTTGTAGTACACATATACACATGAGTGACATTATCATTTCCCAATAAATGGAAAGTTATAAAGGTAGATAATAACATATTATAATATGAGAATATTTATTTATTAAATATCATATATAAACATTTTATCCATTATAACAACTGAACATGAAATATGGTGGTGGAAAATTAATCATATCACTATATAGAGGTGGCGATTCACATGTACACACAAGCGATAATTTTAATTTCCCATTTAGTGGAGTGTTAGAGAAAAATGGTTGATCAATCATCATAATAATGTTAAATTATCGCTGAGAAACCTTCTACAGTCACACCTAAATCCTTCAAAAGATTTTATTATGATCATAAAATAACCTTTAGGGTATGGGGATGTATATCAAGAATGTATTATGGTAGTTATTGACTAATATATAAGCCCCATGTAGAATAGATAATAGAGGAGTGGTGGTATCCTTTTATAAGGAAAGGAGAGGACACACTTGGAATTTTTGAAAAGATTAGAACACAATAATTTCATACTCTAGAGAAATGATTCTAGTTGATCCATATTAAAATATAATATTATATAGATTCCATATATAACCATAAAATAGGATTTTTACAAGTTTATGTGATAATTTTACAACTATATCTTAGCTTAATGCCTTTTAAACATGTTTTAATCTTAATCGTGGTGATAAAAATTATATTGTTTCTATTATTCATTATGAATTTTTTTAGATAAACCTATTAAATTATATTAATTATTATGAGTAAAAATATGGAATCCATTTTACCAAATTCTATTTCTATATGAATTAAAATTAAAATTTAAATAAGCGGCTTATAAAAAGAAGTTTTAGAAAAAACAAATTATTAATCATAAAACCAAATTTACACATATTCCTTACCCAGTAAAAACTAACAAATGGATGTTAAAATATTTTATTGAATTTATAATATACAAACTTTATTTATATAATTATTATATAGTGATTTATTTAATTTACTAAGATAAAAAAACTTGTGCACTTAATGTGTGATTTTAGAAAAAAATGTGTTTTAATTCCTAAAAATGAACATATAAAAAAAGTATAATTTGGATTCCTACGAAATTAATTTTATTATTTATAATAAATTATATTTATATTAATTTAAATTCAAATTAAATATATAAATTTACGTTTACTTGAAAATAAATTGTAATTTTAATAAAAATCATAAATTTTCACTATTCATTTAAAAATTATTCTTTTCAGAAAAATCCAAAAATTTCATATTATGAATATTTTAATATGTTTATTTTAAAAATTATATATCTTTTATTAATTATTTTTTCTAAAATTGGTATAAATTAGTTATAATATTGTTTATAAAAATTAAATAAAACTATTTTTTTGGAAAACATATTTTTGAAGCATAAAATGACTTTTTAGAAAATAGGGTAATTATATATTATGCACTAATAAAAAAATATTCATTATATAAAAAATTTATTTATTTTTCATAATGTTTTTTTCTTATTCATACCATAAATTTAATGACAAGATTATAATTATATAATATATTAAACGACATTTATGATCGAGGATGCATGTATATAAAACTATAGAATAATTTATGTTAATTAAAAGAGAAATATATAATAAAATAATGGTGTGTTACATTTTCCATTTATTAAAAAATATAAATTAAAATATCATTTTCATACCATTTATAAATAGACCCCCTTTTTAAAATCACCCTTTCAAAGAAGGCCTCCTTTCTTTAAAAGAAAAAACTGGGCTTAATTCCAATAATTTCCATCCAAACATTTTTAAGAATAATCATAGGTATTTATACAAAAACTTGACATAATAAAACATTTATGACTAAAGAGTTACACTAATTTCATAATTAAAACATTTTTATGTCATGATCAAAGTTTATATAATCCATTTATAAATCTGCTATAAACCTCACACATTAATATAATATAATAAAATGTGAATTTAAAAACCTCAAGAACCTCATGAATTTAAAAATAAATTAATAAAATAAGAATAATAACCTTAAAAAATTAAAACCAATGGAAACATATCTACTTTCACAATGAACACCAAAAAATAAATAACCACCATCATATACAGAATCTAAGAAACCAAAACCCTAGGTTAGAACCAACCAAAATCCCTAAATACCCATACATAAAAAATTGAGTTTTTGAGAGGAAGGATAAATATTAAATAAATGGAAGAAACTAAGAGGGAAGAATAAAAAGGAATAAATGAGAGAAAACATATTAAAACCCACTTGAAATGTGATGGAATGAAGCATAAATCAATGGAGAAAAAGGAGTAGCTATTCCTAGGGCTCCCTGGAGTTAGCCACATGAGTAGGAGGGTTGAAGAGGAGAACATAGAAATATATTGAAGGGTGAGAATGTTTTTTCAATTTTTACATAAAGTTGGCTAGACATCATAGTTTAGGAGAACATGTTTTCAAATCATGTTCCAACAATTCAAGATCCATTGACAACTATATAATACCCCACATGGTTTTGGATAAATAGTTTCTCCCAATGAGGTTCCACACTTTTAAGTCACCCCTGAATGAATGAAACGCTATATGGTTACCTATGAGACTCCAGATGGTTTGAAAAATCATGTGTGAATCATGAAGAAACTAATTGTTAAGGAATTGTACCATTTTCAAGGGTCACTTTGAAATCCACATGGTTATCCCTAACCATGAGATAACCTTATAGTAGATGAATATCCTTAAAAAATCAATATTATGGTCTAAAACTACCAAAAATTAAAATAACCCCATAATTAAATATTATTTAAAACAATAGTAACATGAAGGTGTTCTATTTACCAAAAGTATACCACATTCTTCCCCTAAAAAGTCCTTGGTCAAAATAGAAGGTAGTGAAAAACTAAAACATAATTAGCTAAAAAATAAGTCCAATAAGTTTGGGAAACTAATTATTGTCCATTGGAAATGAGTACTAGAAATCCTATAAAAAACCTTAAATAAACAGATCTTGAATCCTCAAAAAAAACTCTATACATAGACCATACCATTACCAATGAACTAAGATCCATAATAGAAAAGTGACCTAGAACAAGTCCACAAATCATTTAAAATTCAATGTAAAATTTTGAAAGAAAAAGAAACACTCTGAAAAGATGACCACTACCACAAATGAGTGTATTCCACACCAAAAAGTACCATAAAAACCTTCCAAAAAAAGAACTAATCAAGCTCCAAGACAAGCACAACTAAACATCAATGAAAATAAATGATTTCATCAATACCATATATAAAATATTCCTCTAAAACAAATATGGTGTAGACCACCACCTATGAAATCAAGAAACAATATGGGTTTCGACCTCCGGTTATGACACTCCACAAGGATAGACCAAGACTTCAACCATAGAAGACTTTCTCATTGAGAACCCAACAAAACTAAACTAGCACCCAAATTTGATCACCGAAAAAGAATCATCGATCCTAGTCACTTGATGATAGATATATGTGTAACAGCCCGAGATTTTATGAAAAATATTCTTTTTAATTTTATTAATGTCTTGTGTTGTACGCTACACCAAAAGGAGCTCGCACAACACGTATCCTTGACTTTCCTTCATTACACGCAATCGCGACCTTCCACGATAGCTTGTGTTGTACGCAACACCAAGTTTCGCTAAACAACGATATGCTATTAAGATATTATTAAAACTAGCCGTTATGAATAGTAATAACCACTTTTTGAAATTTTGTAAATTTTATTTTTCAAAATAGACATCATTTATGGATTCGGAATATCGAAATTAGCTTAGGTTGAAATTTTGGTGATTTTCGGATAACTTTCATATTTTGATGAATAGTGAAAATGACTAAATTTTAATTAAAAACAACTTTTTTAATCGAAATAATTAATAGTGATAAATTATTAATTTGAGTGATTTTAAAGTATATTTAGAATATATTTTTACAATTCAATACAAAGTTGGTCATTGGATGTAATTTCACATTT
Source organism: Viscum album (assembly GCA_963277665.1). Taxonomy (NCBI): domain Eukaryota; kingdom Viridiplantae; phylum Streptophyta; class Magnoliopsida; order Santalales; family Viscaceae; genus Viscum; species Viscum album. The sequence continues at coordinate 1,918,137,226 of OY728135.1, read as the reverse complement.
ACACCAGACATAAACAAGTGTTAATTTTTTGATAGTTATTATCTCTTAAAAACACGATATTTGTTGTGACAGCGGAAATTGATTATAAAATTAATTAATGCAACTTATATGTTGGGAATTTTGTAAAATAGAAATCATTTTTGAATTCGGAATATCAATTATAGCTTAGGGTGAAATTTTGGCATTTTTCTGAAAAACTTCAATTTTTGATGAATAGTGAAACCACGAAGTGGTCGGTTAAAAACTGAATTTTTGCATAAAACTTAATTTTACCGCTTCTGTGAATGGAATTTCGAAAATCCGAGAGACACGGTTAATATCAAGGACTAAAATGTGGTTCAATGAGATGAAAATAATTTTTGGTGAATAGTAACTTTTTACTTTTTTTTTACCGCGGTTAATAGTAAATAGGTTAACTAAGGGTAAATATGATATTAATATTACCCTAAAACATGTCCTAATTCTATTGGACAAGTGTAATTCGACCAAAAACAAACTTAGGAGTAAAATATGACCATTTAGGCCCACTTGGATTAGATTAGGACATTTATTATTAATTTATTTAAAGAAGGGTTAAAATAGTTAAAATCAAAGTTTAATAAGTAAATCATTTTTAATATGGGGTTATACATAAGATAAATTCGATTGTAAATATTCATTAGAAATCTAAAAAGATTTCCTACATGATGGTATTTTATTTGTAATTTTTAGACATCAAATAATATAATTTATTTATGACACAAAGATGATGGAGTAATTATCTTATTAATGAAATATTGACATAATTGATAACATAAATACCAAAATAAATGTAATTTAAGACTTTTTATGAATTAAACTAATTTTATATGTTACTATGATATATTAGTGTTGATTTAATCAACTTTTTTCGAACATATAATTCTGTTATGACTTTCACAAAAATCATATATCAAATAGTGTCAAAATTGACACAAAATAGTTTTTAAATCAAATATTATATTATTAATTGTTATTTTATTCCTAAAAATCTAAGGTTCGGCCAAATGACTTAGATAAGGATATATTTATTAATAATATACAATTTGGGGTTCTTTTGGCATGTTATAGTATGTTTATTAACCATATAGTGAAAGAAAACAAAAAGACACGGTAAAAGTTAAATTATTTAACTTAGAGTTAAATCTAATTGATAAGGTTAAAATAATACCCTAAACTTGTCTAAATCCTATTGGTTGATAGGAGTTCGACCCATCCCCACTTTAGCTTCAAAATAAGACCCTTTGGAACCATTATAAACCGATTTTGACTTTAATATAAAATAATATTTCGAGATATTCCTAAGGTGCCCCTCTCCTTCCCTATAAAAGGACACCTCCTCCCCCTCCTCCTCACACCAATTTGAGCACTCAAGCTCGGCCAACCCCTGCCAATTTCTCCTCTCCACTTCCCTAGAAACATCCTAGAGGTTCTGGTCTTCCTCAAAGACCAATTTTAGTGCCCTAAGAGGAGGTCTCAAAGAGGCACTTCAAAGAAGAGGTAATTACCGTTACCAATTCTTTCATCTTTATTTCTTCTTCCACTTCTTCTTCTTAGGTTGTTTCATTATGAAGTAATAACATCAGTATCACTCATATACTGATATGTTATTATAAGTATGAAACAACCCTATTTCACCATCTATCCATCCTACGGAAAAAGAAATCACCGCGCGTGCGTACGTACGGAATACCGTCTCCACGCCGCGGTGTAATCTATTTTCCACCACCACCTTACATGGATGGGTATAATGGTGTAAAGAATAACTATACATAGTTATTACAACATCATATTGATTCTGATATATTTTATAATCCACTCCAATTCAGTTCAATATTTATGGAAATGATATCATCGCTCGTGCGTACGTACGGACTACCGTCTCCACGACGCGATGAGATTCATTCTCCATGTTAACCATTTAAGAATGATTATAAAGTATATATAAGAAATAATAATGAAATATATTACATTATAAAGCTACTGGATTTATGTATATATATATGTATGTCATCTACTTACTTCCATTTCAAGACAATAAGGAAAGTAAAACAGCGTTCATGCGTACGTACGGACTACCGTCTCCATGAACGGTGTTTTTCATTTTATTTATCTATCTATTATATATATATATATACTGAATATATATGATATATAAATCATATTTTATATTCTGGAAGTAAGTAAATAATGATATAAGTAATAGTGATGTCAAGAACAACAAGTCAAAACACCTAAGATAAATGAAACGATTTTACCCAAAACGCTTCTTTAACATGGAATTTACAAAAGAACGGGTAATATAATGTCATAAGTGAACCATATATGATATCATAACAATGAATATGATTCTGGAATAAGTCAATAACATGATTTAAATCATTATAAAGGAGGTTTGGACACTTACAAATCAAGTCGAACATAAGGTAAGGGAAATATCACAATCTCACTTTTATCCGAGATTGTTTTTACTTTGGTAATTACTGGGGTGTATTTTATCATCCACATCCATGTTCCCTCAATATTTAATATTATTTCCATCCTTCTACAATAGTTTATATCCAATTTTACCCTTCGGTGAGTTTTTTTAAAAGATATGAAAGGAATCTTTTGTCGTTTTCATACGAGGTACTTTTTGACTTTTCCGACAAAAGTACGAGAAGAATGTTTTTTTAAACTTATACGGCACGAACGGATTTTTACGGTTTTATAAAGCCTTATTTTCATGAAGCTTCCTCCAAAATATTTCAGGACTATTTTCAATAAAATCTCTTTCTTTTAAAATTGCTTGACGTTTTGTGAAAAGAAATTGATTTTGAAGAAGAAAGGATATTTTCCTCAAGAATTCATTTCAAGTATTTTATCAAAATTATTTTCCATCTAAGATAACATAGGGTTCTGTTTCTATCCCTATTATTACATTGATTTGGTTATGTTGTGATGGAATTATTTTTATGAATTCCTTTATCTTATATAAATTGTTTGATGATGTCACGATGTTTACGAATCCCATTTTTACTACATGGGTTATGAAATGATGTATGATTTATGATTTTGTGGCACACATAAGAATGGTATCATTATGAGATGGGTGGGACCTATATCTCCCTCCAATGCATTGGGTAAAGATTTTATATCTCATGAGATAGACATGGCTGGAATGGTAGGTTATACCGGTTCAGTGAAACAGGACTGAAACGAGGATTACTCGATTCAGAAAGGGACTTTGTCCACTAAGATAGTCTTGGCAATGAGTATTGACTAACAAGAAATGATTCTCTATGATTATGTGTGTATGCCACAAAGTTTCATGTTTTAAGTTATGATTATTGGGATTTCATTTTCACTTCTATTATTTATCCCATGTTATGATATTATGAGCTCTTTTGCAGGTTAAGATTTCCAAAAGCTATGTTCTTATGTATATGATGTGATTGATATTTCTTTTGTTTACCCTTACTGAGCATTTGAGCTCACCCTTTTATGTTTTATTTTCCCCAGGATATAAAGAAAGGTTTTAGGTAAAAAAAAGGAAGATCTTTATGGGAGATATTGAAGATCTTTCACCACGATTAGAAGATTACATTCCGAGTTTCTAAAGACACTAAACTATTACGATCCTTGTGTGTGTGTTTTTGTTATGTACTAAGTATTCCGCAAATGTAATGTAATGTCTATGTATGATAAGCTTCGGGTCTCTACAGTTGGTATCAGAGGAAAGGTATAGTCAACCTTTGGAAACTAGGATGCGAAAACGTTAGTGAGATCCCTAGAGATATTTCTAAGGTATGTCTAGGGATGCCCCTAAGGATAAGTATACGTATAGGATATAGTTATAGAACTATGGTAACGATATTAGATTAAACCAAAGATGATAGATATTTAAGTTACTCCCCCTTTATTACGATTTTTGCATCTAACACTATTCTGTTTGGGTTTTAGAAAATGGCTGGAAACAAGATGATTCACAATAATGGAGGATATGATGGAAAATGGAATGATATTCTTCATGAGCAACCAAATGAAATGGGATTTGGATGTCCAAACATCATTATTATGCCGAATCAGCAATCTCACAACATGATCAATAAAGTAAAATTTGGTAAGATTCCTGACTCGACTAATAAGAGAACGATGGAGTTCCATGATGATCATAGAGGAAAGAAAGTTCAATTTCCCCTATGTAAATCATGTGGGAAGAGGCATCAAGGAGAATGTTTCAAGGGAACTGGAAGATGCTTTGGGTGTGGAAAAGAAGGACACAAAGCAAGTAAGTGCAAAGGAAAAGGGTCGGTTAACACCATGGATGAGGATAATGGCATTGCTACGACATCAAAAATGGTTAAGTGTTTTAAATATGGAATGTATGGGCATTATGCAAACAAATGCCCTAAGGGAAAGACTCATGAAGAGAATCAGTATGGTCATATGGGTAGTATTTATGTGGATAATGATGAAGAGACTACAAATGATATGTGAGATGAAAGAATTTTTGAAGCTCGGTCAATGGTTTGAGAATGTAGTGGAATGATTACATGTTTATCATGTGTAATTTTGGAATAAAGAGACATCTATGGATTGTTACAATGATGTCTTTCCTTGTGTTTTGAAAGTGTATGATTAATGTTACTAGTATCCATGAAAGGTTATTCAGATATTTTTGGAATGTAGATGATATGCGCATAATGAAGGGATAAGGAGAAAATTAAATGTTTGATAGTATTCATGAGCTCATGATTGATATAAGGACTAAGTGATATCATGGTTTGAGTATATAGAATTTTGAGGATTTTGGTATGTGGAAAGTGTTAACTTTTAACTGCACTCATGATTTCACTAAGGTATTCAAGAGAATACACGATTAAGGACTTTGAATGTTTGGAATGTGACCAACAAGACATATCTTATGATATGTGGGGATGAACGACAGTATTAAATCTCTGGTAATCGATGTCACTATATTATGAGAGTGGACTGCAGTATTATGTATAAGCCTAAAGATTAGACTGGATTATGTTGGACATAAGTTAGTATTGTTTAAGGATAGAAGATTTTCGATATTATTGATGGGATGTTATAGTAACGTAGTTTTAGAAAAAGGGACAACCTGCAGGACGGGCGACAGCCCATCGCTTCGGACAAGGCTGTAGGAATCGAACCCACAACCGAAGTGCGACTGGCCTTTATCGCCTACCACTAGCCTACAGGAAGTCCCTGTTTAGTAGAAACTAGTTTTATTATATTAAGCAGTATGATATATGAGGTATAAGTCCATTTTAGGAACCATATATGATTAATCTCACTATAGATCGACTTATGTATATAATCTTTTTTGCTAACCTTTTGTTTGAGACAGATGGAATGACCCGTCATTCTATCACATGATCTGCTAACACTTCACGAATAACAAATTCAACTTCATTTATTTAAGAGATGAAGTAGAAATTGTTCAAGGCACGAACAAAAGTGAGATTGTACCAAAATAAAGTAAGTATTTATTCTAAGCAAATTTTCAACTTTAGGGAAATGATCTTGAAAACCAAAAATGTTGTCTTAGTGATCTTATACCTGATGAATAAGATGGTACCTTATATCATCACAAATCTATGGATTTGTGATTACTGGCTTTTCCATAGCCATGTTCTCTACCACTCTCCATCAGAACATGATAGTTAGATTTCTCTTCCATATCCATATTTTCACCTATGTGGAAATCCAGTGATTAGTTTATTTGGGTAACCATAACGTTTCATACCTTTGTTTTTAAAGATTGGTTTTGGTATTCCTTTTTACGATGTGGGTTTCTATTAAAGAAACTTTCGAATAGTAAACTATTTATAACCCCGATGAATTTCGAGGGCGAAATTCATTTTAAGGGGGGTAGAATGTAACAACCCGAGATTTTATGAAAAATATTCTTTTTAATTTTATTAATGTCTTGTGTTGTACGCTACACCAAAAGGAGCTCGCACAACACGTATCCTTGACTTTCCTTCATTACACGCAATCGTGACCTTCCACGATAGCGTGTGTTGTACGCAACACCAAGTTTCGCTAAACAACGATATGCTATTAAGATATTATTAAAACTAGCCGTTATGAATAGTAATAACCACTTTTTGAAATTTTGTAAATTTTATTTTTCAAAATAGACATCATTTATGGATTCGGAATATCGAAATTAGCTTAGGTTGAAATTTTGGTGATTTTCGGATAACTTTCATATTTTGATGAATAGTGAAAATGACTAAATTTTAATTAAAAACAACTTTTTTAATCGAAATAATTAATAGTGATAAATTATTAATTTGAGTTATTTTAAAGTATATTTAGAATATATTTTTACAATTCAATACAATGTTGGTCATTGGATGTAATTTCACTTTTACACCAGACATAAACAAGTGTTAATTTTTTGATAGTTATTATCTCTTAAAAACACGCTATTTGTTGTGACAGCGGAAATTAATTATAAAATTAATTAATGCAACTTATATGTTGGGAATTTTGTAAAATAGAAATCATTTTTGAATTCGGAATATCAATTATAGCTTAGGGTGAAATTTTGGCATTTTTCTGAAAAACTTCAATTTTTGATGAATAGTGAAACCACGAAGTGGTAGGTTAAAAACTGAATTTTTGCATAAAACATAATTTTACCACTTCTGTGAATGGAATTTCGAAAATCCGAGAGACACGGTTAATATCAAGGACTAAAATGTGGTTCAATGAGATGAAAATAATTTTTGGTGAATAGTAACTTTTTACTTTTTTTTTACCGCGGTTAATAGTAAATAGGGTAACTAAGGGTAAATATGATATTAATATTACCCTAACACATGTCCTAATTCTATTGGACAAGTGTAATTCGACCAAAAAAAAACTTAGGAATAAAATATGACCATTTAGGCCCACTTGGATTAGATTAGGACATTTATTATTAATTTATTTAAAGAAGGGTTAGAATAGTTAAAATCAAAGTTTAATAAGTAAATAATTTTTAATATGTGGTTATACATAAGAAAAATTCGATTGTAAATATTCATTAGAAAGCTAAAAGGATTTCCTACATGATGGTATTTTATTTGTAATTTTTAGACATCAGATAGTATAATTTATTTATGACACAAAGATGCTGCAGTAATTATCTTATTAATGAAATATTGACATAATTGATAACATAAATACCAAAATAAATGTAATTTAAGACTTTTTATGAATTACACTAATTTTCTAGGTTACTATGATATATTAGTGTTGATTTAATCAACTTGGTTCGAACATATAATTCTGTTATGACTTTCACAAAAATCATATATCAAATAGTATCAAAATTGACACAAAATAGTTTTTAAATTAAATATAATATTATTAATTGTTATTTTATTCCTAAAAATCTACGGTTAGGCCCAATGACTTAGATAAGGATATATGTATTAATAATATACAATTTGGGGTTCGTTTGGCATGTTATAGTAAGTTTATTAACCATATAGTGAAAGAAAACAAAAAGACACGGTAAAAGTTAAATTATTTAACTTAGAGTTAAATCTAATTGATAAGGTTAAAATAATACCCTAAACTTGTCTAAATCCTATTGGTTGATAGGATTTCGACCCATCCCCACTTTAGCTTCGAAATAAGACCCTTTGGAACCATTATAAACCGATTTTTACTTTAATATAAAATAATATTTTGAGATATTCCTAAGGTGCCCCTCTCCTTCCCTATAAAAGGACACCTCCTCCCCCTCCTCCTCACACCAATTTGAGCACTCAAGCTCTGCCAACCCCTGCCAATTTCTCCTCTCCACTTCCCTAGCAACATCCTAGAGGTTCTGGTCTTCCTCAAAGACCAATTTTAGTGCCCTAAGAGGAGGTCTCAAAGAGGCACTTCAAAGAAGAGGTAATTACCGTTACCAATTCTTTCATCTTTATTTATTCTTCCACTTCTTCTTATTAGGTTGTTTCATTATGAAGTAATAACATCAGTATCACTCATATACTGATATGTTATTATAAGTATGAAACAACCCTATTTCACCATCTATCCATCCTACGGAAAAAGAAATCACCGCGCGTGCGTACGTACGGAATACCGTCTCCACGCCGTGATGTAATCTATTTTCCACCACCACCTTACATGGATGGGTATAATGGTGTAAATAATAACTATACATAGTTATTACAACATCATATTGATTCTGATATATTGTATAATCCACTCCAATTCAGTTCAATATTTATGGAAATGATATCATCGCTCGTGCGTACGTACGGACTACCGTCTCCACGACGCGATGAGATTCATTCTCCATGTTAACCATTTAAGAATGATTATAAAGTATATATAAGAAATAATAATGAAATATATGACATTATAAATCTACTGGATTTATGTATATATATATGTATGTCATCTACTTACTTCCATTTCAAGACAATAAGGAAAGTAAAACAGCGTTCATGCGTACGTACGGACTACCGTCTCCATGAACGGTGTTTTTCATTTTATTTATCTATCTATTATATATATATATATACTGAATATATATGATATATAAATCATATTTTATATTCTGGAAGTAAGTAAATCATGATATAAGTAATAGTGATGTCAAGAACAACAAGTCAAAACACCTAAGATAAATGAAATGATTTTACCCAAAACGCTTCTTTAACATGGAATTTACAAAAGAACGGGTAATATAATGTCATAAGTGAACCATATATGATATCATAACAATGAATATGATTCTGGAATAAGTCAATAACATGATTTAAATCATTATACAGGAGGTTTGGACACTTACAAAGCAATTCGGACATAAGGTAAGGGAAATATCACAATCTCACTTTTATCCGAGATTGTTTTTACTTTGGTAATTACTGGGGTGTATTTTATCATCCACATCCATGTTCCCTCAATATGTAATATTATTTCCATCCTTCTACAATAGTTTATATCCAATTTTACCCTTCGGTGAGTTGTTTGTAAAAGATATGAAAGGAATCTTTTGTCGTTTTCATACGAGGTACTTTTTGACTTTTCCGACAAAAGTACGAGAAGAATGTTTTTTTAAACTTATACGGCACGAACGGATTTTTACGGTTTTATAAAGCCTTATTTTCATGAAGCTTCCTCCAAAATATTTCATGACTATTTTCAATAAAATCTCTTTCTTTTAAAATTGCATGACGTTTTGTGAAAAGAAATTGATTTTGAAGAAGAAAGGATATTTTCCTCAAGAATTCATTTCAAGTATTTTATCAAAATTATTTTCCATCTAAGATAACATAGGGTTCTGTTTCTATCCCTATTATTACATTGATTTGGTTATGTTGTGATGGAATTATTTTTATGAATTCCTTTATCTTATATAAATTGTTTGATGATGTCACGATGTTTACGAATCCCATTTTTACTACATGGGTTATGAAATGATGTATGATTTATGATTTTGTGGCACACATAAGAATGGTATCATTATGAGATGGGTGGGACCTATATCTCCCTCCAATGCATTGGGTAAAGATTTTATATCTCATGAGATAGACATGGCTGGAATGGTAGGTTATACCGGTTCAGTGAAACAGGACTGAAACGAGGATTACTCGATTCAGAAAGGGACTTTGTCCACTAAGATAGTCTTGGAAATGAGTCTTGAATAAAAAGAAATGATTATCTATGATTATGTGTGTATGCCACAAAGTTTCATGTTTTAAGTTATGATTATTGGGATTTCATTTTCACTTCTATTATTTATCCCATGTTATGATATTATGAGCTCTTTTGCAGGTTAAGATTTCCAAAAGCTATGTTCTTATGTATATGATGTGATTGATATTTCTTTTGTTTACCCTTACTGAGCATTTGAGCTCACCCTTTTATGTTTTATTTTCCCAAGGATATAAAGAAAGGTTTTAGGTAAAAAAAAGAAGATCTTTATGGGAGATATTGAAGATCTTTCACCACGATTAGAAGATTACATTCCGAGTTTCCAAAGATACTAAACTATTACGATCCTTGTGTGTGTGTTTTTGTTATGTACTAAGTATTATGCAAATGTAATGTAATGTCCATGTATGATAAGCTTCGAGTCTCTACAATATGGGTCTCCCATATTTATCTAATCAACAAAACATCCTCAAAATGACCAACATCATACAAAAAAACCTCAAGAAAAAATTTCCCATAAACAAGATAAAGTAAAACCATAAAATATCTAATATACGCTCAATATGAACATGAAAAGGGAACATATAATAATAAAAATATCAGAAAGTGAAGTAAAACCATTAAACAAATCCAAATCGAAAAAATATTCCAATAAAAAAATACTTAAAAAAATGATAATCCCATATCAACTACACCCGAGTGTTTTTTTTCCAAACAATTTTCTTATAAAACCTCTAAAAGTGACCTAAACACAATAATGTAGATAAAAAATCATAGTTTTCTAAGAAGAGTGATCAGAGATCCCAGTACCCCGAAATTAAAATAACATGAGTGGTTTTTCTTTTCTAATAAGGTATAGTTTAGTATAGATAAGGATGAACCTATCCCACTCACACTTATTATTTAAACTCATCATTCCTCATATACACACCCTAAAATTTGAATCTAGTCAAATTTGGTAGAACAGAGGTTTTACCCATCACCAGTTGCATATATTGATCGACACAAACCTAAAATTCCATCTCAACAACCTCTTCAAATGGATAGAGTTCAAAACAAAGAGCATTTGATTCGATAAATGTGATAATACCTATACCGATGAAATAATATTTCATAGAGTCATTAACAACCATTTTATAAGAAATTATCACCAGCACATTAAAATGATCAACATAATCCTTCAATGAGTGCTCACCTAGATGAAAGCCAAAAAACTAAGGATTATTATTATCCTTCATGATCTTAGGATAAAACCAATGAATGAAAAACATCTTGAATAATTCTTAAGACATGTCATTCTATAACTATGAAGAAACCATAAAGTCTGACCACACTTAGCTCGGTTCAAAAAGAAAACTCATAACAAATCTCACCCTTGAAGCGTCTGAATTCTTAGTAGAATTGATAATTTCTTCAACCCTTTTTATCCAATCCACTACTTCAGTCGAACCTTGATCCATCATAGAGGAGGTTTGATCCCAATTCGGTAATTTTGAGATAGAGTCTATGAAAAATAAATGAACCGATCCCACAAATATTTTTAGTGTCCAGGAAGAGTCCCTAATTAAAGGGATTTTTTCTAAGAAATGAGAGGATTTAACGGCTGTTTCATCCTTAAAAATGATCCTTCTTATTTCTTTCTTGACCATTCTATGAGGAATACTTTAAATAAAATAAGACATGAACCTAAATAAATTCCTTTCTTATAACTTAAACCAAGCACTCCCATTATGGGTTAAGAGACAAATCCAAAAACACATCTTTAATAAAACAAAATGCATCATCCATACATCATAAAACCCTTTTAATTTAAAACAAATCATATAAAATAGAAATTATAAATATATTTTTAAAAAATTATATACTTTTAAAATATGTCACATCCAATTTTAATAGAATTAAACTTTGGTAAAATTCTCCACTCAATTTAAGAAAAATATGAATCCTTTCAAGAAATATTATACTACAAAATAATGCAAAAACTAATCAGATATTTTTGATGGATTTAACACAAAAATCAATTTCGTTTAATTTGTTTTCAATGTTATATAATGAAATAAACCACTTTGTCAAGTAAATTTTGATAACTAAGGAATTTTATTTTTATATTACCCATCAAATCATGTTTCAAGATCTAAAATTTTATAAAAATTCCTTTTTCCATCCAAAATAGACCATGAAATCATCATGACCAAACAAACATATTAACACACATTAATATAAAATCAATCTTAATAACATTATACAACTATCAAGGCCTTTTTTAATTGATCTCCAACAAATGGAAACCATTGTAGTATTATTTTATAACTAAAGGAGAATGAAACAAAAAAATAGGGAGGGATGAAGAGATGTGCATGGTTTGGTTGCATTGTTTGGTGGATCATGTGATAACCCTGAAACATGATCTGTGAAGTCGATCTACTTACATTACCATACCATTAATGCTAAAAATGTTTCTTTATTTCATTATCCAATTTAACACCAAAGCTCAAAGGAATCTTGAAAATCAAATACATAAATCATTAGGATTCTAAATACCATTATTTTAAATCAAAATACATCATAATTAGTCAAAAATATATCGAAATATAAGATTAAAATCTAGAATATCCAAGGTAACTAGAGGTTCTAAATGAGAAGAGATAGTTGGACTCACCCAAAAAATACATATCAATTCCTAACACCCTATCCGTAAAATACTAAACTTCCCAAATAATAAGTGATATTTGTTAAAATATAGGATATAAAAAATACTAGGCTATGATACCATTTATAACAAAATGACTAAGGTTGACCAGTCATGTTAGCCAACATGGTCATTCATTAGGCTCAATGTGCATTCATGATTCTCCCAGGCTGGAAACCAATCCATAGGAATCAATAAAGACACCTTGGTAATGGTTTCTCCCATAAATCAATGTAGAAATATAGAATATCATTTACTAAAAATATTGCCTTGGGAATTTTTATGTTATATTTCCATATAAAATAAGAATGAGAATAACCAAATGAGCCAAAAAAAGATTTATTACCAATACATACTATTAAACTCATTTCTAATAGACATACAATATCATCCAAAAATAATAATACAACTTAGGCCCATCAAGAGAAAAATAAATGCTAGAAAATGCGAGTTCATATTAATTTACACAATAACACATCCCAATAATAAAAGAAACACTTGAGAAAAACTCCCCAAAAACCTTCATACAACCCATAATTTCTCACCACATCATAACTACCCCATCAAACCAAGGATGTTATAAGAACTTTGAAATAGAAATTGGAACCTTTATAAAACATAATAGAATCATACAATCACCCAATTTTGTATGTATATTGTGAGATAACTGGACCTGTATGATCTCACTAAAGACTCTATACAACAACTTTAAATGAATAGTTCATATATTATAGTTTTAAATACAATGGAAAATTATTTTTTTCGTCATTTTAATGTGGAAGAAATAAAATTTAATTAAATACTCTAACATTGAATAATGAAAATCCCCTTTTAAAAAAATGGAATCTCTACTTAGTAGTAAAATGATTTAAAATCAAAATGAATGGATTTGATTTTAAAATTAGCCTAAATTTAATCCCTTATTTTCCATATTTCACAACTCTTTAATTAAAATAAACCATATAACTTTTAATTTTAAAATAACTTCCAACAATTCAGTAATAAATACAGTTTTAAAACCAAACCAATCATAAATGAACAAATCTAGACCTAACGGACCCCCCAATACAAAAATAATGCAAAAATAAAATAATGATAAGTAATGGTTCTATAATTAAACAATAAAAAGGGGATAAAAATGAATAAATAAAAACCATAACGTACCACCAATTAATGAATATGAGTCATGGGAATGTTATTAGGTACTAAAGGGGGATGGACCTGAGGATTCAATAAATAGGGGACTAACTTTTGGTTTGCATTACATCCAAAGAAAATATTCAATCCATCTTACTTACCTACACATGATTCATTAGAGTAATACCCTAGAATTATAAAACCACAAAACTATGGGGTATTAGTTATTGTGTAAGATATTTAGTGTAGCATGAATCAAGATCTCCTGCCAGTGACCAATGTTCCCATGAACAATTTAATGTGTAAGTGAGAAAACAAAAAAAATGAACAACATGTGCATCATAAGTGAAAACAATAAATTTAATCTCATATCCGACACAATTACATGAAATTAACCCTTCTACATCATAATATCATTACATAATAATTTACATCCCATGAGAACAAAACCCTATATAAAATATAACACAAAGGGACTCAATGAGGGTCTCATTAGAATCAATCAATTTATTTTAAGGGTTTCTAAAAGAAATTTTAAAATAAATTAAAATTGGAATACCTATTATTTTTTATTTATTATAAATTACACTTTCAAATATACTTTTTAATGTATTTTGAATAACACAACTTTATAAAAATAATACTTTCAAATAGGGTTACTTTTCTTTTAAAAACAAAAACAAGGCCTAAAACCAAACATTTCTATCCAAACCATTTTAAAAAGACTTGGAATATTTTTCTGAAAACACTTGGAATTTTAAAGTATTTGATTCATAATAGATACTTTAACTTCATATAGAAAACCTTTTTAGTCCAAGCTCACAGTTCATGGAAACCATTTATAAATCCACAATTAACCTCATATTGAATATTCTTTCATAAAAAAGAAATATATACACCTTAATTACTTCCTAGATTTAAAAATAAAGGGATAACATAGAAACACCAACCATAAACCAAACAGAAATAAATTACAATGTGTCTCCTTCCATGAAGAACACCGAAGAAGAAAAACCCACCCTCGAGAGACCATATGAAACCCAAAACTTATGTTTGAATCCAATTGAATCTCTAAGTCCCCAAACATAGTGAATTATATTTCTTAATAGATAAAGAAACATAGTATAAATGGAAGGAAGGAATAGAGAAAAATATAAATAAACAAAGGGGAGAAATACCTTGAAAATCATATAAAATATGAAGGAGGAGTATTTTTTATTTCTATATAAGGCTCCCCAGTGTTAGTTATGTGAATGGGAGTGGAGGATAGAAAAATAGGTTTAAAAATTAAATTTTAAGTGGATAATTTTACAATTTAGGGGAATCTTGGGGGAACAATAAATTTGACCGAATGGTTTTTCAAATCATGTGACCATTGTTTGGAAGACACTAACTAGTGAAATTTTCCCCCACATTGTATATTCATGTTGTATATCTTAACTATGCACCAACCATTCTGGTCACCCCTATACACAAACCAAGATGCATGCTTACATGTGAGACTCTGCAATGTTTTAGAAACTGTGTGTCAAACATAAAAAATCCCACCATTAAGTAATTTACTCATTTTTATGGTTCACTTTGAATTCTGAATAGTTTTTTGTTACTATAGTAACCATGTAAAAAAAGAAACATCTTCAAAAGCCAATATTCTAGCCTGAAAATCTAAAAATTTCAAAAAAATTAATTAAATAATATTAAAAACAATTGTATCATGTGGGTGTTATACTATATCTCTAATCAAAACTCACCAATGATAAAGGAATACTTGACATTTATTTGAAAAATATTGTATTTATACTATGCTACAATAGAAATAAATATTATTTTTCCCTCAAGAATATAAATAAATGAAAAAGTCTCATCAAAGTCCACTTATTCAACTTAATAACAGCCCTTACATCTGAGACATTATTTATTTCTTACAACATCTCCATTTTTGTTCAACCTATTTTATAATACCAAATTTTTGTCAATGATCTTTTTATCTTTAGGATTTTGTATTGTCTCCCTTGTTTTTTTCTCTTTTTAACCCAATTTTTTATTCATGCTATTAAACCACACTTGATTCTCCAATGTATTTTCAACATTTCTCGATTTAAACTATGAGAATAGTGAGGCATGTGATATAGTCCTCTAGGTTATAATAGTTTGAACTTAATATTCTTAATATCCAATGATATTTTGAACCACCACCTATATTTATAACCTTGGTTGAGATGAGCTAGTTTATCATCACTAATAATGTTGGCTGAATCATTATTTTTATCTCACACAACTTCTAAATCATTACCTCTTCCTAAAATTTCATCTAATTATTTAACCAAAATATATTTTTCTTTATCACTTTTAGAACCTAATACATCATGTGATTATTATTTTTTACATTCTTTAAACACTTTTCCATCATCAGAGTCAATGTTATTTTTTGTTTCCTTGCGGTATCACCAATATCTTCTTCAATTTAGCATGTAACTAAGAAGGATTCCATCAATATATATTTTATCAAACCTACAATTAATTTCAAATTTAAATTTGATAATGGAGGGGATTAGAAAGAATATTAATTATTTAAAACAGGTGGTATTATTTTAATACATCATTCATCGTGACATGTAATAATTTGGTCTATATAAATAATGATTTTGTTTGTGAATTACTTATCTGAAATCCTAACTCCAAAAGAACTGAGGAGTAAAATGTTCCATCAATATTGTCTGATCCATATTAATAAATATTATATTACTCATTTCAGGCACACTATTATATTATAGAGTTTATGGTGAATTGGGTTCATGAAAAATCCAATACTTCTCAAGGTAAGCTTTAAACCTTCTATTTTTGTACTCAAACCCATTATCTGTCTATTTATTCATTAAATTGTAACCAAACTACTTTTCAAAGCCACTCCTGATGATCATGAACATATTAAGAGCCTATGATTTTTATTTCATCAATATAATGCATTTAATGTTAATTTATTCATAAATAAAGGAAATAAAATAATTATTTCTATTTTGTGGTTTGTTTTTCATGGTCCTTTATATAGTAGAATCAATAAGATCCAAGGGATGAGATATATGAATCTCACATTTCTTATGTGAAAAAATTATAAACTTCAATTTATGAAAATTTGAATTTATCCTGTACCTTCTTCTCATCTTATCCAGAATAATAAAAAAAACTCTCTTTGTGTAATCTTTCTCATGTTTCAGTGAAAAAATTGACCAAGACTTTTATCTGATAAGTGTTTTTTTATTTAAGACTCAAGTCTCATGGATTCTGAGTATCTCCTAACTATATTAGGTTACTGTTAGTTTTCTTTACACTTATTACTATTCTCCCATATTTAATTCATTTCAAAACGAAACCATATTTCTTGAACATCACCTCATTTAATTTATCATACAGCAAAGAAACATTAAACAAGTTATGTATCCTCTTATAAAGATACAAGGTAATCTTGGACATCAAATTCTTATTTCTAGTCATGGATAACCCTAAAACATTTATTTAAGTAACCCATCATTCACAATCTATTATCCAATATCTATGGACATTCACCTTTAACAATTTCAGAAAAAATAAATTTATCCTTTCCATTGTATTTCTTTTCTTGATAATTTTGAGTAATTTTATCAAATAATTATTATACTAGTAAAATGGTGAGGAAAAAATTGGAATGATAACCAATATTGTAAATACCCATAATTTCCATGGATTTTAATAAATATATGGAAATTTTACGAGTCCATGAAAATTGACGACGCGTGATCCCGAGTCCCGGAGTGCCCGTACTGAATTTCTGAACTTTTGTTTGGGTACATTCAATAATCGTGCGAGCAGTTTTTTTCTAAATTTTGAACTGGATCTCGGAATAGAAATTTGAGGGCACCGTTGAAATCATAGTGCTGATATTCGCTTAAGAAGACGTTCACCTCAATAGAAGTTGGTCGAGGGTGAAAGTTAATTTTTTTGGGGTTTTTTGTGGAAATAATGAAATAAAATAATTACAAATTTTATTTTATTTATTTTAACCACCCATGTGGATATTTAACAAGTGGGGACCACTAGAACTAAAACCTCCCATGAGAGGTTATAATGGTACGGACCAATGATCCTAACTTCCCATGAGATGTTATGGTGGTGGGGACTACTTGAGGTTTGAAACCTATTGAACTCCCTAATTAGTATGGAGAAACCTCTTGAGATCCCCACTTAATTAGGCCATCCCTCCCCATAATTTATTATTCCACCCATCAATTTATTAATTAAACTATTTTGAAAAATTTTCCAACATAATTTAATTTGAAAACATAAATTAACATGTTGGCTATATTTTCATTTTGGTGGAATTGGGGAAAAGGGCTAGAAAAGGGGAGAGCTTTGGAGAATTGGGGGAAAGATCTCCAACGAAGAACACCGACACGCGAAATCAACTTTCTTCCTCGGGACATCCTCCAGTGAGAGACATCTTCAATCGACAATCATCTTTCCCTCCCCATCAACATCATCTCCTCCCTTGTGATCTTCAACAATGAACAATCCACGGGAGGGGTTTAATTTGTGTATGATTATATACCAATGTTCATCCTTTTTTAAAACAAATGACGCAGATGATTTATTTTGCGTGTTGGGAACAATCATTGGGGGAGGACAGGATTTGACATTCAATGTTCATGTTTGTGATGAGCCTTTTGATACCACTATAACACGGAGGGTTCTAGAGAAACAAACATGGCCTGACCCCTACGCCGTTCTTCTTCAATGATGTACCATTAACGAAGGAAGAAGACAACCTTGGTGACAGCAACCAGAGTGGGATTTTGAGCATCGAGGAGGAACGAAAAAGGTGGCCGGAAACACCGCTAGCTGTGATGAAGGCCACGACACACTGACGACACTCCACAGCCGAACCGCTGCCCCGCAACCGGGCTGCCACTCCATGGCCGAACTACCCCGTTGTCGATCTGTCGTCCGCAGCCGAACCCCACGGTCGAGCCGCGCTGCCGCAGCCCTCCGAGCCACCCTGCGACGCTTCACTGTGCCGCTCCGGTCGAGCCACTCCACAGCCTGGCCACTCTGGACGAGACACCCCATGGCACCGGGCCGCTTCGGCTAAGCCGCCCTGCAACACCGAGCCGCTCTGGTAGAGCTACCCCATGGCACCGAGCCGCATTGGCCAAACTACCCTGCGGCCGAGCCGCCCCGCGACAAGGAGCCTCTCCGACCAAGCTGCCTCACGGCCTCCGCCCTCTTGGCCGAGCCGCACTGACTGAGTCGCCCGACGCCCTCATGCCATTCTCGGCCGAACCCTCGATCCCCTCGCGGCCTACCGGACTCCCTAGCAGGTCGGGCTGCCCAACACCAGTCGGGTCGGGTTGGTCCAACCTAGTCGGACTGGACCTGGGCCCACTATGACCCATATACTATCTTTTGGACATAGCATTGGCACCAAACGTACGTTTGATGAACTATTAACAGTGCTGGAAATCTTGGTGTGAGACATCTCCTTTGATTATACCCCACTAGATTTTGGATTATGATGGGGGATGGATAGGTTGGATGGAGCACGAATCCAACCAAGCCCTAGGACTAAACTACTAATAACTCACAGACCAGGCGTCCGATTGACGCGCTGTCTATTGCATTGAAAACCTTTTGACCTGGAACACCTTTGAGATACCTCCATGTGGGACTTCGTATTAGTTGGAATATCGACCAGGAGATCAAGGAGCAGATCCTCTCGGAGACAAGTGAGCATAGATCGGGAACCCAGTAGCTAGTTGTGACTTGACGACTACTGACCTTTTCAACTCGGAGTAACTTGACAGGCTGAGTGGGGAGCACCTATGTGTAAAATAGTAAACCCATGGTGGGGAGTGCCTCTGTGTCACAGCAGACCCATGGTACTCGACAGGAGGGGTACCTCAGCAGTCCACGGTGGGGAGCGCCTCTGTGTGATGCGGCAGACCCATGGTACTCGACAAGTGGAGTACCTCAACAAGTCACGAGGGGGAGTTCTTCTATGTGAAACGACATACCCATGGTGGGGAGAGCCCCTGTGTGATGTGACATACCCATAATAATCAACAAGAGGAGTACCTCACCATTCCCAGATTAGTGGGAAGCACCTCTATGTGATGCGACAGGTCCACTATACTCGATAGAGGAGGGGTTCACTAGCAGCCAATGTGTTCGAAGATGTTTCTGGAGATGTTACTTGTTAGTACCCCTATATTAAATCATTGTGTGAGATGAGTCAGTCTCTCTGTGTTTTCCTCAAGTTTGAGATGGATTACTTGATAATTTATGTATATGTATGGGCATATACCTAAGTAAGGTTATCTGTTGATTTCATACTTTGTGGGTTTTCCTTGGTGGATTTGTGAGACCTTGAGGGTCTCAGGGTCCCTACTAAGTATCTTTATACTCACCCCTGCATGGCTATGCCCGCACCTTGTTGTGTTGGATGCATATGACAGACAACGCTAACTGAGGCTGAGAGTACCATGTTTGGGCGGTACCTGGAGGTGGACCATACGACATGTCAGTACACAGAGGAGACGGATGGATGTAGAGCGCTGAAGAGGTGATCTGTACCAAACCTTCAGGTAGAAACCTTGGAGGACAATCCGATGGCTATCTTTTTCTCGTTATTCAGTTGTATTGTATTTCAGTTGTACTTGTACCTTTACTGTTGGTCTTGTATTCCGACTGCCTTTTACTTTCAACACTCTTTTGGTTATACAATTTTCTTGTGTTCTTATCTTTCTGTGTGCTTGGTTTCATGATTTTACAGGTTATAAAGGAAATTCCTTCCCAGTTTCAGGGAAAATGCCTTTCAGTGCAAGTTTCCAGCCCCTGGCCTATGGAAGGCAGGCTTGGGGTTGTCACAGCACGGGCCTCGGGGGATGGGTAATGACAAATTGGTATCAGGGGAGTCGGTTATACAGAAGAACCTGTAATCTAACAATTTATATGAATCAATAGTGTTAAAGGTAATGAGTGTGGTGTTCAGTTCAACGAGTTCAGTGTTGGTGCGGTGATCGACATATCCATACACCAAGACCCTGAATTCTGATTTCTAACTCAGTGCATGAAAACACTGATTGCGTGTGTGTTTCCAAGAGCTTTATTTGTTATCTCTTTGATTCAACTCACCAGGTATAACTTGTTGATCATGGTGCACCGATTTCTTTTCAGGATGCCTCCACGCAGACAGCCAACTAGGGTTCCGAGAGTAGTACATACTGATAGCCCACCGAGTGACAAGGCCTCGGTGTAGGGACCTCTTAAAGTAGAGGCACCAGTGGATGCACCAGTGGTACCATTATCTAGTGGGCCACCAATTCCACAAGCCCCAGTAGTAGAGAGTGCACACCTCTAGAGCATGTTGCATGAGTTCCATCACCAGAGGCCACCCAGGATCAGGGGAGAGATGGACCCACAGGCGGCTGAGGATTGGCTGGAGGCTGTGGTGAGAGTCTTCCAACTCGTAGGGACATCAGCCGATCTCATGGTGATCCTTTCCAACAGATTTCTACAGGAAGAAGTAGGAAGATGGTGGATCATGATGCTTTAGGTTAATGATGAGGTGACGATTCTCTAGGAAGTCTTTGAGAGCCTGTTTCGGGCATAGTTTGTTCTAGCGACTCTTCGTGAGGTGCGCGTACATGAGCTTCTTCATCTGTTGTAGGGCAGCATGGATGTAGCTCAGTACTCAGTGAGGTTCAATGACCTCTCATTCTACTGCACATATATTGTGTGGGACCCATTCTTCAGGTCCTAGACCTTTTAGCCGGGGCTCAGGTGGGAGATCAGGGCTTCGATGATCTCAATCAGCATCCCGGCGTAGGAGGGGGTGTTAGAGAGAGACCACTTGGTTGAGAGTTTTTTTGCCGAGCAGTCACCAGCAGTGAGACCCACCACTAGTTTTCACGTAGTGGAGTCTTCTACAGCTAGTAGTAGATAGACGTCACAAAGGTCCAAGGGGACCAAACCAATAGGTGGACGACCGCATGACTCAAGATTGGTCGTGCAGGGAACCGAGGTAGAACCAGTGTGGCAAGGATCATGCAGTGTTACTCATGCAGCGGGTAGGGTCACATGGCTTGTGACTGTCTGACCCACCATATGGATAACCAATAGATGGTCGAGGGATTGCCTAAGTAGAGACAAAGGTTCAACTGAGGAGGTCTGCAGGGAGGAGGCAGAGGTTGAAGAGGAGCTGGCCGTGCATTTGGTTGTGGGCGATGATTTGAGATGTTATCGCCACCACCATCAGGAGGTCCACCCCTACTATAGGGAGCAGGTGGACATGGGCACGTTCAGCTCTAGTGTAATAGCCCGAGATTTTATGAAAAATATTCTTTTTAATTTCATTAATGTCTTGTGTTGTACGCTACACCAAAAGGAGCTTTCTCAACACGCATACTTGACTTTCCTTTCATTACACGCAATAGCAACCTTCCTCGATAGCCTGTGTAGTACGCAATACCGAGTTTCACTAAAAAACGATATGCTAATAAAATATTATTAAAACTAGCCGTTATGAATAGTAATAACCAATTTTTGAAATTTTATAAATTTTATTTTTCAAAATGGACTTCATTTTTGGATTCGTAATATTGAAATTAGCCTAGGGTGAAATTTTGGTATTTTTCTGAAAACATTCAATTTTTTATGAATAGTGAAACCACTAAGTGGTAGTTAAAAAAAATCGAATTTCTCATAAAACATAATTTTACCGCTTCTGTGAGTGGAATTTCGAAAATCTGAGAGAAACGGTTAATATCAAGGACTAAAATGTGGTTCAATGAGATGAAAATAATTTTTTTGTGAATAGTAACTTTTTACTTTTTTTACCACGGTTAAAAGTAAATAGGGTAATTAAGGGTAAAAATGATATTATTATTACCCTAAAACATGTCCTAATTCAATTGGACAAGTGTAATTGGACCAAAAACAACCTTAGGAATAAAATATGACCATTTAGGCCCACTTGGATTAGATTAGGACATTTATTATTAATTTATTTAAAGAAGGGTTAAAATAGTTAAAATTAAAGTTTAATAAGTAAATAATTTTTAATATGGTGTTATACAAAAGATAAATTAGACTATAAATATTCATTAAAAAGATAAAAGGATTTACAACATAATGGTATTTTAGTTTTAATTTTTAGACTTTATATAAATTAATTTATTTATGACACAATGATGATGCAGTAATTACCATAATAGTAAAAAATAAGAATAATTGATATTATAAATACCTATATAAGTATAATTTGAGACTTTTTATGAATTAAAATAATTTTCTAGGTTAATATGATATGTTAGTATTTATTTAATCAACTTTGGTCGAAGTAATCATTCTGTTATGAGTTTCAAAAAAATCAACTATTGAATAGTGTCAAAATTGACATAAAATAGTTTTAAAAACAAATATTATATTATTAATTGTTATTATACTCCTAAAAATCTACGGTTCTGCCAAATGAACTAGATAAGGTTATATATATTAATAAAACACAACTTGGGGGTCTCTTGGATGTATATGGTATGTTTATTAACTATATAATATAAAAATACAAAGTGACATGGTAAATGTCAATCTAATTAACTAAGAGTTAAAACTAAAAGATAAGGTTAATATAATGACCTAAACTTGTCTAAATTCTATTGGATGAGATTATTTCGACCCATCCCCACCTTATCTTCTAAATTACTCAATTTGGAGCTATTTAAAACCGAACATGACTTTATAATAAAATAATATTTTTAGTTATTCCAAAGGTGCCCCTCTCCTCCCTTATAAAAGGGCACCTCCTCCCCCTCTTCCTCACACCCCATTGAGCCTTAAATCTCAGAACCCCCTGCCATTTTATCCTCTCCACTTCCATAGAAACATCCTAGAGGTTCTGGACTTCCTCAAAGACCAATTTTAGTGCCCTACAAGGCGATATCAAAGAGGCGCTTCAAAGAAGAGGTAATGTCTGTTACCGATTCTTTTATCTTTATTTCTTCTTCCACTTCTTCTTCTTTAGACGTTTCAATATGATTTAATAACATCAGTATCACTCATATACTGATATGTTATTATAAGTATGAAACAAACCTATTTCACCATCTATCCATCCTACGGAAAACGGAATCACCGCGCGTGCGTACGTACGAAATACCGTCTCCACGCCGCGGTGTAATCTAATTTCCACCACCACCTTACTTGGATGGGTATAATGGTGTAAATAATGACTATATATGACTATTATAAAGTGATATTGATTATGTAATAGTATACATACACTCCAATACAATTCCACGATCATAGGAATGATATCATCACTCGTCCATAGGTACGAAATACCGTCTCCACGATGTGATGCGACTTTTTCTACATGATCTTCATTTCATAATGATTATATAAATGAATTGAATGAATGAATATGATATATATTACACTAATACCATTATGGAAATGAGGTATATATAACCTAAAGAGAATAATAAGAATTTATTCGACAAAACACGCATAAGAACAAAAAGATATAAACACCCGAATAACAAGTAACAATGAAATATTACTACTAAAAAGCTAAGAATATGACCATATATGATATAATATAAATATGTATGATTCTGTAATAAGTCAGTAACATTATTTAAATCATTATACAGGAGGTTCAGACACATACAAAGCATATCAGACCTAAGGTAAGGGAAATATCACAATCTCAATTTTATCCGAGATTGTTTATACTTTAGTATTTACTGGGGTGTATTTTATCATCCAAATCCATTTTTCCTCAATATGTAATATTATTTCCATCCACCTAAAATTTTTTAAATCCAATTTTACCCTTCGGTGAGTTTTTAGTAAAGGATATGAAAGGAATCTTTTTTCGTTTTTCGTACGAGGTACTTTTTGACTTTTCCGACAAAAGTACGAAGAATGTTTTTTAACTTATACGGAATGAATGGATTTTGAAAAAATTATTTCCAAGAAGCTTCATTTACAAGTTTTGAAGTTTATTTTTAATCAACTTCTTTTAGTTTATAATTGTGCGACTTGTTAATAAAGGAAATGTTTTTTTATTCAGAAATGGTATTTTCCTCAAGAATGGAGTTCAAGTGTTTTATCAAAATTATTTTCCATTTAAGATAAAAAAGGGTTCTATTTGTATCCCTATTATTACATTGATTTGATTATGTTGTGATGGAATTATGTTTTTATGAATTCCTTTATCTTATATGAATTGTTTAATGATGTCACGGTGATTATGATTCCCATTCTTATTACATGGGTTATGCCATGATATATGGTTTATGATTTTGTGGCACACATAAGAATGGTATCATTAAGAGATGGGTGGGACCTATATATCCCTCCAATTCATTGGGTAAAGATTTTATATCTCATGATATATACATGGCTAGAATGGTAGGTTATATCGGTTCAGTGAAAAAAGACTGAAACGAGGAGTGAACTCGGTCTATAAAGGGACTTTGTCCACTAAGATAGTCTTGGCAATGATTCTTGATTAATAAGAAATGATTCTCTATGATTATGTGTGTATGCCACAAAGTTTCATGTTTTATGTTATGATTAATGGGATTCCATTTCACTACTATGATTTATCCCATGTTATGAAATTATGATCTCTTTTGCAGGTTAAGATTTCCAAAAGATATGTTCTTATGAATATGACATGATTGATATTTCTTTTGTTTACCCTTACTGAGCATTTTAGCTCACCCTTTTATGTTTTCTTTTCCCCAGGACATAAATAAAGGTTTTAGGTTTAAAAAGAAGAAGATCTTTATGAGGGATGTGGAAGATCTTTCACCACGATTAGAAGATTATATTCCGAGTTTCCAAAGACACTAAACTATTACGGTCCTTGTGTGTGTGTTTTTGTTATGTACTAAGTATTCTGCAAAAGTAATGTAATGTCTATGTACGTCATGATTCGGGTCTCTACAGTTGGTATCAGAGGAAAGGTTTAGTCAACCTTTGGAGACTAGGATGCGAAAAAGTTAGTGAGATCCCTATAGATATTTCTTAGGTATGTCTAGGGATGTCCCTAAGGATAAGTATACGTATAGGATACAGTCCTAGAACTACGATAACGATCATAGAATTTAACCTAAGATGTTAGATATTGAGGATACTCCCCCTTTATTATGTTGTTTTCCCTATCATGATTTTTGCCTCTCACACTATTCTTTTTGGGTTTTAGATGATGGTTGGAACCTGAAGGAACCATGTTGATCAATGTAATGGAAAATTCAATGATTTTCCTCCTGAACAAACAAATGTTATGGGAGATGGAGTGCAAAATCTTATTGCTATACTTACACAAGCTATGAATCACTCTGGACTTTCCAATGAGTAGAGAAGGGAACAACATTCTATTGAGTCCTTCATGAGGCAATGTCCACCTTCTTTTAGTGGGTCTTCTGATCCACTTGTTGCTAAACAATGGATCAGTACTACTGAAAAGATATTTTTAGTTCTTCAATGTTCTGAACATGATAAAGTCATCTTAGCAGTATATCGTTTGGAAGGTGAAGCTGATCAATGGTGGAATCTTATCAAGAATACGAGGCCGAGAGATGAAATTGAGTACATGGAATGGGACGAGTTCAAGAACTTATTTTTCAATAAGTACTTCCCTCGTATTCTTCAAACAAAGATAGAGAAAGAGTTTCTTGAACTAAAGCAAAAGGATGATGAATCTGTTGGTATATACGAAGTGAATTTTACAAGGCTTGCAAGGTATGCATCTTGATTTATCATCCAACCTAAAAGTAAAGTTGATCGATTCTTCAGTGGCTTAAAACCAAATCTTCGAAGGGCATTATCTATAAGAGACTTCAGTAGCTATGAATAAATTGTGCGTTGTCTTATCAAGGTAGAAATGGAAGTTGGTGTTACTTATCCATCTCATAGTTTTGACAAGAAACGAAAGATGGAGTTCAAGGAGAAATTTCAGAATAATGGTGAAAAGAAGATGAATGTTTCCTTATGCTCAAATTGTGAAACGAAGCATGGTGGAGATTGTCTTAAAGGGACAAGTAAATGTTTCAAATGTGGAAAGGAAGGTCATTGGGAGTTTGAATTCCGCAACGATGGGAAGAATATGTCTAATGATGCAAATAAAGGAAGGGATACACAGAATGAACCTACTACACTTCAATGCTTCATGTGAAAGGAAATGGGTGATCCAATGGTTAGTGATGATCTACATGAGAAACCACTTAAGGAAAAGGGCAAAGGGAAGTCACATGTGATCACCAATGGCGATGTTGAATATGACAACGATGTGGTGGAATGATTAAGTGTTTATGTAATGGGATTCCAAAACAATGTTGTATATAGTATCATGGAATATTGGAATATTTATGTTTTTGTCTATTGTGGTTTTCAATAATTTTATGGCATCGGTAACCATGAAAAGTGATTGAAATATTTTTGGAAAGTAGATGATATGAACATTATGAAGGGATAAAGAGAATCTAATATGTTTGATAGTATTCATGAGCTCATGATTGATATAAGGACTATGTGATATCATGGTTTGAGGATATATAATTTTGAGTATTTTTGTATTTGGAAAGTGTTAACTTTTAACTGCATTCATGTTTTCACTAAGGTTCAATGGATATTCATTCTTCAAGAGAATACATGATTAAGGTATTCACATGTTTGGTAATTTGACCAACAAGATATATCTTAAGATATATGGGGGATAAATGATGGCATTCACGTGATCATTTTCTTTATACTATGTGATTGGACCGAAGTATTTTACATAAGCCTAAAGATTGGAATGGATTATGTTGGACATAAGTTAGTATTGTTTATGGATAAAACTTTTTTTTTGATATTTTTTATGGGATGTTATAGTAATATAGCTTTAGAAAAAGGACAACCTGCAGGACGGGCGACAACACATTGCGTCGGACAATGCCGTGGGAATCGAACCCACAACCGAAGTGCGACTGGCCTTTATCGCCTACCAATGGCCTACAGGAAGACCCAGGTTAGTAGAAACTAGTTTTATTTTATTACGTGGTATGATATATGAAGTATAAGTTCATTTTTGGAATTGTATACGATTAACCTCACCATAGATGGACTTATGTATATTTGATAACTTTTGCTAACCTTTTGAAACGGATGGAATGACCCATCATTAAAATTCATTTCTTTAAGAGATGAAGTGGAAATTTTTCAAAGCACGAACAACAGTGAAATTGTACCAAAATCAATTAAATATTTATTTTAATTCACCAAATTTAGGGAAATGATCTTGAAAACCAAAAATATTGTCCTAGTGCCCTTATGTCTGATGAATCAGATGGTACCTTAGATCATTGCAAATCTATGGCTTTGTGATTGTTGGCTATTTCATAGACATGTTTTCTACCACTCTCCATTAGAACTTAATGGTTATATTTTTCTTCCATATCCATATTTTCACCTATGTTATCCTATGTGGAAACCCAGTGATGAGTTAATTTGGGTAACTATTAAATTTCATACTTTAGTTTTTAAAGCCAAGTTTGGGTATTCCTTTTTACGATGTGGATTTCTATTAAACAAACTTTCGAGTAGTAAACCATTTATAACCTCGACGAATTTCGAGGGCGAAATTCATTTTAAGGGGGGTAGAATGTAACAGCCCGAGATTTTATGAAAAATATTCTTTTTAATTTCATTAATGTCTTGTGTTGTACGCTACACCAAAAGGAGCTTTCTCAACACACATCCTTGACTTGCCTTGCATTACACGCAATCGCGACCTTCCTCGATAGCGTGTGTAGTACGCAATACCGAGTTTCACTAAACAACAATATGCTAATAAAATATTATTAAAACTAGCCATTATGAATAGTAATAACCACTTTTTGAAATTTTATTAATTTTATTTTTCAAAATGGACTTCATTTTTCGATTCGTAATATTGAAATTAGCCTAGGGTGAAATTTTGGTATTTTTCTGAAAACTTTCAATTTTTGATGAATAGTGAAACCTCTAAGTGGTAGTTAAAAAAACTGAATTTTTCATAAAACATAATTTTACCACTTCTATGAGTGGAATTTCAAAAATCCAAGAGACACGATTAATATCAAGGACTAAAATGTGGTTCAAGGAGATGAAAATAATTTTTGGTGGATAGTAACTTTTTACTTTTTTTACCACAGTTAAAAGTAAATAGGGTAATTAAGGGTAAAAATGATATTATTATTACCCTAAAACATGTCCTAATTCTATTGGACAAGTGTAATTCGACCAAAAACAACCTTAGGTATACAATATGACCATTTATTCCCACTTTTATTAGATTAGGACATTTATTATTAATTTATTTAAAGAAGGGTTAAAATAGTTAAAATCAAGGTTTGATAAGTACATAATTTTTAATATGGGGTTATACATAAGATAAATTCAACTATAAATATTACATAGAAAGATAAAAAGATTTCCTACATAATTGTATTTTATTTGTAATTTTTAGACTTTAAATAAATTAATTTATGTATGACCCAATGATGATGCAGTAATTACCATAATAGTGAAAAATTAGAATAATTGATATTATAAATACCTAAATAAGTATAATTTGAGACTTTTTATGAATTAAACTAATTTTATAGATTAATATGACATGTTATTATTTATTTAATAAACTTTTTTAGAATTAATCATTCTGTTATGAGTTTCAAAAAAATCAACTATTGAATAGTGTCAAAATTGACATAAAATAGTTTTTAAAACAAATATTATATTATTAATTGTTATTTTACTCCTAAAAATATAAGGTTTGGCCAAATAACTTAGATAAGGTTATATATATTAATAAGACACAACTTGGGGGTCTCTTGGATGTATATGGTAATTTTATTAACTATATAATATAAAAATACAAAGTGACATGGTAAATGTCAATCTAATTAACTAAGAGTTAAAACTAAAAGATAAGGTTAATATAATGACCTAAACTTGTCTAAATTCTATTGGATGAGAGGATTTAGACCCATACACACATTATATTCTAAATAACTCAATTTGGATCTATTTAAAACCGAACATGACTTTATAATAAAATAATATTTTTAGTTATTCCAAAGGTGCCCCTCTCCTCCCTTATAAAAGGGAACCTCCTCCCCCTCTTCCTCACACCACTTTGAGCCTTCAAGCTCGGAAAACCCCTAAATTGTTCTCCTCTCCACTTCCCTAGAAACATCCTAGAGGTTCTGGTCTTCCTCAAAGACCAATTTTAGTGCCCTACAAGGAGATCTCAAAGAGGCGCTTCAAAGAAGAGGTAATGTCCGTTACCGATTCTTTCATCTTTATTTCTTCTTCCCCTTCTTCTTATTTAGATATTTCATTATGATGTAATAACATCAGTATCACTCATATACTGATATGTTATTATAATAATGAAACAACCCTATTTCACCATCTATCCATCCTACGGAAAATGAAATCGTCGCGCGTGGGTACGTACGGAATACCATCTCCACGCCGTGGTGTAATCTATTTTCCACCACCACCTTACTTGTATGGGTATAATGGTTTAAATAATGACTATATATGACTATTATAAAGTGATATTGATTCTGAAATAGTATACATACACTCCAATACAATTCCACAATCATAGGAACGATATCATCACTCGTGTGTACGTACGGAATACCGTCTCCACGATGTGATGAGACTCCTTCTACATGATCTTAATTTAATAATGATTATATAAATGAATTGAATGAATTAATATGATATATATTACACTAATAACATTCTGGAAATGAGGTATATATAACCTAAAGAGATGAATAAGAATTTATTCGACAAAACACGCATAAGAACAAAAAGTTATAAACAACCAAATAACAAGTAGCAATGAAATATTACTACTAAGAAGATAAGAATATGACCATATATGATATCATAAAAATAATTATGATTCTGTAATAAGTCAATAACATTATTTAAATCATTATACAGGAGGTTCGGACACGTACAAAGCATATCAGACCTAAGGTAAGGGAAATATCACAATCTCATTTTTATCTGAGATAGTTTATACTTTAGTATTTACTGGGTTGTATTTTATCATCCAAATACATGTTTCCTCAATATGTAATATTATTTCCATCCACATAAAATTGTTTAAATACAATTTTACCCTTTGGTGAGTTTTTAGTAAGGGATATGAAAGGAATCTTCTGTCGTTTTTTGTACGAGGTACTTTTTGACTTTTCCGACAAAAGTACGAAGAATGTTTTTTTAACTTATACGGCATGAATGGATTTTTAAAACCTTATTTCCAAGAAGCTTCCTTTACAAGTTTTGAAGTTTAATTTTAATCAACTTATTTTAGTTTATAATTGTACGACATGTTAAGAAAGGAAAAGTGTTTTTGAAGCAGAAAGGATATTTTCCTCAAGAATGGAGTTCAAGTGTTTTATCAAAATTATTTTCCATCTAAGATAATAAAGGGTTATGTTTTTATCCCTATTTTTACATTGATTTGATTATGTTGTGATGGAATTATGTTTTTATGAAATCATTTATCTTATATGAATTGTTTAATGATGTCCCGATGTTTAAGATTCCCATTCTTATTACATGGGTTATGCCATGATGTATGGTTTATGATTTTGTGGCACACATAAGAATGGTATCATTAAGAGATGGGTGGGACCCATATCTCCCTACAATGCATTGGGTAAAGATTTTATATCTCATGAGATGGACATGGATGGAATGGTAGGTTATATCGGTTCAGTGAAACAAGACTGAAACGAGGAGTGAACTCGGTTCAGAAAGGGACTTTGTCCACTAAGATAGTCTTCAAAATGAGTCTTGACTAATAAGAAATGATTCTCTATGATTATGTGTGTATGCCACAATGTTTCATATTTTATTTTATGATTATTGGGATTCCATTTCACTACTATGATTTATCACATGTTATGAAATTATGATCTCTTTTGCAGGTTAATATTTCCAAAAGATTTGTTCTTATGAATATGACATGATTGATATTTCTTTTGTTTACCCTTACTAAGAATTTGAGCTCACCCTTTTATGTTTTCTTTTCCCCAGGACATAAAGAAAGGATTTATGTTTAAAAAAAGAAGATCTTTATGGGAGATGTTGAAGATCTTTCACCATGATTAGAAGATTATATTCCGAGTTTCCAAAGACACTGAACTATTACTGTCCTTGTGTGTGTGTTTTTGTTATGTACTAAGTATTCCGCAAAAGTAATGTAATTTCTATGTACGTAAAGCTTCAGGTATCTACATCTAGGAAGCTGCGGCCTATGATCAAATCGCTCCAGAGATGATACGAAGTACGATCTGTGTCTACCCCACCTTAGTTGCAGTACTTATAGACACATGTTTCAATCATTATTTTATTTCCAATGCCATCGTTCAGAGTTCAAAGATTCTGATGGAGCTGTTGGCTCGATCCTTATGGCTAGATACTCTTGCGGGAGTAGTTTTGATTATTACACACTAGTTCCGGAAGTGTGAGAATACTCTAGGAGGTGAGAGCTTCAGATGATATCTCCTTATAGAAGCATTGTGGCCTAACAATTTCATCTTAGGTAGAGACTTTTAATCTATATTCCATGCTCAGATAGACTATATTAGGCACAATGTGTGATGTGTTCGCACAGATGGGGCTAGGTTTACCTTCACCGTAAAGAAGGGTTCCTTTGTAGCGCTGGATGGACTTTCCTGGAGTAGAGTGCATCCGATCACTTCTCAATTGGATAGACTTACCCTCGGAGTTGTTGATGTGGAGAGTATGAGCTATCCTGTAGTGGTGGACCAGTACACAGATTTTTCCTTGATGATGTTCTGGGTCAAACTCCTCGCAAAGAGGTAGACTTTTACATTGACTTGTACCCCGGGATTGCACTGATATCTACACCAGCATATCAGATGACTTCTGCTGAGCTTCATGAGATATGGGTATAGCTGGAGGACATATAGGGGAAGGGATTCATTTGGCCCAGTGTTTCTTCATGGGCAGCCTGAATTTATTTCTCCATGGAGGATGGGACATTGAGACTTTGTGTCAACTATATGCGCCTAATTCAGGTAACCGTGAAGAAAAAGTACCCACTCATAAGGATTGATGACCTATTTGATCATTTGAAGGAAGAATGATGGTTCTCAATTATAGAACTCAGATCAAGCTATCACTAGCTCAGAGTATGAGATGAGGATGTGAAGAAGACGACCTTCAGGTGTTGGTATGGCCATTAAGAGTTCTTGGTTATGCCATTCGATGTGAAAAACACTCTAGCAGTGTTCATGGGACTCATGAACAGGAAATTTCATCCATACCTTGATCGCTTTGTATTATTCTTCATTGATGACATTCTAATCTACTCAGATACTGAGGAGTAGTATGCCAATCATTTATAGGTAGTACTGGACACACTTCAAGAGAACTAGATTTATGGTAAGCTCACAAAGTTCCAGTTTTGGATCCAAGATCTTCACTTTATAGGGCATGTAATATCGGAGACTAGAGTTGTAGGGGATCCATCAAATATTGAGGTGGTACTTTCTTGGGAGCCACCTAGGAGTGTGACAGAGGTACGCAGTTTTTTGGGTTTGGATGGATATTACCAGAGGTTTGTACCAGAATTCTCGAGAGTTGCAGCACCACTGTCAGTATTGACAAAGAAGGGTAAACCCTTCGTTTGGTTGGAGAAATGCCAGCGGAGTTTTTAGGAGTCGAGGCAGAGGATGACTAGTGCCCCAATCTTGTGGCTTCAAGAGGAGGGCGTAGGGTTGGTAGTATTCTATGAATAATCAGGGAACATACTCAGATGTTTCTTGATACAAGAGCGAGCAGCAATTACATTTGGTTCTCGATAGCTGAGACAACATGAGAAGAACTACGCTACCTAGGACCTAGAGGTAGTAGCACTGGTCTTCGCCTGGAAGATCTGGCGACAATATCTAATGGGCGAGCACTTTATAGTGTACTATAATCACTAGATTCTCAGGTATAGCTTTGCTTAGAAGGACCTGAACCTGAGACAACGATGTTGGCTTGAGTTACTTCAGGACTATGACTTCAAGATAGTCTATACTTCTATGAAGGTGAACGTTGTTGCAAATGCACTCAGCATGAGGTATGGTATACAACTGCTAGGCAAGGTGATAGAGCAGGTGGCTGCTTTTTAGATATCCTTTTTTGATAGAGATGGAACATTTTTTCTTGAGTCTCTCACAGTCACTCCCCTAGTACTTCGGCGAGTCAGGGAGGCATAGTGTGGGGATACTGACTGTGAGACACGATGTTCTTAGTTATCCACAGGATAGAAACCTAATGGATTATCTAAAGGTGGGGAGCACGTCATTCTCTTCAGAGAATGTACCATGATACCAGTGTCACTTTAGGAGGAAGTGTTGAGTGAGTTCCACACATACCCTCTAGTAGTAAATCCTGGATTGGAGAAGATGTACCAGGATCTCCAACGATAGCACTGGTGGTCAGGAATGAAGAAATCAATAACAGAGTTTGTTTCTTGGTGCCTCACTTGTCAGCAAGTAAAGGCGGAGCATCATGTTCCAGCAGGCTTGGTTCAGCCTTTAGAGGTCCCAGAGTGGAAGTGGGATGGGATATCCATGGACTTCATGACAGGACTTCCATGTACATCTAGAGGGAATGATCTTATCTGGGGGATTGTTGATCGACACACCATGTCGACCCACTTCCTACCAATCAGAGAGCAGGGTTTAGTAGAGAGCATGAGACAATTCTATATGCAGAAGATTGTACGGTTACATGGAGTACCCTTGATGATTATCTCCGATCATGATGCACATTTTACTTACCAGCTATGGAAGGGGTTTCAGGAGGCTTTTGGGAGGCAACTTTGTTTGAGCACCATCTTCCATTCTCAGACGGATGGCTAGACTAAGCAGACCATTTAGAACCTCGATGACATTCTGCATGCATGTGTCCCCGACTTCAGTCACAGCTAGAGGGATCACTTTCCTTTGGTAGATTTTTCATACAACAACAAATATCACTCCACCATATAGATGGAACCTTTTGAGGCATTTTAAAGGAGACCTTAAAGATCACCTTTGTGCTGGACTGACCAAGGGGAGTCAACCCTCGTGGGACCAGAGATGATACGGGCTACCACAAAGAAGGTGCAAATATTCCAAGAGAAGATGAAGACTATACAGAGTAGGAATCAGTGATATGCCGACAAGATATGGATATCTCTGGAGTTCAAGGATGGATACCATGTATTTATATGGATCTCACCCTGAAGAGGTTTGCAGATATTTGGCCGAGGCGGTAAGTTATCTCTAAGATTCATCAAAACTTTTTAGGTCCTCAGCAGTGTTAGAGAGGTGGAATACCACTTAGATCTTCCACCTTAGTTACAACGGGTGCATGAAGTTTTCCACATATCCCAGCTGAGCAGATACGTGAATGAACCTTCTCACATCAACGACCATGGTGAGATAGACATCGATGATGGGGAAACTTTTACGGAGGTTTTAGTAGAGATTGTGGATCGACAGATGCTGGTCCTTCATGAACGGTCGATACCTCTGGTGTGCGTTTTCTGGCATCACAGGATCCTCCAGGAGAGCACATGGGAGCAGGAGGCTCAGATCCATGCTCAGTACCCCCACTTGTTCCCTTAGTTTGAGTAGTGGCTCATGGGGATGTAAAGACTTGAGGTGGGGAGAATGTAAAGACCCATGATTTCCATGTCATTGTTTTTAAATATATGGTAATTTTACGAGTCTATAAAAATTAACGACGTGTGATTCTGAGGCTAATAGTGCCAGGAATTAATTTTTGAACTTTTGTTCAGGTATGTCCAGTAAATGTGCAAGCATGTTTTTTCTAAATTTTAACCTGGTGCTCAGAATTGAAATCTGAGGGCACCATTGAACTCACAACGCCAATATTCATTTAAGAATACTTTCACCTTGAGGACAGTTGATCGAGGGTAAAAGTTAATTTTTTTGGGGGTTTTTCATGGTAATAATAAAATAAAATAATCATACATTTTATATTATTTGTTGTAACCACCCATGTGGATATTTCACAGGTGGGGACCACCTGAACTAAAACCTCCAATGAGAGGTTATGGAGGTGGGGACCACCATGCCTAACATCCCATGAGTGGTTATGGTGGTGGGGACTACATGAGGTTTGAATCCTCCTGAAATCCCTATTAAGTTGGGAAAAACCTCTATATCTCTCCACTTAATTATGCCAAACCTCCCCATAATTTATTATGCCACCCATCAATTAATTAATTAAATCATTTTGAAATGGTTCCAAAATAGTTTAATTTGAAAACATAAATTAGGAAGTTGGATATATTTTCGTTTTGGTGGAATTGGGGAAACGGGTTGGAAAAGGGGATAACTTTGTAGAAATGGGGGAAATCTCTCCAATGAAGAACGCTGACGCACGACTTCGACTTTCTTCCTCAGGACATCCTCCAGCGTAGGATGTATTCAATTTACGACTATCTTTCCCTCCCCAACGATGTTGTCTCCTCCCTCACGATCTCTTTCAATGAACAATCTAAGGTAGGGGTTCAATTGGTGTATGATTATATTCCCATGTTCATCTGTTTTTAAAACAAAGAACGCGGATGATTTATTTTTCAGGTTGGGAACAATCATTGTGGGAGGGTAGGATTTGACGTTCAATGTTCATGTTATTTATGAGTCGCTTGATACAAATCTAACGCAGAGGGCGCAGGGCAAACAAACATGGCTCGACCCCTCTGCCATTCTTCTTTAATGGTGTGCCCTTTGTGAAGGAAGAATACGACCTTGGTGACAGCAACCAGAGTGGAATTTTTGGCACTGAGGAGGCACGAGAACAGCGACCGACAACACTGCTGGCCGCCACGGCCCTCCGAGCCGCCACGTGATGCTTCGTCACACCGCTCTGGATGAGCCTTCCCGTGGTCGGGCCACTTCGGCCAAGCCACCCCACAACTGGGCCACTCCGTCCAAGTCGCACCGTGGCACTGAGATTCTCTAGCTGATCCACCCCGAGGCACCAAGCCGCTCCGGTCGGGCTGCCCCATGGCACCGAGCAGCTCTAGTTGGGCCGCCTCGCGGCACTGAGCCACTCCGGCCAAACTGCCCCGTGGCGGACCGAACTGGCCGATATGTCCTGCAGCTCGGGGTCTCTTGGGCCGAGCCGCCCCGCGGCCTCTGCCCTCCTCCGCGAGCCGCCCCGGCCGAGTTTCCCTGCAGCCTCGCGCCATCCGTGACCGAATCCTCTCGGCCCTCATGGCCTGCTGGATCACCCAGCTGGCAAGGCTGCCCAACAGAGGTCCGACCTGACCCAGAAGGCCGGGCCAAACAAAATGGGCAAGGACGCACTGTGGGCCAAGATAGACCAAGCGAGTTTGGTCGTGACTGTCCAACCGGGTCAAACTGGACTCGGACCCACTACGACCAATATACTTTTTTTTGGCCATAGCTTTGCCACTAGACGTACGTTTGACGAACCTTCAGTGGAATTGGAAATCGTGGAGAGATACGGTTCCATTGAGTATACCCCACTGGAGTTTTGGATTAATATGGAAAATGGACTGCTTGGATCGGGCACAAATCCAACCAGAACCTCGGGACTAAATGGCTAAAAACTCACAGACCGGACGTCTAATTGATGCACTGTCTATTGAGTTAAGACCCCTATGATCTGACGGACTTTTGAGATACTTACTTGTGGGATTTCATGGTAGTTGGAATATCAACCAAGAACTCGTGGAGCCGATCCTCCCGGAGACGAGCGAGCATACTGCAGGAAACCCGTAACTGGCTGAGACTTGAGGACTACTGAGCTTTTCAACTCAAAGTGACTTGAAAAGCTGAGTGGGGAGCGTCTCTATGTGACGTGGTAGACCCACAGTAGGGAGAACCTCTATGGGACATTGAAGACCCATGGTACTCGACAGGAGGGGTACCTCAGCAGGCCATGGTGGGGAGCGCCTCTATGTGACGCGACAGACCCACTGTACTCGACAGGAGGAGTACCTCAGAGGGTCACAATGGGGAGCGCCTCTATATGACATGGCACACCCAAAGTAGGGAGAGCCTCTGTGTGATGCAGAATACCGATGGTACTCAATAGGATAAGTACATCAGCACTCCTAGATTAGTGGGAAGCACCTCTGTGTGATGCGACAGGCCCACTATACTTGATAGAGGAGGGTTTCTTTAGCATGCGTGGTGTTAGATGATGTGACTAGAGATGTTACTTGTTTATACCCCTAGAATAAATCCTCATGTGAGCTGAGTCTGTATCTCTGTGTTTTCTTCATGTTTGAGATGGATTACTTGATAACTTAGGTATATGTATGGGCATATACCTAAGTATGGTTATCTATTGATTTCATAATTTGTGGTTTTTCCTTGGTGGATTTGTGAGACCATTAGGGTGTTGGGGGCCTTAATAAGTATCATTATACTAACCCTTGCATGGACTATTCCCACAACTTGTTGTGTTGGATGCAGATGAAAGACAATGCTGACTGAAGTTGAGAGTACCAGGACTGGATGGTACCCAGAGGTGGACCATACGGCGTGTCAGTACACAGAGGAGACAAGTATATGTAGAGTCATGAGGAGGTGATAAGTACCTACCCTTCAGGTAGGAACCTCGTAGGATGACCCAATAGATGTATTTTTCTCTTTCTTCATTTGTATTGTATTTTAGTTGTACTTGTACCTTTACTATTGGACTTGTATTCCAGCCCCCTTTTACTTTCAGTACACTTTTGGTTATACAATTTTCTTCCATTTATATCTTCCTGTGTGCTTTGTTTCATGAGTTTGCAGGTTATAAAGGCATTTAATTCTTAGTTTTAGGGTAAATGACATTCGGTGCAAGTCGCCAGCCCCTGGCCTATAGAATGTGGGCTTGGGGTAGTCACAGAACGGGCTCCGGGGGACGGGTCGTGACAAATTGGTATCAGAGGAGTTGGTTCTACCGAAGAACTATGACTATGATATTTTCAATGAAGCAATAGTGTTTAGGGTAATGAGTGCAGTTTTTATTTCAGAGAGTCCAGTGATGGTGCAGCGACCGACATATTCATACATCGTGACCCTGACTTCTGATTTCTGACTCAGTGCACGTAAACACTGATTGCATGTGTGTTTCCAAGAGCTTTCTTTGTTATCTCTCTATGTCAGCTCACCAGGTATAACATATTGACCATGGCACACCTGTTTCTTTTCAGGATGCATCCACACAGAAAAACCGCTAGGGTTTCGAGAGTAGTACACACTGAAAGCCCACCAAGCGACGAGGCCTCAGTGGAGGGCCCTCTTCCAGTAGAGGCACCAGCGGTACCATTACCCATTGGGCCACCGATGAAACTAGACCCAGTAGCAGAGAGTGCACGCCGCTTGATCACGTTACATGATTTCCTGTTCCAGAGGCCACCTAGGTTCAGGGGAGGGATGGACCCACCGACCGCAGAGGATTGGATGGAGGCTGTGGTGAGAGTCTTCTGACTCTTAGGGACACCAGCTAATCTCATGGTGATCCTAGCCTCTATCATTCTACAGGAAGCAGTAGGCATATGGTGGATATTGAAGCTCTAGGTTCATGATGTGGTGACGATTCTATGGGCATACTTTGAGAGCTTGTTTGTGGCATTGTTTTTTCCAATGACTCTTTGCGTAGTGCGAATACATGAGCTTCTTCATCTGCTGTAGGGTAACTTGACTGTAGCTCAATACTCAGTGAGGTTCATTGACCACTCACGCTACTCCACCGATTTCGTGTGGGACCCATTATTTAGGGCCCAGACCATCAATAAGGGGCTCATGCGAGAGATCAGGGCATTTATGATTTCACTCAACATCCCGATGCAGGCGGGGGTGTTAGAGATAACCCTCTTGGTGGAGAGTTTTTTTACTGAGCTGTCACCAGCAGTGAGACCCACCACCAGTTGTCACATAGCAGTGTGTTATTTAGATGGAAGAAGACATATGTCATAGAGGTCCAAGAGGACCAGACCTATAGGTGGATGACTAAACGACTCAGGATCCGTTTTGTAGGGTATCCAAGGCGGAACCAGTCAGGCAAGGATCATGCAGTGTTACTTAGGAGGCGGGTAGGGTGACATGGCTCGTGAATATCCAAACCTCCATATAGATGATTAGAAGATGGTAGAGGGACCGCCCAAGCCGAGACATAGGTTTGACCGAGGAGGTCCACAGGGAGTAGGTAGACATAGAAGAGGAGTTGGACGTGCAGCTGGTGGTGGGCGATGATTTGAGATGTTACTGCCACCACCACAAAGAGGTCCACCCTGACCGCAGGGAGTAGGTGGATAAAAGAGAGCTCATCTCCATGAATCTGAGGCATACGATCAAGCCGCTCGATAGAAGATACAAGATATGATCTATGTCTACTCCACCTTAGCTGCATTAGTTATACACACAAGTTCCAATCATTATTTTATTTCCACTGCCCTCATTATGAGTTCGAAGATTCCGACCGAGCTGTTGGCTCGATCCATACAGCTAGAGACTTTTACAGGAGTAGTTTCGATGATTATTCACTAGTGTTAGATATGTGAGCTTACTCTAGGAGGTGAGACCTTCAACTGGGATTCCCTAGTAGCAACATTGAGGCCTTATGTCGTCATCTTGGGTATGGACTGGTTATCTAAAATCCATGCTCTGATAGACTATATTAGGAGAAAAGCGTGGTGTGTCAACACAAATGAGATCAGGTTTACCTTCACCAGTGAGAAGGGAGAATTTGCAGTACATGATGGACTTACCCAGAGGAGAGTGCAGCCGATCACTCATCATTTGGCTAGCCTTACCCTCAGAGCTGTTGATGTGGAGAGTCTGAGCTATCCTGTAGTGGTGGACTAGTACACATATGTTTTCCCTGACGATGTTCTGGGTCTACCTACTCGCAGAGAGGTAGACTTTAACATTTACTTGTACCCATGTATGACACCGATATCTACACCAGCATACCAGATTTCTCCTTCTGAGCTATGGGTATAGCTGGAGGACGTGCAGGGGAAGGGATTCATTCGGCCTAGTGTTTCTCCATGAGCAGACCAGATTTTGTTCACCAAGAAGGCGAACGGGAGCTTGAGACTTTGTGTCGACTATCGGTGCCTGAACTAGGTGACTGTGAAGAACAAGTACCCACTTTCAAGGATTGACGACCTCTTTGACCGTCTTAAAGGAGCACGACGGTTCTAAAATATAAACCTCCAATCAAGCTGTCACCAGCTCAAAGTACGAGACGAGGACGTGCAAAAGATGACATTCAGGTGTTGGTATGAACATTATATGTTCTAGATTATTCCATTCGGAATGAACAACTCTCCAGCAGTGTTTATGGGACTCATGAAAAGGATATTTTATCCATACCTTGATTTCTTTGTAGTAGTCTTCATCGATGACATTCTCATCTACTTGGCTACGGAGGAGGAGCATGCCTTTCATTTGCAGCTACTACTAGACACACTCTGAGAGAACTAGCCTTATGGTAAGCTCTTGAAGTTCCAGTTTTGGATCTCATTGGTTCACTTTCTGGGGCATTTCATATCAGAGGGTAGAGTTGCAGTGGATCGAGCAATGATTGAGGTGGTACTTTCTTGGGAGCCACCTAGGAGCGTGATAGAGGTACAAAGTTTCCTGGGTTTGGATGGATATTACTGGAGGTTTTTTACAGACTTCTCTATTGTTGCTGTACCACTATCAGCATTGATGAATAAGGGGGAACCATTAGTTTGTTTAGAGAAATTCCAACAAAGTTTTCAGGAGATGAGGCTGAGGCTGACTAGTGCCCCCATCTTCAAGCTTCTAGAGGAGGGTGTAGGGTACGTAGTTTACTGAAACGAATTAGGTACCATACTCGGATGTGTCCTGATGCAGGAGTGATAAATTATCACATATTTTTCTCGAAATTTGAGACAAAATGAGTAGAACTACGCTACCCATAACCTAGAGTTAGCAGTAGTTGTATTCGCTGTGAAGATGTAGCGACACTATCTAGTGAACAAGTGCTTTACAGTGTATTCTGACCACAAGATTCTCAGGTATATATTCTCATATAATAACTTGAACCTAAGATAGTGACATTGGCTTGAGTTCCTCCAGGACTATGACTTAGAGATAGTCTATACTCCTGGGAAGGGGAACACTGTTGCAGATGCACTCACAAGGAGATCTAGTATACAACTGCTAGGTGAGGCGACAAAGCATCTTTCTTCTTTGCAGATATCCTTTGTGGATAGGGATGAAACAATTTTTCTTCAGTATCTGACAGTCACTCCCCACTCCATTAGCGGGTCAGGGAGGGACA
Source organism: Viscum album (assembly GCA_963277665.1). Taxonomy (NCBI): domain Eukaryota; kingdom Viridiplantae; phylum Streptophyta; class Magnoliopsida; order Santalales; family Viscaceae; genus Viscum; species Viscum album. The sequence continues at coordinate 1,918,095,300 of OY728135.1, read as the reverse complement.
ACGTGAGGATGTTGACTGTGAGACATGATGTGCTCATATATTCACAGGAGAGACACCTGATGTATTTTTTCAAGGTGGGGAGCACGTCATCCTCTTCAGAGGACATACCATGGTATCCATGTCACTTCAGGAGGAATTATTGAGGAAGTTCCGCACATACCCTCTAGCGGTACATCCAGGAGTGGTGAATATGTAACAGAATCTCCAATGATAGATCATGTGGTCGGGAATGAAGAAAGCATTAATAGAGCTTGTTTTTTGGTGACTCACTTATCAGCAAGTGAAGGCAGTGAATCAGGTACCTGTAGGCTTAGTTCAGCCTTTGGAGGTCCCAGAGTAGAAGTGTGATGGGATATACCTGGACTTCATGCTAGGACTTCCACGTACATCCAGAGGTCATGATTCTATCTGGGTGATTGTCGATCGACTCACCAAGTCGGCCCACTTCCTACCATTCAGAGAGAAGGGTTCAGTAGAGAGCTTGAGATGCCTCTATATGCAGGATATTGTAAAATTACATGGAGTTACCTCAATGATAATCTTTGATTGTGATGCTTGTTTTACTTCTAAGTTATAGAAGGGGTTGCAGGAGCCTTTTAGGATGCAATTTCGTTTGAGCACCGCCTTCCATCCTCAGACGGATGGCCAGACTGAGCGGACCATTCTGACCCTCGAGGACATGTTGTGTGCCTATGTCCTAGACTTTGGTTCTAGCTAGGAGGATCACTTGACTTTGATGGAGTTTTTATACAACAATAGTAAGCACTCCACCATAGGGATGACACCTTTTGAGGTGTTGTACGTGCGACCTTGCAGATAACCGTTGTGAGGGACTGACCCAGGGGAGTCAGCACTCATGGGACCCAAGATGGTATGGGCTAACATAGAGATGGTGCAGATCATCCAGGAGTGGACGAAGACTGCACAGAGTAGGCAGAGGTTGTATCCCGACTGGAGACGGAGACCTCTGGAGTTTGAGGATGGTGACCATGTCTTTCTACAGGTCTCACCCCGACAAGGTTTGCAGAGATTTGGCTGAGGTGGCAGGTTATCTATGAGATTCATCGGACCTTTTCAGGTCCTCAGCAGAGTGGGCGAGGTGGAATACACCTTTCTCTTCCACCTCAGTTTCATAGGGTGTAGGATGTCTTCCACATATCCCATCTGAGGAGATACGTGCACGACCCTTCTCACATCATCGACCATGGTGAGTTGGACATTGACGATGGGGAGACTTTTTTGGAGGTTCTAGTAGAGATTAATGATCAATAGAAGCAGGTCCTTCGTGTAAGGTCAATATCTCTGGTTCACTTTTTCTAGTAGCACGAGAACTTCCAGGAGAGCACATGGGAGTGGGAGGCTTAGATGCATGCTAAGTACCCCCACTTGTTCCCTTAGTTTGAGTTGTGTCTTAAGAGGACATAAATCCTTAAGGTGAAGAGAATGTAAAGACTTTTAATTTTCATGTAATTTTTTTTAAAATATATGGTAATTTTACCAGTCCACGAAAATTGATAGTGCGTGATTCTGAGGCCCAAAGTTCCCAAAATGAATTTCTAAACTTTTGTTCAGGTGCGTTCAGTAAACGTGCGAGCTGGTTTTTTCATACTTTTGAACCAGCGCTCGGAAATTAAATCCATGGGCATCGTTGAACTCATAGTGCCATTATTCACTTATGAAGACTTTCACCTCGACGACATTTGGTTGAGGGAGACAACTAATTTTTTTTAGGTTTTTCGTGGAAATATTAGAATAAAATAATCACACATTTTTTTATTTGTTGTAACCACTCATGTGGATATTTCACAAGTGCAGACCACCTGAAGTAAAACATCCCATGAGAGGTTTTGGAGGTGGGGACCACCGAGACTAACCTCCCATGAGAGGTTATGGTGGTGGGGACCACCTGAGGTTTGAAATCTCTCGAACTCCCTATTAAGTGAGGAGAAACCTATTGAGATCTACACTGAATTATGCCAAACCTCCCCATAATTTATTATTCCACCAATCAATTAATTAATTAACCCATTTTGAAATTGTTCCAACATAATTTAATTTGAAAAGTTAAATTAAGAAGTTGTTTATATTTTCATTTTGGTGGAATTGGGGAAAAGGGGTGGAAAAGGGGAGAAATTTGGAGAATTGGGGGAAAGATCTACAAAAAAGAATGCCAACACACGACTTTGACTTTCTTCCTTGGGACATCCTCTAATGTGGGACATCTTCAATCGACGATTGTCTTTCCCTCGCCCACGACGTCTTCTCCTCCCTCGTGATCTCTATAAATGAACAATCCAAGGTTGGGGTTTAATTTGTGTAGGATTATATTCCCACGTTCATCCCTTTTTAAAAAAAGAATGCGGATGATTTCTTTTGTAGGTTGGGAACAATCATTACGACAAGATAGGATTTGATGTTCACTGTTCATGCTCTTGATGAGTCAATTGCTACCACTCTAACGTGTAGGGCATGGGGAAAAAAACATGGTCCAACCCCTCCGTCGTTCTTCCTGAATGGTGTACCCTTCACGAAGGAAGAATACGACCTTGGTGACTACAACCAGAGCCAGATTTTGGGCACTAAGGAGGCACAAGAATGGTGGCCAACAACCCCGCTGGCCGCGACGAAGGCAACGACGCAACACCACCACCCCGCGGTTTTGCCGTCGCTCCACGGCCGAACCACCCCATGGCCGAGCTATCGTTCGCAACAGAACTCCGCGGTCGAGCTGTGCCATCGCGGCCCTCTGCGCCGCGCCACTCTGGCCGAGCTTCCCCCTGCCGGGCCGCTTCGGCTGAACTGCCCTGCGACATCGAGATGCTTCGATCGAGCCACCCAACAGCACCGAACAGCTCCGGCCAAGCCTCCCCGTGGCACGAGCTGCTCCGGTAGAGCCGCCTCGCGGCACGAGCCCCTCTTGCCGAGCTGCCCCGCAGCACCGAACCACTCCGTCCGAGCCACCCTGTGGCACCGAGCCGCTCGGACCGAGCCGCCCTGCGACACTGAGCTGATCCAGCTGAAACGCCCAGTGGTTTAGCCACACCAGCTGTGCCGCATCACGACCCCATGCCTCTAAGGACGAGGCACCTCGCGGCCTCCACTCTCTTGGCCGATCCGCCCCGGCCGAGTCTCCCTACGGCCTCGTGCCATCCGCGTCCGAACCCCTGCGGCCCCTCACGGTCATCCAGACTGCCTAGCTGGCCGGGCCCCCCAACACAGGCCGGGCCCGACCTAGTGGGTCGGGCCGAACCCAACGGGTTGGGCCACACTATGGGCCAGGCCAGACCCAGTGGGTCGGGCAGAGTCGGTCCAACCGGGTTAGACTAGATCCAGTTCCACTACGACCCATATACTTTCTTTTGGCCATATCCTTGGTACTAGATGTCCATTTGACGAAATGTCAGCAGTGCTAGAAATCTTGGAGTGAGATGGTTTTTTTAGTATACCCCACTAGAGTTTTGGATTAATATGGGGAATGGATAGGTTGGATCGAGCATGAATCAAACCGGGCCCCCACGACTAAAATACTAATAACTCACAGACCGACCGTCTGATTGACGCGCCGTCTATTGCGTTGAGACCCCTATGACGTGGCAGAACTTTGAGATAATTCCTTGTGTGAATTTTTGGAAGTTGGAATATAGACCAAGAGCTCATGGAGCATATCCTCTCAGAGATGAGAAAGTATAGTGTAAGAACCCAGTAGCTGGATGATACTTGACGACTACTGACCTTTTCGATTTGGAGTGATTTGACAGGCCCATTGTGGAGTGCCTCTATGTGACGCAGCAGACCCACGGTGGGGAGCACCACTATGTGATGCAACAGACCCATGGTACATGACATGAGGCATGCCTTAGTAGGCCATGGTGGGGAGCGCCTCTGTGTGATGTAGATGTCCTAGGGTACTCGACAGGTGGAGTACCTCAGCAAGCCAGGAGGGAGAGCACCTCTGTGTGACACGACAGACCCACAGTGGGGAGAACCTCTATGTGACATGGTAGACCCACGATACTCAATAGGAGGAGTACCTCAGTAGTCCAAGATTTGTGGGAAGTGCCTATGTGTGATGCGGTAGACCCACAATACTCGATAGTGGAGGGGTTCTCTAGCGGCCTAGGTGTTTGATGATGTGTTGGGATATGTTACTTGTTACTACCCCTAGAATAAATCTTAGTGTTAGCTAAGTCAGTATCTTTGTGTTGTCCTCATGTTTGAGATGGATTACATGATAACTTAGGTATATGTATGGGAATATACCTAAGTAGGGTTATCTGTTGATTTCATATTGTATGTTTTATCCTTGGTGGATTTCTGATACCATGAGGGTCTCAGGGTCCCTACTAAGTATCATTATACTCACCCCTGCACGGGCTATTCCCGCACCTTGTTTTGTTGGATGCATTTGAGAGACAGTGCTAATTGAGGATGAGAGTACCAAGACTGGACAGTACCCGGAGGTGGACCATATGGCGTGTCAGTACGCAGAGGAGAGGGGTGGACTCAGAGTACTGAGGAGGCGATCTGTACCTACCCTTCAGGTAGGAAACCCAGAGGAAAATCCCGTATCTATCCTTTTCTCTTTCTTTAGTAATATTGTATTTCAGTTGTACTTGTACCTTTACTATTGGGATTATATTCCAGCCCCATTTTACTTTCAACACTCTTTTGGTTATACAGTTTTCTTCTGTTCGTATCTTGTTGTGTGCTTGGTTTCGTTTGTTTACAGGTTATAAAGGCAATTCCTTCCCAGTTTTTGGGAAAATGCTTTTTATTGTTAGGAACTAGCCCCTGGCCTATGAAAGGTGGGATTGGGGTAGTCCTGGCATGGGCCCCGGGGGACGGGTCATGACAAATATGGTCACATCATCTATAGACCGCTTCTAATTGTGGAAATCCATTTTTAGTATTTAAAGAATAATTTCAATGTTTTTCTAGATCTCTCTTCTGTGAGTGAGATGAGTCCCCCTCAAAGTATACTTTAAAAATATTTTATATTGATAGTTATGTTAATAATAGAACTAAAACATATTTTCTATATTCCCAAATCCACCACAAAACTAATAGTATCAATAAAAACCGTACTTTTCTCTATAAAAACTTTTCTAATTACCAATAAACCACTATCTTTATTCACTATTTTTATTAATAATTTTAGCTCATTTTTTCAAATAGAATAATTTTAATGTATTGAAATATTTTTATTTAATATATTATTATTTCCAAACTTTCCATCATCACCATTTTTAGTAGTTTTAATGTATATAGTTGGGTACTCTGAATTTCAAAAATTCTATAATTCACATGATTTAGCCACAAAATATAATCATATTCTTCTAAAACGATTCACTAATAAATTTAGAGACACTTTATACATTTTAGGATGGTTTTATGATTATCATGGAGGTATTTATTCAGAGAATATTATTTAACATCTTGAATTGAAACTTTGAAATAATATTTTTATATATTCATATCGTCTTTAGATTTGAACAATTTTTATTTTATAAGGTAAAAATCCTCTTTATCTTTTTTTCATATACTATCTTGATGTTCTCATCATCAATAATTTTATTTAGATTAGAAATCTTTTTTAGAAACATAGATTTTTATTACACTTGATCATATTCATTACTATTGAAATATTGATTATCTTTCTTTAAATTCCAATTTTCATTTTCAATATTTGATATTTTTGAGATATATTATTTCAACTGTCTCTTCTATATAAAATCAATTTTTGTTCCTTCTTATTCACATCTAGAATCAATTATTTCCTTACTAGCGAGATTATCAGTACTCACTTTAAAAAAAGATGCTTATCATAAACTTCATCACTGGATGTTTGATCTCTCCCTTAATCTCTATTGTCATAAATTCCTTCACACTTAGATAATACAATTTTCGTTTTTATTTTCATAGGAAATTCAACCATTTCCTTTAGAAAAATTCTTTGCCTTGTCATCCATCTTCTTCAAGGATGTGTTTTACTTTCACATTCTTCACCATAAGCTTATTTTTTTCTTTAGTATTGGACAATTGGCTACAAAATTTACATTATCACCATATTTAAATCTTTTTAATAGATGATTTACTTGGTAATTATATGTTCTTATTCTCACTTTTCATGTGAAAAATGGAATAATCTCATCAAAATTCTGATTCATTTCTTCCTCTGAATTTGAAAAACCACCACCATCGTTAATAATAAATTTTTTTGGCCTTTCATTCTTTTAAGATTTTAAAGAAATTTCATTTCTTCTCATTCAATTAATCTTGAAAAAATTATACATCGTGGGATGTTAATTATTAAAAATGTTGTGTAAGTCATCAAGAAGAAGTATTTTTTTCTATCCTTATCCTTTAAGGATGAGACTTTATCATCAAAATTTTTAGGTAGAATGCACAATATCTTCTCAAACACTGTTGTATCTTATAAAATTTTTCTATAGATTTTTATAATCCTCATAGTACCCTTCAAACTTGTGAAGAATTAACTTACTGATTCATAATATATTATTTTTATATATTCTTATTTTAATCTCCAAATAAGTTATTTATATGACTTAATTTTTTGTTTTCCCTTTAGAAATATTAAATAATTTTTTCCCGATACCTTTAGATTTTTTGATTCATTTAATTTTCATAAATTTACTCTCTAAAACATAAAAATATTTAACATTTCAAATATTTATATCATTTTATGGATTCTTTTTATCTTTTAATATCATAGTAGGACCAATAACATTATATATGAAACCATAAGTAGAAATTTCTAAGACATCATTGAACATAAATAATAAATATAGAAACATCATTTTTTCCTTACATGATAATTCTTTTCATAAAAAATGGGAAGCCATAATATTCATTAAATTGAAATTATCCATTATAAATAATGGAAATCAGTGATTGAATCACTTCTCCCTAAATCACCTTATATATTGGAATCAATGAAGTTCCTCCTCTGATACATCTTGAATATACATCTATTGGATCTGGGATATCACTGCGAAGGGGTGGGGGTGAATCAGTGATTGATTATTAGCTTTAATAACCTTTGTCTCCTTTTAACGGATTATGAATTCACTATAAATACACACAAAAAATCTCACCCAATGTGTAGAACATATTTTTAAGGATCACCACTCATTAAGAATATCCAATCCTTAGCATGGTCTAGAAAAAATATAAGACCTCACACTCCACTAGAAACAATATTTATGATTACAAAAATCATGGTTTATTCACTTATTTCATTACATATAGTCTCTTGATAGTGTATATTCATCCTAGACTTTTTTATGATTTAGAATGATTAAAAAAATGATAAATTCTTCCACTACTTCAAATATAAAACATGTTTTTACTATGTTGTTTAATTCTTCCTACTTGTACTCTCATAAGTCTTATCTTCTTTATTCTCTTATACTTTCACAATAATAATAATGAGTAGTTTATTATTTTTATTTATTCTTCTCTCTCTCTTCAATATAGTGTTTGTTCAACATTTTTATGTATCAGTTCTTATGTTAAGATTTATCAAGAATAATTTTATCTTTATTTTTATCCATTTTTATTCTCTAAATATTTGTGCATATTCTTTCCATAATTAATTATGGAAATTACACACACTTCACCCCCAAAAAAACTTGGTTCAAATACTCTCTAGTATTTTAATATCAATTTATATTCATTTTATCTCAAATAATTTCACATAAAATTCTCTTTAAGAATTAGTTTTAATATTATCTTCCATTTATTCCATGAATCTCAGAACATTCTATTTTTAAAACCTCCATGAAATATATTGTATATATTTAATTTATTTCAACTTCCACATATACATGGAAGTACTTAGAATATAACATGTAAATCCATTTATATCATTGATTCCTTGTGTACTATCTTGAATTTCAATACTTGAAAAATGTGTTCTAATTAATTGAATTCTAGATCACAATGCATCACCTAATTTAAATATTCCTTCATAATATTTTCTAGGAAAATAAGATTTTTACTCTTTGAAATTCTATAAAAAATAACAAAATTTTGATCTTTCTATAGTGAAAATGATTTTACATTGTCCAATGATGATTATTATATATAGAAACACCCTTAGATAGCTTCAATCCATTCATACCAAGAATTATTCATGATTATTTAGATAAAAATAATCTTTATATATGACTTAAATCATCCTTATACATCTATAAATTATCCTCATTCACAAAGGATTAATTATTAAATGGATATATGATCTGTATGAAAACTGATATTAATACTAATATAAGTAATCGAATGATTCAATTTTTTTTGGAATTTTTCATTTCAATATGCTTCAGTTCAAAATATTACTTATTCCTTATAGAACATAGAAATATTTATACCACAAAATCAAAATTCTTTATTTTACACCAATGACCACAAAAATTCTTCTAACGCTTCAAATCTATTACAATCTCTCACTAAGCCTTCACATCACACCCTAAAATTCATATAATGTGATTTTGTGCATTATTTATCTATTGGAAAAAAGTTAACACATCATACACATCAACCTCAATCATCATCAAAACAAAAACTTCTCTAATAACTACTATAATCTAAAGGGGATTCCTAGACTTTGAATCCCAACAACTTCTTCTAGTGCATTCATCAAATTATGACATTGTTAACTTCTTAATAAACATAAAAAATCATTAATTAATATCAATAGTAAAATTTATAGTGGTTATCCTTATATTAAAATGAATTTATTCATCATTATAAGATATTTTGAATATTATGTAATATTTAAAAGGTAAAATTCATGGGTAACACAATTAGATCAAATAATATATGTTCATAGAGAAAAAATAAAGAGTACAAATGTATATTTTATTTCAAGTTCTAAATGAAGTTTTTTAATGTAGTGATCAACTAGGTCACACATATAATAATTATCTTACCATATTTCTTGTATAAATAAATATAAATTATAATAAAATATTTTAGAATAGGAAATAAATAGTAGAAAGGATAAATATATTGGAGAAAGAGGAAGGAGAAAACTCTTATGATTGGAGTAGGATTAAATAATTCTAAAAAATCCATCCATATATATATATGATAATGGGTGTTACTCACAAATGACAATGAGGTGATGCTGAATAATGTATTTTAAATGAATAAAAAAATATTTGTTACTTTTTGCTAATATTAGTTTAGTGGAGACCAGAGAGAAGAAATTGAAATCACGGAGCTCTTTTTAATTTTTGGAAACAAAATATACTAAATGCATCATAACCACATGATGATGGAAATAAAGTGATATTTCTGAAATATGAATCTTTAGTGAAGAATTTGAAATAATTATATATTATCACTCAAGGATTGAAAACTAGAGTAAAACAATTTCATGTGGAGGAGTTGAATATTTCTATTACTTAAGCATGAATGAGGAGAATTATTATTGGAAAAGAATACTTCTTCACATTTTTTTCAAAACATAATGATCATGTTTACTAAATGATATAGTGTCTATTACATGTCATTGTTGAAAAAGATTGAAAGTGTATGTGTTGTACATTCAATAAAAAAATATTATCATTTATTCAACCAAATAGGCAGATATTAAAATTAATTTATCCCCAAGACATTTTTCATTCGTATATAAATGTATCATTGAAAAATAAATCAATAAACAATGATAAATACTTTTTTTAGTTATTTTTTATCTTTCACATATCACATATATCATATTATTGTGGTACATAGATGAGACATTCATAATGTTTTATAGTTATAAAACAATTATAGAAAAGTAATGAATTTATTCGTTAAATAGGTTCATTCGAACAATGAGGACAAATGCAGATCATAAATATTTTAAAATAAATTTGAAAAGAATGGAATTTGAGACATAAACTATTATATATATACTCCTCAAAAAAACATCATTTTTGAGAGGAAAAATCAAAATATTATTAAGATTTATTGATCTATGTTAGTGGATCACGATACTTTTCATTTCTTTTAGAGGAGAGAAATTATGATTATAGTCCAGGTTTAAAACCATTTCTTATATATTCCTAAATATTATATAAATGTTTATGTGATGTATTATAATAATAAACCAAAATTTAGGTATTTACTGTATTTTGTTATCCCTTATGTCATCAAAGAGATGACTACAAATATTTTAAAGTATGAGAAAGTGGAGTTGAAGTATTTTTTCTTAGTTAAACACCAAACAAAAGGGGATATCACCAATATAACAAAAAAATGACAAAACTTATTCAGGTATGTGTTATAAAGGTGTTATAAAATTCATTTAATGGGTATTAATATTAAATAAAACATTTTCATGTTAATAAATATTATGGATAAATGGTCAAATAAAATGTTTAAATTTCTATAAATTTAGACAATTCATGTAATGGGAATAAAAAAGAAAATTATTAAACCATATTCAATGAAAAATAAACAAAAAATTTTGTTTATCCAATGTTGTGGAATCATGATGAGGTATGAAATTTAATTGGAGATCATGAACAGTTATTTTAAATAATGAGGTCTATAAGGATGAAATTACACACATCATTGAGTTCTCAAGTTGAATATAAGAGTCTGAATTATTTTTTGAAGCATTAAGAGTAGAAATATTCCATTAATAATTAATTAAATATAATTTTAATGAATAATACTTGGGATTTTTTCCTATTTAAATAAATAATAATTTTATTGTAATAAATAAGGTTTTCCACAATAAGTTAAATAAGAAAACAAAAATGATAATAGAAATGGAAATAATTGTACAAAAATTACAATCTCAGGTTGAAGGTATTGAATTCAAAAGTAAACATCTCTAGGTTGGTAGGATTGAAACCATAATTATATTTGTTTTTATTTATACTCAACTAAGATATAATATATTTTGAATGTATGTTAATTCATATTTCCTTAATGGTGAACCTGAAATGGTAGTGTTGATTGATAAAATCGAAGTATTTACAACTAGATATGATGATAATAGTTTTTTCAAATTAAATAATATGTTATATGGGCTGAAATATGGTCCTATCCCATGTGATTCCAAACATGAAACAAGTTAAATATTAATAAATATCATAATAGGGACACTAGAAGAGAACCTCTACATCAAAGAAAACAAAGTGGAATCTCTCATCTTCACCATATATATTAAAGGTATTATATTTATTGTAAATAAAGAAGATGTTTTATTTTTTTAAACTCTAATGAATTATTTCTTTGAGAAGTCGGTTCTTGTTGAACTTATTTACTTTTTGATACATAAAATTTATCAATATAAACATAACAATATTTGTTCTCAAAAGAAACATGTTTAGGAACTATTGAACATTTTCCTATTGGGGGATGTGATGAGGGTATCTACTCTAATTGTTTGTGTAAACCAAAATATGATAGTGTTATAAAGACGTGATAGTTTATTTAAATGAGTTTTTGAATATTATTAGATTTTTTTCTATATTATTATTTCAACACAATATTTTGAATATATTGTTACATTTTATGATAGATATCAAATCCTGATGCTCAAATCTCATTTTATATAAGTGACATTAATACAATGGTGCATTAATTGAAGTAAATGTTTTGAATTAGTATACATAATTAAAAAAATCACTATTTTACTGGTTATTATAATGTGGATTGGTATGGAAGTATTTATGATAAAAATTACTTATTAGTTGGAGTTTTTTATTCGGAGATTGATGTGTAACATATCACATATAAATGAATAATTATGTTACTTTTATCACTAAAGATATAGAATATTTTTAATCCATATAATAAATAACACAATTTATATGGATAAAGACAAAACTCTAGGATACCAATTTGGAAGTGAAGTAATTTTTTAGGATCTGATAATCAAAGTGTGATAAATCTTTTTAGACATCCAACTCATTATTATTTAATAGATAATATTTCAACGAAATTCAATTTTATTGAGTATTTGGTTGAATTTTTTTGAAGATTATTTTTTCTTATTAAGGATAATTTTTTATAGGTTTTTACCAAAAGATTTCCCAAATTTGAATTTGAAATACTAATCATGTTTATGGGAGTTAAACCTCAACATTCTGAAGGATAATATAAAGTGATTCCGAGTTCTCTATAAGTTATTATATGGACTATTATTTTCAAAGTTTGATATAAAAATATAAATACAAATACATATATTTTTCTTTATATGTTAGAAATATCATATTAAACAAGAGTATATATTTAGGGGATTTTTTCCATAGTGGGATATTGAGACTTAGGGGAACATATGGGTGTGTGTGTGTGTAAAGAAATTAGTTAAACATTTGTGTGTGTGTGTGTGTGATTTTTTCTGTAAATATTTATCTATTTTTTGGGTATCTGTACATGAAATTAGATTTTCACATATATATAAGTATAGTTTTGATAAGATTTGAAAATTAAAATAATATTATCAGTAAGTGTATGTGTTACAAACACATTTATTCGATAGATACTCAAAAAACACAAAAAAATAGTTTATAAAAATCACACATATAGAGACACTAAACTCATATCTCCACGGACAAGGGATGTATCGTTTAGAGTATAATATTAGGATGATATTAAAAGTGAATATGAGTTTATCTTATGGAAATATTTTAATTAATATTCATTAGTATTTTTTCTTACACCTAGTGGGCCCATATAGACATAAAATGATTAATTAATTATTTATTTCCATGTTTAAGGGAGATTTATGTTCATTTGTTGAAAAAAATACAATGTGAGAGATTTATACGACGAAAAATGTGTTTGATTTTAAGGAAGATGTTATTGTTTAATGGAACTGAAGTTAATGTGATCGAAAATTGTGTCTGATTTTTTATTAAAAAAATTAATCACATTAAATCTCAAGTAAAATATAGAAATTCATATGATTAGATATATGATTTTAAGAATAATTATTGATTAAATAATATTATTATAACTTTTCCAGTTTGAATATAAGTTTGAAAAAGTTTTTAATGATATAAAAGAAAACATATTATAGTTGTTTGTAAAAAACATTAAGGTTTTTATCTTGGGAAAACATATTATGAAAATTTTAAGAAACATTATTATAATGGACATGGTTATAAAAAATATTTGTAGAAATTTATGTACCACATGAAGAATAAAACAATATTATGATTATTTATATTTGGTTATTGTTTTTAATGAAAATAATCATATGTTTAGAGGAAAATTTTATTGTTATTTACTAATTGGAATTAAATGTGAAGTGGATATTATTTATATATTAAATATTGATATAAATGGGAATTATTAATAATAAACCACATTGTGGTGGGTAAATATAATTTGGATTAGATTATATTTATTTAGATATAAAAATTGGGAAGATAATTACATGATTATTATTGATGTAGTTCATGTGGAAATGAAAAAAAGAAGAATTTTTTTTGGTTATATAATTAGAGACTTAATATTAAAATTATTTGGAGTAGTTGAAAAAAGTTGGTCTATATGAAAGAAAACACACGATAGAATACCCTTTCATATCGTGGGTTTTCATGAAATATAATTTTAAGTTATTAGTGAACTTGAGATGATGTTACATAATTTGTATCACATGTTACTTATCCAACTCAACCCTCAAGATCTATTAATCAAATCTAAGGTGCTTTGATGGCCTGAAATTATCAAATGGCTCTAATTGAAGTATGAATTTATTGAAGTTTTAATGGAAGTTATAATTTAGGTTAAAATTTAAAATTTAAAATTTTACGGGAGGTTTTTGGTGTTTTGGTAGAAGTGTTAAGGAATTAGAGTGTGTAGTAGGAAAAGATGATAGAGAGAAGGCTGGATAAGAAACCCAAAGAAGATAGCATTTAACAGTCTTTTCTATCAACACATTTTTTTGATTAGAAATAATTAAAAATTAAGTATTGAAGGATTAGATTAAAGATGATGAATGATTTCATTGATTGTATAGTGTTCTATAGTGTTCTTATTGTTGTTTAATGATAAAAGGACCATCTTTACCTCCAGACACCTCAGTTAGAGATAAAGAAAAATATTGACTAATCAATGAAAGGGATTTACATTGGATTGTATTATTTGAGTGTCTCCTTTCATTCTTACCTTCTTTTTTATGATAATTACAAAAATCTCCCTTTTTTTATATTTTAAAATTTTATTGAATTTTTTGGATTATCATTATTCTATTTTTCATATTCTATATAGATTTTTCTAATTTAAATTTTCTTAAATATAATTTTTTTGCATTTATTGTGTTACGTATGATGTTTTAACATATTATGTACAAAGTTAAATATCCAATGTATGTTATGTTTCTAGTAATTAACTAAATTTTGTATATTAAATTTGAATTTCCTTCCTAAGTATCAATTTTAAACTTCTTACATATCATGGTTTTTTTGATAAGTTATTGAGTAGTAGTAACAAGATTTTATTTTTGTAAATAGATTATCTATTACATTTCTTCATTCAGAATACTTCTATAAGACATCTATTCTAATTCAATATAATCTAACAAAAATTTCTCAGACATAATCTTCTCTTATGAAGTTTTCTGTTATGGAATTCCTATGACTCTTATGTTCTGCAAGATTTTTATTTGTATATGTATCTTAATGTTATATTTTTATGATTTAAACTTACTATATACAAATTTACCCTTATTAAATGGAATTACTCTTACACTTTCAACTTATGTTGATGAATATATGAGTTTATTAGAAGATAAAATTTTGGAAATTATTATTTTCCCCACAGATTTATTCATAAATTCTGTGTTTCATTATTTTCAACATACTTTCATGTAAGAACTCATATTTCACACAACCAGTGATATAGAAAAGATCATACAGAAGCTTGGTCACTAGAGAATGTAAACTTTCATGACATTCATAGACTCAAATCATGTATTAAAATGATAACAGTTATATTTTGGAATATTTCAAAGGCATAAATCATTGAGATAATTTGGGAATTTTTTTTATTAAAATTCAAATATTTTATTATCAAGTGGTACATCGTAATTTTATTCAAAATTATTTAAAATTTAATTATTTTGTAAGGATATAAATAAATTTAGAATAGAAACTAAATTAGACAAGTGGAGAGTTACCAGATTAAACATCTGTTATAATTATAGAAGAGATAACTACAAGAAACATGAGAAATATATTTCTTATTTATATTTTAATTATTTTAATTATTTTTTCACTTTATTGGTTTTTGAGATTATTTTTGGAATCTGTATGTGATGTCAGAATTGTTAGTATAGACTATTCACAAAAATAACTATTGGATCTCATCTATAAATTTTCTATAATGTTATAGGTATTGAAATATCTATGTTATATACAATTATTTTACAAACACCAGGGCAATACAAAGTTTTTTAACCAAACTATTTTATTCCTTGAAATGTCAAGGCTTACTAAAATATGCAAATTTCACTATAATATATCCTTTAAGAACCATAAATAATTAGCTAATACACTGGAAACACCATCAACATTTTTCATTGGATTCATTGTTCCAGTCATTGCATGTGTTAAACTATCATTTTAATATAAAGTTTTATCAAATTATAATCACTTAACTCAAATATGGTTACAACTCCACAAAAGGAGTTTCTTGGATACACTAACCTGATTAAAAATTAAATCATTGTTTGTGCATTATTCTTTAAAAAATGTGTAAGGGTTGTGCCTCCAGGTGTGTAAAAAGAATGGTTTTGGTTTTTAGTTGTGGCTTAGGTCCAGGAAAAGTTAGGTCATAAATAATCATCACTATCCTTAAAAAATGATGCCTATTATAGTTTTTACCATTTCTCTTAATGAATAGTGACAAATTAAAAAGCATTGATTTGATCTGAACTACTATAAAAAATCAAGTATTCTTTCTTGTTTACGTTATTATTACTTCACACTTTACACACTAGACTAATTTTTTATTCCTAAATTTACTAAAAAAACATTATCCAAAAAAACTACATTTTTCTTTAAATTACTATGATTATTTTTACATACAAAATTCTAATATAACCTTACCCATTGGGGCCCCATATAAGAAGGCATTATGAAATGTTTTCCACCCAAATATTTCTTAAATAAGTTGAGAGATGTTGAATAGCACTGAGTAGGAATATCACAAAACATGGTATGCCTTTACTTATATCAAATGATAATAAACCCATCTCTAATTTAGAAAATAACTAAAATAGTTGGAAGAATATGTTGATATGATTGATTGAACTAAACTAAATAAAATAAAATCATGAGACACCAAGTAAGAAATATATCATACTATAGAAATAAAATAGGGGAAACTTACATTTTAAAAGTCTACATACTAGCAATATAAAATACACTATAAATCTCATTCTCATCATGTGAACTCTCAGATCAATCTACAGCTATAACATTCTCCACCACTGTCAATAAAACCACCATGATCCATCATGTATTGGGAATAATAATCTAGCATTGTCTCTAAATAAGAAATAATGGTTCTATGTACACTAAGGAAATTTCCCAACTATCATATTCAAATAAAAAATACGCATCGTAGCAAAACCCATATAGGTTTGAGTATTAATATATTATGTAGAACACCCAAAAAAACCAATGGAAAGGTGACCTAAAAATTTATTCCGAATCCCCAAGTATGAATGTAAGTAAATTGGGATGAAAATAAAGGTTCCAAAAATTATCCACAACCAAAATTCATAATAATAAAAATAATTCCAAATAATAATATCTATAGCAACTAATATTCATATCAATTGTGAAACTAGAGGTTCTCATAACAATATAGAATCCATGAACGTTGAAGTCAATTTCCCATCTACATGTAGCATATTGAAGGTAACATGGGGGGTATCTAAGGAGTAACTTGTTTGAAATAATCCTATGTAACTCATCCTTTTATACTACCACACAATATTTTGAATATATTTTTGAGAGAATAATAATCGCTATCCCATACTCATTGGTCAACAGTGTACCATACCCTCAAATATATTAATATCACACTACCAATAATTAATCTGAATGTCCCATGTCAAATAACCTATGTAAACTCACATGAACTATGGTTGTGGGAACTCGCCTCACTAAAAGATAATCATTGATCGATCAGGGGTAACCAAATATTTTGATAGGGGATCCCAAACCCTGATTAAGTGGGTGGGGTAGATACAAACCCTACCTATTATTTTGTGGAGGATCTTATAGCGACCCAACCTTTTCATACATTACTTTACATCCTTTTAAAGAAAATAATAATAATATTATTACACATAGAGGATCCACAGGTTTAGTGTCTTGGGAAAACTAGGACCATACATAACAATTACAACATCAAGCATAAACATTTATTTAATTTCTTCTTCTCTAGCTTCTTATTGGAACTTGTCCTCTCCTTAGTACATGTAGCCACCTAAGGATAACCATAAAAATGGGTGAGATAGAATCCTAACAAGATAATAGATAATAACAATATATAATTGGGTGAGAATAATAATAACATGGTTAAAGATCATGAACATGAGAGGAATCATAAATATAAGACTGGAAATGTGGAAATGCATAAAAATGATACATCATGTATTAGTAGTTAAATACCACACATAATTGTGAGCCAATATATAATCTTGTCCACACATCATTTCAAATTTACTCATGATATTTTTTACTTTACCCAATGCATTGGAGTGTTGTATAATTCTGGGCGCACCAATCACATTCAAACACTCATATTGCGCAATATAATTCCGGGCACACCCATCACATCATAACATTATCATTATCTTCCTTTCCACATGGAAAATATATAAAAATTAAACATAAATGACCCATGTAAAGGAATGGGTTACATCTCATAATAACACATTCATAAAATTTGGGTTCCCAAAAGAAAGAGGGAATAACATACATGTTACAAGAACCGTCGACTTTGAGAGAGAAGTAAAAGTTGTGTACATAAAAGAAGAGTTCTTTTGGAAAACATTTTGTTTGAAATAAAAAACAGAGAAAAAATTGTATATCCTAGAAAAAAAAGACAATTATGAACAAATTATCTTTATGTAGTAACCATATTAAA
Source organism: Viscum album (assembly GCA_963277665.1). NCBI lineage: Eukaryota > Viridiplantae > Streptophyta > Magnoliopsida > Santalales > Viscaceae > Viscum > Viscum album. Next base: position 1,918,077,168 of record OY728135.1, on the reverse strand, counting down.
AAAAAGAGTGAAAGATGGAGAACCCGGAGGAGGAAAGTTGGGTTCGAGAATTTCCCGTTACATTGTATCCGAATGCTACCTTCTATTTAATGTCCTGTATAATGACATTATATTCATTAATTAGAAATTAAAGAACCTTTTTTTCATGAATAGGGTTTATTTTGGTTTCATTATGTCATTTTATGGTCCTTTTTATCAGTTATAGGGTTTAAAAACATTGTTTGGGAATGTTTGTTTTTATGGCCTTCTTGAGTGGTTAACTCGTATTCTTAAATTGAAGTTCGGGTAGAACTTGGGTTAACATCCAGAAATGATATTACATGTTATTAATGTTATTATAGGATTTTTAATGATCTTTTAATGAATTATATTAGATCCATGTGTTTTAATCATTAGATAAGAATTAAATGATGATTGTTTGGGTTAATTTGAGCGATTTTTCAATCATAATGAACTTGTTTTATTTTATCTGTAGAAATATGGTCATAAGTTAGTTACAGAACTTTAAATAGGAGATATTACATATAAAATAATCTAGTTCAACCATTTAAATGGTTTAATGACCAGATCTGAAGTTATAAATGGAAGAAGAAAACATGTCGTTGTTGAAGGTGATAAGTTAACACCTCACGAACAATGTTCTCTTTAATAAAATAAAATAAAGAGGGAAAGGGGGTTGGATGATATAATATCCAATCAGCATCATAAAATTATAGTAAATGTATAATAATGGAGTTAAAACACCATTTGTATGAATATAGGTGGTGAGAGATCAATAAGTGAACTTGAACATGAAAAGAATTTAAAGGAGAAGAGGGAGAGAAATTACCTTTTAAATTCTCCTCGTGAGATCCTCCTTAAGGGAGATAGGCTTGGTATTTTGATGATACCAGCATCTCTTGAACTTGTGATAAGGGATAGGGAGGATTTTTGGGAAGAGTTTATAGAATTATTGGAGCTTGAGAGGTTTGAGGAAATGAGGGTGTGAAGGGTTGTTTTTATAGATGAGGGGAGATGGGTTTTCATAATATAAAATTCATTAATTTATTATTTCCTCACAAGACAAGGAATAGTGAGTAATAAATGAAGATGAATAGTAATTTTATCATGTGATACCAAACCAGGTGGGATTACATTAGCATAACATCACACATGACTCTATAATTAGCTTATTTAACTTATTTTGTAAATTATGGTATTTCACTATTCATTAAAAATTCATGTATTTTAGAAAAATCCAAAAAAATCACCCAAACCATTTTTCATCATTTAGAATCCAAAAATAGAGTCCATTTTTTCCAAAATAGTTTTCTAAATATTAATAAATTAATATTTCATTAAAATCCAAAGTTACTTAAAAAAAGTGTTTTTAAAATTAAAACATATTTTATAGTGCTTTAAAAAATTATATAGGGTCTTATAAAATTATCTAAAAACTATAAGACATTAATTTTTTTAATTTATGAAGACATTTTAAGAAAATAAATTTTATTTTAAATTAATTAATTAATTATAAGTAATTATTTATGACATACAAAATACCATAACGTTTACTAAGGTCAAATTATCACTTTCTAGGATGTCTCAATTTTATTTAATTATTTATGGGTAAGGTTACTATTATGTTGGACGATTTACTATTCATAAGGGTCATATTACTATTCCTAAGGGTAGGTTTATATTCACAAGGGTACGTTACTATTCACCAAATTTGTTTTTTCAATAGACTCTGAAAATCATCTTGACAACAACCATGTATGTCAGATTTACAAAATTCCCAATACATAAGTGAAAAAATTATGTTTAAAGGTCACTTAGAACTTAGTAGTTCATTATTTTGTACTTTCATGTGATTTTATGACATAATATTAAGAAGTTAATTTCCATTGAAAAACTTTGGGTCGTTACATTCTTCCCCCTTAAGAAATTTCACCCTCGAAATTACATTTTGCAAAAACAGGTGGGGGTACTTCTCTTTCATTACCTCTTCCAGTTCCCAAGTTGCTTCCTCAAACTTATGGTTCCTCCACACCACTTTAATAAGAGGGGTTGTCTTGTTTCATAGAACCATATCTCTCTGATCCAAAATCTCTACTGGATGTTCCTCATAAGAGAGATCATCTTCCAGTTGTACCACCTCTGAGTTTAGTACAGGTAAGGGGTCCGGTATGTACTTCCTCATGAGTGATACGTGAAACACATCATGAACTTGAGCCATATTCGGTGGAAGTGCAAGTCGATAGGCCACAACACTTATGTGGTCAAGGAACTCAAAGGGGCCAATGTACCTTGTGCTTAACTTCCCTTTCTTCCTAAATCACATGACTCTCTTCCATGGTGATATTCGAAGTAAGTCTTTATCTCCAACATCGAACTCCAAGTCCCTTCGATGACTGTTAGCATAACTCTTTTTCTGACTTCGAGCAGCATTGATGTGTTTCTGGATGACTTGAACCTTCTCTATCATCTTTTGAAGATGATCAGGTCCAAGTAGCTTTCTTTCTCAAACTTCATCCCAACAGGTTGGAGTTCTACATCGCTTTCCATACAAAGATTAATATAGAGCCATATGAATACTCGAGTGGAAGAAATTATTGAATGAGAACTCAACCAATGGGAGATGCTGATTCCATCCACCTTTGAAATCTTGAGAGTAGTTTCTTATCATATCTTCAAGTGTCGGAATAGTCCTTTTAGACTGGACATCAGTTTGGGGGTGATAGGCTATGCTGAAATTTAATTCAGTACGTAAAGCATGTTTAAGGATCCTCCATAATTTAGATGTGAACCTTGGATCACGGTCAGATACAATTGAGAGTGGAACACCTTGCAGTCTCACTACATCCTTCACATATCTCATTTCAAGTTGTCCTATCGATAGATCTTTTATAATAGCGATAAAATGGGAAATCTTGGTGAGTCGATCAACCACAACCCATATTGCATTATTTCCCTTTTACATCTTTGGGAGACCCGTGACAAAGTCCATAGTAACATTTTCCTATTTCCACATGGTTATAGGAAATGGATGCATCATCCCTTTGGACTTTTGTCACTCTGCTTTAACTTGATGACATACCAAACACCTTGATATATATTCTGTAATCTTCTTCTTCATGTTATACCACCAGAAGTGTTCTCGGAGATCACGAAACATCTTGGTACCCCCAGGATGGATAGAGAAAGTTGAGAAGTGGGAATTTTCCAATAGATCCTTCTTTATCTCAGGTGATGAAGGCACACAAATCCGTGTTCCAAAGCAAATCACACCATCATCGTCGATATGGAACTCTTGAAATTTATCTTCCTTTACTACAATCACCCTCTTTTGTATATGTATATCATCCCTTTGTGCTTCCTTATTCTTCTCTTGTATGGATGGTTGTGTAATAATTTGGGCAAGGTAGGATGTATCCCTTGACCTTATGATTTCCAAATCCATCCTTTGTATAGCTAAGAAGATAGGGTCTTTCTCAATCCGTAACATGGATAGAGTATCGGGTTCTTTTTTTCTTAGTGCACCAGCTACCTTGTTTGCCTTTCCAAGATGGTAGTGAATAGAACAATAGTAATCCATGGTTAGCTCTAACCATCTCCTTTGATGCATGTTGAGATCTTTTTGTGTGAATATATACGTTAGGCTCTTGTGGTCGGTGGATATGACACACTTCTCACCATAAAGGTAGTGTCGCCCAATTTTCAAGGAAACAATCACGACATCCATCTCTAGGTCATGCGTTGGGTAGTTCTGCTCAAGGATCTTCAACTATCGTGAGGTATAGGCTATCACATTATCATTTTTCGTGAGTACGCAACTGAATCCTTTCTTTGAAGCATCACTATATATCAAAAAACATTCTCCAATTTTTGGTAGTGTGAGTATAGGTCTAGTGATAAACCTTATATTTAGCTCCTTGAAGCTTCCCTCACATTCTTATGTCCAGACATACTTTACCCCTTTCCTTGTTAGCATAGTTAGTGGGCTTGACAATCGTTTGAAGTTTCTCACAAAACGTTGATAGTACCCAGCTAATCCAAGAAAACTACGGATTTCTCTGACACTAGACGACCCGAGCCATTCCTTAATTGCCTTTGTCTTTGAAGGATCCACAAAAATTCCCTCACTTGTGATCACAAGTCCCATGAACGTGACTTGTTTCATCCAAAAGTCACACTTTCTGAACTTGGCATACAAATTCTCCTTTTTCAATGTCGCCAACACAAGTATTAGATGTTTTTCATGTTCCTCCTTTCTCTTGGAGTAGATGAGAATATCATCGACAAACACTACCACAAATTTGTGGAGGTAATGTCTAAAGACTCTATTAATCAAATTTGTGGAGATTGCATGGGAATTAGAGAGTCTGAAGGGCATCACCAAAAACTCATAGTGCCCATACCTTGTATGGAAGGCAGTCTTCTGAATATCTTCCTTCTTCACTTTTACCTGATGATATCCAGAACAAAGATCCACCTTTGAGAAGTATTGATACCCTCTTAACTGGTCAAACAAGTCATCAATCCTTGGGAGATGATACTTTTTCTTAATGGTGATCTTGTTGATTTCTCAATAATCGATACACAACCGCATTGTTCCATCCTTCTTCATCACAAAGAGCACTGACACACCCAAGGTGATGCACTAGGACATATGAACCCTAAGTGTAGATGCTCTTGCATTTTCTTCTTTAACTCCTCTAGTTAGATAGGAGCCATCCTATAGAGACACTTTGAGATGCGAGTATCTCCAGTTATGAGTTCAATTGAGAACTCTACCTGACGATCTGGGGGAATTCCGGGTAACTCTTCAGGAAATACATCGACATATTCCCTCAAAATGGGAATATCCTCAAGGTTGGCACTTTCCTTCGACTTAACCATTTGGGTGAGGTATGATTCTTCATATGGAATATACACCCAAACCATTGAAGGATTTTTCAATGGAGATTTATAATCTTCCAAGAATTTGTAGATGAGCATGGGATGGTTCAGAATATTAAAAGATATTTCTATTTCCCAACAGTTGATATGTGCTCTATATAACAAGAGCCAATCAATTCCCATTATAGAGTCAAATTCCACCAAGGGAAGTATTATGAGATTTTCTAGAAAAATCTTCCCACATATGCCAACAGGATAAGATTCAAACATTTGGGTTGCAATGATTTCACCACTTTCTTTTTTACAGATATATCTACTTCAAGTTTTCGGGTCTTAGATTCTATAGATCTAGCAAACCTTCAAGATATAAAGGAATGCATAGAACCAAAATCAAATAAGACCTTTTCCATTCTTAAGTGAATAGGAAGTGTACATTGTATGACTTCATTATTATGCTCCAACTCTGAATTAGTGATGGCATAAGACATTCCTTATTCCTTTGACTTTGGTGGCTACTGACACTGATTAACCACGAGAACTCGAGGTTTAGTAAACTAGCTGTCATAGTTCCCTAGTTCCCTACAGTTATATCATTGAACCATGGGTGATTCTACCTTTTATTCTGCTACATTATCCTTCATTTTCATGTCTTTTCGATACTCTTGAGAATGATTTCCTTCTTTCCCACACTTAAATCATTTCCCCATCCCTTTGAGGTAGTTCCCATGGTGCAACATTCCACATTTTTGGCATGTGGGTTGTTGAGTTTTCTTCCCACATTTACCATTAGATCCACCGGCTTGAAACTCCATCTTTCGTTTCTTACCACCATAGTCATGGGACCATTATCCAAACTCCATCTCCACTTTGAGATCACACCGAACAACTTCTTCATAACTCCCAAAGTCTCGAATTTCAAGAGCCTTTTGAATTTGGGGTTTTAATCCACTAAAGAATATATCAATTTTAATGTCATTGTTGATAAGAAAACCCGAATCATACCTTGAAATCCTTGTGAAATTTTCAACATAAGTTGTGATAGATTCCCCTTATTTTTTCATGATCTCTATGAATTCTCACTCTATCTTTGTGTGAAGAGTTCTCGGAAAATACTTGTTAAGAAACATTATCTTAAAGTCTTCCCATTCTATCTCCTAAATTTCCTCCATTGGCTTGGTGTTATTAATCAAATTCTACCATTTAACGGCTTCTCCTCCAAGACAAGAAATGACTAGGGTAACCATCTTTGTCTCAAAATAGTGAGGGAAAAAAGATCTTCTTCATGGAGTTGACACACTATTCCGCAACAAGTGGATCAGAAGATCCACTAAATGTCGGTGGTGGTTGCAGCATAAAACATTCGATAGTTAGTTACTCCCTCTTTAGTGAAAGAGGATGTTCCCCATTATTATGGTTATTGTTCCTAACCTGATATAATTGGGTAATAATTTCCATGAATTTCTGAACTCCACCTCCCAAATCATTGGGGATGTCGTTTGGGCAATTGTTGCATTGGCCCTCACACGAGTTGTTGGCCTAGTTTCTCTAGCCTCCCACCATTTTCTAAAATACAAAAGGTTAGAAAAAACATAAGTCAACAAGCCATTAATAAATAACGTATTCATTTTCACAGTTTATACTAAAATAATAACATATGGGATCCCTATGTAAATATTCTTGCGTGCATATTTGTACTTAGTCTCATGCTAGAGGTCTTCTCTTGTGTTCACTAATCCTAATTCCCAAATTAACTAAACCATGCCTCTGATACCAACTATAGCGACCCTTCCTTTTCTTAAAGTACTATTAAATCATTTTAAAGATAAACAACATAATAGTTTTATACATAGAGGATCCAAAGGTATACTGTCTTGGGAAAACTAGGACCATACATAACAATTATAACATCATGAAAAAACATTTATTTAATTTCTTCTTCTCTATCTTCTTATTGGCACTTGTCCTCTCCATAGTACATGTAGCCGCCAGAGGAAATAAATAAAAAAGGGGTGAGCTAGAAGCATAGTAAGAGGATAGATAAAACAATATATCATGGGGTGAGAATAATCATAACATGGGAAAAAGATCATGAACATGAGATGAAGCCTAAGTATAAGACATTATATATGGAAATTCATAAAAATTAAACATCATGTCTTAGTGGTTAACTGCCACACATACTTATGAAACAAGCCAGAATATTGTTCACACATTATTTCACATTTAATCATGAGATTTATCACTTTAACCAATGCATTGGAGTGCTGTATAATTTCGGGCGCACGCGTCACATTCAAACATTCATATTGTGGTATATAATTCTGGGCACACCCGTCACATCATAACATTATCATTATCATGATTTCCACCTGGAACATTTATCAAAAGTAAACATAAATAACCCATGTAAAGTAATTAGTTAAATATCATAATAAAACATTCATAAACATTAGGTTCCCAAAATAAAGAGGGAATAACATACATGTTATAAGAAACATCCACTTTGAGAGAGAAGTAAAAGGTGTGTTCTGAAAAGAATAATTCTTTTAGAAAACATTTTTTTGACATAAAAACCAGTGAGAAAAATTTGTATCCTAGAAAAGGAAATAAAATTATGAAGAAATGATCTTTAAGGAGTAACCATAACAAAAAAAATAGTGAAAGAGGGAGAACCTGAAGGATAAAAGTTGGGTTCGAGAATTTCCCCTTACATTGTATCCAAACACTTCCTTCAATTTAATGTCCTATATAATGACATTATATAAATTAATTAGAAATTAAAAAACCTTTTATACATGAATAGGGTTTATTTTGGTTTCATTGTGTAATTTTATGGGCCTTTTGATGAGTTATAGGGTTTGAAAACTTTGTTCGGGAATGTTCATTTTTATGGTCTTCTTGAGTGGTTAACTCGTATTCTTAAATTGACGTTCGGGTAGAACATGGGTAAACATATATAACTGATATTAAATGTTATTAATGATAGTAATAAAGTTTTAATGATCTTATAATTAATTATATTAGATCCATGTTGATGAATCATTAGATAATAATTAAATGATGATTGTTTGGGTTAATTTGAGTGATTTTTCGATCATAATGAACTTGTTTTATTTTATCACTAGAAATATGGTCATAAGTTAGTTCCAGAACATTAAATAGGAGATAATACAAATAACATACTCTGGATCAACAAAAAAAATGGTTTCATGACCATATCTGAAGTTAGAAATGGAAGAAGAAAACATGTCGTTCTTGAAGGTGATAAATTAAAACCTCACGAATAACTTTCTCTTTAATAAAATAAATGGAAGATGGAAAGGGTGTTGGATAATATAATATCCCATTATCATCATAAAATTAAATTAAATGTATAATAATGGAGTTAAAATACTATTTGGAAGAATATAGGTGGTGAGATATCAAGAAATGAACTAGATCTTGAAAGGAAATTAATGGAGAAGAGGGAGAGAAATTACCTCTTAAATCCCCCTCTTGTGATCCTCCTTAAGAAAGATGGGATTGTTCATTTGATGAGACCTAAAGTTCTTGATCGTGGGATAGAGGATAGGGAGGATTTTTGGGTAGAGTTTAGAGAAGTCTTGGATCTTGAGAGGTGTGAGGAAATGAGGGTGTGAAGGGTTGTTTTTATCAGGGAGGGGAGAGGGGTTTTCTTAATATAAAATTCATTAGTTTATTATTTCCTCAGAAGACAAGGAATAGTGAGTCATCCATGACCAAGAATAGTAATTTTATCATGTGATCCCGAACCATGTGGACTTACATCAATATAAAATAACACATGACTCTATAATTAGCTTATTTATCTTATTTTGTAAATTATGGTATTTCACTATTCATAAAAATTCAAGTATTTTAGAAAAATCCCAAAAATTCACCCCAAACATTTTTTGATGTGTATAATCCAAAAAAGATTTCCATTTTTCAAAAATAATTTTCTAAATATTATTAATTTAATACATAATTAAAATCACAATTTACTTAAGAAAACAGTTTTTAAAAATAAACCGATTTTATAGTGCTTTATATAAATTACATAGGGTCTTATAAAATTATCTAAAAACTATAAGAGATTTATTTTTTAATTTATGACAAAATTTTAAGAAAATAAATTTTCTTTTAAATTAATTATTTAATTATTTATGACTTACAAAATACCAAAACATTTACTATGGTCAAATTGTCACTTTCTAAGATGACTAAATTTTATTTAATTATTCATGGGTAAGGTTTCTCATATGTTTGATGATTTACTATTCATAAGGGTCATATTAATATTCATAAGGGTAGGTTTCTATTCACAAGGGTACGTTACTATTCACCAAAAATTATTTATGTTTCATTAGGCTCTGAAAATCATCTTTAACACAACCATGAATGTCAGATTTTCAAAATTCCCGATACAGAAGTGACAAAATTATGTTTAAAGGTTACGCAGTACTTAGTAGTTCATTATATTGTTCATTCATGTGATTTTATGACATAATTTTAAGAAGGTAATTTCCATTGAAAAAATTGGGGTCATTACAGATCCCATGCCCCGAATATGCTCTACGACATGGGGGGGGGGTCGACTCCACATATAGAGGATCTCATACTAGGAGTGTACCGAGGGAGTAAAAACCTATATGATATTCATGTATAGGAATCTTAAACCAATATATTTTGTGTGTGTGGGGGGGGGGGGGGGTTGAACTCTACATGAGGTATGGAAGGCCCACACCCAAGCATAATAGAACTACAATAGGATTTTCATCATTAAGAACACTTTGATCTTTTTTCCTGAACCGTACCATCAACCCTAAAAAGGTAAAGGATAAAAACTATTTTCACCACATAATATCCCATATTTAATGTATATGAGAATAAAACCATAAAATCATATAATAAACTTCTTATGATGGACTAATTATTAATCTAAATATGAGTTCCATGCAAGGATATATGAAAATCCCTAAAGATAGGAAATGTACTTGAGATGATTTATCAGGGAACACAATGTGTAACCCATCAGAACATCCTGGGTGTGTATTTCCCCACTATATGGTGTGTAAAGATAAAATAAATGGAATGTCACAAGACATACATAATTTTTAGATCAAATTATTGACTAGGTGTTTAATAAAAATTACATGGGTCCATTCTAGCAAGTGGTACCTAGAATTTATAGAAGTGGTAGAAAAAAAATAAAATTAAGTACATAAAATATAATACCTTTTTGATTAGTCATGTAGTCTTTAAATATATTATATGTTCTACTAAAAACATAAAATGTGTTCCATGATGACACTTCAGGTGTGTACTACTGCTTGATCTAAGTTGTGTACCACCATGGGTAAATGGTGTGCAAATCTATCCCATAGGATGTATAAGGTCTAGTTGGCCATCTGGTTGTGAAATCTCTATTTAATCATTTCATTTAGCTCGGGGAACAAGATATATAAAGGGGATCAAACATAGTTTGATATTTATCTCCAAATGAAACCCTAGCTTCTACATCCCAAGTGATACAAAACTTGTGTTCTTCTAAATTACATGTCGTGTAACCAGGTTCTCACCCCAAATATCTAGGTTTTCCCTAATTTAGAATCAACATCCCCAATATCACATCGATTGTGCTGGAACATTCTTCAAATGACTCAACCAATATTTATATTCCTCCACAGGTTGGTTTTTGACCATCCCATGTGTATCAACCAATGTTTTTGAGGTAAGGTAGAATTCCAAGGGAACTTGAACTTTCACATTTAGTGGATGATACATTCTTAGAACCAAGATATGAAACATAATTATAAGTGTTATAAAACTTCAATGTGATGTTTTTAGCTCTTTTTGAAGTATTGGAGATCCATGGGGGTTATTTAAAATTTTAGGAGTGCCAGGTTATGAAACTTCATGTCGGGGGGAGCTGACTGGGGCACATGGTCTATGTGAAACTAGGCGACCTTCTGTAGTAAACCACATGACTTCTGTATGTGAGAAGATGTGAATCACATGATGTGTTCACAGTTTACCTAAACTGTGATCCCATTCTTCATGATTTGTTCTATATAGGCATTATTCCGTCAATATTCATCACATGGATTGCACAAGGTTATAGAAAACTATGTGGGAGAAACTTTTAAGGTGGGGTTCCTAAGAATTGGATGTTTCAAAATTGGCACACGGCTTGGAAAACCCTGTATCCAAACCATTAATCCCAGTTATAAGGTTGAATTTACCGTTTCCCTTAATAATTTGTAAATCCTCCTCCTCTTTTATTTCTTGTTCCTCCAGTGGGTGTCTCCTCTTATTTTGGTGTGATGGGTTCATCCACCTCCATATTCTAGGGGTGATGATATCTTCTCTTTATAAAGTCTAAATCAAACTCTGTTAGTATCTATAGATTCATCTTAAAAAGATATATGTTTCTTTTGAACCTTTATTGATTTAGTAACATCTTGAATGAGTGGTCATGGTGTGAGCTCATTTTCCCTATTTTCAGGGTGGATATCCATTTCTTAGATTTCTTCCAAACTAGAACAAATCAAAGCTTGACATTGGATGAGGGAAGCATCTATGGTATATGGTAGATGGTGTATATACACCTAGTATTACTTCTATTGACCCTTTTTTTTTAAATATTGGATTCCAATTTCGATCACGGAAACCCCTTAGGCGTTCTAGATTAAACTTATCTTTTCAATGTAATGAATTAAATGCATTAATATCTTCCTATGTATTCATCTTGGAGTAAGAACAAAATTTACCCTTATAGGAAATTTCCTAGATGATAATGGAACCTCTTAAATGCCATGTTCAACCTTTATTTTTTTTCCTTTTATTGTATTTTTTTAAAATAATTATTTTATTGAATTGAGTTTAGTTTCTTTAAGGTGATTCATGAATTGTGTTAAATGAATTTTTAATTAAAATTTTCATGTTTTTATAGAAAAATATTATCAAAGAGTTTTGTTGTCTTATAAATTACAAAGTGGTGATTTGTGTGTTAATTATTGATATTCCTTATTAAATTGGTGAATAACTATGCCCCTTTTATGGATATTGTTATATACATGGCATGTTTGGGGTATGGATTGGCCCACCTCTATTTTAAAATAACTAATGGTCCAAGCTCTTTTTAAGGGATTATCTTTCTTAGAAAATGGAATTTCATATATTGGCAATTCCCCTATTTGACTAAGGATCATAATAAGTTCCCTTAGAGCCTTATGAAATGAATTTCCTTTTTTTGTTAGATTAAATGGAATTTATCAAAGGAAATTTATTATTCAAGATGGTTTCCTTCCTTGAATAAATAAAATATTTTAATTTAGATGATGTATAAAGGGTGGTAAGGACACACTGAATGTTTCTTGTTTTATTAAACGTAATTAATGAAGTGTTATGCCTTGATTATAATGGCTAAATAAATTTTAAGCATTAGAAAAAGTTTCTCATGACTACTATTATAAATATGATTCTTGCCATGAAATAGGTTTTAGATCGAGGGTAAGGTTTCTGTTGAACATTATAGAATCACACTACTTTATATTGAGTGTTGTGCATGACATATCACACTAGTGATACTATTGGGATGGTGGGAATGAAGCACCATGTCTCCTATTGAGTGTTTTCATGATGACACAATCATCACTATACCGAGTGTTTACATGATAGAACACTCACCATCTTGAGTGACGAACAAGATGTATCCCACTCATTATGATTTGTAGGGCATGTACCCTTTGCCTTGGACTTATAGGCTCATATAGATTGGTTATGGATGGATGAGTTATGCCCTAGTCCATCCAACACCATTAATTCTAGATGTATGGAAACTTACTACCACACACACTTGGTTTATATAGGTGGATGAAATATATTACTGTATTTTGTAAATATTCTTACCTTATATATATGGTTATTGATCAGATCTCAATCCCACCATTATCCAATGTACGGAAAGTCGTTAGGTGTCCTTTAGAAACCTGATCAGACATGTATTTATTTCTATATTTTGGTTTATTTATTCTTATTACCTGCACACTATTTTATTTTATAATCATGAGGTATATTTAGTTATAGGAACCATGGGTGGTAAAATTCTGTGATTTATATTTCACACCATATATAGGCTGCCATTGCACTAGTTTACCTAAGTAGATATCTTGTTTTCATGAACATGGATTATTTCTTATTCTGAATTACTTTTACCAAGGAGTTAGGAACACAAGACTGAGATAGATCTCTAGATGTTAGTGGAGTTTACCCTTAGGGATTTTTATTTATTTTTTGTAATCAAGTACTACCTTGTATCATGATGGTTGTTGTATGTATATTATTTTAGTTATGTATCATCACCTAGAAATTCAGGCACAGTTATACATTAGCATTGGACATATTTGGTTTTCAGTTTATATTATTCTTTTACTACTCTGTCTTTTGTTAATTAATTCTTCCGATATGGTCTATATTTATTTGTATTATTCCATTGTGTTACTCTGATAATGAGGGTATAGTCTACCCAATATTCCCTCCTTACACCCCCAATGCTATTTTTAAACCTCTGGCGTATGGGGAGGCATGATTAAGGCCATGTGACCCACTGTTCAACCATTGGTTTTTGTGGTTGGTCAGTCTGGGACCTTACAAAGTAGTATCAGAGCCATATTTTTCATTTTTTTCATACATTTTTGTTTGGTAGATAAGAGAATATGAGTTTTTCGGTTCTTGGTAGATATCCATGCCTAAGAGTGATCAACCCATGCATGGGGAAATGTCCAAGTGGCATGGTATGGTAATGTTGTTCATTATCTTCTTATTACTGTTGCTTATGATTTTACCATGAGTGATTGGTGTACTTTGTTCTGATTATTGATTTATAGACATTATTGTATTTTAACCTTGCCTAGTATTTCAAGGAAATAGCATCACATGAATCATTATAGGCACATCTCTACATGTAGATACATTTATATACTGCATGTTGATTGTAATTCTGTGCCTTTAGGGTACTTCCATGCTTTTTTTTCTTTAGCATGCATGTTTATATAACATTTTTGAGTGATTTAATGATGATATGTTGCTTTGATTAGGTAATTATAAGCCTTATCACTTATGTAATTAGCATGTCTTGCCTTGTGTATCTTACTTCTATGCATAATTGACCTGATAATTGTGTTCCACTAAAGACATTCTATTTTTTATGTCCATATTCAAGATTGAAATCGGTTAATTGACGTGACGACAACAAACTAATAGTTTTTATCCTTCAATATTGGTGATGCCACTTTGAATAACTAATTACCACATGTTTGGTCATGAACCAATGGTTTACGGGACAAGAATAGTTATGGTTACAACTAGATAGACCCCAATTTTCAATTTATATTGTGTATGGATGATTTATAAATAGGAAATTAAAGCTGCATTATTGAACCAATGCTTAGTCAACGATGTCCCTTAAAATACAAATGGTAATATTTCAATCATGTATTTCATAATTTTAAATTAGGACCTTTTTATGATTTTAAACTTCAGTAATATGTAAAAATTGTTGAATTTTATCTGAAATGAATTGGTTAGCTTCATAAATGCACAACTAGAACCATGTAATCCATTCATGTCATGTTTCTTATGAGATTACCCACCACGGACATTAATAATTAAGAAAATACAATTGGGTTTCATTATGATGAAAAAATTTTGTCTTAGAAAGACCATCATAGACTGTGTTATCTTATACGAAGTTATTTTTTTATAATTGTTACTTTGTTCTATTTTGAATCTATTAAATTTTTAAAGAATGAGTTTGAAATAATGAAATGACTTGAAAATGGAACCCTATGTGGTATCATTAGTTTAAACCCTTATATAAGGGTAGTTTTGAATATATTTTTAAGTTTACAAGGAACATAAATGTGAGCATTCTCTATATGACTTTCCCATTTATAGAAATTGATTAAATAATAGAAATTTGAGACTAGTGACTTTTCTATTGGCATAATCTAGTGATAGGGTTAAGTCTTTTTCCTTTGTGAGGGGCTTGATTGAGGTAGGCAGTTCCCTTAGTGATTAAATTCCTCGCTAAATTCTATGATATTTCCACTGTATAGTGTTGTTTAGGTGCTATTGTCCCTAGTATTATTCTCAACTTCTAAATGATACCCTTGTTTAGATGGGTGGTTGTTGTATGCTTGAATATTTCATTGGGTCTGAGCATCAATTAATGTTCAATTTTAGTATGATAGACATGACTAGGGAATGGTCGACTACGTAGTATGTCTTGTGACCTCTTTCTCATTCCTTGGGAGACTCAAGAGATCATCAGTCTATTATACATTCATATGGCATAATGAAAATTGTATACATTTTTTCTACGTGGGATATCAGATACATGAGTGCATAGGGATGCCAATACAATGGGTAGTATCCAGGATATTCCATTTTCTCATAAAATCTTGGGGTAGTAAGCATTGATATATGTGGAACCCATCATTTAACTCAATGATATGATGAACCTGTTGAGTTTGGTGAAATTTTTGTGCCTTAATATGTTGAGTACATCACCGGGTCATCTTTGTGTAGAGTGACCTGGGTGTTAATGGAATTAGTTTTGTCCCCATGCTCGACATAGTGATCCAAGATGATAGGTATTTTGACACACTAGTCGGGTTGGTTTTTCTTTCATTCCAAATGTTCTGATGTTTGTGAACAAAACTTATGGAAGCATGACATGTGTGTTTTAGGTGAATCTGACCAAGATCACTTATGAGTGGCTAGTATGAATCTCCTTTCAATGATTACAAAACTCAATAGGTGGTGAGTGTTGTTTTAGTATTGGTGAATACATGTCCCTCCAGGTAGAAGGAAGAAAACTGAGGAGGACCATTTGTAAATGGTCAATCCTGCTTGAATGCCCTTGAGGATTGAATGTTTTAAATTGTGTTGGTGCTTGCTCGACCACATGAAGTTGATTTGGTTGGCTATGCATGAAACCATTGAGAAAAAACATTGGTCCTGGATAGAATTCCGTGGTAAATTTTGGGAAATCACAAGATATCTCAGGTGGTAAAGTCTTGTGATCAGTTAATGGTAATGTGTCAGCAGGTGAAGTCGATCTTCTTCCAAGTGGTCGACTAGTGGTGGGTTGAACACCCAACTTCTGATTTTCATGGATTCCTATTAGTTTGATCTTTATTAGCAATGATCTTGTCTTATATCTTGTTATCATCCTTTATTTAATAAGAGAGCATCAGTTATATGTCATGCTATGTTTTAAAACTTGTTGGGATTATGATGTGATCTCTATTGGTGTTTCATGCTTGATGTGTGTTTGTTTAAACAAGAATGATTATACACTACTAGAAAATGGGTTTATAACCACAATTCTACACAAAACTAATGGTATACGACACCCCTATACTTACAGTTTTGGGAAACTGCGGGTATAGGTATATTATAGGAACCTATACCCATGGTTTTCAGCAAAACCGTGGGTATAGGTTATTTTTGAAGACCTGTGCCCACGGTTCCCAAAACCGTGGGTATAAGTTATTTTTTTGAAGACCTATACCCACGGTTTTGGTAAAACTGTGGGTATAGGGTTTGTTACAGATACCTATACCCACGGTTTTGAAAAACTATAGAGATAGGGTTTTTTTTCAAGACCTATACCCACGGTTTTCAAAACCGTGGGTATAGCTTTTTTATGTTATAGAAGGGAAAAAAATCCTGCAGGAGAGAAATTCTTTTGGCGGGAACATGGTTTGAGATTAATATAATTATATGTGTTGACGCTCCTTTCGTCACAGAATCTAAAGATCGGAAAAGGGGAATGTCTAAACTAAAAGTGATTAAACCTTTGAAGAAAATATCAAAAATCGACAAAGGCATGAACAAAGGATCAACAATAACTGCATCGCGCAAGCCCACTTGTGCGACGCCCTTGGTCTCACAAGTGACTTGCGCGACCTAAGTGATAACTGCCCGGTAACCCCCCAGGGTCTTCTCCTGCCTATAAATTGACCTTGTGGGCCCCCCATTCGAGAGTATCTTTTTCCAGAAACTCGGATTGAAGCTCCCGACGCCCAAGTCTCTTCTCAAAGCTTCCGGAACACTTCTAAGGCAATTTCTTACCTAGAATGGAAGATCTAAAGAGAAGTAGGAAGGCCTAAGTTTTGAAACTCATCAACACTTGCACGCCTGAGTGGTCAGCTCATAAGGGAAGTGACCACACTTGCACGCCTCCTTATTCCTTCAACAGAACTTGCGCATCCCTTTTCTGGAAAAAGCTCAAGAGGATTCTAAAGGGTTTAATAAAGATTCGCTCAAGTATTTCAATTCTGGTTGAAAATCACGCAAGTACACCATGTGTCGCGCAGGTATACCTGCGCGACCAATACTTGCGCGCCCATGCAGTACTTGCGCGCCTTCCAAGACTTGCGCGCCCCTTCCTTTTTGGGTGCCTTTCTTACCTATTTTACCCCTCTTAAGCCATTTCACCTTTCCTATTCAAGATTCAGTCTTCAAGATACTCTTCAAAGCCATTTATGGCATGATTTCTTGATTTGACTTCCTTATTTGAAAGGAATTCTGTGGAATATCTCTCAAAACATAGTGATTTATACATCTTTATGTCACCAAAGATTGAGAGTTCATTCATTCAACCTAATCCTTTAAGATGAGAGAATCTTTAACCTGGGTCTCCTTTTCAGGAATAATCCCCTGTTATAAGTCCTTTAATCCGGGCATCTTTCTCAGGAGTAAGCCCCAAATTCTTAAAGTTCCCAAAATTGGGCATCCTCCTCAGAAGTAAGCCCCATACCTTAATTCCTTAACTTGGGCATCCTCCTCAGGATTAAGCCCCAATCATAATCCTTTAATATGGGAATCCTTCTTAGAAGTAAGCCCCAAGACCTCTAATTTTTGGGCATCCTTCTTAGGAGTAAGCCCCAATCTCAAATATGGGCATCCTTCTTAGGAGTAAGCCCCGAGTCCCTTAATTTGGTCATCCTCCTTAGGAGTAAGCCCCAAACCTTAATCCCTAACCTGGGTCACCTTTTCAAGAATAAGTACCAGTTATAATCATGGGCTTCCTTTTCTGGAGTAAGCCCCTAGTCCCCTAACCTGGCCCTCCTTTTCAGGAATAAGTCCCAGTCATAAATTTTGGGCTTCCTTTTTAGGAGTAAGCCCCAAGTCCCTTAATTTCTCTTAACCAATCCTAATTTACCATTGATTTGGGTTTCCTTTTCAGGAGGAAACCCCAATCATAAGTCCCCTCCTAACTTGGGCATCCTCCTGAGGAGTAAGCCCCAAGATTAGAGTATTAAAATCTCCATGAAGCACATATACCTTTATGGACCCTGTTCATGGATTTTCTCCCTAAAGTAAATCCTAACCTTCATTTATCTGGGCAGTCATACATACATAATCCCCAAAATATTTCTTATGATTTCATCTTTCATGGCACAATTGTCTAATTTTTACCAATACCTCTTGTTTCTCACACCGAGCATGACTCACGTGAGCTTAGAGTGTAAAAGTAATTATGACATCCTTCTTTGAGACATCAATCATAAACCTCATACTCCCTTACTCGAACTACGTGTGGGTTCGATCCCAACTCTAAAATAATTCATGTCCTTCTGAATGACAATAAACTTCAAGTGCCACACTGAGTGGCTTTAAAACTAGCCTGGTCATCATATTGACCAAGAGACTTTTATAAATGTTTCGAAGGATACCATTGACCAAGAATCTCTAAATAGATATAGATGATTCTCTATTGATGAAGAACCTCGAATATATATAAAACATTCTCTAAATTTCTTACATATTTAATCATTGATTTTTAAAACTAAAGGAAAGCTCATTTTATACTTGTAATGTAATAAGGATTCCCAAAAATAACATAAATCTATAAAGAGAGTCCCGGAGTAGACAATAATTCCCCTCAAAAAGGTGTGATGAGTTCGACCTCCCATCCTCTCGACCAATGCAAATTCTTAAGCCTCATCAGTCCACAAGCTAATGAGCACCTACCTTTGCAATGTAGGTCCAAACGGATGTGGAATCATTGGATGTTTCCGGTTCTACGAACAAACCCGATAGAAACTGATCGGAACGTTTGAATCTCCCGTCCAGGAGGTCATCCCCGAAT
Organism: Viscum album; assembly: GCA_963277665.1. Classification (NCBI taxonomy): domain Eukaryota; kingdom Viridiplantae; phylum Streptophyta; class Magnoliopsida; order Santalales; family Viscaceae; genus Viscum; species Viscum album. The sequence goes on along the minus strand of OY728135.1, from coordinate 1,918,058,123 downwards.
TCCGTGCGAAACAAAAATGGTGAACCTGACGTGAATCCTTAACCACATTAAAATGATATTTTACCTATTTGTTAAAGCCCCTATTTAAAACTCAATAAGAGGGCTAACAAAAACAATCATTGACATATGTGCTAATCCAAAAGGATGAAGTGGATGAATTTTATCTTGATTACGTCTGTTCTATCAAACATGCACTCTTTTCCAAGATCTTCTGTATTTTCATAATGGCTGCTCTCAAATTCACATCTATGAATACTGCTGCTGCAAATACCACTGCTGCTATTCCTACTGGATCTTCATCCGCTCTGAGGATGACATCACTTACTCAGTGTCTTCAACGCTGGGTATCAAATGCGCTAGTTAAGGAGTACCGTCAACACGGTACGATTCCAACTATGGAGGCTGTCCGACAGGCCCTCCAAGTGAACAACTCAAACAGGTCGTCCAGACAACGACGACCAGTGATTAAGAGGCAGGCGGTGCTGACTACCATCTCCAACCTTTTCGGGTCGTTATCCCCGGAACGTAATTTCCATTCACTCCCTTACTCTGAGGAAGTGAATGAGCAGGTACCTTAGGGTCTTAATTCAAAAAGACAGGAGTCCTTCCCGAGAGCTCCCATCAACAATCACCACCAGACTCGTGCGGTAGTGCACCCTCAACATGAATAGGGTACCGACTCCAGGCATTCAGCACAGATTCCTCGAACCCGAGCAGGCAAGATAAACTGCCAGAGACGGAATCCAGTTAACAATGGGAAGGTTTTCATCCCTGCCATCTCCGGAGAAGTCCACCAACATAACTTGGTGGAAAATAACGAGCAGGCACACACACCTGTCCGTTTTAATTCCGCTGTCCAGCAGTCTCGTCTGGCAGCATCAAGACAATCCCGCCAGACAATTCCGGCGGAGTACTATAGGCAGGAACATACACCTTCTTATACATCACCAGTTAGTCAGCAGGCTCGTCTGACTACATATGATGGATCTCGTCAACCGCGTTTGGCGAAGTGTAATCAACAGGCAGATACACCTGCTAATACTAATCAAGCCTACCAACAATCTCGCTTGGTAGCGCACAGAGAAGTCAGTCGGAAAGCCCCGACGACAAACAGGAGGAAGACTCAACTCTCTGCCTCCACACTTGAGTGCTGTCAAGATTCACTGACAGGAAAAGGAGGACAGGAGTAGGAACATACACCTACTCCAAGCCCGGAATGGACGTATATCCCCGTTCCGGCGGCTGAAGTCACCAAACATATTTTATCAATGGTGAAAGAGCAGAAGAAAATTCCTGCTCATATTCTGGATGCTTTCCAGGATATCATAACAACTTCGGCATCATCTCAGGGAAAGACACATAAATCTATCCCTAGCAGTGGAGTGACACATCAACGATTCACTCCAGAACAGACACACACATCTGTTCCAGTCCAAGAGGGTTATGGGGCATACTCCCCCATATCATACGGACAACCAAGTCAGGCACATACACCTGATTTGAGTGGATATCGTCAGCCTAACCTGACCATCTTTCCTGATCAGGAACATACACCTGCTCAGAGTAACCACTTTCGTCAACAAGTGGTTTCCAAAGAAAGTAATAAGGCATCTATGAAAAAGATCTGCCCAGCACAGTCAGGAGATCAAAGGCCAATCTACAACAAGGCCTTGCTCGATGCTGGAGTTCTTGAAGCCCTCAGACATTTATCTGTTGGAATTCAAGATTCTACTCCCTCAGTTCCCGATAACGGGAACATTAATTCCAAAAGTCTTCAACAGACACTTTCTCATGAAGGCTTGCTTCGTGACAATTCGGTCAATCTTGAAGTTTCATCTTCATATAAGAGCCACAAGAACCCTCTGTGTGGTCAGAAGACCAAGGAGCAAGAGATCTCATCTATTGCTGTAACCCATTATGGTGGTCCTCTCCATGATGATGAACTTCGCTGCGAAAGTCCTCTCCGCATTAGTGATTCACATTGCCTGGAAAATACTCCAATGGACAATGTAGTGCCTAGAAATCCCTCTTATCTTGAGGCACTTGCAAATGCGAAACCAGTCATGTCTGATGCTTTATCGCTAGCAAGTGAAATACTTTCTCAATCAGAAGATATCCCAGGGTGTAGGTCATTCTCCGAACCACCCCTAAGTCATGCAACATCTAGTTTGATCAATGATTTGTCTACCAATATTGTTGAATCCGATGAAGCAACAAGGAAACACCAACTCTGGTCAAAACAGGTAGAAGAATCTTCATATAATGATAAAGAGGAAATGCTAAAAATGAGGAAAAAACTGGCAAAAGGTGAGGTACCAGTCATGTTTTGGCCATTGGCTGACTCCCAGTATGACATTCCAAAGATGTTGATAGAAGATGGAGTCCATGATATTCATCTCAACATTTGGAAAACTCTTTGTCAATTGAAGAAGAAGGTATTATCTTATGATGAATATGAAAATCATCTTAAGATAATATAAGGGCTACAACGTCAGATTGATTTGGCATCTCTATCAGTCTCTCGGTATCCGAAGGCTGAAAAGCAGCAGAGAACCCTTCAACGTTCATGCCTTGGCGCACTATGAAAATTGCGTCAGTTAATTGCCAATTCTCCATATGGTGTTCATATCAGAGGATGGGGTGTTCACGGAGCACTACATTTCACAGTGCTTTGCAGTCAGCAAAGCCCTCCGAAAATGGTCTCATGCAATGTTATTTCCCATGGCCAGCCACAGTCAATGGGCTTTGTTCATAATCAAAAGCTTTCTCAAGAACAAGATTCAACTAGTTCCTCTCAAAATCAAGCATATAGAGAATAATTTGTTAAATTGCTCCTACATCAAGCATGCGAAAATATTGCACAAGCCTCTCATATGGAGCAAACACGTCATCAAATGACAGAAGTTTCGGAAATCATCCAACGGTCTGTTAAACCAGGTGATTAAAGTGGATACAGGCTAATGCATCCAGCTAATTTCCGAACTAAGGTTCACAAGATCAAGAGAGATTTTAAAAAGATCTCAGACATAGCATCTCAAGAGACACCCCAGCTTGTCAGACTGGGGACTTCTCTAACCCAACCCTCAGATTCAAAAAATGGGATTCAAGGAATTGAGCAGAAACAGCAGGAACATCCCCAGTTCACAAGACTGGGGACTCTTTCAAATCATCAATCCCCTCCTCAGAGAATGTCCGTCTTTTCTCGATTAGGGAAGAATCCCCAAGAGGAACAAAGAGCCAAATTATCAGGAGGTTCCCTCCAAATTATAGCTCGGCAAGAAGTTCCTAAAGGATTGAATCAACAAAAGGCAATGTCTCATAAAAGATATGAAAGAAGACAATATCATAGAAATTTTGATAGAAGGGATGTGATGCATTATGCATCAATCAATGTCATCAATGCCATTGTTGCTAATCCACCAGAGGAGACTCACTCAGGGGACTGAGATGAAGAGCGTCCTGCTCAAGAAAATGTACGCACCGATACAAATGAAGAAGGTGTACGTACACGAAGTCAAAGGATTACTCAGAACCTAGGTAATCCACTTCCCCCCCTCCAATAGGTATCCAACAAAGGGAAGGGAAAGAATCATGTTACATATCATTCCTCCGGAGAAGGTCAATCACTCTCATTAGAGAAAAGGTTTGCACAACAGGAGGAAGAAGTGAAAGAATTAAGAAGGTTGAATGCAGAACTACTTCAGATTAGTCTTCTTCTTAAGAATGCTGAAGTCGTACAGCCGAAAGAATTTGTTGTAACTACTGATATGGATCAGGAATATCTTCATTTATCAGTACACCCTCAGAGGACTAATCCTATGGGTGAAATTCAACAACGGTTGGCAGCACTACCATTAGTTGCAGCACCAACCACCACATCTGTCCAAGCTCCATTCATTGCACCTACCCAAAACCAAGTTCAACCTGGTGTTTCTCAAAAGTTAATAACTACTATTGAGTCATTAACAGCTCGGTTAGAAACTATGGAAGGGAAACATGCGCAAGTTCAACCAGAAAAGAAAGTTTACCATGAATGGGTAGATTCAATTTCTCCTCCATCTAGTTTTGGAAACCCTATTTTCCCTACTTTCAATGGATTAGGAGACCCTGAACAACATTTTACGCATTACGAGTCTTGTTGTGATCCTATGATGGGAACTCCAGAGCAGCAAGAAGCAGTGAAACTCAGATGCTTCATGCAAACCTTTCAAGGACCAGCGTTTGTCTGGTATACAAGCTTGCAATCCTGGTCAATCATCGGATGGGAGGATCTTCGTCAAAAATTCCTTCTTCAATTCAACTCAACTTTGCAAAAAACGACAGTTTTCGATCTTACAAACTGCAAGCAAAGAGAGAATGAAAGAGTCTCTTATTTAATTGCTCGCTGGAAGGGATTAACGTATTCCCTGAGTTTAGCACTCCCTCGGGAAGAGTTGTTGCCAATATGTGTGGCAAATTTGCGTGACGAATTACTTACTCCATTGATCCATGTGATATACACAGGAGGGTTTCGAGACCTTACTTCAATCGCTCAGCAGATTGAATATTCCCTTATACAGGCTAAGGTTAAATCTCGTGTAATTCCATCAGCTCCAGGAAGGAGAATGGGTAAAGTAGAAACTGCTACAGTTATGCTTAAACAAGCACCTGTACCTATTTCTACTTCAAAACTTTCATCTTCTCGAAGGGCTCCACCTCCTAAACACCAACAAAAAGGCTGTTTCATCCAAATGATCAAAGAGATCAATGATGAAAACAATTTGATGATTTGAAGAATAAAACATACTCTTTCCGAAGTGAGCAAGTTCCTGGTTACTTCATTTCAGCTCTGGAAAATAATTTGGTTCAATTACCAGTGCCCAAGAGGCCAAACAAGGAAGGAGATGAAGACCGTCCCAATTATTGTCCCTTTCATCAAATGTTGGGGCATCCCATCCAGGAGTGTTTTGTCTTTAAAGACCTCCTGCAAAAGATGGTCGACTTGGGACAAGTCAAGTTGAAAGGTTCTTCGACTCAGGTAGCATGTGTTAATGCTACAGTTCCAGAGGAAGAAGGTGAATGGAAAGAAGTCAAAATCATAAATGCACAGAAGTATGATGATTGGATGGTCAGAAAGACAATCAATCGGACTCATGCCATTTTGCGAACACAATTAAAGAAACCAATTGTATCTTCTACCATGAATATTGCGGTAAAACCCTCTTTATCAGAGAAAAAATCCTCAAAGAAACGACGTAATTCAAAGAAGAAAGAGGAATCAGAGGAAGATGAGTATGTATCGAGGCCTAAGTTGTCATTGAATCTAGCAGATTTCATACCATCTACTTCAAATCCACGGGCACCGCCCCACCAAACGGCATAGCCTAAACAGGCTAATCAGGCGGAGTTTTTGTCAGACGAAGAGTTAATCTTCGGTTCTGTTAATATGATTCAATTAACAGATCCATATTCCAGTTTGGATGAGCCTGAATTCCCTGTATCAAATAAGGGAATCTGAGGAAGTTCTAGAGGTTCAGGATATAGGGGAAGACGTGGATCTTTCCGAAGCAACTACTCCAATTCTACCCCTACTAGCACTGTGTATGCAGCAGAAACTCGTGGTAGAGCCCTTCAGCGAGCTCAAAAAGAACAAGCAGGTTCTTCTGCTAATAGCCAACTCAGTCTTGGAACAGTTATTTTAGAAGACCGATTGAAGGTTCCATCTTCTTTATCTCATCAAGTAAATGGATCTAATCAGTCTAATCTTCCAAAACCAAGGATATTTCCAACTTCTATCCCAATACAAGATGCATCATCTTCCAAAACATCTGCTTCCAAGGTACCTGCAAAACCGCATATTCTTGTTGGGAAACGCAGACCTCTAGATCAAAAGTATGATATATTGAAACACTTGGCCCATGTACCAGCCAAGTTATCAATTTTGGATGCTTTGAATATGTCAAAAGATCTTTGGGAAGCATTCATCGAAGCTTTGTCAATTCCTCAGGAGTTTGAAGCTGAAATTGCTGCAGCTGAAGTCTATCACATAGAGAATAATCCTGCAGAATGCCATGCAGTGATATCTTCTACTGATAAAGATGAAGATGATATTGTGAATTGGCACATAAAACCTTTGTACTTATCTGGAAAAGTCAATGGTGTAGATATCCGAAGAGCTTTCATTGACAATGGTTCAGGAGTCAACCTCATGCCCATTCGTACACTTCGTCGATTGGGCCTCACAGAATCTGATTTATCTCCTTCTACCAAGATGTTACAAGGATATGATAAAAATGAACAAGAACCATTGGGTGAAGTTACACTCAGAACTCAGTTTGGAGATCTTGTATCCAATTCAGATTTCATGATTGTTGATCAAGACCCAGCTTTCAACATCTTGCTTGGGAGACCCTGGCTACATCAGTATGCAGCTATTCCTTCATCATACCATCAATGTCTCAAATACTGTTTCAATGGTCAAGTTGGAACATTGTATGGTGATAAGACCCCGTTCAAGATATGTGAGTCTCAATACATTGAGGCAGAATTTTATCACATAAAGGGAAGAGAAAAATCTACAATGAAGGAAATTACCAAAGTTAATGCTCCATATGGTTTGGAGAAAATTCCAATAAATCCATTTACACATGTGAGTACAGATTATGTGTTACCTATTAGTCAAATTGACAAAATAGGCCCAAATCAAAATACTCTTACGGAAAGATCCATAATGTCAATTATGACAATCGAGCCAGACAACATGGGAGAAATTGGTAACCTACTAAACAGTGATGAAAGCACAAGTGGTGACGTTTTCATTTCTTCTGCTGAAGTCCAACAAGTCTATACTTCACCAAACATGCCAGAAGAAGTTATAGCAACATCAGAGGTGAATAATGATGTCGATTATCAATCCATCATCTCCTCTTTATTTCCCAAAGAAGACCCTTTATCATCAAAAGGGTCGGAAATGGAAGCTTCTTCTTCAAAATGTGAAAATTTTGACATCTCTTATGATCATGAGAATTTCGTTTTATCATCTACTTTGCAAGTAGAAATGAAAGAAATAGCACGTGATGAAGAGGAAGAGGAATATATTAGAGATGATCCTCCAGGATTTGAAGAAGGTATCTCTACCATTGTGGATGAACTCAGAGAAGTAAATCTGGGTACATAGAAATATCCACGCCCTACTTTAATTAGTGCGGCCATAACCCTTGAAGAGAAAGAGATGTATATTTCTTCTCTAAAGCAAAATAAAGATATTTTTTCTTGGAATTATACAGAAATGCCTGGGCTTGATCCTGATGTTGCTACTCATCATTTCGGTTTACCAAAAGAACATCGAGGATTTAACCAAGCCGCGAGAAGAACACACCCAACTTATGCTTCCAAAATTGAAGCTGAAGTGGATAAGCTGATCAAAGCTAACTTCATAAGAGAAGTTCAGTATCCCAAGTGGTTGGATAATATTGTCCCTATAAAGAAAAAGAACAGACAAATTAGGGTTTGCATCGATTTTAGAGATCTTAATCGGTATTGTCCAAAAGATGATTTCCCAGTTCCGATTACAGAACTCTTAATTGATGCGACGACTGGCTATGAAGTACTTTCTTTCATGGATGGATATTCGGGATATAATCAGACCCGAATGGCCCCAGAAGATGAGGAATCTACAGCCTTCAGAGCTCCTCAAGGTGTGTTTTGTTACTAGGTGATGCCCTTTGGTTTAAAGAATGCAGGTGCAACATATCAACGTTCCATGCATCGTATCTTCAATCCTTTCTTAGGGAAGTTTGTTGAATTCTATGTAGACGATTTGGTGGTTAGATCCAAACAACATTCTAATCACTTGGCTGATTTGGAAGTCATATTCCACAAGCTTCGACAACATAATTTGAAGATGAACCCCTTAAAATGTGCTTTTGGGGTAACCTCAGGAAAATTCCTCGGCTTTGTTGTACGCCGTCGTGGTATTGAAGTCGATTCTGAGAAGACCAAATCAATCCTTGGTATGTCACCTCCTCAGAATTTGAAAGAATTAAGAGGAATTCAAGGACACTTAGCCTATATTCGGCGTTTCATTGCCAATTTGGCAGGCAAAAGTTTACCCTTTACCAAATTATTGAAGAAAAGAGTCACTTACCAGTGGACTGAAGAATGTCAAGAAGCATTTGATGTTATCATGAAATACCTCTGGAGTCCACCAGTACTCATGCCACCTGTTGAAGGTAGACCACTTATCCTCTATGTGACAGCTCTAGAGCGATCATTGGGTGCCTTTATCACTCAAAAGAATGATGTCGGGAATGGAAATAGCCTCTACTATCTCAGTAGAACTATGCTTGAAGCAGAAACCCAGTATTCAAGTATTGAGAAGTGCTGCCTGGCATTAATCTTTGCAGTTCAGAAACTGAGACACTACCTGCAACATCACGAGGTCCAATTGGTATCTCGCAATAATCCGCTCAAATTCATCCTTAGTCGTCCAATGCTTACAGGACATCTAGCAAGGTGGGCAGTTATTTCGCAGCAGTTCGACATTCAGTATGTGTTTCAAAAGGCAATAAAGGGCCATGCTCTGGCTGATTTCCTGGCTGAACATCCTTCAGTGGAAGACAAATCTTCAGATATTGAACTCCCTGATGAGGAAGTTTTCTCTATTCAAGAGAATCCTCAAACATGGGAAATGTATTTTGATGGTGCTTCCAGAAGTCCAACAGGGAAGAAAAAGGAAAATCCTAAATTCAACCAAGTTGGTTTAGGAATTGTGCTCATTTCTCCAGATAAGGCAGTGTTACCTTATTCCTTTTTATTGTGGTAAGGTGGTACCAATAATGAAGCTGAATACCAAGCTCTCATCACAGGCTTGGAGTTAGCACTTCAAGCACAAGTGAATCACTTAAAGGTGAAAGGTGATTCAGACCTGGTAATCAAACAAGTCAATGGGGATTATGCCATCAGAAAAGAAGAATTAATCCCTTTGTATGATTACGCCAGAGAGTTAATGGCGGAATTCCCTTCAGAACCGACATTTTCTTATGTCCCGAGATCACAAAATGCTCAAGCTGATGCACTGGCTAATATAGCCACAGCTTTAGCAGATCCAAATCGGGACAAGACAACCATCAGTATTGCCCATTGTCGTGCAATTTCACCTTATGTTCAAGCCAGAACAGAGGAAATTAATGAAATTAGTCCCATTCCTGAACCGTATGGTCATTTTACAGGATGGATGTCACCTATCATGGAATACCTTCAAAATGGAACACTTCCACCTGATAGAGCCGAGAAAGAACAAATCTGGAGACGTGTGGTCAATTTTACTCTTTATGATGGCCCAAACCACCTAGAGAAAATTCTCTACAAACGTGGTTTTGATGGAGTTCTCTTCAGATGCATTGATGGTGAAGAGACAACGGCTGTCATGAAAGAAGTGCATGCCGGAGTCTGTGGTGCCCACGAGTCTGGACATAGATTGTCTGATCAAATTTGAAGGCGTGGATACTTTTGGCCTTCAATGATACAAGATTGTGTTGATTTCACAAAGAAGTGTCATTCATGTCAAGTACATGCCAACATCATTCATCAACCTCCAGAGATTCTTCATACAGCTAAATACTCGTGGCCATTTGCCACATGGGGAATGGATGTGGTGGGACCTTACCCTTCAGCTACGGCCAAGAAGTTTAAGTACATTCTTACTGCTACTGATTTCTTTTCCAAATGGGCAGAGGCAGTACCTCTCAAAGAAGTTAGTTCTAAATGCATTGTTAGCTTCATCAAGTCTAACATCATTTCTAGATTTGGTGTCCCTCATACTACATTGACGGATAACGGCACCAACTTCTGTTCTTCTGAGGTGAAGAAATTTTATCAAGAATACAACATTAAATCCAACCATTCATCTTGGTATCATTCGGCGGCCAATGGACAAATAGAAGCCTTTAACATGACTCTTTCAAATATACTGCAAAAGATGGTGGATAAAGATAAGAGGTCATGTCCTGATAAACTCTTTCATGCTTTATGGGCTTATCGGACTACCACCTGTAATGCAATGCGGTCAACTCCATATTCGTTGGTATATGGAACAGAAGCAGTCTTCCCAATTCAAGTTCAATTGCCCTCACTCAGAGTAGCCATTTGTGATCAGTTATCTACAGATGAGCAATCCCAAAAGCGATTGAATGAATTGGAATGGTTAGATGAGAAATGATTGTGCACTTTGCACCACTTGGAAATCTATCAGAATCGAATAGCATGAGCTTTTAACAAAAAAGTTAATCTTCGTTCATTCAATCCAGGAGAATTGGTATTGGTTCTCAGAACACTGATGATACCAGGAAAGAAGCCTCCCAAGCTTGAACCAAAATGGGAAGGACCTTATTAAATATATAAGGTCTACTCCAATGGAGCTTATTCATTAATCTCAATGGATGGAGAACTCATCACGACTCCAACCAATGCTAGATTTCTGAAGAAATATTTTGTATAAACACAAAATATGGTCCCCAGAACGAAGATTCTTAAAATTGGTTCATACAGAAATGGTCCTGTATGACCTTAAAATAAAACTTCATCCAACATGAAGTTAAATTGTAGAAAAGAAGATGTCCCCGTGACATGACACTAAACCGTGCGGCACCAGTTCGTCCTTGCTATATGACGTTAAACTATACAGCAATGGTCCAGTATGACCTTAAACTACAACTTCGTCCAACATGACGTTAAACTGTAGAAAAGAATATGTCCCCGTGACATGACACTAAACTGTGCGGCACCCATTCGTCCTTTCTATATGACGTTAAACCATACAGCAATGGTCTAGTATGACCTTAAACTGCAACTATGTCCAACATGACATTAAACTGTAGGAAAGTCCCTTACGTCCGAAAATACGTTAAACTACATAAGTGCTTAAAAGTCCAGTATGACTTTAAACTGCATCATCCACGGTCTATACAAATGACCTTAAACTATTTTCACTTTCGTCCAACAAGACATTAAACTGTAGAAAAGAAGATGTCCCCGCAACATGACACTAAACTATACAGCACCATTTCGTCCTTTCTATATGACGTTAAACTATACAGCAACCGTCCAGTATGACCTTAAACTGCAACTTCGTCCCACACGACGTTAAACTGTGAAAAAGTTCCCTAAACTGTCCAGTATGACCTTAAACTGCATCATCCCTGGTCCATGCATATGACCATAAACTATTTGCAAGTCCCTTATGTCTAGAAAGACATTAAACTGTGACGTCCTAACTACATGAAGCTAAACTGTATAAAATTCCCTTACATCCGGAAAGACGTTAAACTACATAAAAAATCCCCAATGCGTCCAACATGATGTTAAAATGGTGCATTCTTTTGTCCACACTGCATGACATTAAACTGCACAGTCCCCCTTTAGTCCAATATGACGTTAAACTGTATTGTCCCCATCGTCCTAACTACATTACGCTAAACTATACAGAAAATCCTTGATATGTCCTACATGACATTAAACTGTATTTTATCCCTGCTACATGACACTAAACTGTGCAGCACCAATAGTCCTAACTGCAAGACTTTAAACTGCATAGTCCCTTTATATGTCCTACATGACATTAAACTGTGCATCGTTAAGGTTGTTGTTACCTCTTGTTTCTCACACCCAGTATGACTCACGCGATCTTAGAGAAAACCTCAACCGCAACACTCCCTTTTTGGGCCTCTAACCATGTATAAGTCCCAACAACATTTTTATTATATCGTTGTCCCCAAGAACAACTTGATCATTAATTCATTCTTTAATTGAACTACACGGACTTTGATCCTTTCCCTCCAGGCTGGGTATGTAGGCAACCTCCCAGGGTTCAAACCCCAAAAAAACAATCTCTTCACATCGGTTCACCACCACCTCATATGATGTTGATTCGTGAAACCACCCCTAGAATCAATATCTTTACATTGATTCACTTTTGTCCTTGTTATATGACGTTAAAATATGCAACACTTTTGTCCGGTACAACAATAAACTACAATACTCTTTGATTTCCTCATTTGAGAGATAATTACTATTGACATTGATTTTTCAATTATAATTTATTTCAAAAGACTACGTGCATACATGGAAATGCCTAAACTTTTTAGCTTGGGTTAAACCATCATTGTACTAAAGTCCCCTTTCACCCTTCACATGTACGAACCAAATTTGTACAAAGTGTAGTTGTAGAACTACGTGGGCTTGATTCCCATCCTTATGGGATACGTAGGAACGTTCGAATATCCCTCGAATTCAGCCCCATGTCTTTTGGGCCTAACACCAAATTTCACTTTCAGTCCCTTGGCTGAAAAGTCCTCATGAAAACACACACTGTGTATTCATTATTATGGTCCGAATTCTATGACCCTAAACTAAGATCTCTCATACTTTCGTCCTGCACGATGTTAAACTTTATTTCAAGATCTATGTATGGCTTGATTCTCATTCTTATGAGATACGTAGTGAAGTCCAAAAATTCAACTCAGGACCCAGCCACAACATGATTATGGTTATCATTAACCTATGTATCTCTATATACATTGGACAATACCCATCTTTATGTGTTATAATCCTAACTTTAAATATTTTCAGATCTTCATAACCCTTTTCATGACTTCTAGTCACAAAAATGTCAAACTTCTAAGAATTATTTTTCTTTACTATGCAGCATGTGCCCATAGGTGGCCTTGCATAAACAGTCCACATAACAGACTTGTCAGCCGAACGATGCTATTTATTTGACCCTGCAGCCAATGCCCTTAGGTGGCCCTTCATATATCAACCCCCTAACGGGTTTGTTAAATAATGGTAACTTCATTCTTGGGAAGAATGCCTCTTTTGTCCTTATTTGTCTTAAACGACAGTATGTAGGGATCCACAAAAAATAGCCATCCTTAACATATTTGTCCCATATCCTTTTTCACGATCTGAATGTATTCAAGTCTATGGTTTATTCATCTTCCCTACGTTTGGGTCAAACCTTCGTAGGAGTGATATTCATCCAGTTCTTCGATAATCTTGTCTGAAAATATCTTCTCCATATTCAAGTACCTCTTTCCATACAACAAACTCTATACTTTAGAAAATTTGAATCTCCATAAACTTTCACTGGCTTTTAGCACTAGGAAAGTAAATTTCTGAGAGTTCTTTCGCCTGACTATGCAGCACGTGCCCATAGGTGGCCTTGCATAAACAGTCCACATAATAGACTTGTCAGTCGAAAGATGCTATTTATTTGACCATGCAGCCAATGCCCTTAGGTGGCCCTGCATAATTCGACCCCCTAATGGGTTTTGTTAAATAATAGTAACTTCATTCTTGGAAACTACTTCTTCTGATGCCTTTTAGCTCTTTTTCATATCATTTCACAGATTCAAATATTCTTAATCCATAGTTTACATTTTTTTCTCCCTCATACTTGAGTATGGTAATATGTTTTCAGATAAATTGTCAAAGAATTGAATCAATTTTAATCCATTTTGGTCAAAGCTATTTCGACCTTAAACATTAGCCCCTTTATGTCCGGCATGCATGACTTTAAACTGCCCACAAAAGACAAAGGAACTCTGAATAAAAGTCAAGTTCCAGCTCACTAAATATACATTTTTTGTATGATTTAGGTAATATTGAGCAATTAAAAGGTTCAAAGTTTGTAGGGTTATTTGTAATAATCCTAGTAAAAATCAAACTATGCTTACTAAGCCCATTGGCTTAAGTAAATTTGAAGCAGGTAGTGAAAGAATGCAGGTACAAATGATTAAAGATGAAAGTGTTTTTCATTGATACACAAGAGTTAGAAGGACATACACAGACTGGAGTCTCTTCTCTTTTTCAAGAATTACAAGAGGCTTTCAACATAACACTTCATTTGATTTACGACATCCCGAACTTCATCAGCAACCACCTGGAATTCATTCATTCAACTGGATACAATAAGAGATGCAGTGATACCAGCTCTTCATGGAACAATTGTAAAAGGATGTTCTTGAGTGCGGTTTGAGAAAATTTTCTGCTGATCAAACAATGACTCTGTTTCTGTCCAAGAGACTTGGAAGATGGATACATAGATTTGATAATGGAGCATTGGATGTAAAGAGCCATTTAGAGAGAGTACTCTTTTCAGATATTGCTCTAACACCATGTTTGTCTTCTCTCCACCAACCGGTAGTGGAAAACATTTCAGCCAATGGGTTTTCCATTTTCATATCTGCATGGAAAGGAAATGGAGGAAGAATTTGAAAGTTCACACCATTGTTGTTGCTCTTAATGCACAGCATAACCGAAATGAAGCAGTAGCAGCGCAGCTGCATTTCAGGTGTATAGTTCTTTGCATCTGGAACATTGACTCCTTACAGGTGACCATGACCACATAGAGACAGGTAGATGCTCTGTGGAAAGTTAAGATGATATTTCTTCAAGTACTTATACAAATCTGGGAAAGTGCTGTCGCATATATCATAGTAATCGTGGCCAATGAGGTTCATCATGTCATCAATCCGCTTGCTAGCCAGTTCATCAGTCGTTCCAATTCCCTTGGGAACCACTGAATCTGCACAAAAGATGAATAAACTAACTCTTAAATAGGTTTATTTTTCATAAAATTTGTGAAGAAATTTGAAAAAATGGCTAAGGCATTAAGGCGTGCAAGTCTAAACAATGTCGCGCATGTATTCGTGTGCCGTGCTAGTTTTTGACGCGCAAGTATAAACCGCGCAAGTACAGATACCTTTACAGTAGCGCGACATCAAGTAAAACACTAGAAAACAGAGCAACCTGCGTGACAAAGGTGACCTGTGCGGTGAGAGCTCGAAGGTATGAAGTCCGGAAATCCGGATGCTTGTACGGAGGTGAGGCCATGTATTTATAGGCAAGGAGGCCTATCTGCGCGCCATACTCAGTGCGCTCAAGGCCTGCACGGAGAGAACTTGCGCGCCGCCCTCTGTGCCCTGAAGACTTGCGCGCCCCCTTTTCTTTTGGATGTATTCGATTTCCTCAGATTCAAATCCTCATTTCTCTCCGGATCCAACTCTGAGGGGGGACTTTTGTTGACGCTCCTTTCGTCACAGAATCTAAAGATCCGAAACGGGGAATATCTGAACTCAAAGTGATTCAACCTTTGAAGAAAATATCAAAAATCGACAAATGCATGAACAAAGGATCAACAGAAACTGCACCACGCAAGTTATATCACTGCCGCGCAAGCCCACTTGCGCGACGCACTTGGTCGCGCAAGTGACTTGTGAGACCTAAGTGATAACTTCCTGGTAACCGCCTAGGGTCTTCTCAAAGCTTCTGGAACACTTCTAAGGTAATTTCTTACCTAGAACGGAAGATCTAAAGAGAAGAAGGAAGGCTTAATTGTTGAAACTCATCAACACTTGCGCGCCTGAGTGGTCAGCCCTTAAGGGAAGTGACCACACTTGCGCGCCTCCTTATTCCTTCAATAGAACTTGCACGTCCCTTTTCTAGAAGAACCTCGAGATGATTCTAAAGGGTTTAATAAAGAGTCTCTCAGGTATTTCAATGCTGGTTGAAAATCGTGCAAGTACACCATGTGTCGCGCAGGTATACCTGCACGACCAATACTTGCGCGCCCATGCAGTACTTGCGCGCCTTCCAAGACTTGTGCGCCCCTTCCTTTTTGGGTGCCTTTCTTACCCATTTTACCCCTCTTAAGCCATTTCACCTTTCCTATTCAAGATTCGGTCTTCAAGATACTCTTCAAAGCCATTTATGGCATGATTTCTTGATTTGACTTCCTTATTTGAAAGGAATTCTGTGGAATATCTCTCAAAACATAGTGATTTATACATCTTTATGTCACCAAAGATTGAGAGTTCATTCATTCAACCTCTTCCTTTAAGATGAGAGAATCTTTAACCTGGGTCTCCTTTTCAGGAATAATCCCCAGTTATAAGTCCTTTAATCTGGGCATCTTCCTCAGGAGTAAGCCCCAAATTCTTAAAGTTCCCAAACTTGGGCATCCTCCTCATGAGTAAGCCCCAAACCTTAATTCCTTAACTTGGGCATCCTCCTTAGGAGTAATCCCCAATCATAATCCTTTAATATGGGCATCCTTCTTAGGAGTAAGCCCTATGTCCTCTAATTTTTGGGCATCCTTTTTAGGAGTAAGCCCCAATCTCAAATATGGGCATCCTTCTTAGGAGTAAGCCTCGAGTCCCTTAATTTGGACATCCTCCTCAGGAGTAAGCCCCAAACCTTAATCCCTAACCTGGGTCTCCTTTTCAGGAATAAGTCCCAGTTATAATCATGGGATTCCTTTTCAAGAGTAAGCCCCAAGTCCCCTAACCTGGGCCTCCTTTTCAGGAATAAGTCCGAGTCATAAATTTTGGGCTTCCTTTTCAGGAGTAAGCCCCAAGTCCCTTAATTTCTCTTAACCAGTCCTAATTTACCCTTGATTTGGGTTTCCTTTTCAGGAGTAAAACCCAATCATAAGTACCCTCCTAACTTTGGCATCCTCCTTAGGAGTAAGCCCCCAGATTAGAGTATTCAAATCTCCATGAAGCACATATACCTTTATGGACCCTGTTCATGGATTTTCTCCCTAAAGTAAATCCTATCCTTCATTTATCTGGGCAGTCATACATACATAAGCCCCAAACCATTTCTTATGATTGCATCTTTCATGGCACAATTGTCTAATTTTTACAAATACCTCTAGTTTCTCACACCGAGCATGACTCACGTGAGCTTAGAGTGTAAAAGTAATTATGACATCCTTCTCTGAGCCATCAATCATAAATGGCATACTCCCTTACTCGAACTACGTGGGTTCTGATTCCTTTCCCAAAACAAAGGATATGTAGGTAGCCCATTTGCAGGTTCGATCCCAACTCTGAAATAATTCATGTCCTTCTGAATGAAAATAAACTTCAAGTGCCCCACTGAGTGGCTTTAAAAGTAGCCTGGTCATCATAATGACCAAGATACTTTTATAAATGTTTCAAAGGATACCATTGACCAAGAATCTCTATATAGATACAGATGATTCTCTATTGATGAAGAACCTCGAATACATATAAAAGATTCTCTAAATTTCTTACATATTTAATCATTGATTGTTATAACTAAAGGAAATCTCATTTTATACTTGGTAATGTAATAAGGATTCACGAACATAACTTAAATCTATAAAGAGAGTCCCGGAGTAGACAATAATTCCTCTCAAAAAGGTGTGATGAGTCCGACCTCCCATCCTCTCAACCAATGCAAATTCCTAAGCCTCATCAGTCCACAAGCTAATGAGCGCCTACCTTTGGAAAGTAGGTCCAAACGGATGTGGAATCATTGGATGTTTCCGGTTCTACGAACAAACCCTCTAGAAACCGATCAGAATGTTTGAATCTCCCGTCCAGGAGGTCATCCCCGAATTCCGTGCGAAAAAATATGGGTAGCAGATTCTAGTCAAATGAATTCTGTGGGATAGCTGGTTTAGTCCTCTCTCTTAAAGGGAAGACCGTTGTTCAAATCTCAGTAATTTTCTTTTCCAGATATTTGAGTATTATTAATATATGTAAATAACCATATATAGATATAAATAATATTCTAGTAGCGTAGTTGGTAACCTGTGGTTGGCCTTTGCAGTAGGTCGCGTGTTTGAAACTACGTATCCATTTTTTAGATAACATGATTTATATTAATATATTAAAATAAACGTGTATATATATAATAATAGGATGATCAACTGAGTTTGTCAAGTGATACATCCGCCGGTGCTGTGTGAGGCATGGGTTCAAATTCCCCCAGGTGCAATTTTTGAATTTCTTTCCTATGGTATGAAATCTGCGAATACATTGTGTACATCGGTGTGCCACGTTGTGCCAGACAGTGCAGTTCTGTGCCCACAGTTTAACAAAACTGTGGGTATACATTTACCGCTCTATTGTGATGCCTTTCTAGCCCACGGTTCCCAAAACCCTGGGTATAGCCTATACCCACAGTTTTGGGGTCTATATCCATAGTTTTGAACCGTGGGTATAGCCCGTTTTTCTACTAGTGCTGAGTGATACCGAGATTCTAATGTAAGAATGCATTGGAGGGAATCTTGAACCCCAATCGTTTCCTTTGACTCGACTGCCAAACAAATGTTTTTTTGGGATCAGCTAATGAACTAATGTGGTGGTCGTGTCCTTGTTCTAATGTCTCACATGTAAACATGGAGTATGAAAAACATTGAGTTAGTTTCTTGGACTCCATATAAATTATTCTTAAGTTTTCCTATAAATTTTATTAGGCTTAGATGTGATTTTTAAAGGGTAATTATTGCAGTGGTCTAGATCTGGGTTACCCCTTTCTTGTGCTGAGACTTGATAGTTTAAATGGTTAGGTGATGGTTTGATCAAGGAATGTCACCAAAATTTAGGTATGGACTTCAGCGAATGTGATCATAGTGAACACATGATTCCATGGGAAAGAGAAATATAGATCAGGATGTAGTACACTGACCATATAATCCAAGCATTTGAGAATGGTTAGTCAGAGTGGATTAATATTTTTTTATCTTAATGAACACAATTAGTGAGGAAACTGGTTTACAGCATATTGACATGTTAAATTGGGTTTGGTGTAAATATTGGATTTCACTTTTGAGGAAATCTCGCAAGACTATTTTCAGCAGGTTCTATAAAGATTTGACCATTTATTTCTGATGTGGTCCCTGATATTACTTCATAAATATTGGGGTTTTCCCAGTTAAATAGATCAATACAGGGGTATCCCTAGAAAGATTAAGGGATGTTTTGTGAGGAAAGTCAAATGATAGAGGTACCCTTGGTCAAAATTGTCCCCCTATTAATGTAAAAACCAATGCTGGGGATCATCACCATCCGAATGTTTAATGAGAAAATGGTGTGATTGTATCTCCATCCAAATGGGCTTGGGTAAGCACTGATTCAATGTTTTTTCGGAAATGACCATTGGCCTAAGTTTCTATGGCTTATGTTTCATATGATTGTGTAATTATTTGAGGTTAGTTGGGATTTACGGAATAAAACACAAAAATTTAAATAAGACTTCACAACCATTGTAGTTCAAGTGATGTTTTTACTATCCCACAATTCTTCTCAGGGAAGAGATGTTCTAAGGTGGGAGGTTTTAATAACCCATGTTTTTTATCCGAGGTATGATTCTAAGGGAATTTTAATTTTTACGTTTATTGGACATGTCATTCTTTGAACCGAGATTCAGAACATAATTACAACAGATGGAACACTATAATGTGATTTTTTTTGTTGTGGTTCAAGGATCGTGGGGTGTACCAGTTGTTCTGTCACATTTAAAGATAATTAGGCTCCAAAACATCAAGTCAGGAGAAAATTATAGGGTCACATGGATTGTCTGAAACTGTGGGGCCGTCAATGGAAAACTGTGTTGCTGCAGTAGGTGATTAGATGTGAATCTCACAGAAAGTGCATAGTTTACCCAAACCATAATATTAAACTTCATATTTAGTTCCACGTTGGTAGTATTCTTGCATGACTCCTCACATGGTTTGGGCATTGTTAGGGAATACCATGTGGGACAACCGTGCGATGTGGGGTTCTTAATCCATGAGTTCCACACGATTGGTGGTCAATTTGGAAAACTATGTGACCGAACTATTATATTTTGTTATAAGGGTGATGTTTCCCTTTTCCCCTTAATGTGTTTTACTCCTCATTCTACATTTCTTTATTCTACCTCCATCATGTGTCTCCTCTTCTTTTGGCATCATGGGTTCCTACAACTCCTTATACTAGGGATGATGATATATCCTCCGTCTAAAGTCTAAATTGAATTTTGACGGACTCTATGGATTCCTCATGGAAATATCTATGTTCCTTTTGGAAATGTCTTCATTTAATCTCATATTGACCGAGTTGTCATGCTGCAAGCTCATTTACCATATTTTCTGGGCAGATGTCCATTTCTAAGGTTTCTTCAAATCTAAACCAAATCAATTCTTGATATTGGTTGAGTGAAGCATCCACGATATATCGTATGTGGTCTATATATTTTCAGTGAATTTATTTTTAATTATAAACGTTTTTATTGTGCATCACATTGGAGTTTTCTACACATTTTCTTAAAATTGAGTTCTTCATTTTAAATTGATATATGCACCCGGTATTACTCTCGTTGAACCTTTTTCTATAAATTGAGGAGTACAACCTCGATCACAAACACCCCTCTAGTGTTGTAGAATAAATTTTAGTTTTTAATTAAATTAATAAAATTCTTGAAATTCCTCAAAAGAATTCAGCTTGGATAAATAACATAATTTATCCAAGTAGGAAATTTCCTAGATGATAATAGGGTCTCCTAAATTCCATGTTTAACCTTATAATTTCATTTCCTATTATGGTAGATTTTTAAAATATTATTTTGATGAGTTGAGTTTAGTTTCTTGAATGTGATTATTTAATTATAATAAATTAATTATTTATAAATAATTTCATGTTAATATAATAAAACCCCTCGAATGAGTTGTACTGTCTTAAAATTTTAGAAGTGGTGATTTGTGTGTTAAATATTGATAGAAATTATTGCATTAGTGATTACCAATGCCAACTTTTGTGCATTTTTAGACATATGAAATGTTATTTTCGTGACTTTTCCCACCTATATGTTATAATTATTAATGGACCAAGATCCACCTAAGGGATTAAATTACTTAGCAAAGAGAATTTATTATATAGTTAATTATCTTATTTGAATATAGAACCTTCTAAGTTCTCTTTGAGCATTGTAAAATGAATTGCCTTATTTTGTAAAATTAATTACCATCTAAAATGAATTTACATGGGACCCACTGGTCCAACCACCAGTTTTGTGGTTAGTCGAGCTGGGATGTGACACCATGATATTGATGGGGTTCGTAACCACCTCACACAAAGCATCATCTACACTTTTCATCACCTCCCACTAAGAAACTGCATTGGATAACAACTATGGATAAATCATTGATCCACCAATGGCCAAAATTTCTCT
Organism: Viscum album; assembly: GCA_963277665.1. Taxonomy (NCBI): domain Eukaryota; kingdom Viridiplantae; phylum Streptophyta; class Magnoliopsida; order Santalales; family Viscaceae; genus Viscum; species Viscum album. The sequence goes on along the minus strand of OY728135.1, from coordinate 1,918,037,120 downwards.
TATATTCCTTAAACTCTAGTGTTAAACTCTAACCAATAAATCTCGGACTCAGAAAATGCTTACATATAAAACACGATCAATATTGTCGAATCTCTAGTGAAATAATAGGACAAGGATAGAAACATAAATAATGGAGGGAATAAATAAAGTAAAATTAAAGGTAGTGATAAATAATGGATTTTTCAATTCCCAACCATTGATAGTGGTTTGAAAAATTCCTAAAACAGATAGTGGAAATGAAAAATATTTAATTTTAGGCCAATTTAGTGAAAATGTGTAAATTAAAAGGGCTATGATTTGACAGATAATCCAATGATAATTTTACAAGGACTATACCATAGATAATAGAGAAATATAGAAATAAAAAATCCATACCTTGATTTAGAATCTTCATCACTTCGATCCCTTATTGATGATAGGGTTCTGTTAATCATCACAACATGATCTAATCGTCATTCCCATGATATATTTTTAATGCCACCAAAATTAAATCTCTTCCCTATTTCTCCAACGACCTAGGGTTAGGTATTTGAAAGTGGTGGATAAAATTCTAGATAATACATAAAGAGGAATTTATAAGAGAATTTAGTGTTTATACCACCCAAAATTCATATTAAAATAAAAATAATAAAATAAATGACAGTAGTGATTGTCTATCATAGAAAACCTAGGTAAAAAATAAACTTACCCAATCCCAAGAGTAAAACCCCCATTATTTATGTAACATTTGAATTAATTTTTACATTTTTTACATTCTTTAATAGATATAATCATCTCATCATAAATGTGCATGCTTTGACAAAAAATAATATATCACTTTTAAAATATTGTTATTAAAGCCCACACAATGCTCAAAACCCCACTTATTCTCATAAATTCACCCGAAAATATCATTTATTTTTTTTAAATGTTCATGTTTGAATACATGGGTCACTTCATTACTCTCTCAGAATACTAGATCAATATTTATTTAATAAATTAATATTTAGAATCCCTTAAAATGAAACTTCCCTAGAAAATTACTAAAACATAGATTGGGGAAAAACAAAATATCCTATGATCAATGAAACCATATGAATTGTTTTTCTGGAGTTGATTACCAGATTAAATTTACCATTTTACCCATAATGAGGTCCCAATATTCTAAAAATTGGAAAACTAAGCTATTTATTGTCTAGGTAAATCTAGGTCACTACAACCTCCTTTATATTCAACCTTTTTATTCCCAATAAAGAAACAGTTGGAGATTTTGAATATTAAATATCATGAAACAAACCAATGTTGAAAACGACACATAATCCCATCTTTTTCAAATTTCATTTCACTTATCAAACTCAGTACGCCATTGACTATGATGAAAATATCCTCTTTCATAAAAAAATATACCTAAAATATACTATAATGAAATAGGACTTAAGTGAAGTCATTTTCCTATTAAATATGGTTTCCACCCTACCTCAACAACCAAAAACCATTCCTATCACCACGTGGGACTAAATGATTCCTGAAAAATCTAACATTTATCTGAGAAGGTTCATTGACATGGTTTAATCTAGATGAGTTTCTTCACTCCCAAAAATTAAACAGAATTGTAGAATGTTGTTGTATAAGATATAATTTTCTACGCCAAACCACAACACTATGAACATTACTTAATTATACACCATCATTATAAAAGATTCAATGCCTCCTTCTATTCAGAATCTACATCATATCCTCTTACATATCTTGCTAAACAAGATGATGAACCATTATCACTAGCTTATATAAAAAGAGAAACATGTTCCCTATTTAGAAAAAATTACTCATATGTCTATTAGAATTCTTTTATTGGAAATAAGATCTCTAAAAGTTTCACACTTACTTCTGAAGATAACTGGGTTGTCTACTTATGAACCATTCACAAGAGTTTCTGAGAACCACATTGAGAATAATACCAACCTCATCTAATGAATCAATATCACACCACTTCCCTTTGAGTAGATGAATCTACCACAATTCAATGTGTATAGTAATGACAAGTTATTTGACTGTATTCCATTGGATCCAGACTCCATAATAACACACACCAAACTAGATTGATGAAAATACAAAACATAAGAGAAACCCACTTTCTCAATCACATAACATGAAATTCCATGAGACAATTATCCCCACAAATATCCATTGAAAATAACAAAATATTAGTTATTCACTAATATTGAGGTTTCATGACAAAATTTGAGAGGATCAGCTAAGGATGAGCGTAAAATTTAAGGGGTGAATTAGTGTTGATGATTTTTAAATATTTTTTTTACTTTTTATCTATTTCTTAATTTTACCTCTTCCACTAGATAAATTGAATGAGTCTACTATTTTCTCTTCTCAATTTTATCTTCACACAAAAAAATCCAAATTACACACACAAAAAGGACACAATGATATAGAAGGTTCAAATTTGAAAACAAAATTATAGTCATTATTGTGAAATTGATTCATTCAATATCACACTACACACTAGAATCACATGTGAGCAATAAATGTTGATGGATTGTCCTTGAAACTCAGGATTTCATTATATTATCCTAATAGTGATTTGGTGAGCCCTTTAATTAGGTTAATCCTACACCTTAATAAGGATAATATAGTGTAACAACCAATGAATCTATCACCAAGTAGAACAAAACATTATATTTATGGGTTTCCTAGGTCTTATTACTCTTCTCTTACATGACAACAACCTGAAAGAAAAACATTATTAATATTATTTCATATTTTTCCAAAACAATTCAACCTCATTTTTCATAGCCTCATATATTATATTATTATACTTCTTCATATATTTTATTTCTTTATATATAATTATAATATTGGTAAAAATCTAGGATACACAACCTCACTATAATTTTACCACTTTTTCTAGTATTATTCTACTTTAGTGCATAAGAAGACTTAACCGATTCTCCTTTTCTGAATTTAATAAGAAAGGATTCTTCAATTTTTTTATTTTTTTAATATCTATCCTTTATTTTCTTAGAAACATAATATTTTCTCTAGTGCAGATTAGTATTAGGATACTCTTTTATCTCTTCACACATAATTATTCTCTCTGGAATAATAGTTTTGAACACTTTTCTTCCTTAACATGAAACAACATACATATGGATTTGGAATAATACAATAATTTTTTTTTCTTCTTAATCTCTTATTTCTCAAATTTTTTTATTTAAAATTACATGGTAATACGTTAATTCAAATCTCAATATATTCCTACAATTCAAAATAACCTAGAATATCAAATCATGAATTTCTGGTTGCACCTCTTTCACAACTACTTGTAACTACATATAATATATATAGTGAATATCATGGGAATACTTATTTCATTATCCTTGAGTTATTACTATCCCCTATATGATAAATTTCATGGATTTATAACTATATATAAATATATTCTTGCATATAAAAACATTTTTTTGTGGCTTTATCATTTGTGGTGCAAATCTTCCTACAAATATTTCGTTTACAACCTAAATCATGATACAACTAATCATGAATATTATTTTTAAGATATAATTACCTAATATCACTAAGATTAAACATTATTTTGGATAATATAATTCTAAAAAAAATCAGGAAGAAAATAATTTGAAAAAATGCTACGTCTAAATGACTTATGAAACATAAAATGCTTATATTGTTAGGCTGGGGGAATTTTTCATAGGAGGATTAGGCATAAAATAAATAAATAAAAAATATATTAGAGAAATACCATTTTAATAAAGTAATATATAATTACTTAGGGTTTAATGATCCAATATTCAAATATTCACTATGGAATAGAATACATCAAAATTTCATACATCAGAAAATATCATAGTGGACTACACTTTTTAAAATAACCTCCAATGAAAAAAAAATTCATTAAATTTTTTTGAACCAAGATAAAAATTATAATTATGTTTATATCAATAAATATCTATTCAATAGGATTTGATATATTTTTTGAACCATAATTACACAAATGAAACAAGTTTTGAATTACCTTTACATAACTTCAAGTAGAAATTAAATAATTTAATTTTACACTTATGTAGCTATGATAGTTTCTAAGACACCCTTATGTAGATGAATTTTACCTTTATGAATATTTTAAGGAACATTATTCGACTGAATAATTGTTTTTTATGCTGATATATTATCATTTAAATTGACCTTTACACAACCTGAAGGATTTTTGAGATACCATTATGAAAGTCATTGAAATCTTGAGTTACCTTTATTCATGAATCAACTAGTATTTGTGTAGCAAGAAAAATATATAGATTTTATTTACACAACACTATATTTTGAAATATTTTATCTCTATAATTTCATAATTCTTCCTCTATCTAAAAACATCATTATAACCTAACCATGATAAAAAAGTATTTTCCTTACAGTTCAATTTATAATGAATTATTCATCTTATACTAAAAAATCACTATGGAACATAAAAAAATTCTATTTAAAATCATTATACAATATAGAAAAAACTACATTATCCATTTTTTAAGAAAAAACATCGGGATTTCTTAAAGATACCATGATCTTGGTTCTCTGTTCTACGGCATAGTGTAACTTTTTATTAAGATTATGTTGAGAATGATAATAAATGGAGTAATATAAGCATGAATTTTTAATGTATGAATAAAAAAATATAATAGAACATTGAAAAAAACTAGGGTTACCTCTTGATTATAATCCTAGTCACACCCTTATCAAACCAGTTAAGTCTTACTGGAGTTGGTCATTTCTTTTGTTCCTATCTAATGACTTGCATTGAGGAGGCTAAGATGATTATCCTATATTCCAAATACCTATGTTGACACATAGATACCACGTGTCTTTTATTCTAATTATGTAATACATGGCAAAGATTTATATAATTTCTATTGTTTTATACAGTTGAACTTGTTCCCATGGCATGTATATATTGGTATTTTTTGCAAAACTCTTTTATTTCCTTTGAAAAATAAACAACCACAAGACACAACAACTATCCCTATATCAAATTTTTTTACATATTTTTAATTTTCAAACATCACACAATACATAAAGATGAAACATAAAATATCATTAATCCTAGATATAGAGAATGATTATTAAAAATTATCTCTAGAATTGTTTAATCATAAAACACATTTTCCTTTAAGATTTGGGTTATTATTTATTTACAAGAAATCTTGAGTTCATCAAATTATTTTAAGTTAAAATCCTTTATTTTTATTCTTCTTCAACATACTATAATCAAATTTCACCTCAATGATAATTGTTAATAATAGAACACACAAAAAGTGGGATCACTAGTCTCTTCCATTGTATTTGTTTTCAATACCTTCTAAATGATAAATTAATATATTTTTTCTATGTTTATTCTTACTCTTACCATTTCTCATAAACATGTCATTTAAATTTCTCTTCCCCTTATTAAAAATAAATAAAAATTAATTTGGAAAGTGGTATTAATTCATACTTATGGAAAGTTACATCAACCATTCCAGACCTAGAATACTTGATCTGTACTCAATATATAAAACAAGAGTGTTTGATTTAGAAAACAAAGATATCCCATTTAATATAAAATGATTCCAAGCGAAATGAGAGACATATTAAATCTCACAAAATCTAAAAAACAATTAAAGGATTAGAAAACTGAATGATTACCATTGAGATAAAAAATATATCAGGTAATATATCTACTTGAATTTTGTTACTTACTTCAACACATTGGTAACCGAACATTCAAGTAAAAAGATTTAATGAAACTCTAATAAATAAATCTCCATTCTCTTTAACAATTAAATTATATTTTATTAATTTTAATCAATTTTATACCCCTTAATTTTAGAATTTTAATTTAATTACAAAGGTATAGGGAAAAATAATACACACTTATTTAATGACATCTAATTCAAGAAATTTTTCGAATAATTTGATTTACCTGAAATTATAATTCTAATAGATTCTTCTTCAATCACCATTTTCTCCCCCATAAAGAGACACTCCAAATCTCCATCATATTGTTAAATCGCTAAATAATATATATTTCAATATTTCTAATGTAGAGAATACACCAAAATTTACTTCTTTATATGGATTTCAATATTTGATAACTTCCAAATATTTACCAATGATGATCTTATTATCATATTATTTTATAATACCATTTATGAAATCAATCTCAGATATATTTTTTTTCATGTTTTCTATCTAAATTTTGACATTAAAATATCCTTCACGGGTTCTCCTCCATAGAAAATTCTTCACATTAAATTCCATAAATTTTAATCAAAAAAATACAACACACACATATAAATGAATATTATAGATCTCCTTTATTATTAATGTGAACAAAAATGTTGAGGGGATTTTCTAGACCATTTTTCTTTATTATTTATATCTCTTATGCTTATGCATCGGAATTTCAAATCTAAATTTGTTTTAGGAATCAGGGATCTCATCACCTCTCCAATTTCATTGTGTATGAAATTTCTCTACTCAAGATCCATTAAGGAACATGTATCACCTTATGAAAACATAATTTTCCTAAGTAATTCTTCTTTTAATTGGAATATTTCAAATAAATCTTTATAATTCTTCTAACAAATTTTCACCCCACAGAAAAATATTCTTTAACACAAGGTATGTATTTTGTTAATAACTACTCATGAAATTACACCTATTCATGTGTAATTTCTTCTCTTCCTTTAGAACTAGATTTTTCTTTTTCTTTTCCATCTTTCTTTCTCTTTATAAATTTTCTAGACAAACGACTAGAATATATTTGGGTAAATTAGAATATTGTTTGAATCCGCCATATGAGAAATTTATAGTTATTTTATTCACATTAGTTCTTTTAGATGTAAAAATCCTCTTTAACTTCATGTTTTCATCACCCAAGGATAAACTATCAACCATTGTTGGATATCACTTGGAATTATATCGACTTTTAACTTCAGTAATCATCTTACAAAAGTATGGATTTTATTTCATCTCCATTTTGTACGGTCTTATTTTTTCAAAAACATTTGATATATACTGAGATGGAAATTCATCATATTTATGACCACACTTTTAGTACATACCATTGAAATCTTAATGATCTTAAATTTTTTTAACTAGACATGTTTATCATGTTCATGTTCATATGTTTCCTCTTCTCAATATTCCTACTAATTGGAGTTGGATTTATTTTATATTGTAAAATTAATGTATTATACCAAAATTATAATGAATAATTTATAAATAGTTTGTAGAACGAATAGTGACCCACAATCACTGATATTCTTTTATCCATTGTATGTTATCCATAATTTCCAGAACTATAAGGATGATGTTCTTGGGTATTCTCCACCCTTGGTTCAGCTCTTATTAGGAAAACAATGATTATATATATTTTTTTATCCACCATATATATGCTGGTTGGATTTTAATCAGTTTTACTCATTTATATTTGTTTAATTTAGGTTTAAAGATATAATTATTAAAGATAAATATTTAGTATAATAATTAAAATTGAGTTTGGATAGGGAAATTCTATTCAAGGATACTTGAGAAATATCATCGGATGATCTCAATTTATTTTTTCCACCATATCGAGTTCATTTCGAATAAGAGTCTTCTTTAAGAACATAAATGCAAAAAAATTTCTTAATTAAACATATTTTGAATACCTGGACATATTTTTAGTTTAATATTTAATTCAAGGAACATTATAATGAGAAAATATTTCTCATTTTTATTAACCTGCAATTTTTTTTCACACACACCCTTGATTATTTTATCTCTATTTTTATGAATCTTGACTGTTTCTGGTAACAACGTGTCAATTTCCTTGATCTTATTAGATTTAACATCGATTTGTGTATTCTTGAAATCAAAACAATTTTTCATATTTTATTCCATTTTATTGTTCTCTTCTTTATGTTATTCAGTTGTCTCAACCTTCTCAATTAATGTATTGAGTTTCTATTCTTCAAACATGGAGTAATTTTCTTCATGATTTTAATTTAGTTCTTTCATGCCTTCAATATATTTAGAGAGTCTTGTATAATAATGAAATTTATCTTTCATATATTTCTCTATATTTTTATATTCTTCTTCAATATGGGTGTTTTCATCTTACATGCTTTCAAATATACCATAAATTATAAAAGCCAGTTATTTGGGAAAAAATATTCATCATATTCTTTAATTAATAAATAGAAATATCTGTTAACATTTGATCTCTCCCTTTTTTCTATTCTTTCCATCTTTAGACTTCCCATGAAAATTTACCTACCTCATGATCAATTATATAATTTGATAAATATTATATAAAATTGTTGTTAATCACCTTAGTGGTAGTTTTAACTGCCATTTCCTCTCTATTTACATTAGTTCTGTCTTTAAAAATACTATTACATAAAGGAATTGGAATTTCATCCATAAAAAGAGGGAAATTTTCTTCAGTATCTAATTCTCTTTATTTTTTCTATTCATCATGATTTTGGCGAGACTTCTATATTTGTAGAGATATGAATAGAATGAGATTCATGAAAATGATTCTAAATAGAGTTCTAATCTAAAAACAACTCAAATATATACTTCATTATAAATTTATAAATTAAAATTAAAATAGTAAAACAATAATAACTTCACCAATGAAAATCAAATAAAAGGTGAAATGGTCTCCGATACTAATTTAGGGGACCAGTTTGGTATGGACTTAACCGTAGGGGTGGGGGAATTAAGTGTTTGCAACTATTAAATAAATTTTTACTTTTTATTCATTTTATTATTTTACATGTATCATTGGTTAAGTTGATTGAGTAACTTACTATCCGTTTTTTATTTATATATTTTCATGAATTAGATCAAAAATAGATACAAACAAGCAAGGGAAAAGGTGATATACACGGTTCATCTTTCATAACAAAAGGATAGTCCATAGTGTGGAGTGGATTCCTTTAAAGTCATACTTCTTCTAGATCAAATATGAGATATAAAGGATATTTTTTTCCTTGATATTTATATATTAACTATATTATCAAGATAGTTCTTGGGTGAATCTCAAACTTTGGTGTATCATACAACTTTAAAATGGTAGTATAGGGAATCACTCAATGATTTTATATGTAATTATAACTCCAAAATCTCTTGATGTGATGCCTGGGTTGTCTTTCAATTCTCTTACTTACATAACAACATGAAAGAAACACATTCTCCTTTTTATGTATAGATTCACAAAATAATCCTCATATTTCTTCACAAAATCATATTTTATATGCTTCTCTTTATTCATCTAATTAATTGGTCGCAAGATACTTCTTTTAAATTCACAAATCAGGAATGCAAAACAATACTTTATTCAACCCTATTATTTTATTCTTATTGCACTTTAGTGAATAATAAGACATCATTGATGATCCTTTTATTGCATCAACACAAAAGTTTTATTCATCTTTTTATGGTCTTTTCTGATCCCTCGTTCCTTTCCTTTGATACACAAGAGTTTTTCTAGTGTAGTTCTGTATCGAGTAACTCTATTATCATGGAATATAAAATTATTTTCTTTATAATAATATTTCTTAACACTTATCTTTTTCATCTTGAAAAAACACATATATTTATATAAAATGATACAAAATATTGTCTCTTCATTTATTATACCTTAATTTTTTATATCTATATTGACAATGTCTCATGAATAAATAAATTCAAATCTCCATATATTTTGAAATTTCTAAAACAAATGGAATAATAGATCATGAATTGATTGTTATAACACCTTAATAATTACTTATTAATATATAAAATATTTAGTATCGATCACATTAATTCTTCATCAATAATATTTTAATTATAACCCTTATCTCCATGATAATTTACATAAAATTAGAAATTTATATACATATTTGAATGCAAAAAATAGCCACGGTCTTATATTTATCTTTTTTGAAAAAAATATCCTCATAAATACTACATCTTCATTTTTCTACCTAAATCACGATATAATTAATCATTAATATCATTTTCATTTAATAATTAATTACTTGTAATCATCTATACTAACCGTTATATAGAGTAGAATAATTTTGGAAGAAGAGAATTTTAAAAATCATAATCTTAAAAAAATGATATATGTGAGATAATTATATAGAATAGAAGGATTACATTGTAATGGAAAAATAATTAAACTCAAAAGTTTTATAGAAGACACAACGACATCTAATTTGTAAGAAATACTTACAATTTTTATGAAGTCAAACATAAAAAATTATAATTCATATGAACTGAGCCCCAAATAAAATGAAAAATGAATATTATCTTTTGTGTGGTATCCTTCAATGTTTTATAATTAAAACAATATCCCAGCAGAATTAAAATTTTAAAATATCCACAATTTAAATTTTAATTCTTTTCTATATGCTTTTATCATGATAAATAGTGTCATGGTGTTCATATCATTGAAAAATGATTCAAAAAGAATCACTGTATTCTTTTAATTATGTCTAAATAGCCTAAAGAACACATTAATGAAACTAATTTTTACCCCCATGTAGCTCTTATAGTTTCCAATCTACCCTTACACTAATGAATTTTACATTTAAACATATTTAAAGGATATTTACACAATAATTTAAAGGACCATTATATAGGTCTATTGGGTTTAAAACTAATCTTTGTTGGTTATAGTGGAAAAATCAAGAGGGGGTAAATTGAGTTTCTAATAAAATTTTAATTTAAAACAATTTAAATTATTACATATCCCAATTTTATAAATTATCTATGTAAATCAAAATTATAGAGATATATAATTCAAGTTTTCAAATATATTATTAAAAATAGAATTAAGGCTTATTTAAAATAAATTTAAAAGGAAATTATAAATTTTGAAACTATATTACACAATAATACACTATATAAAACAAAAATTAAGATAAAAGATTAAAATAAAGTTTTTTTAAATAATATTTGAATATTGATATATATATTTTTTAAAATAGAGGATATCAAAAACAAATATACACACAACCAACATAAAAAAGGGCTTCGATCCCTAGTCAAAATTTAATTCCCTCAATATTGAAATTACCTACTACCAAAAAGTTTATTATCCAATGAAATGATCCCTTACATGAATAGTATTATAAAAAATATCTCACAACCCTATCCAGGCATAAAGCCTCTTCTATAGTTCTATGTGGGATAAAATAAATAAAACAACTATATATAGAAAATTTATGTAGGGAATCCACTTCTATAGTTCTATATGGGATCACATGAGGGTTAGTGAGAGAGATAGAGAGTGTGTGTGTGTGTGTGTGTTTGGAACTCTTAATTTTAGCTTAGGATATAGTGCTTCATATTTTACACATAAAATGTACACAGGAAGAAAACAAATAGAGTAAGAGAAATATAAGAAATTAATGTAGTAGAGTACTTTGTTCTATTATTCTATAGGTAGTTATTCTTTTATCATCTTCATCTATTGAATTGATAAAGATACATGAATATGTTTAAATTTTATTTGATATATCATATAGTTTTAGGAAGATCATTACAGACATTTAAAATAGAGAAATTGTTCTTCATTTTTTTCGGGAAACATTTTGATGTCTATATGTTCATGTGAGTATCTATGTTTCCATTTCCTAGCCCACATATTATATATTTTTAAGGTATTTCTCAAATAAATATCCCTCGAGAAATTATCACGAAGATATTCATATTTTAGTAGTAAATATGCAATCATTTAATTCATCTGAAATTCATTAAGATCTGTGCAAAAAAGTGGATGGATGTGTATTAATAAATAATTATATAATACTTACCAATAGTTACATTTTATTTAAAGGTTCCACATCATTATTTCTTGGTGGTGATCACATAAAATATTCCAAATCATCATTTCATCATTGCTTTACCACTTGGTGAGATTTTTTCCAAGATCTCTTAATTGGTCGTATAGATGAACACTTGGTATTACGGTCGATCAAATGCAATATCGGTAGATTATTTTGATCATGTGGTTGATTAATTAATTTTTTGATAAGTTATTATCATATTTAATTCAATACTTGGTGGAATCTCTTCATGATTTATTTTGTTTGTGTTTGATAGGTAGGTTATGAGGTCTATCCAACTATCATTGTGATCCCTTGGGTACTTTGTCATTTTTTCCATGGTAGATCAAATTTCAATATGGTTGATTTTTTACTTTTAGAAACATACTACATTGATAAAATATGTGGTCAATTAAAATAACTTTTTGTCTCTAGGATCTATTTTTAAATATTATCCATGATTAATTACTTTTGAAGTGTAATTATTTCTAAAATATGGATATTTTACAATTTTAATAAAACAAAAATTTGTTAAAAGATAAAATAAAATTCCTTAATAACATTATAAATATGATTTTATATCATTAAAATATGGTATTTTTGGAACTAATCCAACAATCTTCCCCTTTTTCATTATCAAAAATCGTGGCAGAAATATTTTAAAATAAATTTAAAAGAATATAATTCACTAATATGAAATAATGACTAAGCAATGTTAATCAAGAAAAATATTATTTAAATTATTCCATTTTATATACAAATTTGGAATTATCATTAGGAAATAACTTAAAGGAAAATCAAATATAATGAAATAAAATTTGAAATGTTATTAAATAGTAAAAAAAGTATACAAAACCCATTTTTGAGTCTAATTAGAATCTAAATCTCTTAGAATGTCAAAACCATTTAATTTTTCAATATCAGAAGTATGATTAGATGTAGGGAAGAAAAGAGGTCCAAGAATGGATATGCATTTGGAGGTATCTTTATAAACATGGATAATGTGATTATGTTCTATAGAAAAAGAGTGTAAAAAAGGTACAATTGTAGGTATATGAGAGGTAGAGGATGTATAAATTGTTGCTAAATTTGAATTTGAAGATGAAGAGAAATGGGGAACTAGAAATGTTTTATTTTCTGAAATTAGGCCATTAAAAATATACTTATAGTGTTCTCATGTCCTTGTGATATCAGATACCACTCTTGTTCCTTGATTCATTACTTTAGAAACTCAACTTCCTTTAACATGAAATGATTTAGATGATGAATCATTATAAATAACTTCTCAACAATAACATTGAATGTGGGAGTCATATGTGGAATTTGAAAATCCAATTCAAGGGTTATAAACCTTACATTAATGTTTAACTTTATATATAGTTGATTAAGATAGAAATCTATAGTGTTATTTTTGTTTTTTCTGTCTTTCCTAGCTTGTTTGGCATCTTTTCTAACACTTTATAAGGACTTAGCAGGATGTTTTTGACAAAAATCAAACACTGGTTCTCTTGATTGTTTTAACTCATCAAACATAACCTTCAACTCATCCATATTTAGTTTTCTAATCTACTCGTTTTAGAAAACTAGTTAAATCAGAGGAGTGGAAAATTGAGTAGGAATGAATTAATTCATAAACCATTTTTCTAGCTACATCATCACGCCATAAAGTTTATCTTAGTGTGAACTAATTTTATTTTGAAAACATTCCTTTTCTATTAAAAAATAAAATTATTCTTGATGAAGTTTATTGAATTTCCGAAATATCTTTACATTAATATGGTAATTTACTTTTTGAAAGTTGTTAGAAATGTCTTTCTCATTGTCTATGTTATTTATAAAATAGATGCACAAAAAAATATAATTTAACATCTTAAAAAATTCTTAAACTCAATGATATATTCAAATTTTATACCCAAATAAGATTAATAAGACTACACAAAATCATGGGATGAGTACTTATAGCTTGAGTAGACGCATCTTTAAGAAAATAATCATCTCTAGCATCAGATGAATGAAACTCAAAACATGATTTTTTCTATAATGATTTTCTTTAGGAGAAAGAGTTATAGGTGTCCTTTAAAATTATTTTAATGAGGCCTTAGATTAATTTGTCTAATATTATATATTCACAAATAATATCTTTGGACAAGAGTCAAAGAAAAGATCTTCTTGAAAGGGAACATTAGGAGCATTCATTGGAGAAGGAGTTTCCTAGATCATTAACAAATACTCACTAAAACCGAGTATGAATAGAGTTATCAAAGTAGGAGTAGAGGGATATTTGATCACAACATATTGTCCTTGGATACAATAAGAGCATCACCTTTTAGATTTTGTGAATCAACACCATTTTCATGATCATCATCCTTGTTTCTATTATAATTAACTTTATTATGACCATTATTAAATATAACCATATCATCAAATCTTTCATATGCCAATTTATCAACTGGATTATCCTCATCTTTTTCCATAATAACCACCCATGAAGACACATCCATATCAAATAATGGATTTTCTAGAGGAATCATTTCACTAAAGGAGTGGTGTCAAAAATTAGAGTTCCTCTATCTCAAACAAAGGAGGACTTTTTTACTTGTCTCGGATCAATCTCCTCATCACTATCAGAGTATGTCAGAACTAGTCTCAACAAAATATATCTAGGAATTATCTACCCCTATGTTTCTACACATCCTTATACAATAGGTTTAGGTATCATAGAAACTTAATTCTCATATTTTACATCAATAAGAATATCAAAAGTCCAAGTAAGAACAAGAGAACGAGGATCTTATTCTTATAATGGTTCTTCAAAAACTATAAATTGATCTAGATTAATTTCTAAGATTTCATAAAAATCTCTTATAGATTCTTCATCTAGATTGATACGAATTTCAAAATAGTATTTATTAGAGGAGTAATTGGATTCGACTATTTCAAATAGTTCCAAAATTGGATCAATTGTGTCTCTTGACCTAAAGTGATGATAAAGAGGATTGAATCATTCATAGAATTTATCCTCATTAACCACCCATATCTTTCTCAAAGTATTACAAATAATCATTATTATCTTATAGGTAGTTTTATTCAAATAGACACCTTTTGTAATCAAACTTGTTTCAACTCCTCTAGGAACAAGTCTCTTCTATTCCAATTAGAAAAAGTGAGCTTAGGGTAAAGAATCTTGTTAAAGATAGAGAATGACATGGTAAAATATTCCATATATATCATTCTGAAATGAGGTAATATGATCTAAATACCATGAACCATATGATACAAAAAAAATATTGATATCTAATTGTACCGAAATCTTACTTCCATTGGAAGATAAAATACTAAATAAACTTCAAAATAATTATACTCTCTTCACACAGATAATTCTCAGAAGGTATTCTTAAGGTTTTATTATTTTTAAGGTCATCCAAGGCATTATCAATATCAAAATGGGTATTTTCACTCTATATGATCCTTAGTAGTCCTCATATTCTCTAATATTAGATAATTTTATCCCATCTTCCCATAAGGTAAGCTAAACTCACAAGATTGACCATCAATGATGGTTCGAATAAATTCTTCATATTCATTAGCTTCAAAAAACATGTTTAAATAAAAATATCTCACAATCCATGCATATAAAGGTTTTTCATCATCATAAAAATATTTTACAAGTTCTGATGCAAAATTTATCTCCATGTAAATGAACAATTGGGTTTTAACCCTTCATAATTTACTTCTTTTTCTCTTAAATCTTTGTAGGAAAGAAGGCATGGTTTTGAAATCTTATTTTTGTTATTTGAGTTGGATTTCAATCTCTAGGATGATTATATAATGTAATATCAAAATGACATATTCATATGGATTGAGAAATATGAGAATATAAACTTGGGTGTTAGGGATTCAAATATTGGGAGTTTAAAAAAAGTGGTTTTAGTTTCAGTTTTAGAAAAGGTGTGATAATTCAAATTTGATTAACAAATTCAATCATTTAGGAATTTATTTGTACAATAATGTGTGGGAAATATCTATCACATTTAATTTATTTCTATATGATATAAAATAAATATATTATTATATAAATGAGTAAAATAAAATATTAATGAAATAATAAAAAATATTAAAGTAATTAAATGAAAATTTAACTAAAATTAACCATACATAATTCATGTTTGATATAATTAATTCTCTCACTACTCAATGGAATTGTAAAAATTCTAGCAAGGTGATGTTTTATACCAATGAGTTTTAGAGTCAAATGACATTTTTAAAAATTATCTCTGAAAAATTAATGTCATATATCAATATTATTGGTTCTAGAACATGTTACAAGATTCATAGAATTTTTTATCGCCCCTATATTGTCAAAAGTTATAGGTAAATGTTGAAACTAATATCCATGGACCAATAATGTGTGTTTCATCCATATAATCTATACACAGTAAGTACCTATACTTACATACTCATCTTTAGTAGTATAAAATAAAAAAAATGTTTCTTACTAAAGCATGAAACTAATTATTTTACTAAATGGCGGCATGTTAAAAATTTTATTCTTCTATCTGAAATTCAACCTATGAAATCCACATATGAATAACTCACTAAGTCTAATGTTTGTACTATAGATTAGGACAGTCCTAAGTTGGTTTTAGCTTTGAGGTATTTAAAAATTATTTTAACAGTAAATAAATGCAAATCTTTTAGGATTTACTGAAAATGAGCACACATACACACACTAAACATTATATTAGTTTAGATAGAATTTAAGTGTTGTAAGCTTCTAATCATACCTCTATAAGTGGTTTGATCAATTGGTTTTCCAATTTCATGGAGATATAATTTATAAATTCTACTCAGGGGAGTATCACTACCTTTAGTAGTATCCACGCTAATTTTTTTAAAATATATTTTGTGTATATACATTGATTTAAGATAAATCATTATTTAGTTTGAAAAATATGAAAAGCAATAAAGAATTTGAGTTTACCCCTTAAAGTCATTTTAAATTCATTTTCATTATTTTTCAAAATTTGTTACATAAAGTATTTTTAGAATATCTAATGAAAATATCAAATATATAGATTTTTACAACCAAACAAATTTAGAAATTCTTTTAATAAATTATATAGTGTCATATATTTTCTTTATAAAACCTTTGGAAATCAAACAATGATATTATTTTATCATACCAAGATCTAAGAGCATATATGAAACCGTATTATTATTTTATTAAATTTAAAAAATAATTTGGAAAGTGAGGATTTTGAAATATATGGGGTTGTTTGACAAAAAAATCTTATATGATATAACAATTTATGAATTCACTCTTGGCATCCATTTGATTTACTTTAAAATCCAAATATTTTTCATTGGAAAACAAAATTCTGATGGAATCAAGTATAACTACTATTGAAAATTATTTCTCATACTCAATACCTTATTCTTAGAAAAATCCTTGTGCAACTAATCTGAATTTATTTATAATTCCTCATCCCACCTTGTCAATTTGTTTCTAAGCATCAATATAATGCCAATAGATAGATAGTTGTTGTGTATTTTAAATAGTTCATGGAATCTATTTCCTTAAAACTCATTAAGTTATTCCTATACTTTTATTACCTATAATTCATCATAAATTACTTCATTGATGTTCTTAGGTTCAAGGTATTATAATAAGGTGTGATGTTCAACTTGATTTCTAAGAGAACCTATAGTCTTATTTCCATTATCTAGATCTCCTATAACAGCATCAAAAGAATGGTATTTATAATTCCTAACAACTATAGGGATAGAGGATTTTGATACCTCATTTCCATATAAAGTTTTAGGTTTAGGTAGTTCTTCATAACTAGGACATTTTTTATAGGTGGTGTGGAAGAATTTTCTATATGTTTAGCATTGATGTTTAGATTATAAAGATCATCCTCCATATTTTCTAAAGAAGACTCCGGTTGATGTTGATCTATTTCATAAATCTTGAAATAAACAGATTATTCCACAATCATAGTCATTTTTAAAAAACCCCATATGATTTTTTGGTTATAAAATATATAAGGGAAATATATTCATCACTTTTTGATACAAACATGGATAGATTCTTATTTATATTGAGTATAAAAAATTTAGAACAAAAAACTCTAAAGTAAATTACCATTTGTTTTTTACCATTCTATAATTCATAGGGGGGCTTATTTAAAAGTGTTCTATTTATAATTTTATTAATTATATATAAATTTGTGTTCATATTTTATTCAAACAAATAAATAGATATATAATACTCATTGAGTATGGTCTGGAAAATTTCTTGAATGGTTATATTTATCCTTTCTATAACACCATTCTACTATGGGGTCCTTGGAGAAAAAATTTTGTGACAATAGCCATGTTTTGAGAATAATAAAACAAACTCTTTATTTTTAGACTCATGGACATGATATATTATTTATGCCTTTATCCTAAGTCCACTAACATTATCAATAGATTTAGCATATTTAGGAAAATATGAAAGAGATACACTTTTATGAGAAAGGGAAATCACCCATACATATCTTGAATAATCACCCACTATATCATGGGAACAATTTGTTCCTAGTAAACTAGAAGCTTTATTTTGTCCAGACACATCCTTGTGAACTAACTCTAAAGGTTTATATATTGATACTTCTTCCTTTGGTTTGAAAGGGTTTTTATGCTGATTTCCTTTTTAACATGAATTATAGAGTTTCTCTATTTGGAAATATAGATTATGTTGATCCTTGACTAATACATTCCAAAATAGATTTCTAATAGTGTATATTATGTTTTCCTAGTATCCTATAAAAAATACAAGATTCTTTCTTAATGTAACATAAAAATGAAACATTCTGAATAATATGGAATTCAAATCAACAACATAAACATAAACATTATACATAACAAAAAAATCTTGTTTGACATAAAGTACTATGAAATCAATATTTTTTAAAATTAACTGGTATGCATCATCAAAGAATAGGTAAATGATAACTTGATTATAGTTTAATCACTTAATAAATAATACATTAAAAATTAAAACTATATTACAGTTACCTATTTGGTCGAGTCATTTATTTTTTTCCTTTGGAATGGTTACAAAAAAGTTACATATCCACCAACCACCTTGATTTGGTTATTGAAGCTTGAGAAGTCCCCAATAGTTTTTCTAGAACATAGAATATCTAGATTTCATTATTTAATACCATAACATTTCATGTAGGTTTCCTATAAAAGTGATTTAATCCAAAAATGACATTGCACCAATATTTTCTTAGGATCATAGATATTTCAATATGATTTCTATTAAACCATTTATATTTAATTAGTTTCCCATAATAATACATTATAATTTCATAAATTAGAACTTTTTTATTTCTAGTGAAATATGAAATATTGGAAGAACTAGCTGAACTTGAACTTGGAAAAAATTTATTTTCATAAATCCATCTATATCTAGGTTGATGTATGATTCTAGTAGTGTATTTACGTGTAATTGTTCTACAATAAATCATGGTTCTATTTTCTTCCATTAGTGAATCTCACCAAATATTTCCTTATTTTCTCATTAGATAATTTCAGCTCATTATTTTCCTTTAAATGTTGGGAATTTTTATTGTTTTCCCTATTAATATCATCTTTATTGTGAGTAGACATAGCATGGTACTTCTTTAAAATTTTATTTTTTTTCTTTTAATTTATTATATATATCTTCTAGTATATTACAATATACTGTTATGTCATAACTAGTTATATTTTCTTCATTATTTTCAATCTTAGAAGGTATAGAAATATGAAAAGGAGATTTGGGAAAATCATTTAATAGCTCAAGTGTGTTTTATGAAACACATATTAGATTTTTCATTTCTCTATTATCTAATTGATTTTGAATCACTTGACCTTTCGTCAGAGGCACTATATGAAGATTTCATATGCTTTCTATATTTTTCCTATTTCCTCATCATTTTAGAATACATTAGTTTACTATGTCATACATTCATGTGTCCTTTTCTTTTATACTTGTAACATATTAATCCATTTATAGAATCATCATTTTTCCATTATTTCCTAAAATTTCAATTTTTATCATACTTTAATCTATAATCGTATTTATTGAATAATTTATTCTTACTATAAAACATTTTAAAACATTTGGATAAATGTTCTATTTATTTTCACTTTATGATGGGGATTCCTCATCACTAAAACATCTAACTATGATATTTTCTTTTTTGTTTTTATTCAATATTTTTGATGGATACTGAATTCATATTGGGTTAATCTTATTCTTCCATACTCACTTGTAATTATTATTCATATATCAAAATATTTCAAAAGATATCCTTAAGTGGAAACTTTCATATATCACATGATTTCTTTTTGGAAGAAAATGTTCCACTCCACCTATCTCGTGTGCACCTTATAATTCACATGACATGATCGTTTTCATTAGTTGTCTTTATATGTGCATGAATCATGTTGAATATTTCATTAAACCTGAGATACATATCAAAAATGGATTCATTAGGATTTATCTTTAAATTATCACTTTTAATAGTATAGGTATTTAAAATCATTTCATTAACATTGTAAGTCCCGTCATGTAAAACAACAAATGTATTCCATATTTCAAATGTAGTACTACAGGATGTTATTCTATTAAATTCATCATCACCTAAGGAAAATTGAAAATAATTGACATCTTTACAGTTATCATCCTAGGTATCTCTAGTTTCATCACTCTGATATTTTATAGGTGTGTTAATATTCCATATTTTTCTTTAATTGTATCCCAAATATCAAACCTCATGCTTTCTATATGAATTATTAATTTAATATTACATTGATCCTATTTAATTCCATTAAAATAAGGTGGTTGATTAGTGATAGTTCCTTCAACCTCATTATTATCCATAAATATGTAAATTTAGATAATAAAAAAATTAAGATCATTAGGTAAGAATAGATCACATTAAAAATAATTTGTGAAAATGATTTGATACAAACTATTTACCCCTTGGAAAAATCAAGAGAGGGGTTAATTGAGTTTCTAATGTTGTTTTTATTTAAAATAAATTAAAAATTAAAATCCCCCAATCTAATAAATTCACCCATTTAATAAAAACTATAGAGATATATATATATCTTGATTTCTCAAATAGCTTCCTAAAAGAGGGATCAAGGCTCAGTTAAAATAATTTTAAAATAAAATTGTAACTTTAGAAACGAAATAAATTTTAAAAAATATTATAAAAAATTTAATATTAAATATCAAAGTAAAGTTTTCATAAATAAGATTTGTATACAGATTCAATGTTTTTTTTGAAAAAAGAGTACAATAAAACAAATAAATACCCAACAAAAATAAACAAGAGGATTGGTCTCAAGTTGAGACTTAATCCCCTCCAAGTGAAAATATCCTACATCTAAGTAGCTTATTATGAAATAAGATAATAAAAAAAGGATAAGGTTTTCAAAAAATAGATCACATGACTATATTTTCACAAAGACTTTCCTATAATGATATATGTGAGAAATGAAATTGAATAATAACACACAGGAAATTTAGGAAGAGTTGCTTCTTCCTTAGTAGTAGATGGGATAAAAATATAGTGAAGGAGAGAGTGTGTGTGTGTCTTGCACTCTCCAGTTCATCTCAGGAGTTGTTTATTGAGATTTTAAACATAAAAACACACATACATAAAAATTTAAAATAGAGTAAGATAACAATATAAAGTAGATTCATCATATTATATTGTTGTACTATTTTTTAGGTAGTTCTTTTCATCTTGTTGTCATTTCATTATTCGTGAAATATTATAAAAGAGATTTAAATGGTATTTGATATATTTTAGAGGTTCAAGGACAACATTACAGACTTTCAAAATTGATAAATTGGTCTTTTTTTGGGTTCATGAAAAATTTCTATGTATGTATGTTCAAATCAGTATCTTTGTCTCTATTTTACACTATGAATTTTTAAATATTTACATTCATTCTCAAAAAACTAATGACTAAAAAATCATCATGATGATCCATAAAATTTAGCTATAAATCTATTGTCTTTTAATTATTCTAACAAGAATGAAAATATGTATATTATATTTGTTGGATTAGTATTAACAACAAATAATATAATACTTAATTTTAGTTTTGGTTGATTTAAAGTTGCACATTATAATTACATAGTAGTGTTCATATCTGATATTCCACATCATCAAGCCATAGTTACTTCAACAATTAGTGATATTTATAGTTAGATATCTTTATAGGATATATAGATGAAAACTTATTATTAGAGTTGATTGAATGATATTACAATCGATCAATATGATCTTTCGGTTGATCACTTGTTTTTTCACTCAATTAATTGTTATCAGGGTAAATTCCATACATGGTGAAATCTCTTGACAAATTATTTATTTTTTGGTCAATAAGTTAGTCATGTGGTCGATCCAACTAGTTTTGTGGTCCCTGGGGTCCTTTTTCATTTTCTCCACAACTAATATGATGTTTGTGTAGTCTATTTATACTTTCAAAGATGCTATTTCATATGATAATGTATAATTGGATTATATAACATTTGGTCACTCAGATTCTTTGTTATATATTCTCTATAATGATAAATTATAAATTATGGTCATTTCAAAATGTTTTAAATTTAAATAATTTTAAGTAGAAAACCATTTACTACCAGAGAACATGAAATTTGTTAATAAAATTATAAAATTGATTTGGGATTATTAAAATAATGAATTTATAAACTATGATAACAATATTTACATAGACTCAAGGAGTTTTGAGATACCTTAATACAAGTCATTGAATTTTTGTGTCACCTTTACACATGAATCAACACACCTTTACAAAGCACGCATAAATGTGGAGTTAGCTATATACAAAACTATATTTTTTCAAATTTTATGTCTAAATGTGAAAAATAATGTTATATTTTAAAACATCTTATTAAAATTAAAATGATATATAAATATTTCACGTTCAGCGCACTTTGAAATAATTGATTAATATTCATTTCCAAATGGTTACCATGGATACATCATGAAATATAATTACTTTATATTTCCAATAGGGAGACATTATATCCATGAAAAATTTCTCCATGGTGGAGGGAAAAAACTATACTATTTAGTGATATTGAGATCTTTTTTCTCTATTTTTGGGTGTAGTAAATATATTTTGTAAGCTCTTGGTCAGAATGATAATAAAAATTGTCCTCTGAGCCTGATATTACATGACCTTTTTATGTTTAAATAACAACATGCATTTTAAAATACCTTATCAAAAACCAAATCGGGATGCCGATTGACTATAATACAAGATGGTCCCTTTTTTGAATAATGTGACCCAACTTGAGCTGGTGATCTCTTATGGTCCTCTCTACCGACCCATAATAAATAGGATAAACACTGTTATCTTATACTCCACATACATATCCTGACCCACACAGACTATCTATCCTCTATGTCACATATTCAAGACATTATCCAGATTACTCTAGTGGCTATTTTTTTGGATATTCTTGATCTTGTTCTTATGGTTTTCATATTTTTGACTTTTTTTAAAGAAAATATATTTTATTAAACATGCAGACATCAAAATATAATGATACTCCATAATCATTAATAACAAATACAACACATAAAAAGTAGGCTCACCAAAATTCCCATCATGATATCCCATATGATCATCAAGATACAACCACTATCCAACTACGAATGTGGTTTATGTTCTCCACACATTTATGAAATCCCGTCTATTCCCTCAATTGATAATAACAGAACTCACATAACCTATAAATCAAAAATGAAACTATGGGCCTCTCTAAACCATAGGAAGAATGTGGGGCCAGCACCATTGATTGATGGTAATAAATGTCTCTCTAACACAAATTAATAATCAACTAAATTAATGATATTATTTAAATAACCTCAACCATCTCTTAGATACATGGTCCTCCAAAAAGATGAACCGGCCACCATTATTCTTCTATAACACTTATATTTCATCATCATCTATTGGTTTAACTTCACGAATTACAATTATAAACATTACATTCTAGTCTCATACTTTGAAAAGCTGACTCACAAGTGAAACCCTCATATTAGGACCATAGAAATACATGAATTCCATAAATTATTTACCATAAATCATCTAATAGATAGATTCATCCCATAAGATCTATAAATTTTACAAGGGTACCTACCATCGCACCCATTAATATTCAAATCCCATCCTCAAAACGAGTTTCGTTTCATACTTTAGTCTCTTAGCAGGGGTTTACCTAAGGCCACCCTTCATAAGAATCCCTGTATAACTCAACATTCATAGGAATAAAATTTTTGTCCTCCATGTATATGGTGGATAAATCCACGATCCCTATCAAATGAGTAGCTGAATTGAACATCAAGAACATTGACTCTTCTTGCCACACCTAAGGTTATCACTCATTGTTGTAGAAAGAACTGGCCTCATCAACTCTATCAAAAACACCTCATGACACTATCAATGAATAGTCAATTAATTCCAAGGTTGGTATAACCGTATCTACTTTCTTCTACAAGGAATTTTTCAAAAGTCCACTTCTGTCACTAATGATAAAATCACCCTACTATTAGTGGGGTGAGTGAAATATTATTCACCAATAGTGGAAGATTTCAAGATAATAATGGACTATCTAGGGTTTCCAAAGGAATCACCAAATCTAAAACATACACTACATGATGAATAACTCATGTATGTATCTACCTGTATAAGGGCCCATGAAGAAAATACATGATTGATACTCTAATTTAGACATACATTCCCCCGTCCCTGGAAATATTATATGTGCATAATCACATAACTCAAACTGTTATCATGATGTACTAGAAAATAATAATAAAAAGTTAGTGTTGTTGGTAGAATTTAGTTATATCATCCACCTCCAACAACTCTCTTACCACTCAATATTTTTCCAGAATATTTATCTAGAATCAACAGTGTTTAAAAATATTAGTTTATTGATTTAATCAAAACATTCAACATATAGGCCCATACAAGAAACTACTCTGAATATTTTTAGGTTAAAAGATAACCTACTTCAAAAATTTGGTGCATATGTACCAAGGATCTGTACCAAGGCTCACTCAGGTGACTCAAAAATACGTGATTTCATAGGAAATCACAACCATAAATTATAATATGTTCCTATAGATCCTCCACCAAAACCACTGAGATCGAATGATTTCCCCACAAAATATTCTCATAAAACTACTCACAAAGTCCATGGGGCTTGATGCATAGTCTAATATTGTCACACTACCCCGCAGGAAGTTCATTATCATTAATTGAAATTCCTTTCCAGACAAGGGATCAAACACAATCCCTATTAGATTATCCCATTCATTATTTTAATAAAAATAAAATTCACCCCAAAATGGATCACAATGCTATAAGGGGAGATAAATGAAAGAATCTATATTCGGTTAGTTCTTGCCCAAACTAGATGAAAACATGAGTCTAAAAATCAAACTTATCGTCTATCTTTCTAATATTCGGTTCACCATGATTATTAGAATGAATAAACCATATCTAATAATGGGTAATTTCATCCCACTATATACAAACTATAATTTGGTACATAGGTAATCCAACACTAAGCATGAAGATGACAGAAACTACCTTATATTGCATGGATATGACAAAGCTTGTATGAATTTCCAAAAAAAAATCCACTCTTCTCACTAACTGATGCTGAAAAGGCCAAACTATAGGCAAGACATCATAATTAACCTACCTCTACACATAAGATAGTTGTTACTAGGTAATACCCATCAATAATGGGATGAAAACACAATGGTTAGGGAATGTATGGATGATAAAACATAGAAAGTGACAATTACGAGGGGTATTAGAAGAAATAGTGCAAGTGCCCAAAATGGTGTCTATAAATTTCTTTGGATAAATCATCAATACTAGATGATAAAAACCCTAGAATATGAAAGCAGATGATATTTTCCAAAATAAATTATAACTAATTTATAAAAAATAATTATGTTTTCTTTGATACTTTTTCTTCATTGATGAATTTGGTGGTCCTTAATTTCCTATCATCATTATAATGAAGGATACAAATTATAGTCCCTCCAATAGTATCCACACATGCTCCATGAATCACAAAACACCACAACTAGAACTTTTGGTGATAATATAGAGATACAAATTATCTTGAATCACAAAACAAGAATACATTCAACTATAAAGGATTATTCTATGTTCTCTTTGCCTTGGGATAGAGGATTTTTGAAGTATCTCATTATTAAGAATGTTCTTTAAATAATTTTTTTTGGAATTTATAGATACCTCTTGAGAGATATATTATGATCAATAATTTTCTTACACTAAAAATGATATAAGATGGATTATATAATTACGTTTATAGAATCTATTTTAGAACATTATTTCATGACTAATATCTCTATTCTAAGTACACCCAAAGTTGAATAATAATAATATTATTAATTCTGTTGCATATGAAAACTCACATATTATTTAAATATCATTTCTCATAAATTTATAAATTATTATTTATTTAAATGATATTTAATAAACTATATAATTTCTATCTATGACTTTAACTCAACTCATCATCCCTCCACAAAATTTATCAAACCATTAATAATAACTATTTATTTAAATAAATAATTATCAATATATATTTTTTAATAAATAAATAAATAATATGTTTAAAAATTGTAAAAATTAATTTTTATTTAATATTCAACTCACATATATTTAAAAATGAAATAATTTATTATTTATTTTTTGCAATCAAAATAATACAAATTATTTTTATTCTTTAGTCAAAAAAATAACATTTTTCTATAGTAAATTCTAATATAAGTAAATTTAGATTATGGATATACTTACTTTGTAAACCTTGAGACCTCTTTATCAGTGGTATTATGTGAGATGTCCTAAATTCTAAGATTACCTTCTAAAAAAACAAGACCCACATAAATAAATAAATATTGTTATGAAAATAAACACAAAAAATTGCTTAATATGTCATATAATATAAATTTTTTATATCACATCAAGATGGTTTCATACTTGGGTCATCAACCAATATAATTGAAAATATTTTTTTGATTCTCTAAAATGAACTCTTTGATAAACCTTTATGGAAATGAACTTAATGAGAGAGTTTTATTTTGATCAAAGGGTTTGGGATATCATTTTTTTTTCTTGGAAGGAAACAAATACAATAATAAATTATTATAATATGTTTATATCACTTATAAAATACTCAACATATCCAACTTTTATATGATAATAGGATGTACCAATTTTTGTTAATACCTCAATGTACATGTATCATGACATGAAGGTTCTAGGGCACAATGTTAGTGTGTTACACAACACCCAAAATTGTTTCTCCATCAGATTATTTACATTTATCCTTATAACTGGATATAAATTCATTTGGAATCCACAAAGATTGGATATTTTCATATACAATTTATAAGTTTTTTATTTAATTAAATAATTACCATTTATTGATTTTTTTCATTATTGATGAATCAATACACTACTTTTGTCATACCATCATTGTGATTGTGGGAAAAGTTCAAATTCCCTCTAATGATGATCCACATGTTATCCATTAACCTTCAATAAATTCCATATAATTCTATTATTTCTAGCACTGATGAATCAATCACTTACAACGATCATTGTTGATCACAACTAAATCCCTAGAGGATAAAAAATCATTCTAGAAAAGGATGAGAATTTCTCTATCTTCTTTAGAGTTTTATAGGTATAGATTTCTCAAAATCTTGTGAGGATTCTCTCTAGAACTCATTTCATGCAATGAAAGATGTATCTATCACTTAAATAGTACTAGATAATTTCATAATCAAGTTTAAGTAGATCCAGGGTTTATAAATATTAATTATTCAAGGAACCTTATTATTTTCTCATTATTTAGAAAACCCCATGTCTAATAATAGTGGAATTATCATCATTTTTTTCACATGTTCTAAACTCATGGATGAAATAAATAGTATTTATCTTGAATTCACAAATTATTATTTATTAAAATAATATTTAATATGACATTTCTCATTGGACCATTAAACTCAATCTTCCAATAAACATCAATATTTATTGTTCCACGAATAATGACTATTTATTTAATTAAATAATGTTCACTCTATCATAGTCTAATAATTTTATAAATATTATCTTCACCAAAATTGTGAATAGATATTTATAATATATTTACATAACAATATAAATAAATATTTTTTTACTTTGTTAATAAAAAAGAATAAATAATTATTTTATATTCATGTAATAAAATAAATAAATAATTAATGAATAAATATTTCCTAAAAATTCAACTCAAATATATATTCTATTTAATAATTAATGATTGAATATATGTGATCAAACCAATATGAATAAATATTAAACTACTTACATGAATAATATTTATCAAATATATTAAATTGAAATCGAATTTGAATGAGTTTCTGAATACATTTACTGTGTGACCATCTAGGACCCTTTCTCAGTGTCATTAGACTACACTATTAAATGTCCATGGTTAGTATATAAACACACCAAGACTAAAAAAAATTAATCTCACAATGACATGTAACCTCTCAAAAACATAAACTATGTAATATAATCCATTTATTTTGATATCTATAATCAATCTGGTTGAAAACTAGTTCCATCAACTTATATATTCAATATATCTTTCTTTGAATTTCAAGAAATGAACTTACCGACTATATCTCCATGTCCATGGACTTGATAAAGCAGTTAAATTCCTATCAAAGGGTCTAAGATATCCACTTCCATTAATGAAAAGATGTTATGAATCCTTTCTATGTATTACTCATTAATAAAACATCATTAGTGGTGCACAGAACATATCCCAGTTCACCATGAGAATATGTCATCACAGTTTTCATCAACACATGAAATTATGAGACTTTGGAATTGTATTAATAATAATTATATTTCACAAGGATAAATACACACATACACATATAGAAATATACAATGACACACATAAATGTGGATTTCTTATTGGTTGGTTATGTTCTCACAATCTCATTTAGTGAAGACTATAAATGGCATACACAATGTGAAATTGTCTTAATATACTATTCATATCCACCCCTGATAGACTATATCATTTGTGTATTATAAAATGATATCAATTATATATATAAATTATTTTTAAGAACAATTTCATGGAACTCATAGGTTCTCATCATAGTAGTGAAATTTTATGACCTTTTAGTGCATCATGTACACTAAGGACATTATCTCAAAAAATGTAACATAGAAGATTGATAATTAATTGGTATTATATTTTATTAATTTTAAAATATATGATTACATGTAATTATAAATTAATTATAATATTATTATATGAAAAAAACTCCAACATACTCTCATGTGCATAAGACCAAACTACTAACAATGTTTAGTTTATTAGCCTAACATGATATTAAGGCTTCTATAGAGATAAATAATTATTTAAGGCTTCCACAACATTTTATTTGATGGAAAATCTACTCATATATACTTCACCCCTTTAAGAAAAATCCTAAAATATGTGATAAATTTAGAGTATGTTATTCATCAACTGATATGACCGTGGCACGTTTTTGGGAGCCACCACTACTGTATTATCATAATATAATGTGATATGATCATGGGTACTAGTTTCCACATCAAGATATTTGATAAAGTTTTGAGTTCAAATAGCTTATTTTGAAACATCATAAGACACTCTATATTGGGAATCCACTATAGAATTAGTAACTACTTTTTACTTAGATCTATTCATGATTATAGCTCTTCCATTTAGGCTAAAGACATATCCCAAATGCAAATTTAGATCTTTACAATATATTTGGAAACTACCATAAGTATATCCTATGATTACTAGTTCCTCACCTACTCCATATAAAAGGAACATATCCTTTTTACACCTTAGATACTTAAGGATAACATTAATAGTAGACCGATTTTGTGCACATGGATCATCTTAATATCTATCCTTAATTCATTAATATTAGGTAATATGTAACTCCCCATTATTTTATGAAATATTTTTTTCTCAAATAAATCTAATTTCTTCTTTATCTTATATTACACACAACACCATTCTTAGACGAAACACAACATACTATTAAAATATTATTATTTAATATGATAGTTATCGTCAATCAATTGGAAAAAAATGCATGAATAAGATTAACTAAATTATGAAAATATGTGGTTTATACATATAAAAAGAATTATTTTTTCTCTAACTAATTATAAATTAAAATAGAAAACCATTTTAAAATAAAGGAAATCATTTTCTGAAGAACTATTTTTATGTGCACAACCATATTCTATCTCAACAACAAAAAAACCATATTTGGTGAATTATTTTAATGATATTTAAATATTATATATTCAGTAAAATATTTAACATTCATCTTATGTGTTTTATAGACATGAGATAATAATAGATCTAATTTTACCCTTAAATAATATATATTTCTAAAAAATAATTTTATCATATTTTGCGCACTTATTTTTAAAATTAATTTTTCTCACTTTTAGAAAATATATTTGAGAAAATTAAATTAATTTTTGAAATCATGTTTCCAAAATTATATCATGGTTAATTTTGGATGATTTTATAAGAAATAATGTTTTAATGGATAGTGATAAATAATGGTTTTTATAAAGAATTTTAAATTACATTAAAGAATTTAAAAACTTATGAATTGTTTTAATATAGTTTGAAAATTAAAATTAGTTCACTAATGAATCTATTTATCCAATGTAGTTCATTTCAATTAATATCATATAAAATTTTTATATTAAAACTTTCTGTACTTATGAAAATTTTCCCTTTGAGAATCCTCTTTCTCGTCGCATCTACGTGTTTAATTATAAATTAAAATTTTACACTTATGTGATTAGAATTTTGAAAAATGGATTCCATATTTAGAATTATTATATTTTATATTATCTAAAAAGTTCAAAATAATTTTTTACTATAATGAATAGTAGAAACTATAAAAGTTATTGAACAGATTTAAGGTAAAAATTGGCTTACCAGTGGTTAAACTAAAATGATAGTGGTTGAAAATTACCCATAACTTGTACAACAAAAATTTATTAGAGATATATTGAACTTATCTCTTATAAGTTCAATAATTAACCATTTTATTTCCTTTTAGAAAGATAGAAATTATGGTACACCTTTTTCTTTTAAAAATTACAAGTGTGACTATAACATCTGCCAATCTGGAACTCTCTCACATAGCCAGAAAGGGTTGGTTATGATACCTCAAGAACACCTACACGTACACCAGAGGATATAGACTAATAGTAGGGGTGTTATAGTATAGTGAGGATACTATACCCCGGGTATGAAGTGTCATATAAGTAGAGACTATTCATAACAAAACATAATTAATCAAAGTCAATACGTAGCGATAGACGATAATAAAATACAAAAAAATAATCTAATAAATAATAATGTAATAATGGAATGATGTGCTGGAATGTTACTAAATGTCATGATAGGAAAAAAAGAAAATACTTGCAGTCTCAAATAAATGAATCAATGTCCTAAGTATTGAACCCCATGTCGGTCCCATATCGAAACTCTAGCCCATCTAAAAACAAGAAATCAACTACAAGGTCCTCTTACATTTTCCAAACATGAATCCATAAATATTCTTGAGCACCAAATGGTGGTCAGAATATGGTGTGAGTATAACTCAGTAGGTTGACACCACTGTGTCTAAACCAAACCATTATGATAAGAATTTTATGCAATAAAGCAATAATTATAAATTTTAATTAATTTAACAACTAGTAAAAAACAATAACAACCTACTTCAACTCCATACCAAAATTTCTCTAAGAATGTATTATAATTTTAGGTCTACTAGGTTAGATACCCTGTGGGGGGGGGGGGGTGAATGAAGGTATGACAAATAAAAAAAACTGCCCCTATTGATCTTGTTTCACTATTAAGAAAAAATCTATTCTCTCTATTTCCCATAGAAAAGTATAAACATAAATCAAATCATGCACATGAAATAATTATTTTTAATTAGTTCACCCTCAATAGGATACATCCACGGAGGATACAAAGATGATGTTCCGATGTACCAATTCACAAAAAGTGCACTGCTATTTATAATGTTCGAAGCACACTCACTATCCCTTCTGTTTTACAACCAATCACGATATGAAAGATCACTACCCTATCAACTAAAGTGTTCTCACTTATTCTTCATAAGATAAAATCAAAGTTTATATACCTTTATGTATCTTCATTATATCTAATTAAATATGCATCTTTAACTATTGATATATTCTCTGTTCACATCCATCTTTCACCCAAAGATGAATCTCTCTATGCACTGGGTGTACTAGGAAACCCCAAATCTTTCTAGAAACCCTTCTACATCATGCACGCAGCATTAATTCCTTGTGTGCAAGATTCCACTTTTTTTGTGAAACACCCTTTGCAAGAAACTTAAATCTTTCACACAACTCAAATCTTACGCACAACTTTCTTAGCATGCACACAACTCAAATTCTTTCACACAACTCCCTTTTTTGGAATTCTTATATGATATGTTGCTTGTATTTTATCTAAGATTCAAGCTCTTTATAATGAGGAGTTCACATCATATTTATAGGACTTTATTGGTCCCTTCACAGAAGATTCAACTTTTTTCATGAATGTTCCTCTTCGAGCACATAAAACCCCGTTTGACATCGCATTGGGCATGCAAGTTTCTTTCACACAACCGCCTCTTTTGCGCCCATGCCCAAATCATTCACACACCTCATTCCTTTGAAATTTTTCGATCTTATTCTCCCAAAAAATTCCTTGTGCACAATATTCCTTTGTGCAACTCCATATTTCGCACACATCTTCAAATCTTTCTCACAGTAGATGCCTTTTCCATTTTTGCACGTTCTGATCCTAAAACTTGCCTTTCACGCAAGTTTCTAAACCACCATAGATCTTGCATGCAACATCCTTTTCCAAAAACATGTTTCCCCATTTTTTGATTTGGAGGCCCAAAATTTGGAAAAGACTGAAAAATTGTGGCACCTTATATCTGTTCTTTTAGTACTGCCTCCAAATCATCCATTTATTTCTCATAGTTCTTTTTCAATATAGGTTGTCAAAAATATATATGTAACTTTAAAAATCATGATGTATAATTTCTTTATCAAGAAAACTAACATCCTGGTCTTCTCTGTCAGTGAACACAACATGGAGGTCTTCTTTGTCAACAAACACAATTACCTCAAAAAATGATTCAATGATACCTTGAGGGATTTTTTCCCAACATATGACCATGCCAAACATTACCATATAACCAAGGAAAAATAAGATTCTTTATTTATATATTGTAATATCCCTAATCGTGTATTTTGACCATGCCAACGATAACAATATAACAGTGCTGTAGTCAAAAAAATCAATCTTGGTCAAAGCCATAAAAGCATTACAACATTTCTAGGTCAAAGCCCTATATGAATTACAACATGGGACTGAGCATAGCCCACTCTCTATAAGAATTATATCATGAGACTGGGTTGATCCCACTCAATATCATCATTACAACATATAAGTGTGAATGTGAAAGGTTTTAGCCTGACATATAATCCTTACATCATGGAACACAATCTTTGTCATGCAACATGGATATCACAATATCACATCATAATTCTGAATGGTTAATTATAAAAATTACCATTATTCTTTCATATGACACATGAAATTTAAATCAAAATTGATTAATGATTATTTAAATAAGTAATAAGCCACATTTTAGGGATTATATGACAATAAATCACCCTAGGTCACCATGCATGCTTAAAATACTTTAAACCATTCACCAGTTCAATTAAAATCATGGTTCACTCACCCCATGGGAATCCATAAGATAGAGAAAATTCATTTGAAACTAAAGTAATTCATGGAATATTCCCATTCATTTAATTAATTAATTTGGATGCACACAATGATGGTGATATAACATTGTCACATAATCTTGAAAAGTATCAAACCATAGGGTTATGATTTAGACCCCTACCTTTAACCAATGATTCAACAATGCTTCTAACAGCCTATTCCCAAGAGGAAGAAGGCGTGTATGATTAAAAAGAGGTTCTTAGATCAAAACTAATCATGATAAAAACCAAAATTACAATCATTCATGTTATTTCACTGCAACTGTTGGAGAAGAAGGAAGATAAGGATAAAACCCAACCAAAAAGACTTGCCTGGGATTTCTCACAAGACCATATTGTTCAGAAGGGTAGTTAATACCCCCAAAATCACCATAGATAATTCCCTATAGTTTATAGGAGAGGTGTTTTATCCGAAACAATGAAAATTCTGCTTCAAAACATGTTTAAAACAGTAGTATATGAATTTACACGATGTGTATCGTGATTAAATATTGTGTATTTTTTAATGGATATGATGAAAAACCAGTCAAAATAGATTTATTTTATTAAAACCCTCCAACAAATACACAATGTGTAATTACTTTACATGGCATGTAATTGTTATGTAGTTTATTTTTTTATCCCATTTACCTTTCAAACAAACTGAACATATTTGAATGTTTCTCAACTCACCAAGAGTACATGTAATTGTTAACCCATTTATGCATGGACTCCGTTAAATCAAACATTAATACATACCTGAATTTTAGGTAATTTTATTTATAGAATATCTCTTAATGGATACTCATAAGTCTTTATCAACTTTATTTATATCCCAAGAAAATTTTTATTCAACCAATGGATTCCCTTGAAAAAAAAACTGAAAGAAAATATTAACAAAAAAATTAAAGAAGGGCGTACCTGAAAAAGATGGGATCTTAAAACCTCCCCACCTTATAAAAACTCATCTCCAAGTTTCTAAAAGCATCTCTATGATGTCTCTATGAACAAGACCAGCCACAATGTTCACATATTATAATCTCTCTCCCATGTCTCCTCCTAAACCCACCTATCCTTCCATTTTACCCGAACTAATAGTATAGTCCTACCTCAACGATATTTTCACTACAATCAATAACCCAAATCGTTCTCCAAAAAGGATGTATCATCATAAATCTGAAATTCCAATTTGTCTATCACATGGGAAGGGTTAGAATGATATATCTATTGTGGCAATAAGTGGAACATGTCATGAGTGGTACTGTAGCACTCTAGAAGGTTTAAATAGTATGCCATTGAACCCACCATTTCCACTATTTAAAATGGCCCAAAAGCCTAGGCTCTAGCTTTAACTATCTCTTGAAATGATGTTCCCCCAACCTAGGTGACACCCTAAAGAAAACATGACCACCAAAATTGAATTATAGGGCTCATATTTGATGGTAAGTATATGATTTATACCTACATTGTGCCATCACCAACCACTAACTGATCAACTGAACCTGTTCCAATGTCTCATGCATGAAACTTGGGAAAACAACTGCTGACTCACCTTCCACTAGCCAAAAAATAGGATAATGGAATGAGCATAAATAAAAATCATCAAAAGGATCCATTTGGATTGATTTCTGGAAGATATTATTATATAAAAACTCCATGAGTGCCATAGGTTTCTCCCATGGACCACCAAAATCCAAAACACCGGCTCTTAACATATCCTCAAAAACCTGAATAGTCCACCAAGATTAACCATCATTGTGAATGATAGGTTTTTCTTAAAATAACTCGTGATCCCATGGCTTTCTGAAGATCCTACAAGAAATGCGATGTGAAATGAGGATCTCTATCGGAAATGAAACTTCTCATAACACTATGAAACTGAACAACCTATTGAACATAAATATTTCTTATATTATTAACTATGAAGGTTACCTTACTAGGTAAGAAGTGTGCTACCTTATTCATTAGATCCACAATAACTCACACAACATCATTCTTTTGGGCCATCCTAGGTAACCTTATCACACAATCCATTGTGACGTAATCAAATTTCCACTACAGAATAGGTAAAGGATGCGAAATCCCATTAGGCCACTAATTCTATACTTTCACCCGCTTACAAGTGAAGAATCTACCCACAAATCTTGAAACCATCTTCTTCATTGATGAACACTAGTACTATCTACGTAGATAATGATACTTCTTTTTATACTAGGATTCACCACCAATCTAGAAGAATAGACCTTTTTCATCATCTCCTTATGAAACCCCATAGGAACCCACACTCGACCATACAAAATAAGATAATTTTTATTAATGAGAGACCATCCTAATGGCATCTCCCCACTATATAATTTCAATCTTAGAACTGAGCCCTCCAGACCAGACAACAAATTAGTCTAAATCTTTCCAAAATAGTGGGTATAATAGATGGTGGAGTCAGTTCTACTCATCCAAAATATTCTTGAACATTTAGATGCATGTTTTCAAAGAGGGCCACTATCTACCACTCAACAATAGAATATTGTACTTCCTCTATATGTGTCTTTTGGCTCAAAGAGTTGGGAATGTCATTTCACTTGCTTGGTGTATAAGACAACTCAAATTTTAAATACTATAGATACTTAAGCCACATCCTCTAAAAAAGGTTCAATTCTCACTGAGAAAATATGCAATTGAGGCTCTTGAGATCTATATATACCAAAATCCTATCACCCATGGGATAGTGTCTCCAACATCTCAGGGCATGTACCACAATCGTTAACTCTAGATTGTGAGTAAGGTAATTCCACTCATGTAGTCTCCAATGTCTAGAGTCATAAGCAACCACTCTATCCTCCTATATTAGAACTGCTCTGATTGAAACTCAAGATTTATCACAGTACATGATATATGATTTACCACGAATAGGTAAAGTGAGGATAGATTGTGGGTTTATCCTACCTTTTAGCTTCTAAAAATATCTCTTTCAAGGATAAAAATAAAATAAAATTCACCCTTTTCTTGGACAGCCCTAACATTGGTGCTACCAAATAAGAGAAATATTTTAGAAAATGTTGATAATAACTTTATAAACCTAGAAAGATAAAAAAATTTAAGAAGTTATTGGGTTTCTACCCATATATCATGGTTGTGACTTTATATGGGTTAACTAACACACCTTCCTTTGTGATGACATAGCCCATGATGTGAACTTCATCAATCTGGAAACTATATTTGGTTAGGTTGGCATAAAGTTGATGATCTCTCAATATACTTAAGAGGATGTTAAGATGATTGGCATGATAATCTACTAACTTAGATTACACTGAGATATCTTTAATTAAAACATCGAAAAAAGATGTAGAAAAGGTTTAAATATATTATTCATTAAGACCATCAAGATTTCCTACACATTAGTCAACCCAAATCGAATCAGAATGAATTCATATAATCCATACCTTATACTAAAAGTGGTTTGAGGTATTTACAACAATATCACCGTTAACTGATGATACCCTGATCTCAACTCAATATTGGATAAGATATTATCACATCTCAATTGATCTAAAATACCATCAGTTCATGGAAGAGGTTATTTGTTCTTGACCATCATTTGGTTTAACATCTCAGAATATGCATGTAGGTGTAAGGACTCGTCACCCTTTTTGGAAAAGAGAACTGGAGAGCCCAAAAGATATGTATTCAGTCGTATGGAGACTTTAGATTCTTAAATATTGAACCAAAACGTCAACTCTCTAAGCTCTGCTGGTGACATTCGGTAAGGTGGGGAAAATCTATCTTTGATTTTGGCACTAACTAGATCCTGAACTCGAACTCTTGCTCAAGCCATAATCCATAGAAACATCAATAAAGACATCCTAAAAATGGTATACTAATCTAAGAAAATAATCTTGTCAAATTACACAATTATCTGGAGAAATATTAGTGATTTTAGGTGTGAGACAATCCAGTATATAGATAATTAGTCAAACATGACCATGCTGAAGATCCCACTCACCCTGGTGTGAATAGATACTTCCTTCTGGAGATAGAAAAATAACAATCCTCCTATAAAAATTGATATGATCCGGGTATATAAATAACCAATACACACTAGGAATCAATTAAATGCCTTTTATTTCCATCAATAATGGTTCTCAAAAGTAATGGTAACCACTAATCTCTATAGAACACATCTTGCAACATTTGATATTTTCTGACCATACTCCCAATGGTCTGTTAATAGTTATAACACCATCTAAGATTTTCAAATACAAGACCAATTTTTTTTTTCAAAAATAATAGATAGAAAATAATTTATTGATCTTGTATCAAACAAAACACAAGATAAGGTAGATAATATATGAATCGTAGCTATTACAATAGAGGGTCTTCCATCCACGTTAGCTATAGTGGTTTTCATAATGTGTAAATGACTTGTCCCTCTACCCTGGGCTCTAATCTGACTACCTTGAGATAAATACCTTTCTTATCACTAGTTATAATGCACTGGGGTTCCACATCCCATGCCTCGGCCTAAATGACCTATGGAACTCCAACTACCAATCTGTTGAGGGGCAGTTGAGTCTGTTCCTAAGTCTGGTGCATGTACTAATCCTCTTGCAGCAATGTTTTGTGGAAATTCCATGCATAACCTCTGAAGATGACCAATCATTCAATAGATATGAGACTCTATTATAGAGTATGGACACTACGGGAACTTGTGGAAAAAATTTCCACACTGATAGCACGAGAAGAGAACACAATCTTAAGATAGTTATCCACCACCCTGAGTACTCTACCCACTACTACATCAGAAGAAACTATCATAACTATACTTCTTACCACTCAAATAAGAACTCCCATATTTCCTAGCTAACACAGTCTGTCTATTGCTTGGGGCCTCTCTTAGATTTTCATCTGACACAATTTCTAGATTCATCATGTATTCAATGCTGATTAGACGGAAAATGTTTTCCTGCAACCTGATCTCATAATAAATACCATCTTGGAAAATTTTCACCCTATAGATATCATCAGTTTCCAAACATGGTTCAAAGCACTATAGGTTGGTAAAGTATCCAACATAGTCCAGAAATGAAAACCCCTCCTATGTTATTTCCATGAACTCATGATCTTTTTCATCCTTTATGGTATGAGGATATAAATGTCATGGGAACTTTGTCTCGATGTCCTTCCAAGATAGCTCATCATGCTATCCGCATTCCAATAGAATATCCAACAAATTTCTAAAAAGGTCCAAAAAGCAAATAAACAACCAGATTAACCCTACTATCTATAGGTGTCTCAATATTATTGAATATTTTATGGACTAACTCAATACAAAACATGGGTACCTAGGGTTCCCCATACTATGGAAATACAGTCAGATGATATAGATGGAACTCTATTTTCATTTCAAACATTAAAGGAACAATATGAACATTTTCCCTTTCCATTGACCACACAACCGTCATGCTACTTTTGTAAAGTTAAATGTCCACCTACTCATCAAAAACTATAGAAATATACAGTTTAGCTATGTTAGGAGCATTTTTATTTCCACTCTCCTGACACTTGAGTTGAAGATGAAGATGATTCATTTTATCTCTAATACAAACTCACACCTTAGTGAACTTTCTAGCAATAAGGTCAACCCAATAGGTGACTATAACAGAGAACCACTATATATTAGTATCTCTAGACATGGATTATAAGTATTTTAGCATGACACATCATCTCGTTCCATTTATACAATGAAATAGATATCTAATATCGTAGATCTATAGGTAGGTATATATAACATGTAGAAAAAATAGGTATTCCCCTATCATGAACAATGCATGTCAATATATCCTTATGTGCGTATTATGACGGATGTATTATCATCTCACACCATACCAGGCCATGATTAAAAATCTCATGGAATAGTAAAATCATTAAATAATAACATCACACAACATGTGAATAACCCAAGGTGAAATAACATCAACTCTAACAAGAGCATGCCGCAAATAGCAATTCCATCCCTAGGTACTTGAATTTTCCACCATACATGGGCTAGTTACTCCCATGAACAAGCTCATTAACAAGTCCTAAAACATTTTACACTCCTTTTAATCATTCCCCAAATTGTAAATAAGAACAAAAGGAAACATTATCCTTTGATACAAATCTGTAACAACCCCCAATATATAACTCTCTCATGTGGATGGAAAGGGTTGGTTATGATACCTCAAGCGCACCTCTGCAAAATTCATAGGCTACTGACTAGGATTGGTGATATGATAGTATAGTGGGAAGACTATACCCATGGTATGAAGTGTCATTGTCGTAGAAACAATTAATAACAAAATATAAATAATTCAAGTAAATACATATAAGAAGACAATAATAAAGGATAATAGAATAATCCAATAAATAAAAAAGGAATAATGTAATGATGTGATGGAATGTAACAAAATTACATACTAGAATAATAAAAGAGAAGAATAGAATACTCAAAGTTTTTGGTTCTAAACTCCATTCTAATATCATAAAAAACGTTATCCCATCCAAAAATAAGAAACAAACTGCAAGGTCTACTTCCCTTTTTCAAACCTTCATCCACATAATATTCTCGAGTATCAAACGGAGGCCCGAATTGGTTGTGAGTATAACTCAGTATGTCAACACCATTGTTTCCAAACAAAACTGGTCTGATAATAATTGTATGAAATAAAGTGATAACCATGTGTATTAATTTATATAACAATTAATAAAATACAATAACAACCTACTCCAACTCCGTGCTAGAATATCCTTGAGCATGACTTATGATCATTCCAACCACAACTATATAACCAAGGTAAAATAATATACTTAGTCTTTATGTTGGAATAGCTCTGAGAATTCCATACGACCCTGCCAACCATAACTATATAAACGTGGTATAATCACAACAATTAATCTGGGTCAAAGTCTTAAAAGTATTGCCACATTTCTGGGTCAAAAGCCTATAAGCATTGCATCGTGGGACTAGCCAAACCCTTCTCTTTATAAGAATTACAACATGAGGCTGGGCTGAAAATAGTCAATATTATCATTATAACATATAAGTGTGAATGTTCCAGGGCCAATCCCAATATATAAGCATACAAACATGTAAGAAATTTTTTTTCATACATCCTAGATATCACAATATCACATCAAAAATATTATTGGTTAATTATAAAGATTACCAATATTATCTCATATGAAAAATTCAATTTTATGCACAATTGATTAAAAATTATTTCAATATAAAATAAGACACATTATATGGATTCTATAGAAATAAATCACCCTAGGTCACATGTCAGGATTAACATACTTTACACTATTTTTTAATCCAATTAAAATCATGGTTAGCTCACCCAATGGGAATCCATAAGATAATTAAAAATGTATTTGAAACCAAAGGAATTTAAGGAATAATTCCATTTGTTTATATAATTAATTTGGGTTCACAAAATGATTGTGAAATCAATTTATTTTATAAACTTGAAAATAATGAGAACATAGGGTTATGATTTAGACCCATATCTTTAACCGGTGATCCAAAAAACGCTTCTAATGGCCTATTCCCATGATGAAGAAGGTGTGGATGTTTTCATAGAGGTTATTAGATCAAATATGATCAAGATAAAAACCTACCACACAATAATCCCTGGTATTTCCCAACAAAAGTTAGAGAAGAATGAAGATAATGATGAAACATAACCAATAAAACTTACCATGGATTTCTCACACAATCGGGATATCCAAAATGAATGTTGGCACCCCAAAATCTCATGGGGAAATCCCCAGGGATGAGTGGAGAGGATCTGAAGCTTAAACAGTGAGAATTCATCAACAAAACACGTCTAAAACCACATATTAGGCCATTACACGATGTGTAGATGTTTTTAAAGAAACATACCAAAAAACGCATCACCTCAGATATATTTTATTAAAAAAGTCAAGCAATTACATGACGTGTAATCCCTTTATAAGATGTGTAAATGTAATTTATTTGATTTTCAGACCATTTTCCATTCAACCAAACCAAACCTCTTTTAATATTTATCAACTCACTAAGAACCCTTGAAATACTTATACCATTTATACCTGGTTTCCATTTATTCACAAAAGTATACTTCCACGAACTTTAGGTCATTTTCTCCAAAAAATATCTTCTCGCGGATACTCTCTGGTATTTCTCAAGTTTTTTTGCAACTGAAAACATTTTCAATTAAAACCAAAGACTCTCATGATTAAAAAAACCAAAATAAATGATTAACAAAATTTTTTGAGAGGTATGTACCTAGAAAAAGGTAGGATAATACAGTGAAGCTCAAATCACTTATAAAAGGCCACCCCTACTTCTCTCCACTTAATAATTTCAAAACCCATTTTCTAACCAAAATTTTCTCAAATTACTTCCATAATTGAATATTATCATCGTATAATCCTAATTTTGGTCTGAAATAAAACCTAATAGGGATTTTTGTTCAAACCAAAAGAATTTTTTGGAAGAATAGGCAACATCTCTAACAAAGCATTTTATTTTATTTCTTCCTCCACCTCTTTTAATTGTTATTAAAACCTGATTATATAATGAAATCAGTATATTATATATAATAATTTTTTTTTATCATAAGGAAATGTCCTAAAACTATCCCCTCTTACCTAAAATGGGAAATTATAATAATGCTCATTTGTACAAAGAACTAATGCCTTGTGAACTGATGTGACACATTTTTCATCCAAACCACTCATGGTTGGGGCTGATGATTGAATATATATATATATATATATATTAGATTTTTAAAATTAATAAAATTATTGAATTATGATATAAGTTATAACTTCTTACACTCTATTCTGTAGAGAATACGATAACACCGTTCATGTGTAATGTGGACTACCACCTTGTGAAGTGATGTGACTTGTTTTTCATTAACACTTTCTGGGGAAGGTAATTAGGATAAATGTAATGAATTTATGTGAAGTAAATGACATAAAAATGATTCTATAATTTTAATATTATTTATATTTCTTTCATTTTATCTATTGATAAAATAAAAACATAATTCATGCATACATACGGTCTACCATCTCCATGAATGTTGTACTTA
The DNA here is from genome assembly GCA_963277665.1 of Viscum album. NCBI lineage: Eukaryota > Viridiplantae > Streptophyta > Magnoliopsida > Santalales > Viscaceae > Viscum > Viscum album. The sequence continues at coordinate 1,917,994,132 of OY728135.1, read as the reverse complement.
ATTTTCTATCAATAATTTATATTGATTACTATAAATAAATATATAATGAATATATTTTATATTTATATCATTTATTAAATTATTTAGAATATATAAACATAATAAAAGTAAGAGGACCAAAAATAAAAAACCAAAACATACATGAAAATCAAATTAGTTATTACTCGAAACATAATTTTAACAAGTAATTATTAATAAACGGGTTATTAAATGTCATAGGTAAATATTATATGACATAATAAAAATTATTATATATATATAATAAATTTATAGTAAATTTATAATTATAATACATGAGGTTTGAAGATGTACGAAGGAATTTGAGACATAAAGTAAGGGATTCCCGTCATACTTTTATTTTCTGTGATACACATGCCATATTCACTATGTGTTTATTTTATATGGTGTATATGATTCCTATGGATATATTTTAGGATTATTATCCTAAAAATAATGGGTATTTACATATCCATTTTTGAATCTCTCTTTCATGACGCTTATGATTCAATGTTTGTCAAAGTGGTAAGGGGTTTTTGTCTTAATTTTCATTTTTTGGGTAATTCGTTATGTTATGAACCAATATTTTTTTATAAGGTGTATATACAACCCCTTTGATATATTATACTATTAATATACTAATATTTATGATATTTATAGTTTATTTTTATATTATTCTTTAATGGTGATTACAATTCAAAAGTCATTAAAGTGGTAAGGGTTTTATGTTATGATCTCAATATTCTATGAGATTGTTTACGATTATGCTTTTGATGATGAAATATTATTACCAACCTCTAAAGAGACTAATGAATTTTCGTATCTTTTTTTTATTTAATGAGAATACATTTTCCCTTAACTTTTCTCTATTTATGAACTCATGATTCAAAAATAATGTTTTAAAAGAAAATTGACTTTATTTCTTTATATTGGTCAAAACCCCTTTTTCTACTAAATCCATGTTTACTAAAAAGGATTTAAAAATGCTTAAATGTTCCTATAATATTTTTAAGTCATTTTTTCCTTTATTTATTTTTAAAAAAAAATCAAAGAGAATATTCATTTCATTTTAAATAAAATTCCCTTTTAAATTTTACCAAAAATGTCAAATGAATTTTGTTTTAACAATTAAAAAATTTCCCACCATCCTAAATGAATTTTTTAAAGGATTATTTATAATATTAAAAGTCTATTTTTAATCAAAATAATTTAAATATTTTTTTTATGTTTAGAAAAATTAATTTTCAAAGTACGAAAGATATTCTCCTCAAGATTTTTTTTATAAAATCACTTTTAAAGCATCCATTATACGTTTCAACATTTGTTTTTAGTAAAAATGATTTCACAATGGTTTTATTCATTTCTAGTTTTAAAAAGTAAATTTCAAAGAAATGTTATTTTCCTCAACAAATTATCAAAATGTTATTTCAAAATCATTTTCCATACATGATGACATCCTTTAATGATACTTATGCTTTATTGGGTATATGTTCCATCGATACCATTCTTTTTCATTATTTAGATGGTTTGTTTTTAATAATTAAAGGTCTTTATAAAACTTATTTCTCTTCCATTGGTTATACCTTGATAAAAGGCTTATGAAACTCGCTTCTTTTTCCATAATTTATGTTTTTATGAAATTATGAAATAATTATGAACCTTATTTATTTTCCATAGGTTTTGTTATGATGAAATGTTTATAAAACCCATTTAAGTCCATGGATTATGATATGAAGAATGTTTATAATCTTATAGCACACATATGTATGATTATCATTATGTGATGGGTGGGACCTATATCTCCCTTCAGTGTATTCGGTAAATATTAATAAATATGATATGTTTTTACTTGATTACATATTAATAATGTTTTATAGTAAGTAGATTACATGTTCATAGTTTTATGTGTGGACCTAGCTTTCAAGTCTATAAGGTTGTGAGTAGAACTAGTTGTATGTATATAAGTTTAATTGGGGGCCTAATTTCATTTCCTTAACATAATGAGTGGCCCTTTTATAATTATCCATGTTCATATAGTTATAAATTTATGTGTTTACCAAATATTTATACCTTATGACAATTTTATCTTCTCATGGTCCATGTTATTTGATTCCATTAGGATTTATGTCTTATGAACAACCAAGATTTCTTCTATGAATCATGTTTGTGATCTATGATCTATAGGGTGTAGTTTTAAAATACTATACATATGTTCTATTACACTTATACTCATAATATGTATATATCTCCCTTATTTACACATTTTAAGCATATGATGTCATCCTCTGTTGAGTTTCCTTTCCCCAGGATATAATTAAAGGGATTATGTATGATATTTCTAAGAAGGGTGATATTCTTGAGGAACATATTGAGAGATAATATATCTCATTTTTGGACCATTTTTTTACATGTCCATGTCTCCAAAGTAAAAATAACTAAATTATTTTGGAATTGGGTTTTATGTTATATAATTCATATTCATCAATTAATATGTAATATTTATGTATTATAAGTTTAGGGGCTTTATAGTTGGCATCAGATTCTTTTTTAGTTAACCTTTAGAAACTAAGATGAGAAAACATTAGTGAGATCCCTAGGGACATTCATAAGAATATATATATATATGGATATTTCTAAGGACAAGTCTAGGGATGATTAAAATGATATTAAAATGTCCTAGATGATTTGTGAATGTTATAGTGATTGGTTTCTAATAAATTAAATCCCTATCTAGGTACTATAAGTGAATGTGGGTCAAGAATAGTGGTATCAAGGAATAATAACTTAAAAAATGGTACATTGAGATGAACTCAACCATCACCAAGTGCAAGACAGCAAGCCTTGCTGCACTACTGGTTTGAAACTTTCAAGGGATATGCTTTATAAATTCACAATCTCTTTACAAACTATCATAAAGTTTTTGAATAATGACCTAGAGTTACGTAGGTAAACCATATGATTCATAGATTAAAAATAACGTATCCTGATTTTGAAATTCAATAATTGAATTTTCATGGTTTTTTTGTTCCCCCAATTTGATTATTGTTTCCCACACTATGATTTTTTGTTTTAGAAAATTAAGGTAACTCAAAGGAATTGTGATAACATTGAATAAGATAGAAAATGTATTAATGAGAAACAAAATGGGATGATGACTAGAGTAAAGGATATTGTTATTATTCTTAGTGAGTTATCATGATGTATTATTAAAACCTTTTACCTTAACTAACTCTCATAATTACCAAAATAGAAGAGTATAGTGTTTGATAAGACATCGGGTGGTGGGTTGCATGGAGGAAAGATGAATAAGTTTCCTATATTCCATGAACGTGGGTGGAATCCCTCAAGGAATGTATCAAAGGGATGTGAAAATATTTTGATTATGCAAAATAAGGAAACAAATAATGTAATTTTTGAGGAAAAATGAAAATTTTGGCTAATGCAATGGATAAAGATAATGGATTCCTAGAGGTATCATCAATGGTTGAATGTTATAAATGTGAAAATTAGAGGAAATATACAAATTAATGTTCCCTGGTAAAATCTTAATAAGAGGATCAAAAAGGTGTTATAAGTAATGGTTTTGTTGTGGATAATGAGGAGACTATGAATTAAATATGAAAGGTATGGGGTTTCCAAATAATATTGTTTATATTGAATATAATAAGTATGATTAGATTGTGGTTGATGAATGTTAAGACATGATTAATATTTCATATTTTAGGAAATAGGTATTAGGGAATAATATGATGAAGTATAGTTAATTGTTTAGAATTTAAATGGAATGATTGAAGTGTCTATGTATTGGAATTCAAGAAATATATCATATGAGTCCTGAAATATATAAGGATTGTTCAGAGGATGTTTTTCATTAAGAATTTGTCAGAATATATTGATCAATATTGATAACCAAGAATTGTGATTTAATGGAATTGTCATATTTTTTTTAAAAAAATATGTGATTAAGGGAAGTTGGACTTTAATATGTTCTGAATGTTGATAAAATGATTTTTAGTTTTGAAAAATAAATGATTGGTATCTATAAAGTAAATTGGATAGTTTTAATTTCCTTATATCTAATAAATGATTTGTTAATAATGTTGTTTATATTATCATTGATGGAGTTTAAAAGATTATTGGATCTCTAGAATATATTCAATAATATGTTGTTTTATTCATGGAATGAGTAAGAATTAATGTTTTCATTGTGATTTTATGGTAATTAATGTTATTACCAAGATTCAATAGAATATATAATTGAGTTATTAAAATAATTAGAATTTGACCATTGAGATATACTTATTTATATATATATGATTAATTTTAAGAATATTTTGGGATATTTATCATCCTTCTTTATAAATTTTAAATTTTTGAAGGGTTGTAAGGTTTTCCATTTATTGAATGGTTTTTTTCAAACATTGAATGAGGTTTTAGATATTAATGTATTTCTTCCCCCTATCAATATTTATGAATATTAGATAACCATTGTTAACCATTTTGTTATTATGATAAATTAAGATAGAAGGAATGAATTATCATTTTATTATAGGTATTTTGTTCTGTAAGTTCTTCGATAATAAAAAATTTATCTTCATTATATGGAGTAATAGATGAAGTGGAAATTGACCGAATAAAAAAAATAAATGAAATTGTGTTTATGATACAATGTAAACCTAGGAATTATGTATATCTATCCCTTTGATGTTCTTGATTATATCAAGAAGATTTCCTATTAATTGGTGCCTCCATAGAACCTCTCTCAAGTTCCGGAAATTTTCCATGTATCTCTTTTGAGGAAATATATACCTGATCTATTACATGTACTAAACTAAGAGGTTATACAACTAGATCATAATCTTTTTTATAGGGAACAATTGATTGAGATTCTAGATTATACAAATAAAATCCTACAATATAAGACCACCCACCCAGCCAATGTTTTGTGGAAAAGTCAATAGCTTGAAGAATCTACATGGTAACCTAATAATGTAATGAGTATGAATTATCCTTATTCATTTTATTAGAGTGATGAATTTGAAAGGATAAATTTATTTTAAGGGGATAGAATGTAACACCCATAGATTTTATGAAGTTTATATATTTTTAATAAATTTAAATTCCTCAATTTCATTTCCTACATGAAAAATTGATATTATAGAAAACATGAAATACTATTAAAAAATTATTATTTATTATTATAGTTATCACCGTGGAATTTCAAAGCTAGGTATTTTACCATCCCAACCAAAAGCACTGGATCCGAGCCGGAAGGTCACATTACCACATGTGAGCCTCCCCATATGCAAGAGGATACTGACTAGAATAAAGGGTATTATTCTAAAAATGGGTGACTATACACTTAGTATTGTATCATATGACTAATAATAACAACAACAAAAACATCATAGTATTCTTTTGGAAGAACTGAATTAATGAAATATATGACAAGTGAATAAATGCATCTCCCAAAAGTGGAAATAATATCTAGAGTAAATACATTAGATAAATAAATGGTGCATTGTTGGCCCCACTACCATTTGTACTATCCCACCATTATCTCTATACTTTTTAGCTCACTAGTATGCCACAAATCCCTTTCCCTTCATTAGATCCCTCATCAAATCTATGAGAGCACCAAAATTCCTGAGTCTGGTGTGATTATAAGAACCAGTAAGAAACCACCACTGTGTCCTTAACATATTGTGCTCAACTATACAGGTTTTATCATAATAATAATAAATGTGTAACAATAATAGTAACATATAATCAAAAACTGAGCGGTCCTATGCTAACCAAGTCACCACAAACCCATGACCGTTCCTTCTTCAGTTTTTTGATAGAAATGTATTGAATATAGATAAGTATCCATACTATCCACAATTTTTTTAGTGATTCGCTCAGAATCCACAAGTCATTCATTTAAAACAACATACTTATAATCTACATGGAATCAAGTAATACTTGAAATCGACAAGGAATCGTGTAGATCATAGGTTACAATGTTATCTTGTTATGCCATCATCATCATTGCACACTATGTGAAATCTCCTAAAAGAGTAATCATACCATGATTAACCCATATCAATTATAACATACATCATGAGAAATATATCACCTTCATATAAATCAACATGTTAATCAAACATCATCACAGAATCTAGTTATCACGTCAATATCAAAGAATCAATCCATGCCATATTAAGGGCCTCACATGCACACCCACATGTGATCAGAAGTCAAGAAAGAACATCAATCAAGTCACACATAAACCATAAAATATAAATATGTGTGTTACAAGATCCTGATATGGTATGTAAATTCCTACCGTCGAAGTCATTAACGTTAAAGGCAAGGATAAACCACAATCTGTGGTTCAATACCTTGAGTGGAAGCTTTAACATTCAAGAAAAATTCTGTTTAGCCTTATTTTCATAAATGTAGGCACACCACTGATTGATGTTCTTTAAGTGTTACTTGAACCAAAACCAGTTATTTTATTTCAAAATGAAATAAAATATCACATGCGATGATACTTTCCCTCTCATTCAAAATTTCTAAATTATCGTTCTATGTCAGCACTTGCACTCACAATATTATCCACAAGAATAATTATATTTGGATAATTTCTCAAAAAATTTCGCTGTATAATTATATCTGGATAATTTAATATAAATTATCATTTTTTAATTATTTATGATAATTGACTCTAAATTTTCCTTTATAATTATGTTTTGATAATTTTTTATAAATTATACTTTATGATTATCTTTTGATAATTTATACTAAATTATCCTTTCATAATTATATTCTGATAATTTTTTACAACCCATACTTTTAAAATTATCTTATGATCATTTCTAATAAATTAAATTTTCGTAATTATTATTTAAAATTTATCACCAATTATACTTTTATAATTATTTATTGATATTTTATCATATATTTTCCTTTTATAATTATTTCTTGATAATTAATGATTAATTATACTTTAATAATTATCATTTGACAGTCTATTATAAATCAACATTTTATTATATTACATTTATTATTTTGGTAATTTTACATTTATTCTTTAGTAATCTCACAATTATGATTTCATAATTAAATAATTATCTTTTCATAACATCATAATTATCATTTGGTAGTTTTAATAATTATCCTTTTATAATTCCATAATTATTATTTGAAAATTTTAATAATTACACTTTGAAATTATCTCGACTTTATTTTATGATTTTATATTAATTATCCTTTAATAATATCATAATTATCAATTGATAATTTTAAATAAATTATCCCTTGATAATTCCATAAAGTTAACTTTGGTAATTTCAAGAAATTATGTTTTGATAAATTTAATAGATTGTTATTTGAATAACCTGGTCTCATTAGCATTTGATAATTAGTTAATATTATCCTCTTTTACTCCATGAGATTTTTTTGATAATTTAGCTGATAATTTTTTTGATCTATCAAAATCATCGTTAGATAATTTAATGAAAATAAATATTTATAATTTCTTAAAAATTATTTTTCTAAAGATTTTGATGAATTATCCTTAGTAATATGAGGTAATTTACCCTTTCATAATACTTGTTTTATTCTTTTATTCAAAAATTAATCATTATATTTAATTTGAGAATAAAATAAAAAATAAAATAATTTTAAATTAGATTAAAAAATGAAAAAAACTATAAGAAAGTCTTTATGGCACTCCATATGTAGAAAATGGAAGGAGGCCAGTGAACAATCTGAATTAAATCAACCAAGCCTTAATGATCTCTTAAAAGGGAGATATTGGGTCAGCAGAACTCACTAAGATCATCCAATATGAAGCCAAAGTGGTTTAGGTATTTCAAGAACCCCAAAAATTATAGAAATTGAATCCTTAATTTAAAACACCAATTTTAATCACCATATTACACTTTAATTGTTGACATATTCATTAGTTTTTCCTCATTAAGACATTTTTATTATAATTTGTATAAAACGGTTGATTCCAGTGTTTTTAAACTGAAGTGGCATCATCAGTGGAGGTGTTGGTGATTCGTAGAAGAAGAATGGTGTAAAAAATGTTTTTTAATTAATTAAATTGATAATAATAATTAAATAAATATTAAAAAAATTATCCACATGTAAGATCTCACCAAACACATGAACAACAAAAATATTATTCCCTTTTTAAGGTAAACCCCCACCCTGTACCTAACAGTGGTCTCATATTTATCAAATGACACACCATTCATGAGATATTGAATTATTTTAAAAAATAATATAATAAAACTATTCAATAAGTTATCCTCACATGAAATCTAACAAAATGTATGACACACAAAAATGTTATTCCCTACCTGTAGTAATCCTTGTGTCTTGGACAAAACAACGGTATTAAATTTCTTATAAGACTCACTATTTGGGAGAGATTAAATTATTTTCAAAAAAATACAATAATGATATTAAATAATTTATTCTCACGTACAGATTTACCAAACATTCAACAAGTATGTAGCGACACGAGTTCTTGGTCCTGTCAGACTTTGGAATATTTCTACGAATAATTCCAGAGCTCGGCGCGAAGACGACATGCGATTCTGAGGTCCGGTGTGCCCAGAATTAATTTTATGAAAATATTAAGTATTTTTATACTATGCACATGGTGGGGGTGTGATATCTCTTAAACGGTAGCTCAGAACGGGAATCTGAGGGCACTGTTGCGTCCAGAATGTGCTGTTTACCCTATGAGAGGTGTAAACGTTGCGGGCGCGGGCCTGCGGTGAGAAACGCCACCAGGGGCATTTTCGTAATTAAATGGAGAAGTTAGTGTGCGAGCGTCGGCTCAAATAACTACTGAACAGAGTCTCGGATGGAAAATCTGAGTCATCCGTTGCGTTCAGAATGGCGCGTTTACCCTAGGGGTGACCTTACTTTTGTTCGAATCGGGCGTCGGGTCCGAGGCGGGTTTGGCGCCAGCGGGCGGCTAATATAAATATCAGCGCCTCCCCCCCCCTTATCGTTCCTCTCGACGTTCATCGCCATTCTTCGCTGCCGCTCCATCGAATCGAGCAAACGAAGCGTCCACGAGCTCAGAATTCGACGACGAACGGTCTAGGAGCGCGCAACGGAAGCTCTGGAGCGCGGATCTAAGGAAGAACGTCGGCGTTTCGCTCGTGAGGTAGGCGGTTTGAGTTTTAAAATCCCGTATCTGGTTTTTGTGTTGTTTTTCTTCAAATTTTCATAAGTTTTGTATAGTTCGGGTTTTGAACTTTCCGAAACATGTTTCGGATCTGAATTTGGAGCACCGAGGTGCTCCCTGTGGCTCCCGGAAGTTTTCCGGCGAAAACACGGTTTTTCGGCGAGAACCGCGGCAGCCATGGCGGAATCCGGCGAGTTCCGTGGCGGCGGCACGGTGGTTTCCAGCTTCGGCACGGCGGAGTCTGGCGGCGGCGCGGTGGTTTCCGGTGACCCTGCGGTGGTCCGGCCAGATTGTTCCGGGGATTCTTTAAACCCCCGTAACCCGCAAACCGTAACTCCGATTTGAAAGCCGTTTGTGGCCACGTGTTCCTTGCGTCGAGACGGACCTTTTGAACTCACTTTGAGAATTTCGTGAGTCGGAATTTTGGCCTGGGGGCTAGAAATGTCGAATAAAATAATAATATTTTATTATTTTATGACTTCGGGTCGTTGTAACTTCTACCCGTAGCGTCCGATTGACGTGCCATCAGTGGCGTTGAGACCATGATGGTATGACAGACTTTTTGAGTTGATTTCCGGGTGTTTGGACTGAGAATGAGGTGCGGGCCCCACGAGTCCGGGTTTTGGCGTTTGCGGAGAAACACAGCTTTTGCACCAGGAGTCAGATTTTGGCGGATGAATAGTCGATCCTCTGTGTTTTTCCGAGAGGATCACAATGGTGCGATCCGTTTCACGAGTTTCGGAATCCAGGCGTGGGCCCCACCCGAGATGGCCTTCGGTGAATAGTACCTTTTTCACTGGGTGTCCATTTCGGATGAGCGAGTAGTCGTTTCCGCTTGTTTTTCTGAGGGGATCACCGAGGTATGGTCTGCTCGATGGGTTTTGGGATCGTTCTGTGGGCCCGACACGATCTAGCTATGGTGAATAGTGCCTTTTTCACCGGTGCTCCGTTTCAGGTGAGTAAATAGCCTATCCTGCGTGTTTTTCTGTGTGCAACGCGAGGGTGGCCTTGGTTTTGGCCTAGGAGGTGCACATTGTGGAGTTGTGGTGGGTCACTCGGGTTAGCGACATTTGGACCAGCAGTGGTTGAGGGTTCTCCCTTGGTTCGTTCCTACGAGGGTTCGTGTGGCATCACAACCTTCATATGGGTTTGTGATCCTCTCGATGGGATGTTTAAACTGTTACTGTTGTGGTATCCCTCTGGTGGGCCCGGGGCGGATCCTCTAGCATCTTTACCCAAGATTGGGTTCTTGGTATCGCTGCGACCGCCTATTCATGGGCGATGATCCCCTATCTAGCAGGTTAACCCCATAGGGTTTGTGGCATCATCGGAAATATGATCCCCTACACGGTGGGTCTATCCCAGTAGTGTTGTGGCACCGTCGGGTATACGATCCCCTACTCAACATGAAGTTTATAGTAGGGTTGCAGTATTGTTGGTTATACGATCCCCTACTCAGCGCTTGGTGTCGGTAGGGTTGTGGTATCGTTGGTTATGTGATCCCCTACTCAGCGCGTGGTTTTGGTAGGGTTGCGGCATCGTCGGTTCGATCCCCTATATCGTGAGTTATACCAGATAGGGTTCTGGTATCGCCGTGACTATCTTTATATGGACGATGATCCTCTATCTGAGTGTGGAGTTTCTGTCGAGCGCCAGATCGGGTTGTGGTATCCCCCAGCGGATCCTGGGTGTGATCCCCTATCTGTGAGAACTACGTATGCCAGATCAGGTCGTGGTATCCCCTAGCATACCCTGGGAGTGATCCCCTATCTGTGAGCTACGTCTACCGGAGTGGGTCTTGGTATCCCCTAGCGGACCCTGGCAGCGATCCCCTATCTGAGGAGTTTGGGGGTTATATTGTTTCAGCGATGTTTCGTCAGTGATCGTGGAGCATGTTCTCCTGGTTGTGGACGGTTGCTAGTGATGAGGTCGGCACCTCTTGTGGCTTTGTGGCATGATATGAGTATATCTGGATTTTCAAGGTGTATGTATGGGCTTACACCTGAGCTGAGTTGAGCTGACTAGTTGTGTTTAGCCGAGGATGGTCATGAGATGGAGTTTCTCTCTCGTCTGGGTTCCCTCCAGCTGGGTTGAGCGGATGGTTGCGTTCCAGTTTTTCCCTTGGGTTTTGGTTTTTTGGGGTGCCTAATGAGTATGTTTATGCTCACCCCTGCACGGGCTTTGCCCGCACATGTTTGTGTCTTGTGAAGACCACAGGCCCTTCGACGGAGTTCCAGGAGGACCCGGAGCAGGCGGAGCTTAGTGAGCGTGTTGACCGGGGTGTTTACCAGAGCTGTGCAAAAGGATCTTTCCGGCGAGTGTTTGTGGCAGCGTTCCCCTCGTCAGAGCAGGTTGGACACACTTGTAGTTTTCTTTTGGTGGGCCCTGTTTTCCCCTTTGTACTTCTGCTGTACTCTGGTTGTGGGATAGTGTATGCATGCTTTTACTTTTCAGTTTCTATATCTCTGCACAGTTGCATGGAGGTGTTTGTGGGTGCGTGTGTATAGGTACCTTAGGCTAATGCCTCCCATGTGTGTGATAGCCTACTCAGCACTGGTCGCCAGCCCCTGGCCTATTAGAGGCGGGCTTGGGGAGTCGCGGCTCGAGCCCCGTTGGTTCGGGTCGTGACAAAGTACAAATGTTATGTCCCACCTAGGGTAACCACCAGATCTCAAACCTACTAGTGGTCTGGGATTTCTCAGGTGATGCACCATTTTATAGAAATTAAATTATTTTCATAAAATAATATAATTAAAATATAAAATATGTGATCGTCATATGAGATCTTACCAAATGATCGATGCACACAAATTTTATGCCCCTCCTAAGATAAACCCTACATATCATAACTAATGGTGGATTCATATTTCTCATATGACGAACCATTTGGGAGATATTCAAATATTTTGGAAAAATTGCATCTATGTAAAATAATTGATTTAATATTTTTGTTTCATATGTACCGAGGATCTACAGGCCTCGAAATATCACACTAAATATGTGCCTATGTCTGAAAATATTCCATAGAATATTATAAGATTCTAACTAGGATTTTAGGCTTCTATAAATGCTTTTAAAATTTATTTTGCAATTTTTACGGAAAAGTAACATCTTCACATAAAAATACCTATAAATTTTTAACCAATAGAGTTTTTACTCTCATTAAAAATTTAAGATGTCACAATTCTCAACCATTATCAAATTATATACTTTGAGAAGTATTTATAGTTGAATTTCTCAAAAAAACCCATACCAATGATCTCGAACATCACGCTCACACTCCCACATCTCCTCATATATATGTCTATGATTCCAATGAATCTAGATTAGTAGTATCGTCTATCCTCACAACATCTTCTCTCTTTGATAAATGATATGCACCAAACGCTCCTCATAAGATGAATTAGTCAAAAGCTTAATCTCATCACAATCAATAACATGTGAAGGTTCGGGTATTTACCGCCAAAGTTGTGACACATGGAACACATCATTTATACCTTGAAAATGATAATATATGTCCAAAATATATTCCACTACTCCTATCTTCTTAGTGGTATTCAAGGATCCAACAAAATGAGGTGGTATCTTTCCCTGATTCATTAGATCACTTTACCCCAACTGAGGAGTCACTCACAATAAAACCTAATCACCCACAATGAACTCCAAGGGTCTTCTCTTAATTTCAATATAAGATATATGTATTCTCTAAGAAGTGATCAATATCTTCACAATTAGATTCACTCTATCTCATGCCTCCTAAACCCAACCAGGCCTACAACTTTTGCCTCACTTGCCTCATGCCCACAAGTGGTGATCGACATAGTCTCCCATAATTAGCATCCTAAGGTGTATTCTAAATATAATCTAGGTTAATATTATTGTATGGTAACTCATTCATGGCTATTTGATCCTTCCACACTCTATAGATTTCTAGCACGCAAGATTAAGTCATAATCTGCAATGCATAAATAGTCTACTCAGACTATATGCTTGTCTGAGGATGATACACCACACTCAATATTAGGTGATACCCTAGGTATTTCTATAATTCCTTCAAAAATAATGATGTAAAAATTCATCTTTATCTGAAAAAATGCTCAAGGGAACTCCCTAAAGTCATACGATCACTTAGATATAGATATTTCCATGTTCATCCACTATGTGAGTTTCTATGATTGATAAGAAGTGATAAGACTTCATTATCTGATCAATATTCACCTACACTACATCACGATTCTTTGGGGTCATGAGTAACCCCACCCAAAATTTCATCATGATGTGCTCCAAAAATTTCATATGTATTAGGAGTATTTCCAACAACCTACTAGGATGCTGGTGCTCGATCTTCACCATATGATAGGTATGACATCGGGTGAAAAAATAATCAATGTCTCTCTTCATCCCTAGCTTCAAGAACCACCCCCCTGAAGTAATAATACATCATGGTTGCACCAAAATGTAATGAACATCTAGAGGTTTGGTAATTTATCATCATATCCTATCTAATGGAATTAGGGACTACAACTCTTCTATATACAAAGATCACATCATCATCATCCATTGAGAATCCGGGTATTGTGTAATTGAACGATAATTTTTACCTCATTATAGCACACTATTAGTCTGAATCCTGACCATTCCTCATCTGAACCACAAGTTAAGATGTTGTCACTAAAGGGAAACAAGTCATAGAACCCAGGTCCACTAAGGAATCCATCATCTAATCAGCCAATAATCTCACCAAGTATCACTTATCCATTAAAGTCCTCTAACCAAAATCCTACTCAACCTACGCCTTACAAATAAGAGAAATTGAAAAAACATTACCCTTCTCTAGGTTAATATTCCATCTCAATGTTAAACATCTTAATATACTCAACCCAATGCTTATGTCTTAGATTTAGGCCCCTCAGTGTCAAGATATATCAAAGTCCCTTATGGTATGTGTAAATAATGAATCTATCACCAAAGAGATAATATATCTTACATTTTAGATCATAGACCATGGATTCCATCTCAAATTCATGTATAGGGTAGTTCCTATCATGGGGACGTAGTGAACGCACCCCATAGGCAACTGCATGCTCTTTTTTCATTAGAACAATTCCTAAACTATTTCTTGATGCATCACAGTACACTGTATAACCAATCCCATACTTAAGGAGTGTCATTACTAGAGTTTTCATGAACCTTATATTTATCTCAAGGATCACCTCTTAAAATTATTCCAACCACTATAAATTTACTTCCTTATTGTTTATTGATATCATGGGTACAATTATATAGGTGAAGTCCATGAAAAAAAATTGGTAATAACATTATGAACCCATGAATCCCAAAATCTCAATCTCATTCTAAGGATGTTTATAGAACAAGACTGCCTCATCTTTCTCTGGATATATAGATATAATGGTGTCAAACCCCACATGTATTTGGAATATAACTTCTCGAATATAGAAGTCACACTTTGACAGATTAGCATAAATCCTATGTTCTCTAAGTGTACATAGGACTATTTCTAGGTTCTTAGAATATTGCTCTGATGTCAGTGACTAAATAAGGATATAATTGGTGAAAACCATGATGAATGAGTCCATGTATGGATAAAAGGACTTGTTCTTGAGGTCCATAAACACTTTACGTAAATTCATCATCGTAAACAACATTATCAGGTACTCACACTACCCACACATTCTCTGAAACACTATCTTCAGAATTTCCTCATCTATAACTCACAACTGATGATAGTCTAATAAAAGATCAATATTGGAGAACCATCGAGCACCCCAAAGATGATAATTTTTTTTATCAATCTTGGGAAATGGATATCAGTTCTTCACCATCACCTTGTTTAACATTAAGTAATCAACACACTGCTAAAGATAACCATCCACCTTCTTGGATAACAACATAGATACATCCCGCAGTGATGTAACCGACCTTTTAAATCCCTTCCTCTTTAAGTCATTCAAATAATTCTTGAAATCCCTCATCTCGGTTGGCGCCGTATGATACTAGGTATCAAAATAGTTTTTCTCTTAGTTTGAGATTAATATAATCTTTAATTATTGTTCTTTTGGAGTATCTTGTAGGTCAATGATTCCCAAAATCATTTCAACCCATTAGTTAGAATCATGAGGGCCTCTAGTGTTAGGAATGAATAAATAATACTAGAGTTTAAAAATCATGGATTTTTTACCATAGTACAAAACTATTATGCCTAGTAAATGTAATAAGAGAAATACTTCCAATTGAAGTGGACCTTCTTCCTAAACCACATAGTAGGAGAGGGAGTAGGCTCAACTATATTGTCTTACACATCCAGTGGTAAATTGGTAACATACACCCTTGTAGATGTATTCTATAATTCTTCCCATGTAGTCCAATAAGACTATATTGAGGTGATATCCCTTATAATGTGAAGGAAACACATAGAAAAATAAACAGAGTGTAACGAATTGTGTTTTTAAACCAGATGAAAACCCAAAGAAATTATATTTTCATGTTTACTACTTGGAGAATTTTTAAAACTGTGTTTTAGAATGTTATTCTAAGAGTGGGGACACTACAATGTATTTCTTAAAAGAAATGCATTTAATTATATTTAAAGTTAAAATGAGAATAAATTAAATAGAAACAAATATGAAAAAAATATAAATAAATGTTTTAATAATAATAATAATATTGTTGTTTTTATTATTATTATTATTATTATTATTTAGGTTCATGTTTTAAGAACATAAAGAAGGTTCTCCCTCTCCCCTAACCTACAATATGTGATATACACCCCTCCATTTCCCTCATGGTGTGTGTGGCCTCCCCCTTGCGGCATACTTTCCTCTCAATGAATCCACCGAAATTCATCTGATATCTCATCTGATTCCTTGGGGTAATGTCTTATGCTCCCATTTTTTCCATCGCTTTGGTGGTTTTCCTCTCTTTCTTCTCTTAGTGAGGTTCGACCGAAACCCTGGGTTTGGGTTAATGTAATCTTTTGGTTTTCTTTCAGTATTAGGTTATGCAGAGGGTCTCTCGAGATTCCTTTGGTCGTATTCCGGCAATGACCACCGAAGGCGAAGTGGTTCTGATTATTTTGGATCTCTCTAACCGATTTAGGGTATGTTTTCCACTTTTTTACATTATTTATCAATTTATAATTTTGGATTTCGTATTTTATGGGTTCCTTGTATTTTTTATTGAGTGATTTGGCCTTCTTTGTAGTATTTTGAGTTCCTAGATTTGGTTATATGGTGTTTTGATCTCCCATTCTCAAAAAGGACCAACACACATGTGTAAGGGTATGATGCATATATATATATATTCCCTCTTTATACGTAATCCCTCATAGTAGTGGGAATATATGAAATGTTTTCAGGGGTATTATATATATGTATATATAAATGCATGCGAGTTTATGTGTAAGGACCATTTTTGTGTTATTGTTGTCATAGTCATCAAGTGCCAAGTGTTCGACTTGGATTGGTATAATTATTGAGTTAGGATTCCATTTCCTTTCCCCTTAAATTTAATAATTCATTAATTAATTTACATCATTACTTTGATTAAATTTAATTAGTGATGTATAGTTTTTAGAATAAATTCCCCTTTAAATGAAATTTTATCATGAAATGAAATGATTTGTTCTAATAAATGATTTTTTTGATAATAAAAGTCATGGTTTTATAATAAAACCCCTCCAATGGAGGTTCAATATCTTCAAAAACTCACAATAGTGATTTATGATTTCTAACTTACTTATCCATATTTCTTGATATTATTATATCTTGAAATTATAAAGTTGGCACTTCTTTATGATTTTTACTTGAATTATAAAATTAAATTACTTGAAATGATTACTTGTCTTATATATATGTATAAATGTTATACCTTGATTTTATTAGCATGTTCAAGACTGCTTGTTGTCCCTCGACTAGATTTCATAAATGGATTAATTTAAATGGAACTTATTAGGGTGGTATGACCACACATATTGTAATAATTATATAAGTATGGTTTATGTTAAATGTTTCAATGATATGACTTGAATAAATTCAATGAGATGATTCATGGTGTTTTCATTCCTTTAATGGAATTGATATGGATGGTCTAAACTAAAACCCTTTTTTCCAAATTTGATTATTTATAGTATATGAAATATATTTGATAACGTCGGTACATTGTGAATAGGAACAAATAAGTTGAATAATCCCTACTAAACAATAATTGTTCATTTTAAACCACCCATTATATCCGTTTGGGTGTATAGAAATGGAGACTCAGACCTGTGGCCACCCAACTGGTGTGACAACCATGGAACTTTTTCAAACATGGTATGTTTGACTTTAAGGCCTTAAAATAATTTTGATAAATAGTTTGATTGTTTTATTAGACTTTTAATTTTGAATAATAATAAATTGTGTAATTTATTATGGTATAATGACCTTGAAAAAACTGGTCAATTAATATATTATCATCCCTGTGGATTAATTGATTAATTAAATATGTTTGATATAACTATAATGAAAATATGGAACTTTGATGAATGAAATGAATTGGTTTGACATATGGTCATTTTTATAAATTGATCATTGTGTCTTAGGATGATAAATATGGTCTGGGATTCAAGAGGTAGTGTGATCGCAACTTTCATGACACATTATGGGAGTGGCAACTCTATGCTGGAAGAGGATAATACTATTCTTACAAGCGTCACCATTTGCAGGCAGAGGGGGATTTACATTTCGCAAGTGGAGACTAAATCCATGATAATTCATGATGCCCTTCCTGAAAAAGGTAACATTCCATGGTCAATAACCTATACCATCATGAAATGTAAAGTCCTCCTTGAAAAAAGCACCAGTGTCACCCACACATGGTTAGAGGGGAACAAGGTGGTGGACCACTTAGCCTCTCTAGAATCCCATGGTGTTCCGATCATGTGTCTCTCTAATGTTTCTCAATTTAATCCATAGGGGGGAATTTTGTTTAGGGTGATACCCTTGGCCTCCATTATTTTCAGCCTCCATAAACATTTCCACTTTGTATTCTCCTTTATGAATAAAAATTTTAATACGGATGATGAATACTAGACTTATGATTTTTCTTATTTAGATTTTGAGCTTATATGATATCGATGTGATTAATACATAAGTATTTTATGATAGTGGACTGCTTTCTTTGTCTGGATATGAATCGTGATTATTGTTGAATCCTGAGGGCTTGGTTTAAGTTTTTGCACCTCATACGGTCTAGGAAAAATGGTACTAAATTCTGGAGGGAAGATAATATGGTTTTGCCGAATTTCGATAGGACATGAGCATTTTTATTGATTGCCTGAGGTAAATGTATATGTTTATTTTGGATGCATGAGGGAAAGATGAACAATCACATGATTCCTGAGGGCGAAATTCTAGTAATGCATGAGGGTGATATTTTGGTTATCATGATGGTATAGGTCGTATGTTTATGGTATATTTTGAGCGATTCATTCTCGAATGGAGAGTCTTCCACCCTTTTGGGAGATCCATCACGATGTAGGAGGATCTACCCATAGACATAGATACCAAGAGGGGTGCCAAACTATGTATAGCCGCCAGGTGTCCCTTAAGAACCTGAGTGGGTTGTTGTTTATTTATTCAACATTTTTTTATTTTTTCCATATACAAGCTCACTAATATAAAATATATATCAAGTAAGGGATTTTTTAGACATTGTTGGTGTCAACCTAATGATATTATTATCTCAATTCCTACTCTAGTTTAATTTGGATCCCAAGTATATTTTCTTTCTTGTAGGTATTTTGATTCATTTCTTGTGTTAATTTTTATTCATGGGAGCTAGGGAGCACATGACTGGGCTCTTGCACATGATTCTTGAGGAATCCACCATTGGGAATCTCCTTTACTTTTGTTATTTGGTATTAATGATACCATGTAGAAACACATGAAATTATATGAATCATTTTATGTAATTAGCATTGTCCATTTTAGTTTTCTCCATTTATATTATTCTTCTCATGATATATGTATTCCATTTATTTTAATGCTTATGTTGTTTCCTTTTGTTTATTATCTGATAAACCACAACACTACTCTGACATGAGCGTATAGTATCAACTATATCACCTCTTTAGACCCTATCTTTTAGTCAGAAGCCCATGGTGTATGGGGAGGTACACCTAAGGCCATGTGACCCACCAGTCCATCCACCATCTTAGTGGTGAGTTGGGTCGGGACATTACAAAGTACTATCAGAGCCCAATTTTCCTTTATCTTACTCTTATGGGCTAGTAGATAGAAGACTAGTAATGTGTGGTTCTTGGTGAATTGTTGGGTCTAGGACGGACCAACCCACCCCATGTGGATATGGCCATGCATAAAGGGATGGGATTGTTGTTCATTTTGTTCGATATTATATTTGATATGATTTCTTATAGAGTGAATGGTGAATTTTCTAATGCTTATTGATTTATGATATTTATGGTATCATACCCTTGACATGGTATGAAAGGGATGAAGAATTACATTCATCATATTGGGAACATAGAGAATTCAAATTCCATGCATATTCCACTACATGTAGTTTCATATGCAAGTTGTTTTCTGGTTCAGAATGTATGCCTTGAGTGTTATTCCATGCTTGTATGTTTATGGAATGTTTCTATGTGTCAGATTCTTGTGATAAATTTCTTATTTTTATAAATAAATTGTGGCATGGGATAAATATAATTGGTTTCATTGGCTGAATTAAATGGTTTCAATTATGAAAATACTAATTTTCCATTGTAAAGTGTATAGGCGCCTTATAATCTACAATAGGTAACTTGTGTAATCAAACCATAGATGATCTATATATATATATAAGATATTTTAAATTGTTGAATGATGTTTAATTTTTTGATCTGAATTAATTTAGTGACCTCCCTAAATGCAGAAATGGACCCAATCCTGTTAGTTAGTGCATGTTCATTATGAGATAACCCACTACGAGTGTTTTGAAACTTCAATAATTAAGAAACTACTATTGGGTTGCTTTCTGAAGAACCCAGGTTTGATTAATGGGATCATCTTTTGATTCCTTATCAATTAAAATAAAACTATGTTGAAAAATTTCCTAATATATGAAAAGATTTAAATTAACGTAAAAATTATAAATATAATGTTTAATGACCATTTAATATTTTTCATTGAGTAGATTGAAAAATCATGTTCTATGAATTTTTGGTTTAAAATGTTACTAGATATTTTGAATTAAATCTTTTAGATTTTAATAAATTTAATGGCCTTAAAATGGAACCCTAGGTGGATTCCTTTTTTTAAAACCATGTGAAAGGGTTTCTTGAGATTTAATTTTGAGTTTCCTTAGAATGGAAATTATAAAATATTCTATAAGCCCTATTTTATTATTAAAAATGTCTTAGATGATTGGTTATTGATATAGGGACATTTTTTGGAATGATATAGTGTTAGGTTCGATGCTTATTCTATCAAAGGGGGATAAATCATGGTAGGTAGCACCCTTGAGTTTAAATTCCATACAAGTACCATTAGATTTCTAACGTTTGTTATCATTATTGTGTCATTTTTCTGAGTATGACTCTTTGTTTATAAATGAAACCGTTATAAATATGAGTGGTCATTTTTTCCATGGCATGGTTATGGGAATGATCTATTGGGAAATTCTCCTTTCCAGTGGGTGAGACATAACTAGGGGATTGTTCGCCATTTCATAGGTCGCTTGACCCTACCTTATTCTCTAGTAATGGAAAAATTGATATGTTATCATCCATGTTAATGGTCATATTGGGAAATATGACATGAGGATGATTCTCTTGTGTGGGCCATCTGAAACATGAATGCATAGGGAATACATCTTATGATTAGTATCCCAGATGTTCCATTTTTCTTATGAAATCTCAGGGAAGTATGCACTCTTGTATGCAGTAACCATCGAGTGTTAAATGATGTAATGAACAACCTGAGTTTGATTAAATCTTTTACCCTTGTTCTATTTATTATGTTCTTAGATCATCTTCATCATAGAGTGTCCTATGAGTTAAATAATCCTTGTTCATCCCAATTTTCATGATGAATTTTAAGATACACTAGTGTTTTGACATTATGGTCAGTTTGGTTTTTGTTTTCATGAAAAATGATTCAAGTTTGAGATTACAATAAATCTGACTTAGTGATCTCATTAGAGGCTAGTTTCTTTCTTATTTATAAAGCTAGGAGACTCCTATTATGGTTAGAATCACGTCAGTTTTGGTGTTAATGTTCTCTTCCATATAAAATGAACACACCAAGAAGGACCATTTGGAAAGGTTCATGTATCCATAAAAGTATGTGAGGTTTATAATATTTAAATAATATCAGTTCTTGCTCAATAGCATGACATTAGTGTGGTTTGTGGTGAATTCATCCTTTGATAAACATCATTGGTTGTGGGTGGATTTTAGTGGTAAATATTGAACGATCATAGGATTCCTCGGGTGGTAAAGGCTCAATTATCATTTTTTGATAGTGAGTGACCATGTGAAGCTGAGTTTCTTATAAGGTATTAAATATTAGTGGTTAAACCATTTTCTTTCCAGTAATATAAAAAATCCCCTTAGTGTACTATTCCTTGAGAGATGAGCATGTACACTATCTTGACATCATCCTTGATACACTAAGAGAGAATTGGTCTTACACTGTGCTAAATCATTAAAATTTATTTAGCTTTTTGGATTGTTCTTTATCAGTTTTTAATATTATAAGCATGGATTTATTATCATCACTTTGTTAATATTGAGTGATACTGGGATTCCCTTGTAACAACTCCTCAGAAAAAATATCGAACACCATCCATTACCTTTGACTCAATAGATATGAGAATGTCTCTATGGGATCAGTCAATGTTATGGTGTGGAAATCTTGGCTTTGTACCAATATCTCACTGGATAACATGGAGTATGGACTACCTTGGGTTATTTTCCTACACTCTATTCATTCCAATATGAGGTAATCTCAGACATGTTGTTGGGCTTAGTGATTCTTAAGTCAAGGAACATCACAGGAAGTCAGGTATGGAAATTGGGGAGTGTGTTAGTTGTAAATGCAAGATGCCTTTGAGGAAAGCATTGAAGTTCAAATTGAAATGTGTTAACTATCTATTTAGGTAACCTTTGAGATGAGTTTACCAGAGGGATTAAAATTTCTCTCTCTCTTTGTATGATGTAAATTATCGTAAAGAACTGTTTTGAAGCACACCATCCGATGTGGGTGGGTGTCGTTTAAAGTTTGGCATGATCATATTGGAAATCTAGTGTGAACAATTATTTTTCATCGATCTAAAATTTTATTATTTCTTTATGATTGGATCCCTAAAATGACCTCTTAAGTAATCGGGTTCATTAAATTAAAGAAAATAATTCTTGGAGTGTCGCTCGAATACATAGAGTCCTGCATTGTAAGTCAATTCCAATAGTGGAGGTTTCATAGATCATAATTGGCCCCCTTTCAAAATTTGATACCAATGGAGGTGAGTACCACCAGTTAGTTGTTTCAATAGACGATTAAAAGGTTGTAAATATTGATAAATGGGCTCAGGTATGCTTTGTTTCTATTTTTTGGTTGCAAAATGAGTGTTTGTTCAGATCTTAATGGCTTAAGTGCCACTTTCTTAATCAATGATTAAAGGTGTGTTGGACATTTGGAAATGAAACATGAAAATTTTAGCAAGATTTCCCTACCCTTGTTTTCCAGGAGATGTTTTTGTGGTTCGTAAATGATTATCAGGGATGAAATGTTCTAAGGTGGGGAGGTTGTAATGATATTTATTTTATAACCTAAAGAAAAAGCTAAGAAATTTGAGTTTTCACATTTATTAGATGGGATATTTTTAAAACTGGGTTTCAGAATGATATTCTGATAGTGGGGAAACTATGATTTATTTTTTAAAAGAAAATATATTAATTAAAATTAAATTAAAAATGAAAATATATTCAAATAAAATAAATGGGAAGTAAACATAAATAAAGGTTTTAATAATAATAATAATAATAATAATAATATTGTAATTATTATTATTATTTGTTACATAGGTTTTTGTTTTAAGAACCCAAAGAGGGTTCTCCCTCTCCCCTTACCTCCATCATGCAATGCACAACCCCTCACTTTCTCCCATGGGGTGTGAGGCCTCCCCACTATGTCCTCTTCTCATCTCTATGAATTCACCTAGATTCTTTATGTTTCTCATCTAATTATTTGAGGTAATGTCTTCTACTCCCATCTCCTTCCTCACTTTGGTTGGTTTCCTCTCCTTTTTTCACCTAATGAGGTGCCTTCAAAACCATAGGTTTTGTATAATGTCAGTTTTTTGTTTTATTATGGTGTGAGGTTGTGTGAAGGGTATCTTGGTACTCCTTGGTTTGATTCTAACAGCCACCATCAAAGATGAAGCTGTTCGGATTGTTTTGACTCACTGCCATCAGTTTGGGGTATGTTTTTCCATCGTTCATCACTAATTCTCAATTTATAATTCTGGATTTTATAGTTTATGGGTTCCTAGTAGTTTTATTTGATTGTGTTTGTCATTTCCATAGTATTTTGAGTATGTGTATTTGGTTTTAGGGATTTTTAATCTCCCATTCACGAAAAGGACGTACAAACATGTGTAAGGATATGATGTATATATATATATACATTCCCTCTTTGTACATATTCATGTATAGTTGTCGGAATATTTACAATGCAGCTAGGGAAATTATATATATTAATGCATGTTTGTGTAGGTGTGAAGAACAGTTTGGTGTTGCCTTAGTGAAAGTCTTCAAGTGTCGAGTATTCATCTTGGCTTGGTCTACTTCCTAAGGTAGGGTCTCATTTCACTTGCCCCTTAAATTTAATAATCCATTAATTTATTTCATTCATGCCTTTCTTGTACTATGTTGTTTTTAGAATAAATTTTACTTTAGATGAATTATGATCATTGAATGAAATATATATTTCTGATAAAAGATTTTTTAATAAAAAAGTCATGGTTTTATAATAAAACCCCTCCAACGGAGGGGTGTTGTCTTTGAAAACACACAATGATGATTTATGATTTCAAGATTTCTTATCCATATTATTTGGTATTATTCATTCTTAGCCTTATGGAGTTGAAGCTTATTTATGATTTTATCTTTGACTTATGTAATTAAATGGATTTCCATGATGACTTTCCTTCTTTAAATGTTTAAATGTTTTTCCTTGACTTGATTAAGATGTTCAAGATGGTCTATTATGCTTTGACTTGATGTATTATATCAATTAATTTAAATGGAACTTATTAGGGTGGTATGATCATGCATCTTGTCATAATTAAATAGGCACAGTTTATATAAAATTTCTCAATGATATGACTTGAATATATTCAACAACATGCTTAAGGGCGGTTTCATGCCTTGAAAGTAATTGATGTGGGTTCTATAAACCAAAAACCTTTTTCTTGATTTGATTATCTACTGTATATGAAATATATTGGATCACACCAGCATGTCACACACATAAAAAAATACGTTTAATTATCCCAATTAAATTATAATTATTCTTTTTAAACAACCCCCAAGATTCCTTTGGGACTATAGGCATGGAGACTCAGATATACAACCACCTGATTGGTATGCTAGACTTGGATCTTATTAAGACTTGGTCTATTTAACTTTAAATACTTATAATAAATTAGATAAATTTTTTTATTGCTATCGTAGACTTTTGAATTGGTATAAAAATAAATTGTGGGATTTTTTACCACATAATCATCTTGGATAAAGTGGTTAATTAATATATTAATCACCTTAGGGAAAAATTGACTAATTAAATGTGTTTGATATAATTATGATGATAATTAGGAACCTGGATTAATGAAATGAATTCATTTGGCCGATGGTAATTTTTATAAATTGATCATCGTGTCTTATGATGACAAATCGTGTATATTAGATACTAGACATGTGTTTTTCTTACTTAGATTTGGAGCTTCTGTGAAAACAATGTGATTTATACCTAAGGGTTTGATGTGAATGGCATGTTGAGTTTTCATAGATATGATTCATGATTGGTTTTGACATTTTAGGTCTTTGTTCAGAATTTCATACTGCCTGAGGGCAAGGTGCATTGGTACTGAATGCTTGAGGACTGAGTATATGGTTAAGTCGGATTCATGAGGGCTAGGCTGTGACAACCAAAAATTTTATCAATGAAAATCCCTATCTTATTATAACTTCATATACTATTAATCACATTAATTGACACAAATAACACAATAAAATCTTTGTAATTGAACAATGAATAAAATAAGATGTTTTTTCTAAAAGTTAAGAAACCTATACCGATAAAAATAGTAACTCAACCATAGGAATAGTAATATGTCCCTTATGAATATTAATCCAACAAAATGAATAGTAACATAATCTAATAAACTATAAATAAAATTTAGGCAATATATAAATAAAAGTATCATATAATTTTATCATTGTATAGGTAAATATGTGTTTTAAAAATTATTAAGTGTCAATATTTTTCTATGTTATAAATATTTAAATACAATTTTATAATTAATATAATGATTTAAAAAAAATATATTATCATAAAATTTATTCATAAATTAATATTTTTTGTGTTATAATTTTATGGAAATTTCACGATACCTTAATTATTTTTTCAATGTTCTACAAAATTATTTATAATTATAAAATCTGTATTTTTTTAGTAAATGATGATTTTAATTAAAAAGTAAATTTTCCATATTTAAAAAGTTATTTTCATAAAATGGGGTTTATTTTTTTATTCTAAAATTCATAAAAGTATTAGGGAGATTTTGTTTCTCAAATACTTGAATTTTTGGTGAATAGTAATATACGGTAATTTACATTATATAGTCATTATAAGTTAAATACACTATTCCTTGAGTCATGGATAATTTATACACCAATTTTTCAAAATCACATTATCTAATTACTGTATTTATACAAAAAAATCATCACTATTTATTTTCTTGAGAAAAATAAAACAAATATAATGAATAAATTAATGACAAAACACCCCACTCCTCCACAATAAATACCACCCCTCACCACCTCTTCACTTCACTCATTACAAACATTGATACATCTATTAATTATAACCAATAATCTTTCCAAACCTCTACCCCATGTCTAGGAGCACTTGGTATCATAAAAATACAAAAACCTTCGCCCTAAGGAGGCTCTCAAAGAGAAGAAATTCACGAAGTAAACTCATATTTTATTTTATTTTCAAGTTCTTTATTTTCTTATTTTCTCCTCACCTCCACACATCCAAATAGCATGATAAATCCTGTAACTTACATATAATATAATTTTATTATGTATATGGAATAATCGATAATCAATTATATCTCCTCTCATTTTATTTTAAAAATTAAAGCATCATCTATGATGTGTTAATTTATCAAATTCAAGGATGACAAGTTTTTAATCTCTATTACCATCGTCACATCGAGTCATGGGAAAAAATTTATGATTGAACCTGATTATAATATTTGTATTATATCTTATTTAATGTTCTATAATCATTATATTTACATGATATTAAATAATAGAACAAAATGAGTTTGTTGTGATCAAAAAATTGCTAAAATTAATCCAAACGATTATCATTAACATGTTATCTAATGATTCATCCTCATATATGAAAAAAATAATATATAATAAAACTTTAGCCTATGGTTGTTCATTAATAACATATAATTCCGATTTTGCATAATAATACTTAATCTACATGAACTTCTATACTCATATACAGATGAACCAATCATAAAATCTAAAAAATGAACTCTCCTGAATGATGAAATTGTACACTGTAACTATAAAAAGGATATAAATGAACTTAATAAAATGTTAATAAATAAATTTCATTTATCAAAGATTATTTACCTATTAATAAATAAACATAATTTGATTATTTAATATATTAAGATTATGTACAGAACCGTTTCATAGATAAAGTATGGGATCCTTTCCAAACCTTAATTTTTTCTGGTTATGTTTTCTCCTTATTTACAAAATTTATCTATTCTTTATTTTTATTTAACTCTTCTAATTTTTTTATATGTTTCAGAAATATGTATTCATGTCTTATCATCCTTCTTTGATTGGTAAATACATGTTTTAAAAGGTTCCCTTCTCAACTTTTCCGAATAAGTAAGCCTATTTCAAGGGAACCCCCAGATTTCATACATGTTTTCAAGTGCCCTCCATAATATATTTTAAGAGACTATTATTTCAATAAAATTAATCATTTTATTATGAAAATCTATCTTTGTTAATTTCTAGCTTTATACAGACAATTATTTTTTTAAAGCGTCTTTAATATTTTCCTTAAACCACAGTAAAATGTTTTATTTATAAAGTTTCATTAACACTATTCTTACATGTATTCACATTAGTTTGACATCACTTATCAGGATATATTCTATTTTTTCCCAATTATTGTCCATTTATGGTTTATATTTTTTCTTTTATGGGCACTATTATGATATTTTCTTATTTTAATCCTTTTGACATTACTATGATACCCAATTCTTACTGTGACAACCCTTATGTTTTTGTTTGATTCCTTATGTATGATTCATCATGTGGAAAAAATATTCATGAACTTGTTAGGATGGGTGAACCCATATAGATCTATAATGTACTAGATAATGATTAGTCTCATGAGATATCACATGTAATGGTCTTGGTGGTTAGCCTTGATTCATGCTCCATGTGTAATGGTCTGGGTGGTTAGCCCTGACTCATGCTCCTCCTTGTGAAATGAGCCTTGAATCATGATAAATACATGTTTTATGTTTATTGCACATTATTATGATTCCATGACTATATGATTCCATGTTCTATATTTTATGATTACATATGTTTAATCATACTCCTTGCCTTTTTATATCATTACGTTATTCCTTCTAACCCATGTTCTAAGCATTATTTTAATGTTTCTTTTTTTAATGGATTTTTAGCGCATCCCTTTGTTCATGTATCCCCCTGGGATATTCAATAAATATTTACGGTCTCAAAAGAAGTTAGGATCTCTCAAAAGAGATTAAATAAAATATGTAATTATTTTGGAATCAATATGTTTAATTATGTTCCTAGTCTCTATGACACTAGAATTTACAATTCGTGTATTGTAATTTAAAGTTTAATTACGCATAAAATTGTCAAATAAAATATTTACTATGCTATGGTTTATATAGTTGGTATCAGAGGAAGTTCTAGTTATATTTGGTGATTTGGAATAGATCACTTTAGAATGAATCCAAGGAATAAGACTAAGTATGAGAGAAGATCACTAAATTTTGGTTAGTATATATTAATTTGTTCCTCAAGTTCATACGTCCTTATCTGGATACTACAAGTGGAAGTGGTTCTAGAATAGATGTACATAGAAGTAACAACTCTGACTAGTTGTTCTAGACCTGACTTAGGGTAACCTAGTACATGAAAACGATCCTTAATACACACCTGGTTTTAGACTCATAGGGGATATTCTTTAGTAAATTCATAAGATCATTAAAACCCATTATTAAGGGAACAAAAAAGTTCCCTCAAGAATATATGTCGGGAAATAGATCATGGATGTCCCATATTGAAACCTAGGGAATCAAAATATTAGATATACATTTCCTTTATATGTTTATCCTTTTATATTAAAAGTTAATTTTTATTATACTAATTAGTTAAGTATTCAATCCCCATAATTGTACATTATTTTTCTTAATTAATGGTAGGGAATATAATAAATCGTTCTAACAATCAATGTGATAAGAAATGTGAATGTTTATAAATGATATTCCATATATGATGGGACAAGTGATAAAAACATTATGATAGTACTTGATCAACTTGATCAAGATAGGAATAATAAATTGAATCGTGTTGAATGCCCTCTGTATCCTAAGATAGATAAATTTTCAATTAAATCGTTCATGAGGAAAATGCATCCCATGTTTAATGGATCTTTTGATCCCATCCTAATAGAACTATGGATTAACTCCATTAAAAATATATTCTCTATCCTCCAGTGCTCAAAGAAATAGAAAGTTGTGCTAGAAGTATATAGTTTTGATGTGGAAGCTGACCAATGGTGGAAAAAGATAAAAAAACAAATTACAAAGAAGAAATTGATTCCATGTATTAGGAATATTTCAATAACATTTTTTTTCAATAATTATTTACCCTGAACACTCCACCTAAAGATAGAAAGGTAATTCCTCAGACTGAAGAAGAAGGAAGAAAATTTTATTGCAGGTGTATGAGAAAAACATCACAAGGATTTCATGATAAACCTCCATCATTGTCCTAAACACCAAAAGAATTTTGGATTGCTTCTTTAGCGGTATAAATCCAAGTTTATAAGAAGCGTTGGAAATTTAAGACTTTTATAGCTATGAAGATATTTTATGTTGTCCCATTAAGGAGAAAATAGAGATCAGAGACTCTTAGTGGTCTCGTGGACTAGTTATGAAAGAGAAAAAGAGTGTTTAATATGGGTGGATCAAGAAATAAATCCCATGATGGAAAGAAAAAGTAATATCCCATGGGTCCAAATTGTGGGAAGAGGCATCCTGTGAACTATCTAAAGTGAACCAAGAAATGATTTAATTGTGAAATAATGGGGCATCAGGATAATTAATTCCAAATGTATATGAAGAGTCCCACTAATGTGGAAGAATAAGGGAATGATCAGATCAACACTTAACCTATAGTCCTGTGTTACAACTGTAAGGTACATGGGTATTATGTGATTCATTTCCATAAGCCAATAGTTGTTGGAGTAAATAAACAACAACAACCTCCAAGGTTGAAAGGAAGTTCATATGCTACCACTACTGCTGAAGTGGATCCCAAACATGATGTGGTGACTAGTATGCTAATAATTAATTCAAGAATAGAGAATATTCTATTTGATTCTAGTACTAAATTATTTTTTATATCTTTCATGTTTACTAAAACTATTTAAGCACCACCTTAAAATTTGGAGGTTGAGTTATATGTATGAACATAAAATGGGTAAATTATTACATCCAAATCTTATAAATCCTCCCTAGTATGTTTTTTAGGCTGAAACTCTCATAAAACCTTTTCATACTCCCTTTGAAATAGTTTGATGCTATTTTGGTCACGTATTGGATATCTTTATATAAATCCAATATCAACTGTCAGGAATGTGAGATTATGCTTCACATCTCAAAGCATCCTCCAATAATATAAAAGTGAAAGGAGGAAGGTGAATCATCTTCAAAATTAATGTCTCAAGTGTTCATATTTCTATGTTATGAGAGACAATATATAGATTAAATGATTTATAAAAAGGAGAGAATCATACTCTAACACCTGCCCAC
Organism: Viscum album; assembly: GCA_963277665.1. Lineage (NCBI taxonomy): Eukaryota > Viridiplantae > Streptophyta > Magnoliopsida > Santalales > Viscaceae > Viscum > Viscum album. The sequence continues at coordinate 1,917,963,537 of OY728135.1, read as the reverse complement.
TGTGAGGGACTACACTGATGTGTTCCCCAAAGAGTTGTCTAGTATTCCTCCTGATAGAGTGGTAGATTTATTAATTGAAATAATTCATTGATATTTTCTTATATCAAAGACACCTTATTGAATGTCCATCATTGAGATGGAAGAACTAAATAATTAGTTACAGATGAATCTGATAAAGGGATTTATATTCTTGAGTGCTTCACCATGGGGTGCACTAGTCCTCTTTGTCAATAAGAAGGATACTTAAATCACAATAAAGAAAAATCATCCCCTGCCATAGATAGATAACTTGTTCGATCGACATTATGGGGATAATTATTTCTCTAAGGTAGACCTTCTATTGGGATATCACCAATTAAATGTTATAAAGGAATATATTCCCATGATTGCTTTTTGAAAAAGGTATGGGTACTATTAGTTCATAGTTATTTCATTTGGAACAGTAATAATCTCGACATTTTCAAGGATTTAATTATTAGAGTCTTTTGATATTACCATGAAAGTTTTTGGTAGTCTATATTGATGATATTTTAATATAATTTAAGAGTAAGGAGGAGCATTAAAAGCATTTGAATATTGTATTTAAGGGATTATGAATAGTGAAAAAATATATATAGTTCAGTAAATGTGATTTCTAGATGAAGGAAGATTCATTATTAGGGTATGTTATATTTAAGAAAGGAATATTTTTGGACCCTTCTGAGACAAAGGAAATTGAAATGCGGAACACGATAATAACTGTAATGGAGATCCATAGTTTTTTTTGGTCTATTAGTGTATTAATGAATTTTTTTTAATAACTTATCATTATTATAAAACTAACTAACTAAGATGACTCGAAATGTATTGAAGTTTTTCTATACTAGTAAATATGAAGAAAACTTCAAAGAGTTGAAGAAGAAGTTTAACACTGCACTAGTACTCACACTTCCAAAAATTAGGGAACTATTTGTGGTGTACAATGATGATTCAAATAAGTTATTAGGATATTTAATGATGAAAATAGATAAAGTGATAGCCTATAAATCAAGTTAGTAGAAAATTCCTAAGAAAAACTATCACATATAGTATATACAGTTAGTAGTTGTCATATTTTCATTGAAAATATAGAGACACTATCTCTATGGGGAAAAGTGTGTGATATATAGTGATCACAAGAGTCTCTAACATATATTCATATAGATAAAGAGTAAAATTCACCAGCAAAGATGGTTAGATCTTGTCAAGGATTATTAATGATCATTCAACTACCATCCTGGTAAGGCAAATAAGGTTTTAAATGCACTAAGTAGAAAAGATCATGCATCATTAGCAATGATGAGAATTGATAAGGATCTAATATTATTAGATATTCAAAATATTGATAATGGAATAACTTAGGAAGGAACATCATCAATCCTTTCTGAAATGATTTCTCAACCATCCCTTAGGGATAAAATAAAGGATGCTCAATATAATGATGTGTAAATCCAGGAGACGATGGAATCTAAGTGAAAGGGAAATCCTCATAGTTTAAAATTTATGAGAAAGTAGATTTATGATTAGGGTCAAGACTATGTGAACTGTTTGATCCATAGATAAAGAAGGATCTTCTTAATGACACACATAGCTCATCATTCTTTATTCACCTATGGAGTAGAATGATGTATCAAGATATCTGAGAGAACTATTTTTAAGAAAATATGAAGAAGTATATTGCTAAATATACATCAAATTTCCTCATATGTCAGCAAGTGAAGGATAAAAGACAACTTTATAAGTGGGTGATACAACCACTACCCATACCAACATGGAAGTTGGAGAACATTTCCATGGAATTTGTAACCGAACCTCTAAAGACATCCTGAGGAAGAAATTTTATTTGGGTTTTAGTGGATCATATTACAAAGAAATATCAATTTATTAAAATTATATAGGACGTCTCACAAGATCATCTTGAATAGATATATATCAAATAAGTGGTAAGGCTGCATGTAGTTCCACTATCGATTGTATCCGATCGAGATATGAGATTCACCTTATTTTTTGGAAAAGTCTGCAAAATGCCCTATGAAATTAGATGGACATTAGTAAAGTGTATCAGCCTAAGACTAATGTCCAATCTATGTGAACTATTTAAAAATTATAGGACATGTTGAGTTCATATTCTATATACTTCAAAGGAGGAAGAGACTAACATTTTCAACAGGTCAAATTCTCCTATAATAACAGTTTCCACACAAAAATACAAATGGAACAATATAAATACCTATATGGGAAAATATGTAGAACACCGAAATGTTAGGATAGGGTGATTGAACATTAGAATCCAGGACCTACAATGGTTGATGAAATGGTGGAAAACGTGAAAACCATTCAGGAGTATATCACGGTATCACAAAGTTGACAAAATAACTATGTAGACAATCATCGACAAGACCATGAGTTTAGAGTTGGAGAAATGGTATTCCATATTATATATCCATAGAAGAGGATCATGAGAACTGGGAAGAAAGGAAAGATAAGTCCCAAGTACATAAGCCCATTAGAGATCCATTATCATGTTGTAGTCATGGCCTATCAACTAGCACTTACACCCACCATGTCTTTAGTACATTTTGTATTCTACGTATCCCTATCGAGGAAGTATATACCAGATCCTTCACATGTACTTAATTCATAAGTGTTACAGTTGGAAAGTGATCTCTCATATTATGAGTAGCCAGTGAAGACCATAGATCATAATGATAATGTTCTAGGCAACATGAATACTCACCTGGTCAGAGTATTTTGGAGGAACCATAAGCAAGAAGAGGAAACATGGGAACCTGAAGAAGTGATGAAGGGGAAGTACCCGCACCTGCTTTCAACTTAGAATGAAAAACAATAATTTGAGGGTGAAATTTCATAAGGGGGGAAGAATGTCACAACCCAAAATCTTATCAATGCAAATCCCAGTTATTTCATATAATATTAATCATATTAAATCACATAAAAAACACAATATAAACTTCCGAAATTAAGAATGAAGGAAATAATAATTTTATCTAGAAGTTATGAAATATATATTGATGACATAGAAACATGACCATAGGAATAGTAATATGACCCTTATGAATAGTAAACTAGCTATGTGACTAGTAACCTCACCATAAAAGTATAAATAAAATTTATTCATCTTATAAATAAAAGTATGAAAAAATTATATCATATTATAAGTAATTTAATGTTTTTAAAACAAATAATTTTGTGTTAGTGCTTTGGTCAGTTATAAATATTTAATTATAATTTTATAATTAATATAGGTATTTAATAGAATATTTATATTCATAAATTAATATTTTGTTTTTTTATTATTTTATGATAATTTTAGTAGAGCATATTTAATTTTTCAAAGTGTTATAAAATTAATTATAATTTTAAAATATTTATTTTCTGAGTAAATTATGATTTTAATTGAAAATTTAATTTCTCATATTCAAAAGTTATTTTCATTAAAGTGGGTTTGTTTTTTAATTCTACGTGTTGAAAAATGGTTAGGGTGATTATTTGGATTTTTTTGAAATACTTGAATTTTTTTGGAATAGTAAAATACAGTAATTTAAGGTTTATATACATTATATGTTATATACACAATTACATGATTCATGGATGATGTTAAAACCATTAGTTAGAATTTAAATGATCTAATTACTATCTTTATTAAAAATAATCCTCACTATTTATATTCCTGATAAAAATAATAAACTAGTGAATAAAATAATGATAAAACACCCATCTCCTCCAATATAAACAACACCCTCACCACCTTTTGTCATCACACCATAAAATTTTAATACTAGTTAAAATTACACCCAATACTCTTCAAAAAAATCTACCCAATTTCTTGGAGCTGTTTTTACCATCAAATGACCAAAACCATTTCCCTAAGGAGGCTCTCAAGGAGGAGAAATTCAAGAGGTAAATTCCTCTGTTCTTTTCTTTGATTTTCTTTTGAAGCCCTTTCTTCTCATATTCTATTATCACCTCCCCTAATTCAAATGGAAAGATAACTGTAGTAATTTACACATACAAAAATTTTATTATCATTATGGATTAATCCAACAATAATTATTTCCCATCTCATTTGGTTAAAAAATGAAAACATCATCTGTGATGTGTTAATTTATCACATTCAATGACAATGGGTTTTCAATTTCTATTAATGTATTCAATGAAATTCCTGAAACCATTTTTATTATAGAAATTGATTATGATATATGTATTATATCTTATGTAATATGCTGGAGAAATTATATTTACTTGATATTATATAACATAATAAAATGAGTTTGTTGTGATTGAAAAACCTCTAAAATTAATCCAAATGATTATCATTAACAAGTTATCTAATGATTCATCCTCATATAAAAAAAATAATATTTAATACCAAATAAACATCTTTTTGTTCATTAATAACATAAAATTTTTATTCTATAAAATTATACCCATTCTACATGAACTTCCATACTCATAAACAAGAAAACTGATCATGGAAACTATGAAAATGAACACACCCAAATGATGAAATTGAACACTGTAACTCATAAAAATGGCCATAAATTAACTTAATAAAATTATAATAAATAAATTACAATTATAAAATGTTTTGGAATTATTAATTAATGAATTTAATTTTATTATTCAGGAAATTATGATCAATTTCTGCACCATTTCAGACATAAGGTAAGGGATCATTTCCGAACCTCCATATTTCATTCGGGTTACATTTTCTCTCTATTTACCCAATGAAACTCTTCTATATTAAAATTTACATCTTATAAATTAATTTTTATGTCTTAAAATCATTTATCTATGTCGTATCATACTTCATTGATGGGTAAATATATGTTTTAAAAAGGTTCCCTTGTCAATTATTCCCAATAAGAAAGGCTAATTCAGGGGAACTTATAGATTTCATTTCTATTTTAAAGTTCACTACATAATCAATTTTAATCCAATATTATTTTACTAAAATTAATCAATTTATGAGGAAAATTAATCTTGTTTAATTTATGGTTTTATATATATAATTATGCCTTTCCTATTTTAATGAATCTCTAATATTTTCTTTAAACCACACTAAAAAGTTTTATTTCTAAAGTTTCTTAAACCCTTTTTTACATATAATAACTTTTTACTGACCTAAATTATCATTATAAATGCCTATTTTCATTATTAATGTCAATTTATATTTTAAATAATTTCATTCCAAGACACCATTATGATATTTCCTTACGTTATGCCTTTTGACATGATTATGAGACCAAATACTTAACTTGGGAAACCCTTATGTTTCTGTTTTATTCCTTCTGTTTGATTATTTATGAGGAAAAAATATTGATGAATATTTTATTATGGGTGTTCCAAGAAATTTCTCCAATGTATTAGGTAAATTTTAGTCTCCTGAGATGTCACATGCATGAGTCATGGTGGTTAGCCTTGACTCGTGCTCAATGTGCAACGGTCTTGGTGGTTATCCCTGACTTGTGATCCTCTATGTGAAATGATACTTGAATCATGATAAATTCACGTTTTATATTTCTTTCATATTACTATTATTTCATGGTTAAATAATTCCATGTTCTATATGTTATGATTCCATTTTTCTAATCATGTTCCATTCCCTTTTATATCATTATGTTATGTCTTCTAACGCATGTGCTAAGATTTATTTTAATGTTTATTTCCCTACTTGACTATTTAGCTCATCACTTGTTTATAAATTCATAAATATATCCTATACATATTTAAGGTCTAAAAGTAAGTAAGTATCTATTTATGAATATTAAATAAAAGATTTTTTTATTTTGGAATCACAGAGTTTATTAATGTACCTAATATCCAAGACACTAAACATTACGATCCTTGGATTGTAATTTGGTGTCTAATTATGATTTCAATCATGTAATAATATGTGAAAATGGATACGGTTTCTATATAGGCACACTAGTACTCAATGAATATTGTAATAGTATCTATTTATGCCAGCTTCCTTAGGGCTAGATGCACAGTCATACGATGCCTGGGGGTGAGATTCTAGTTATACCCGAGGGAGAGATTTTGGTTAGCCCAAGGGTATAGAATATACATTTATGGTTTATTCTAAAGTTTAATACTTATAAGGACAATTTAACACCATTTTCTATGATCTATCATGATGCAAGATGATCTACCCAAAAACATAGATACCTGACAGGGTATTGAAGTTGGTATAGCCACCATGTTTCCCTTAAAAACATGGATGTGTTATTATTTATTTATTTAGAATTGATTATTTATTTTTATACGTATAAATTCTTAGTAATTTACATTATATATCAAGTAATGTACTGGGTTAGACATGCCAACGAGCCCGTACCCGAGTGTTAAGGGATCTTGCTTGGCATCCAAGAGACCCAGGTTCAAAACCGGGTGGAGGCAAATTTCTTGGTACAGTAGTAGTGCTGTAGCAGGTACTTTTTGGTACTGTAGCAGCTAGAATTTTCACTTGATTTGGGCTTTCGAACCACCGGTTTGGGCCTACGGGTCTAAGGGACTTGGGGCCATCAAAAAGACTTCAGGCCATAGGGCCTTCGGGCCATTGAAGACCATGAAGTAGCCCATTTCACATAGAGCAGGCCCTAGATGAGGATCAGAGCACTGGTAGAAGTCACTAGAAGCAATGCTAACTAGATTGGAAGAATGAGAGGGCATGGCAAGCTCCATCCGAACTAGGCACCCTGCAAATTTGTACATGGCAATGCTATCCGATCAGTAATGCAGGTGGGGAGCTAAAGGCAATCAATGATGCAGAAGCTAGGGAGGGGCAGTTCTAGTGGGTTGGGCCTGCGAGTCATGTATTGGGCATGGTATGCCTTTCGGCCTTCAGGTCATGTATTAGGGGTCATATCCGTCCTTGTTCCTTGGGACTACGGGTCATGTATGGGATCCCCTTCAACCCTTAATAGGGGGATTATCTATAAGAAAATATAAAGAAGGCCTTCGGGCCATTAGGGCTATTCGGTTAGACACTGTGGGTGTCATTCTACTGATTTTATTACCTTACACCTTGATCAGTCACCATTTGAAACCTGAGTAGATCATCATTCTCATAGGTATTTGGATTCATTTATTTTGTTGTGTTATGTACATGGGAGCTTTGGAAAATAATATTGGGTAGTTTCTTAGGATGCTCGAAGACGTAACCATTGGTTTTTTTGTTCCTTTTTTTATTTTTTACTATTTATACTCTATAGTAACACCTGAAATTACATGAATCATTATATTAAATTGGAGTTGGCTATTTTACATTTATTTACTTATATTATTCTTCTTCTGAAATTTTTATTCCATTTATTATATTTCTTACATTGTTGAATTATATTTATTGTATGGTGAATCGTTTTGATACTCTGATATGAGGGTATAGTCTCCCCATTATCACCTCTTTATACCTTCACTGCTAGTCGGCAGCCTCTAGTATACGGGGAAACACACCTAAGGCCATGTGACCCACCAGTCTGACCATCATCTTTGTAGTGATCTAGATAGGGACATTACCCAGAGACATTAGGATGAACCCTAATCATTATATGGGATCACACAATGTTTCTATTAACCAGTATATGGGATCAAGCACTGTTTTCCTATGAGTCTACCCTTAACACAAGGTATACCCCTCATATAACTAACCCTTGTTACCATCCCTACACATTAGTCATAGTTATCTCATATACTAACAAAACAACATGATCAATTCAGCTAATTAACTATAATAAATATATATCACAACACTTGAAAACATATATATAACACACAAGAGAAACTATCCTGAACAGATAGCAAAATAACAAGGAATTTAATTAACTAACTATTATGAAACACAAAAACTAGTATATATATGTAATGTGGATAGACTTAGCTATTCATTATAAAATAATGTACCCAAAATATCTTAAATTTCAAATCAACATCACGTGTACCACCCTAGGTGAGTTTAATCAATTATAAAAGAAAAACATAAATTCCCCACTTTATGGAAACTCAATTGTCCACTATAATGTGTTGGACCAACTTTGACATAGTTCCCCTACCCATGACCCAAAAATCCAATATTTTTTTACCGTATCTCAACCTAATAAAATAGAAGAAATATGTTAATTAATCATAATCCTCTGATAAAATTTTATAACATCCCATCCTAAACAATCGGGTTGGATTATGATGGTAACATGACCTCATGTTCACCTCTCCATACATAAGAGGCTACTTACAAGAAGAAAAAGTATGAGTAGAATAGTATGGAGACTATACTCTCATTATCATGTCATATGATAAATAATAATAATAAATAACATAATAAGTCCTCATAGTAAACATGTGAAACAACATAATAAATGGAATGCATGGAAAGTGAATAAAAGAAGCTCCCAAAAGTGAAAATTCTTTCTAGAGTAAATTAAGTAGTTAAATAAATGATAAAATGTAGTTCCCACCAGTGTCTATCCTATACAACCACCAATTTCATACTACTTAGCTCAACAGTCCTACAAAGGGCCCTTTATCTTCATCATATCCCTCATAAAGTCTTTAAGGGAACCAAAATATCTATGTAGGGTGTGAGTACATGACTTAGTAGGAAACCACCAATGTGTCCTTAACTTAATTTGATGAAGTATATAAATGTATTACATAATAATAATAAGTACATAAAAATCATTGTAACACACAATACAAATATAATAATTCATGCATTATCTAAACCATGACAAACCCCCCAACCATACCAACTTTGGCTCCATGCCAAAAATGTATTTTATTTTGGTATTTATCCAAAACTGACACAAGGATGATGGAAAGTCACTTAGAATACACAATCCATCAAGAGTAAACAATATAACTATAATCCACATGGCATACATAATACTTGTAATCCACAAGTCATCAAGAATATGTAACCTACATGGAATCAACAAGGCATCAAGTAACACTTAGAATCCCCAAGGCATCAAGTGTTTTCCATATACTCAAAATACACAAGGCAACATGTAAACATCAAGTTACAAGGTTATAATGTTGCATCATCTTCATCTTCTAACACCATGTGCGCACCCAACTAAGAGTTATCATACCGTGATGGCCATATATCATGTATACACATACCAATCCTCTAGAGGAAAACATGATAACTCATAGCATTATAACAACCACAACACACATCATGAGAATAATGGCACCATCATACAAATTAACATGTGAATCAAATATCATAATGAAATCTAACTACCACATCAATATCATGGAATCAAGTCATACCATATCATGGGCCACACACACACACACACCCACATGTGATCACAATCGAATCATGAATATAAATTAAACCAGAACTAAATCATAACATGAAAAATACATGTTCAACAAGATCCCATGATGGTAAGGAGGTTTCTACCTCAAAAGTCATTGATGTAAAAGGCATGGATAAACTACCATGTGTATTTCAATAGATGGAGTGGAAACTACAATAGTCAAGAATAGTTATTTGTGGTCTATTATCATAACTGTCGACACATTAATGCCCCATGTTTTTCAATGGTTCCTATAACAAAAGACCCTTATTTTATTTCAAAATTTTATAAAATATCACATGCATTGATACTCTCTCTCAACTAGATAATTTCCAAATTATCATTCCAGGTTAGCTCATGCACTCTCAATAATCTCAATAAGAATAATTATATTTTTATATTTACTCATAAATTATACCATTATAAATACCACTTGATAATTTAACATAAATTATAATTTTATAATTATCATTTATAATTTATCCTAAAGTGTCATTTATAATTGTCTTATGATAATTTGTGATAAATTATCTTTTGATAATTTATCATAAATTTTCCTTTTATAATTATTTTATGATAACATCTTATATGGTGTTATTATATAATTTTCTTTTGATAATTTATCATAAATTATTATTTTATAAATATCTTTTGATAATTTATCAATAATTATCCTTTTATAAATATTTCTTGATAATTTTTCATAAAAATTACTTTTATAATTGTTTCTTGATAATATCTCATAAATTATCCTCTTATATTTACCCTTTTAGTTTCTTAAATTATCCTTTTATAATCTTATAATTAACGTTTAATAATTTAATAATTATTCTTTAATAATCTCAAAATTATGAACTGGTAATTTAATAATTATCCTTTGATAGCCTCATAATTATTATTTGATAATTTTAATAATTATAATTTTATAATCTCACAATTATCATTTGATAATTTTAATAATTATAATTTTATAGTCTCACAACTATCATATAGTTTTTTTATAAATTATAATTTGATAATATCACAATAATAATTTTGTAATTTTAAATAAATCATCCCTTGATAATTCCTTGCAATTATCATTCATAATTTCATGAAATTGGTTTTTGATAATTTTAATAGATTATTCTTTGAATAATCGATCCTCATTATCATTTGATAATTAGTAATAATTTTCCCTCATAATTCCAAGATATTATCTTTTGATAATTTAGCTAATCAATCCTTGGTGATATCTTATAATTATCTTTTCGTAATTTAATGCAATTAAATTTTGATAATTTCAATTTAATTATTCCTATAATAAATTTAATCAATTATCCATGGTAATCAGATGGAATTTTTCCATTAATAATTCTTGGTTTATTATTTTTTTCAAAAGTAACCATTCTTTTTAATTTGATAATAAAAGAAAATACAAGAAAAAAATTATGTAAAAGAAAAAAATAAAAAATTGGAAGAAAATATCCCCCACACACTACATATTGAATAGGGAATGAGGTTGTGGCTTGATATTAATCAAATCATCTATGATTTTCCAATCACATGCAAGGGAGATCTCATCCAAACTCAATAGGATCTTAAAATTTGAACTTAAATTGGTTCAGGTATTTCCAAAACCCCAAAAATCAATGTAATTTAAACCTTAATTTAAAACAACCATTTTAATCACCATTTTACCCACTAATTTATGAAAGAGTCATTAGATTGGATCATTAAGATATTATAAGTTTCATCAGGTAAAAAAATTTATTCTGATGTTTTCGAATTAAAGTGGTATCATCAATGGAGGTGTGGGTGTGTTGTGAAAGAAGAAAGGTGTTGAAATGAGTTTAAATTAATTAAATTCATAATAATAAATAAATAAATATTTAAAACATTATCCTCACATGTGAGGTTTCCAAACAACAAACGAACTCAAATCTTATACCCCTGCTAGGGTCAACCCCATTTCCCAGACCTAATGGTGGTCTTGAATTTCTCATAGGATGCACCATTTGGGAGATATTAAATTATGTTCAAAAAATAAAATGATGATATATTAAAAAATTTATTCTCATGTGAGATCTTACCAAATTTCTGCTGTTCACAATTTTTATTCCCCACCTAGGTTAAACCCTATGTCTTGAACCAAACCATTATCTCAGATTTCTTATATGAATAACACTTTTGGAGATATTAAATAATTTTAGAAAAATAAGATAATAAAAATACAAAATTAGTTATCCTCATGTGCGATCTTAACAAAAGTTCTATGCACACAAATGTTGTGCCCTTTTTGGAGAAATCTTCTCATCTCAAACCCAATGTTAGTCTTATATTTCTCATATGACACATCTTTTGAGTGATATTAATTTATTTTAAAAAAATATTATAACAAAAATATTAAATAAGTTTTGATCATGTGTGTTCTTACCAAAAATCTGATGCACACAAATTTCATAAACCTCTAATTGTAATCCTAATTCTACTAACCTAATGGTGGTCTCATATTTCTCATACGACACACCATTTTGGAGATATTCAGTTATTTTGGATAAATCATTCCCACATAATAAAATATCTTTAATTTTTTATTCCACCAACGCAGAGGTTCTACAGGACTTGTAATCTCACACAAACATAATGAATAAATCTGAAAATATTCTATAGAATACTAAAATACGTTAACTAGACATTTAACCTTAAAAAACCTTTTAAAAATTTATTAATCGAATTTTGTTTGCAAAAATTCATTTCCACATAAAAATACATATAAAATATTTACAATGATGGTTTTTATAGTCTTTCAAAATTTACGATTCTACATCTATGAATAAAATTTACTAAATTATGGGGATATATTTTTTACACTTATAAAATGAATTATTTGTTGTATAATTAATTATAAATGAAAATAAAGAAAACATTTGAAAATAAAGGAATTCTTTTTTTGGAAAACTATTTTATGAAAAGAAACATGTTTTGTATAAATTTATTAAATAAATAAATTTTAAAAAATTATTTTAATGAAATATATATTGAATATTTAATCAAATATTTTTCATTCATATTTTCTATTATCCTAGAATGAGATAAGAATAAATCCAATTTTACAGTTAAACAATATACAATAATAGTGCAAACCATGGATTAAAGTCCACAGTCCCAAAAAATATTTTTAAAAATTAATTACAAGAAAAATATAGTGTGTTATTTAAAATATAATAAATAAACATAAAAAATTACACAAAAAGTCATGATCATACAAAATTCGTATTCTTTTATGTTTATGAGCCCTTAATTGGGTCTCACCCCGACCTCTTGAATGCTTGCCAATTTTCCCCTGATTAGGTATATACCAAGTAAAATTTGGATAGTATATTCTTGATGACCCAATATCCTCATCATTACACTCAAATCATCCATAACATCATTTTTGAGAAAACACATTAAAATATATTTCTTAAAAAACAGTTCTTTTGCATTTTTCACATTTATTTTTTAAACACAACTTTTTAAAATATTAGAAAAATTTATTTGAAATAACAAAATTTATTTTTTTAAATCAGTATATCAAAATTATCATTTGGCTATTTATTTATAATTTTATGAGAAAACAATTTTTTTAATGAATAGTTAAAAATACTTGTTTTGATTAAGAATTTTCATTTCTTTTATAGGATTAAAAACATAATAATTTTTTAAATAAGGGTTTAAAAGTAAAATTTGTTCTATTATATATCTATTAATCTAATTTAGATTATTGGAATCAATTTATTAATAATTTTTTAAATTTAAACATTCTTTACTTATGAAAAGTTTCTATTTGAAAACTCGCTTTATCGTCGCGTCTGAAGGTTTAATTTTAAATTAAATACTCTCACTTTTGTTAGTTTAATTTGGGAAAATATATTCCATATTTTGGATTATAATAGTGTTTTTAATAAGTTCAACTTAATTTTTTAACAAAATGAAAATTAAAAAACAGAAAAAATAATATACAGCGGTTGAGGTAAAAATAAGTTTACCTGGGGTTAAATTAAAAAGACAAGGTTTAAAAATGACTGAAAACATGTCCAACACCCATTTTTTATCCATATTTAGACCTTATCTTATATAGTGTCATTTAATTTCCCATTTTTAATTCTTTTAGAAAGTAAAAACATGGTTACACCTTTTCCTTTTGAAAAATTACAAGTGTGCTACTCACCACACTTATAAAAGGGCACCCCTTCTCCTATCCTCTTCACACTTTTAAAAACCCCTTTTCTTAGACAATAACTTACCGAATAAATTTCTTAATTTAATAATATAATCCTACAATCATCATATTGGTCATAAATAAAATCTTTAAAGGAGTTTGTTTCAAACCAAAAGAAGTGGTCTGAAGTAGATGTAACATCCCTAACCAATCATTTTATATTATTTCTTCCTCAATCTCAATAAATTATTATAAAAAATGAATATATAATAACATTAATATATTAAATAAAATTATAATCTTTTATGTTTAGGTAATTAACTAAAACCATCTCTTCTTTCCTCAAATGGGATATAATAACGTAGCTAATGTGTACGAAGGACTACCACCTCATGAACCGATGTGACACATTTTCCATAAACACATATCCCAATTGGGTATGATGATGAATATAATGTATTTATAATATATTTATAATATAAATATAATTATGTAATTATTATCTCATATATAACATTTCACATTCCATTTTGAAGAGAATATGATAACGTCGTTCATGTATACGATGAACTACCGCGTCACAAAGCAATGTGATACATTTTTCACAAATTCGTTGAATCAGTGGTATTTAGGGAAAATTTTATGAATAGACTTGATATATATGATATAAAAAATATTATTCAAGGTTAATATATTATTTAACATTCCATTATTTCTTCAGTTAATAAAATGGAAGCATTATTCATGTGTATGTACATCTCACCATTTCTATGAATGGTGTATTTATATTTCTATATCAAAATTTTATGAATTACTATAAATAAATATACAATGATTATATATGATATTTATATTATGGTTAAAATTATTTATATTATTTAATCATGATAAAGTTAAGAGGAGTGAAAATACCCAACCAAAATACATGAGAAAAACAAAGCAGTGGTTACCTGAAATGTAATTTTAACAAGGAATTATGAACAAATGAGTAATAAAAAGTAACAAGTAAATCATATATTTTATGATAAATATGATTATGGTACTATAATATTGGTTTATAAAACATATATTATTATAAATGTGATTCAAAAATTTATGAATTAATTTGAGACTTAAGGTAATAGATTTTTCTCTCTCTTTAATTTTCAGTGAGACACATTCTATATTCACCCTCTGTTTCTTTTATGTGGTGTATATAATTACCATAAATTTATTTTCTATTTTTTATCATAAAAAATATGAAAATTTATATATCCATTTTAGGATCTCACTTTCATGGGGTTTACAGTTCAAATATTACCAAATAGGTAAGAGAATTTTGTCTCTATTTTCATTCTTTGGGACATACATTATGTTATGCATATATCTTATTTTATAAGGTGTATATATAAAACCTTTGATATGTTATATCATGAATATATTTGTATTAATGATATTTAAATTTTATTTTTGATGTTATTCATTAATGGGGATTAAAATTAAAATGTAACCATAGTGGTAAGGATTTAATGTTACGATCTCATTGTTCATCATTATTGTTTATGATTATTCTTTCGGTGATGAAATATTGTGATAAATATCCAAATAAAATCATGAATTTTCGTGTCCTATCATTATATCATGAGAATACATGTTTCACATTCTTTTTATCTCTTTATGTACTCATTATTCCAAAGATATGTTTTTAAAGAAAATGAACATTATTTCTCTCTTAAATCGAAAACCAAACTTTTCTACAATATTAATTTTTTTAAAAAATTGTTTTAAATGGTTTCTAATTTTTTTTTTGGAATTTATAAATTCATTTTTACCATTTTTTAAATTTTTTAAAAACACTTTAAAAGTAATATTCTTTTAATTTTCTAAATAAGTCTAATTTTGATTTTATAGAAAATATGAATCAAATCATTTTTTAAATGCATATAGCATTTTCACTATCTTAGCCAATAATTTTTTTGAATAATACTTTATAAGTTTCAATAGTTATTTTTAAATAAAATTATTTTGAAAAATTGTAATTTTTTAAAAATACATTTTCCAATGTGAAAATCATATCCTCCTCAAGAAATGTTTTAAATAATTTTTAAAGCATACTCTATACATTTCAAAGTTTATTTTCAAACAAATTGATTTCCAAAAGGATTAATGATTTTTTATTATTAAAAATTTATTTTCAAAGAAATGTTAATGTCCCCAATAAATGATCTAATTGATATTTTAAAATTATTTTCCATCTAATATGAAATCTTTTTTATGTTACTTATTCTTTACTATAAATATGATCCAAGGACACCATACTTATTATTTCTCTGAATAATTTATGTTTATGATGAATAAGAATTTATTAAACCTATTTTCTTCCATGGGTTATAACATGATATAATTGTTATGAAACACACTTCTTTTTCCCTAGGATATGTTTTGATGAAATGATGGAATGGCTATGAATCCTATTTCTTTTACAAAGGTTATGTTATGGTGAAATTATTATGAAACCCATTTCATTTCATGCATTATGATGTTATGAATTTTTATCATCTTATAAAACACGTATGTGTGATTTTAATTATGTAATGTGTGGGACCTATATATACCTATAATTAATTGGGTAAACATGGATAAATAATAAGTAAATATGATATGTGTGAACCATATTACATGTTCACAATGTTATGAATGACCCTGATTATATGTTCATAGTGTTATGTGTGGGACTATATTTCATGTCCATTAGGTTATGTGTTGACCAGATTGCATGTCCATATGTTTATAAGATGTTCTGATTTCATGTACTTAACGTAATGAGTAAACCTATTTCAAATTATACTTATTAAAAATGTTATAATATTATGTGTATTCCAAAAATCTATTCAATACGACAATGTTATGTTCTCATGGTTCGTGATTCTTGATTCCATTATCATTTGTATCTTATTAACAACCAATATTTATTCTATGAATTAATTTTATAATATATGATTTTCAAGGTATAGTTTTCAAATGTTATTCTTATGTTATCCTATGCTTATTCTCATTGAAATCTCCCTTGTTTACCCTTATGAATCATATGATAACACAACATCAAGATTAATACATAATAGGTTATACATGATAAATCCTATCATATAACCAAATGGGATCATAATCATTCTCTCTCTTATACATTGTTTGAGGACACATTCTCATGGGGCGATGTGTACTATGTGATACTAAAATCAACCCCCTCTTAAATTGTTACATACTAAATATCTTAGTACCTTGTCAATATATGTAATTTGACGTAGTCTATACAACCCATTGTATTTGTCTTGAATGATATTTATTCTATGGACATATGATTCTTAACCCAAGTCTTTATAGAGAACCACATTTTTAACAAGTCCTTAACTGAAATTATTATTTGTGTGTAATTTATTATAATTAACATGTCATCAAAATATAAATCATGGAATATAAAAAAACTCCCACTATATATGTTATTGAAACATGGATCATATTAATTATGTATAAAATAAAACACTCTTATGGCTTCATAAAACTGAATGTTCCATGCCCTAGATTCCCATTTTAACCCATAAATGGATCTCTAAAACTGGAATAACTTATTATATTTTCCTCAAATCACAACCCTTTTAGGTTTTATAATATAAACATGTTCCTAAATGTTCCGATTAAAGAAATATTTTTCAACATCCATCTTCCAAATATCATAGTCATGGAAATATATTGATGAAAGTAGTATTCATATGGATTTAAACATGGAAATTGGAAAAATGTAACATCATAGTTAATGCATTGAAACTTTTTAAAGCCTTTAGCCGCTAATATTGCATTAAAGGTAATTACTTTACATTTAATTTTTATTTATCTTTTACATACCCTTTTACAATCAATAATATTTACTTCAACTGGTGGATTAAATGGAACCCATACATGGTTCTGATATATGGGTTCAATTTCATAATTAATAGCTTTTTTCCATATTGTAGTTTTTGATCTCTTTACTAACTCAATGATGGAATAAATATCACTATTGTCAATCAATAATGTGTCACCATATTTAGTTATTTGAAAAAATATTTGTATAGTTCTCTAACCTCAATGGTGCTCTTATGCAGTAATTGTGGTTTATGAACAAAATATTTCCTGGGGACCTATGGAATCTATTCCTATACCAAATCTTGTGTTTCTTGAGCATTAACATAATCGAATACAATCCTTCTCTAACTACTCTCCTTGAGGATGCACTCCCTCAGAATATTTCTATGATCACCTTTTTGTCTAAGGTGTTGTAAAAAATACACCTTTTTGTTTCCTTAGGAAACCCTATAAATATACACTTCATGCCTCAGATAGCTTGTTTGTTCCCAAATATGGCCTTAATAAATTTCTCACATCAACATGCATGAATATATAGCAATACATATTTTTTCCACTATATGACTAAATAGAAATAGTGTTTTCCATTTTAGTTACATATTTTATTGTGTATGCTTCAATGTGTAATTCATATACCCAAAAGGATAATGGAATACTTTCATGGCTCATCATAGACCATAAAATTTCAAGAAAGGTAAAATTCCACATTTTATTAACTCTATTACACTACAGTGTATAAGGTGTAGTGAGTTGGGATAGAATCCCAAACTCCCATAGAATATCGATGAACACTTTTTAGTTATTCACCACCTCAATAAAATTGAATCACCTTTATATTATTATAAAGGTGAATCTCTAGTTAATTCTAGAAATATTTTAATTTCTGAAAAGATTACAACTTATACTCCATTAGGTAAATATGTCTACATATACTAAAATAAAAAATAAAAGTAATGAATAATGATTAACAACCTCTAGATTCTAATCGAATTAGCCCAGATACATTAGTGTTCTGTAATAGTCAAAGATATACAGATCCTTCACATTTTCTATCAAATGGTGGCCTAGACAATTTTCATTATAAACAAGAATGAAACTTTTCAATTGATTTTATCCCAAAAATAGTTTAGGTAACCATCTTGATAGGGAAGTTTCACACGATTCTTGTTTACATGACCTAAATGTTGATGTCTCAATTGGGTGTGAAATGAGTCATGTGAAATTGATTTATTGTCAATTTCCAATGCTTGATTTTGATAATTTAATAAACAAATACCACTATTTAAATTTTACAGGCCGTAAAATATAATACCCTCATAAAAGAAACAACATTAATTTCTGAACATGAAACTAAAACCCTCTATATCTAGGAAGGATATTGAAATTAAGTTTCTAGTAATTTTTGGTACATAATGATAATATTTTAAAACCAAGACCATCCCAATTGGAACTGGAATATGGTATCCTAAAATTGATATAACAACCAACCTCATAGAATCAGTAGACTATAAATCCACCACTCCTATTGATTTTTCAAAATCTTAATGGTTCCTTCATTTGAATAAAAATGTGTCTACCAAAATCTATATCTATTTATAAATGTGTATATATAGAAATATTTTACTAGATAATGAACAACACTAAATTTGAAACCTTCTTCAATCAGGCGGAGTTCTTCTTCTAGTGGCCTAAATTTCCACATACAAAATATAATATATCCTTTTCCATTTCACATCTTTGGACCTACCATTTCTTTAAAGTATGGGGCCCATAAGCCTTATACTTATGAGGCATTTTAGCCACTTTTACTTTTTATTCCTATTATTATACACCATAATGATCCCAATCTTTTCACACCCCATGTCTTTGTCAACTTGGTGAATAACAATAATGTGTTCGTTAAGAGTCATCTCACTATTGATCATATACTAATTAAAAATTAAGCTGCAGAATATCTTAGGATGTGAGGTTAATAAGAGATCTATGCATAGCTCACTAGGGATTGTAAACACCAAGAAGTCCAAGAACACAATACAAATAATCATCTTGAGTATATGAGACCTAAAAGAGGCTAAAATTCCATGCTTTCAAGTGAAAAGTGAATTAGGGATCTCATATATCTCTTATCTCACATTCTATTGATAAAGTTTATGAAGAAAATACACAATTACATACACATTCAAATACACATGTTTCTTTAAAACTCACTGGGCAAAGATGGTATCATGAAACAACATAAATTTATGGCATCGTCTAAATGTTTCATATTGAGAGACATTTATAACTCAATGGGAACATTTCTTTATACCTTAGGAATAAAATTTTCTAACACAAATAATTTCCATTCATGGAATAGTATAGCACGTAAAAATCGATAACATTATTATAGATTTGATAAGTTCAAAATATTATCATTTTCTACAGTGGATCATAGTGATATTAATGATGATATATGGGTTGGAATTTCTATAATAAAAACGTGAAGTATTTTATTACCTTTTCTTGACTACTAATTTTTATAATAAATTATAAATTTATTAATCTCCAACTATTTTATCAATAACTAATACCCCACACCATTAATTTTTTAATATCCTATAGCATGTATATTCTAGTGGAAAAAATACTTATTAACCTTATCATAGAACAAACATGTGTTTGAAATGTTATTTGAAGGGTTTTAGTTTGGAATAACTTACTAACTGCATAAACTCACAACTCCTTGATCTGTAGTATGGAATCTTCAATACTGAAATCCTACATATTAATTTTCATTGATATTTTCCTTAGAGTTACACCAAGTCCTCCTTGGGTAGTACACCATTGATGTGAATTAAGTTAATTCAACAGAAGAACTTATGTTAAAACTCCTTGATAATTTAAAGCCCCATTTCTTGGGATGGTAAACACTTTGAACTGTGGTTCTATTTTAACTTAGTTGTTTGAATTCTGTATTGACTTAATTTTTAATTTGTGGAAATTTTATCTTTTTTTGTAAACTTCCCATTTTTTTCTTATTGCATTCTTATTATTATTAATTGTATTTTACTGAATTGATTAAACTATCTATATATTATTTAAAAATAAAACAATTTTTTTTAATTATATCTCAGAAATCTTATTAATTCATCAGTTTAATGATTTAAAAATCCATAAATAATTCACCATATAACATATATAAATAAAGTAAATTAATTTGACAGACCATATGACTATAAAATTGTTGTCTTATCTGCAGGATGATAAATAGATCAATGAACCTATAGAACTAATTCCTAGAACCATGTCTCGTTTAGGTTGCAACATTCCACCTATGCTTCTGTGTACCACCCAAATTGGTTCCACAACAGCTCTAAATGTGAACCATCTATATTTTCTTTGAAGACCTATCCATTACATAATTTTAATCACTTGAATATTAGGGGAACAAAAGGTTTGGTTATATTAGGCTTACATAAAATAAACCACGGACACATAGGCCCTTCAATAATGAGAGCAGGGGAATGAATCGCAGACCATTTAAAAAATTATTATAAATACAATGAAATAAGAAATAATATAAATTAATCCCATAAATAGGCTTTTTAAGCTCATGATCATCCATATACATGAAAATAATAGGGTAAATTACACTATCCTACAGTGAAATTAATTATTTCTTTATTAATAAGATAAAGTCAATAAAATTAATTGAATTAATTAATTAATTAATTAACTCTATTTTAATGACCATATGAAGTCTCTTCGTGATTCCCATCACAAATGAAATATAAAAAATAAATGTCCTGACAATTCATTACCTAAAATTATATGGAATTAATTGAGAATTTATTAATTCTGTAAGTCATTATTAAATTTCTAACACATTAGATAGAAAAATATAATTTGGTTTTTATTGATGTAATTAATTATTATTTATAAAATTAAATTATAGTGTTTTTTGGGTGACTACATGATGTCTACTAATGAGTAAAACACTATTTTGATCAGTAATTGTGTCTCTGGGATAGATTCTTATGGAATCTACTTGTATCTCATCTAAGTTAAAAAAATATACTAACAATATACATTCTATGTGTTCCACTAGTTGAGTTTCCTTGTAACTCCCTAGTTGACTGGGTATGTTCTTCATACATGGAGATTATTGATTCACACGATTTGAAAGCTGGATACACTCCATGTATCTTAATAATGATAAATATTTTCAGTATTACATACCATGATGTCATGAATTTGACCACACTGATAGAATTATTTTTTTAAAAACATGTAGACTACATGGTGTGTATGATAGCTATATGCTGTGTGGTATAATAAAACATGTGACAGGATGGACCAATAATGATGATGTTTATATTAAATTTTGTGAGTGTTATTACTACTATAAGCATTGTGTATCCCCCAACATTCCCAGGTGTAGTGAACATTGGTATACAGTTTTTACTATCACTCACACATCATGTATCACTTTCTACAAGCCATATTCCTCTTCACATCCCAATAAAATTTAAGGTCATTCTTTATCTTTTACTTATTTTATTAAGATGATATAAAACCTAAATGAAGATAATTAATAGGTCAAAAATAAGTTTAATATACTCTAGATCAAAGACCAGATTAACTAAAAGTGGAAAACTAACAACAATTGAATATAATCGATCAATTAATAATAAATTATTATAAATTATTATATAACCTCTCTGATACCTCTTTATGGTTCCATGGAATAACAAAATCATTTCAGGTATTACCCAAAAATATTTTTTGATCATCTTCTTTAGATTCATCCTCAGAACTATATTAAAATGTGTTTTCACAATCCACAATGGCATGATCTTTTCACATATAAATTATAATTAATTTCTTTAATTAAATAATTTTCTTCCATTGAATTTTTTCTTAATTAATTAATCGATATAAAACTCTTATCATACCCTCATTTTATCAGAGTAAAAAAGTATATATTTTCTCTATCTATGATTCACGTACGCTCCATGATCCTCCAATAATCACCATTGAAATTTCAAGTTGTTATAATAGACGAATCTGTCAGTTGTCTTGGCCATCGTTGTTTCCATGTAAATAATTCAAGGGTTTAATAATTCATTTTGGTGAATGAATAAAATTTATATACAATCATCAGATAATTATATGCTGGTGAACATTAACGATTTGTAAGATTTTCTAGAGCACACATTGTTCAAAATAAAATTTTTGTCTCTCACTTTCACACCCTTGGATAATGACTAAAATATGTTTAAATAGTACAAGGGTTAGAAAATAATAATTGGACAAGGGTCCCTATTATCTTATTAATCCTTGGTAAATCCCATTACAAATAATAATAGAATTATTATTATTTAATTCACATGCACTAAACCCATAAATAAAATAAATATAATTATTACGGAATAAAAATTAATATTTACTCAAATAATATGTAATATGATATTTCTCATTGAACCATTAAAAGCAGTCTTCCAATCCTCCCCAATGTTTATCAGGCCTTGAATAATGACTACTTATTTAATTAAATAAATGTCACAATGTTATTCTTTATAAACTATATAAATATTATATTTACAAAAAATAGTGAAAAAATATTTATTATATATTAACATGACTACATAAATAAATATTTTGTTACCATGTGAATAAACAAAAATAAATAAATATTTTTTATTCATGTAATTATATAAATAATTAATTTCTGAATAAATAATTATTTAATATGCAACACACATAAATATTCTTTCAAATAACTCAAGACTGAATATATGTGATCAAACTAAAAAGAATAATTATTAAACCACATATGATAATAACAATCATAAAAAAATTCATATCAAATTCAGTGGATGGCCCAAATTCACTTAGTATGTGACCCTTTAGGCCCATTTGATATTGACATTAGTTTACACAGCCTAAATTACAAGGATATCATCTTGAAACATGATAATTCTCCCATAGAGAAAGAAGTTATTATCACAAAAACATGTAAATTCCTACAAACATAAATTGTGTAATATAATACCTTTATCTTGATATATCAAATAAATTAGGTAACATACTTGGGTCATCAACCTATATACTCAATGTATCTTTCAATGAACTTCCAAAAATAAATTTTTTTTAAAATATTTTCATGGTCATTTACTTAATTAAACAGTTTAATTCCCAACAAACAGACTACGATATCAACTTTTCTTAAAGAGTATAAGGGATAAATACTTTCTTTGGTTTATTCACCTATACAACATTTCATGTGAGATATCCAACATATCCTACTTCACCATGATCACATATGGCCATGGTTTTCAATAATATTTAAAATTATGGTACTCATAATACATATTAATAAAAATATTGAATTCTAAGGAACATTACTCACATATTAAAAAAGTAATATCTGGTCAGACATATAAATTTATATTTACTATTCATGGGTCATGTTCTCATAACTTCCTATATTTAATATTAACAGGGTATAAACATTGATAAAGTGTCTAAAAGTCCTATAAGTCTCTATCCTTGATATCCTATATCATGTGGATGTTTTTAAATGATATAATCTGGCCATGGATCATATATATAAGAATATGGTCATGAAACTTATAGTTTCTCATCATAGTAGGGAAATTATATGACATTTCATTATGATAATAACACTTTAGATATTATAGCATACTGTGTCACATAGAAGACAAATTCTGATGTGATATGATATTTTATTAATATTTAAAGGAATTAATATAGGTAATAATAATGTATTTATATTTTAGTTATGTGGATAAAATTCCAACATGATAGACATCAATAATAATCTCAAGTCTAGTTACTATTATATATATTAATAGATAAGAATCTCAAATGATACACATAACATGTGTAATTCAAATTAGAAGGTCTATTTTCACAACCACCCATATTAACGTTTAAAAATGGTGAAATTTATAAGAAGAAGTCTCAATGTATTAAGAGACTCCAACACCTGATGATGAATTATAACACAAATAATATCAAAAAAATGTCTTCCAAACATTGAAACCATTTAAAAATATTATGGCATAATTTCATGGTTCTCATTATAATAAGGTTTTTCAATAAACTATCAATGAGACAAATACTATAAAAATATTATAACATTAATGTAACATAGAATAACCCTCATTTTATAATAAGTTATTTATTATTATTCATATATTAAAATATATTGGTAATCTAAAGTATAAAGTTAGTTTGTTTTATGGATCCAAATTCAATAGACTCCTATTTTCACTAAAAAATTGCAAGCAAGTTTTTCCCTAATATATCTCAAATTATATTCATGATTATTCAAAAATAAATCTTTACTTTATGGGCCTAACATGTTTTCTTACATTGAAAATATTCTTATTGTGACCTCAAACCTCTGAGAAAACTTCTTGATGTGGTAATACTTCTGAATTATGTGTATCATCCATTGATATGACCATGGTTCCTTGTGAGGACTACTACTATAGTATTATCATAGTATGTTATGATAAAATAATTAATTTTGGGAACCAAATAATGATATTAAATAAATTTTGATAAGAAAATACTTCTCTAGCTGCATAAGAAAATAATTTATACACATAATATACTGTAGAATCTATAATGACTAAATTTTTAGTGCTCTTCAAGCTCAAAACCCTTCCATTAAGGCAAAAAATATCCTTATTGTGATTTTGGATCATATGGGTATATCTAAAAACTATCATTAGTATATCTCATGTTTACTAGATCTTCATCTCCACAATAAACTAGATGTATATAATTATTATTCCAGAGATACTTGAGGATAGTTTTTAGAATTAGTCGAATATTACTCTACTTGGTTTTTTTGATATCCGACTACCATTATCAAGGTGTAGAGAAACACAAATCTTGGTTCAAATCAAGGTATATATGAAATTTCATATCATTTAATGAACATATAATCTAATCCATCCCATTTCTCTCTCCTCTTATTATTTTGATAGAAATATATGTACCATTTCCCATTGGGAAAAATCCCCTCTTGTACTATTATATACTAAATTTTAAAATTATATTGTTAGTGTATGTAACCCTATTTATTCCAAGTATCCTTATGCATTTATCATGATGGATTTTCATCAAAAATATGTGTGGAACTTCTCTTACGCCCTTCATTGTTCAACCACATCTTACAATACTATATGACTGGTACCTTATTTCCAATTTTTGTTATATCACCAATGTAACACCCATATAAAATGAGTCTTAAAAGGATAAATGTTATTACCCATGTCAATAAGGTGAAACATTATTTTTTGAGGTATACCAAATTATAAATCCATAGTTAAGAAAGGATTATCCTGAAGTAATGTTTGGATGGGTGACCACTTTGGATGTTTCCCAAGGTGTGTGTGACTGAGGACAATGCACGAGGAAATAATATGTATTGGAATATGGGGGATTTCATTATAATGATAAGTGACTTTGATAGGTAATATCATTTTGTGCTCTGGGATTTCAACTAAAGTATTATAGGAGATTTGTGGGTTCTGATGACCAGGTTCATAGACTAGAGATGTTAGGTTGTGACAAATTGTATCAGAGCTAATACCTAGATAAATGGGTAGAATCAATGCCCATGTTTGTGTTATGGGGTCTATAATGAGCATGTTGTTCTTTAAAGGGGGAAAATTTTACACCCCTATAAAAATAAGAATTATGAGGATAAATTTTAATAGTCACATCAACATGGAAAGCCTTTCTTTTTTGAGATCCTACCAAATTAAATCACCATATTTATGTGAGGGTTGACCTAGTGTAGTGTCAGTATGTGTTACTACCTAGAGTTTTGTGATGGGAATGCAATAAAGGTGTTACAAGAGACCCATGGGGTCAGATAACCAGTTTCATGACCTATGGAAGGTTGGGTCATGATAACCATTATAAGAAAAATTAGATCAACTACACTCCAACTAAGATTGTTATTTACACAAGTATCGTATTCAATTTTGAGGAAAAAAATTATCTTATGGATTTAGTCAAAGTGCATGTTCTATGAAATAAGTGTTTTCTTTAACCCGTAAGTGAATATATATAACTTTCATTCCTTGATTTCATCCATTCATTTCAAAAGGTCTTATGGTTGTGTTAAAAATACATCTTCTACAAGGTTATCATTAAGGAAAGATTTTTTTAAATACATATTATAAATTTCATAATTAGGGTAATATTATATGGAAATTATAGTTCAAATGGTTTTTTTCAATGAAACCAAGGAATAAGATTATTCAATGTTTATGACTTGATGTGGGATTAAACACTTTTATAACTAGTTATGCCTTACAAATTCATAATTTATTAGAAATTTCGAATTTCCAATTGAAGACCCAATTTAAACAAATAGGGTTTATTTCCACTTGGTGATCTACTAAAATACCTGATTTTTTATATAGAATTTGTCTCATAATTCATGTCTTCTTTCAACCTTGCAATATATGAGCTTCTTGTTGGTTCATTTTGGGATATAAGATTATCATTATTAATAAATTTTGAGACATAGTCCTCCATGAGTATAAAACCATATCTTTCTAGTTCTCTATTATCTCATGTTGTGATGCATAATACTTATATCTATGAAATTACCTATTCTAGGGGGATTTGTGGAGTTTTTTTCCAATGCCAACTCATGAATTTCATGATCCTAAACTCTATAGAATCTGATAATTATCCCATTATTTCTCCCAAATATATGCCCCCACTTAAGGAATATAGCCCGTCCAAAAACTATTACCATTTTGTATAAGGGGGTTTGTAGATAATAACACCTTGTTTCCATAGGATATCATAAAAACATATAATTTATGCCTCATGTTTCATTTTTTTTGATAGTGATAGATTTAAAAAATTATTTTCATATCCATACATACATGTGTGACAAAATATGTTTATTTTTAAACAAAAACACAGATTGATTTCAATTTTCCACATTAGTTGGTACTTAGTTTAGTATGTATGTAATATTTTTTAATTAATATCCTCCGAAGGATAAGAGAAGAATCCCATGAATCATAATTAATCTCAATATATCCAATAAGTGTTGATTACCAATTTCACTGACACCAATCCACTATGGTGAATATGGATGAGTGATTTGAGATGGTATCCTAGAACCCATTAAATAATATATAAAATTGTAGCTAATTTATTATCCACCATGCTCTAAGACGAGTTTCTTTATCTTCAGAATAAATTGATTCTCTACTTCCTTCATAAACTCCTTAAAGTTATTAATGTATTCCAACTTATACCTCATTATATAGTGAAATCCATATATACAAAATTCATAAATAAAATATATAATGTAGGAGTATCCACTGCTAGCTTCAACTAGACAGTTTCCACACACATTTATGTGAAAATATTCAAGAATATATGTGTCTGTTTCACCCATTCCACTAAAAATTTATTTTCACATTTTTGTTTAAAATAAAATTGACATATATAATGTGGTTTTAGTTTTAAAAAATATAAATAACCCTCTTGATGTACCATTATCAAGAAATTTTTGATTATAGTATGAAGCTGTTGTTGTTATATTTAGGTGTTATATGAGACATGTCAACTTGATTCATAATTCATTTACAATACTGGGTTTTCATGTTCCAAAACATAAAAAATATTATTCATATGTTCCATACCATAACATAATCTATAATTATAATAGTAGAAACTATTTTTTATGAACATGAAAACAAATCCATCCTAATCTAAACTGATATATATATAATGTCTTTGGAAACACTAATCAGATAAAAATAATTACTTTAAACTATAATTAAATTCTCTAGAAAAATAAGATGGTAATCTCTAATATCTAGTAAATCCATTTTTTCTTCATTGAACGATCAAAGATATACCTCACTAACGAAAAAGATTATATATCTACTTGGTTTATGAATCCTACCCTTGTTTCTTCACTTATGTGCATTAATTCTTCATGTTTCACTTCTTTCCACATTAATAACTCATTGTATCTTGTTCTTTGACTTACCCCATGGTCATTATCATATTGGTCAGGCATTGAAATGGTGCCTTATCCTTGGTTATAGTCTGGGGGAATTTCACCTTAACCTTCGTTTTTTAACATGAGGACTAATGTTTCTGCATTCTTCATGACAATATCTTCATAGAAAATCAATGTAATAAGACCTATCAGTGATTAAATAATATTTTTTATATTAGAATTCATAACAAAAATATAGAATCTATAAGAAAGGGATGAAATTATGAGGTTAGTGAAAAAATATTTGGGTATCATGAACACAACAATCCTTAAACACTCAATATATCTAGTCATATTAACTACATGATATTTGAGTGGTATATTTTCTGAAATATTTAATGTGAATGTTTCCTTGGTGATATCATACCTCTATTGTTTATATTTATTCTAGTAAATATCATAGATTTGGGACAAAATATTTTATTCATCCATGTTCTTATTAATATTCTTAATATCACTATATAAAGATGGTAAAACGAGGAATTAGATATCAAATTCATTATCTATATGTTTAAATAAAAATGTTTTATCCTTATCAGTAGCCTCCTTATAGGGATCTTTATTTATAGCCAGGACTCCAATAACTAAAACATAAGCTCCATGTACTCTATAATGATAAAGAAACCGTTTCAATCTAAAAAGTTCACAAAAAATATGAGATTTCCTTTCTCTAATATGGAAAATAGGGATAACATTGAGGTTATATGTTTTTCCATTATATAGATAAAACATGAATATATTTTAGTTCTTTTTATTGATTACCAAATGTGTGATGTAATAAAATAATTTATTTAATCCCCCACTATTATTCCAAATACCAATATCCCTCACCATTATATTTAGAATGTCCTGTTTTGTGGACATTCTTATGGAATGTTTCCTCATTTCCCTTCTCAAAAACAATACTAGGGCCTACCATATTATTCTAAGGTACTTTGGTAGGTGGTATGACCAATTAAAAAATTGGTATTCCCATGATATGTTGATTGGACACCCCAATCATGAAATCCTAACTGCGATTTCCACAAAACATTCAACCTTGTTACACTAAGTCCTTTATATGATTCAAACCATTGATTCTAATTTTTTTTGTGAAACTAAAACATTAGTTATAACTTATTGAAAATTGATACAACCCAAAC
Source organism: Viscum album (assembly GCA_963277665.1). Taxonomy (NCBI): domain Eukaryota; kingdom Viridiplantae; phylum Streptophyta; class Magnoliopsida; order Santalales; family Viscaceae; genus Viscum; species Viscum album. Next base: position 1,917,933,924 of record OY728135.1, on the reverse strand, counting down.
TTTGGTTGGGAAAGTACGTTTTCATTGTGGTTACATCCTTCAGCAATGTGATGGAAGGATTTTTTGACATAATATCTCCTTGAGGGATATTAATTATATTATGAATAAATATTAATTATTTTTTTGATTTTACATACTTGTTAATTTTATATGGATTTTATATAATAAACTAACTGTTTATTAATAAAGTAATTTATGGAAAATATATTTATTATAATCATTTTTCATGTATTTAATTCATTTACATCACATGATCATGTTTAAACATTCTATTAATATGAATCACATAAAGAAATAACTAACCAGGCATTGGACAGAATAAAATAAATATATGGAACAATCAAGAGCTTATATCTTCTATCCATTTTATCATGTAGATGATAAACTAACCCTTTACCCTAGGAAGATAACTCCTTAGGATAGTTTAGACTCTAGTTCCATTATTTCTCCATTTTACCCATGCATCACCTAGGTCAGTTTCACCTCTGATAAGTCTAAATCCATCTCCACACATCTAGTAGATTCTTACATTACACATTCTTATTAACTCATAGGTGAATGGATCTTAGTGTTTGAGGTTATATAAAATAAATCATGGACACTTGGACCCAAAAAGAGAAGGAGGACTGTATAATATAGAAATCATAGTATTTGATTTAATAATAAATTAACAAAAAACCCATTCTATATTAATTAAATTAAATAGAAACCCAACAAATACATTGTTCAGTCAAGCTAATGATCATCCAAAAATATAATGACTATTATTATAAAATAATTTATCATATATTTCAATTCATTATTTTTAATATAAAAATATAAAATTAAAAATTGAACCTCTTATTAATTAATTAATAAATTTATCTCAATTAACCATATAATATTTCTTTGATATCACCATCTATTGTGATTTTAAATAAATTAAATATGTAAATTTTAATTTAAGCTAATTAAGTACATATTGTGTATTGGAGGTGGTATGATGTATTATTTTTTTTCTTCTATAAAAACCAATTTCTAGAGCTCAACTATTAGACAAAATTTTTCATCACATAATAGAACATATTATTAATATTATGCAAGGCCCCTATTGTATACAACATACTTACAAAACATTTATACTTACAAGGTATTTCATGACTTAAAAAACATGTGGTTTCTTGAGTCAATCAATGTAGTTAATAAAACATTTATGACTACATGACATGACTTGATTATACTCGATTTATACCTCTTGAGATACACATAAAGCACATGGTATGTATACCAATCATACCTATCATATATCTATAAAATTACATCAAAATAATTAATTAAATATTTTTATACGACACAAGATCTTATGAAATACTAAGTGTGTATTACTTGTGATAAACTATGTCACAAGGTGTATATAGCCAGCTACACTACATGTAGTTAAGTGGATTTAATTATTTATATCCATGTTTTTACTCACACAACATGCCTTGAGACTCAATTTTCTTTCTTATTAGTCATTACGTGTTACATGATGCATAAATCCCACTACATGATTAGTACTTTGTGTATTGTTGTGGTTCCAATCTAATAGTCATTATGTGACATGTAATAATTTCATGTCGTGTACCTTCACCACACAATTTTTTTTGATTCCCACATAGATACACTGTGTGGGGTTAGACAACATGTAACACCAAAGAATGTTAAATGGATTAAAAGGATAAATATTACTACCCATTATAAGGAGGAAAAATCATTTTTTTCAGGATCCTACATGATTATAATTCCATAGTTAAAGCGGCTTTATTGGAGTAGTGATTAGGATGGTTGACCTCATTGGATGTTTTCCAAGGTGTGTTTGACCGAATGGCCCGAAGGCCTAATTTTTTATTTTATTATGGATAATCCCCCTTTTTAGGGTTGAAGGGGAACCCATACATGACCTGTAGGCCCATGGAACAAGTCCTGACATGTCTTTCCAATACATGACACGAAGGTCCAGAGGTATACCATGCCCAATAAATGACGCGTAGGCATATGGGTGGAACCTAGTGAAGAGAAATCACACTATAAATAACATTTATTGGACCGAGGATAATTATTAGTCTAATGACACTTCATGCACATGGGTGGAACCTAGTAAAGAGAAATTATGTATATACAAGGCAATTGGGGTGTGTGAAAGGCCAACTTATTACAATGGTATTACGTGAGAAACCTAACCACAAGTGTATTGGATATTTCTAGGTTGAGATGAAGGGTCCACAACGAGGAAATCATTTTCTAAGGCTTGTAATGGGTCTGAATGTGACAAAAAAATGTTAAAGGATTAATGGGATTAATAATTCTTTCTATGTCAATAAGGTGCACCTTTCTTGTTAGGATTCTATTCGATTTGAACTCTACAGTTAAAGAGGTTTGTCTTAGAGTAGTTATTAGGATGGATGACCTCCAAGGAAGTTTCCTAGGGTGTGCATGAGTGAAAAAAATCATACTAGTAATAACATGTTTTGTAGTTTGTGGATAGTCATTAGTGTGATGACCCATTCAGTCATATGGATGGGTCTTAGGGACGGGACACGACATTTCTATTAAGTAACGGGGGTGCATTCAGGGTCTATTTATTACACAAAATGTATGCTATAAACATACCATATACCCTTGTGAGGCCATATGCTAAATAGATGTCAATGTACAACATGTAATGATACATCATACCAAACCCCCACATGACATGTAATGATTTTCATGGATCACCATTTTGTGGTTGAACATGTTTACATGAAATTTACATTTCTATTATATGTAGTGATTCCATGTCATGTAGATAGAATATTTGACACCAACATATAAAATATTTGAGAATTATCCATCTATGCTTGGTCTATTTTTGTTTATATAAAATCAAATAATCATGATAACATGTCTTTTATATTAAATAATGAAAAAATATTAAAAAAATAACATAATGAATGAATAAATTAGAAATAATTAACAAATTATTAGAAAGTATTATGTTACCGCTGATAAAAGTTGAAGGTTTCATTGTGTAATGGAACTGGTTGGGATTATCCCCAATAATGGATTTCATTGATTTATTTGGATAAATAATCATAATAGAATGATAAAAACCCTAGAATATTTCAAGGGAGATTAATTTAAAAAAATTATAATTAATTTAAGAATAAGTGTTACATCAACTTAGTCATTCTCTCTTCTTTGATGAATTTTATAGAACTTTTAATAATACTATCATTGTGGTAAATTTTCCAAAGAAGAACCTGTATATTTGTTTACACACATTCCCTATGGATCTCAAAATTCCATTAATAGATCTTTGGTTTCTATCATAAATATATCAATCATCTTGCATCATTCATCATCGACCACAACAACAATCCCATTGGTCTTGAACGTTAGTTACTTATTCTCCAACTCTTGAGAGGGATTAGGAGGGTCGAGGTCCCTCATTATTGAGAACATTCTTTATAGAATTATATTTTTTATCAAGGGAAATATCTCTAGATAATTGTTTTGTTCAATAATTAATTTTCCTTAGTAATGATATAAGATTGATTATATACCTCAGTTTAGGGAATTAGTTATTGCACATAACATCTTAACTAATAAATTTATCCCATATAAATCACTCACATAATAATAATAATAATAATAATAATAATAATAATAATTCTATGGTGTGTTCTAACTTGTGGACTATTTAAATATCATTTCTTCTCAATAATTAAATTAATATTTATTTGAGTTATATTAAATAAACTGTATTATTTTTTTCTTGGGCACTTAACTAGATCCATAATTCCTTTTTAGAAATTATCATAACTTGAATATTAAATATTTATTTAAATAAATACATATCATTGAATTATTCATTCTATATAAAAATAAATAATATATTAATAAAATAGTGAATAAAAATTTATTTGAAACTCAAATCACATATATTTCAAAATGAAATAACTTATTATCGAATTTATGTCGATAACATAACCTGAATAATTAATATTCCGTAGTATAGAGAATAATATTTATTGAATATTAAATTTAAATATAATTTATCATATATTTTTGATACACTTAGTGTGTGACACTCTTGGAAACTTTCTTATTTGTATTGGGAGACCTATATTAAGTCCAAGATTAGTGTTTAGGAACTCATTAGGGTAACAATACAAAAATATGTTAAAATCACATTGAAAATAACCTCATCTAAATGCTTACTGTATTATATAGTCCCTTTATCTCAATATCTCACCAAGCATGCTACATACTTGCGTCATTAGCTTATATTCTTCAATATATTTCTTTTATTATCTAAAATGAACTTATAAAAAAAACCTCTACTACAATTGAATAAATTATATAGATTTGTTTATATCAAATGGTATTGGAATATAATCCCCCTTATGAGAAGGGAAAACCACATTGTTGGACTACTCAATCAATTTCCTATCACTTATGTTGAACCCAACAAATCCTTATTCATTATAATCATAAACTATCTTTGTAACACCCCGAGCTTCCATGATACGCTTCTCATTCAATAATGCATTAGCTTGCATTGTACGCAACTTCGAGTTATAAAACACCGAGACTAATCAAAGTAGCCGATATGAATAGTAATAACCACCTTTTAAAATTATAGAAATTTTATATTTCAAAATGGACTTCATTTTTGTATTTGTAATATCGAAATTAGCCTATGTTGAATTTTTGGTATTTTTCTAAGAACTTCTAATTTTTTATGAATAGTGAAAAATACTTAAAACAACTTTTTTAATAAAAATAATTTATAGTGATGAGTTATACTATTGAGTGGTTTTAAAGTATAATTAGAATATATTTTTACCATTTTATCCAATGGTGGTCATTAGAATTAATTTAACATTGAAATTGGACATAAACAATTGCCAATCTTTTGATATAAATTGTTTCTTAAAAACACGCTATTTGTTGTGACAACGGAAATTAATTATAAAATTAATTAATGAAACTTATATGTTTGGAATTTTTTAAAATAGACATCATTTTTGAATTCGGAATATCAATTATAGCTTAGGGTGAAATTTTGGCATTGTTCTGAAAAACTTCAATTTTTGATGAATAGTGAAACCACTAAGTGGTAGTTAAATAACTGATTTTTCAATTAAATGAAATATTACCACTTCTGTGATTTGATTTTCAAAAATCCGACATACATGGTTGTCATTAATAATTAAAATGTGGTTCAATGAGATAAAAATAATTTTTTGGTGAATAGTAATTCTTAAGTTCTTAATCGCGATTAGAGGTAATTAGTGTAGTTTAAGGTAAAAACAATGTTTTAATAATATGATATGAGCTTGACATTTGTCCTACTACTATTGGATGAGTCATGGCCGACCAAGACAACCCATGGGTCAAATTGGGGACCCCATGGAGCCACTTTAGTTGGAAAATGACATTAATATATATTTATTTAATGTTAAAATTAAATTGACACAAACATGAGTTGTTTTACTAAAATAGTTTTTAAGTGGGGTTAAACAAGTCCAAATTTTGATTATAAATATTCATTAGAAATATAAAACAATTTCCTACATCATAGTATTTTTTTTAAATTTTTAGACATTAAATAAATTAAATTATTTATGACATCATTATGATGCAGCGATGACCTCATTATTTAACGATTTTAATAAAATGAAAAGATAATGTAAAATCCAAGGCTTACACTTGTCCAATGACTATTGTATGGGTAGATTTCGAACCCTTAACACCTTATCCACGAATTATATAAGTGTGGGGACTTTAGAATCTGAAAATCATTGTGTAATAATGTAACATTTCAATCTTTCCAAAAGAGCCCCTCCTCTCCACTTATAAAAGGCCCCCACCTCTCCCACCTTATTCACACCATCAAGCCATTTGGATCGGACAACCTCTGCCCAAATACTCTCCCAAATTCCCCCTCTTACTCCTATAAGCCTCACTTTGGGCATAACTCTTCCCAAGGAAGCCTTTGGCTCAAATCAAAAAGAGTTACCCGATTTTGAGGTAATGTCTTCTCTAATGTTGTTTTGTTTTATTTTTCTTCTCCAACACCCTAAACTCTTTTTATTCATTTCTTTTCTAACAACACAAGTATCCTTAATATACTAGGATGTTTTTATAAGAAGGATTCGAACTACACTTACACACACCTACATCTAATGGTTAATGAACATACGGTTTCTGTGGATGGTGAATTTCTGCCTCACGAAACGATGATTGTTCAACACTCATATAACACCTTCAAAGGTGGCCATTAAGATGTCACTATATTTATATATGATATAAAATATGTTTATGTTTTACTTATGCTTCTGTATTTTTCATTTATGGCATACTTTATGATTTCCATTATGGGTAAAATGCGATAATTTCATTTTAGGAAGTGCGGACTACCGCCCCCTCAAAGTGATTTGAATCGTTAATGCCATATGTGGGATGTATAAAGGATGGATTAAATGGTATTATACACTATATTATACTGTAATTATATTATAAATTTATATCATTATGATTTCATTCCATTAAATACGAAATAGAAATGAAAGTAGCGTTCATGCGTACGTACGACTTACCGTCTCCATGAACAGTGCATTTCATTTCTTACCTCTAAATGTTACGTGACATTATTAATGAATGTATATACTATATATATATATGATATATATGATATCTACATCATGAATATAATTATGGATATAATGGATATTTCACCACATGAACAACTTGTAATTATAAGAAGTTTATTTTTGACTCAAGTACCAAAGATCGACAAAACGACCGTTATTAACTTAAATAATTAAATAATGTTCATAACATGGTAATAAGGGATATAAAAGGAATAATTAACATGAAAAAGGTTCTTATGTAAATATAAATTAACTCTAGTTTATTATTCAAGATTTTAAAGAACGGTCGAGTCAGGACAGGACGCAAGGTAAGGGAACTTCTTAACCCAATTTCTATTCATTGGATTAATCTCCTACTTTCAAATTATGTCATGATATTATTATGTATTTTTTTGTATTTTTACATTCTTTATGTGTACCTATAGTGAATACACATAATAGATCTATTTTATTTTAAAAATGAACTTTTTAAGGACTTCGTCTCAATCTCCTTTCATTGAGGCATATTTGGTTTTATACACAACTTTCTTTTATACGGTGTATAAACCCCTTTGAATTTTATGTTTATTCAAAAGGAATCTTTTTTATACGAAGCGTTTTACTAAATGACAAAAGGGAATGTTTTTCTTTCCGTACTTATGCGGCGACAACGACTTCTCCGCCGCCGTGACCATTATTTGAGTTTCGGCTTCCTCTACAAGCCATCATTTTTTTAATGAAAAATAAATACAAAGTTTTAACTTTCTTTTATTTTGGTATTGAAAATGGTTTTGAAAGCGTTTCTATTATATCAATGTGTTGTATTGATATCTTTTGATTGAAATGTGGAAATGTTATGTTTCCTTTATGCATGTTTTATGTGATACGATTATGTTATGGTTTATGATATGTTTAAACCAATTCATATGAGGAATGTATTGGACTTAATAAGTGACGGGTGGAGCCCGCTATAGCTCCTCGATGCATCGGTAGGTCTCATGAGACAACTAGATGTGGAATTGGCCGAGGCCCTTTCCCAATTTGATTTATGGTTTTGGCCGAGGCCTTAATCATTTTAGAAGTCTTGGCCGAGGCCTTGAAAAAGTGTTTCAGAATGTCTGGCATTATACATTACCTCATTATGAAAGTGTTTATTGATATTTCATGTGATTATTTGTCTAGTAGAATATCCATGTGAGTAAGTAATGGCATTATTTTATTTTACTTTTTCCATATTATGCTGAAGTTCAAGTTTAAAAGGCTTTTGTTTTAGTTATACATTGCCTTAATTGTTAATGTTTATTTATGAAATCTTCCGCTATATTGTTAACCTTACTGAGCATCTGAGCTCACCCCTTTCAATGTTTTAATATTTTTCCAGGTTGTCAAAAAGTATTTTATGAATGACCTACAGGGGTAGTCAGAAAGGGATATGATTGTGGAGTATGAAGACCATGTTATTGTAGTTTGTTTACTTTTTGATGTAATGAAAGACTTATGAATGTATCTAGTGTTTCCAAGGCTACTAAACTAATCGGTTTTTCGAGACTTGATCTTTTGTGATCATGCCAATGTTACGAAGTAATGCACCGACTCTGGGTAGCTGGGGTCGGGATGTTACAGTTGGTATCAGAGGCAGTTTAGTACTAACCTTGGATGTTATATTTAGATAAACTCTGATTAGAGAACATAGCCCAAAGATAGACTTTGAGGATTAGTAAAGAAGAACTTCCTAGAATTTTTTTATTGTAGAGATTTTGTGAGTTTTTCGAGCAATACATCCCTATCTGGATACGAGCAGGTAGAGGCGGCTCTGGCACAGATGTACCTAGGGGTAAAACCTGAAAACACCGCTTTGAGCTAGACTCGAACGGGAACTGGTGCACGACAATGGGCCTTGATGCACTCTTGGTTACGACACTCCCTGGGGATATGCTTAGGATAATTCTCATTTTCGTTACAAACCACTATAAACGGTTATGAGTATATACTTCCTCAAATAAAACCTTTTTATGATTACGGATTATATCCATAAATAGTTCAATTTATGCTAAGTATCTTACAAGTATGGAATTATGTATTTTGATTTATAAACTAATATAGTTTATGCCATTGTTTAGAAATGGTGCTTAGTGGAAGGAATGTAAATCGTATCAATGCACGCACTCCGTGTAGGGATTGCCCTCCTGCTCAAGATAATTATTCTGGAGCTGAAGATACAACTGGTGGTGATCAACTTATTACCATACTGGGACAACTCACTCAGGTTATGAATAATAACCTTACTCGTATGGAGCACCCTGATCCGCAGCGTGGTGGATCAATGTTAGATCGATTCATGAGGAAACAACCACCAACGTTCAATGGGAGTACAAATTCCTTAGTAGCCGAGCAATGGATAAATTCCCTAGAGAAAATATTTCAGGCTTTGGGGAGCAGTGAAAGGGAAAAATTTATCCTGGCAGTTTACCGCCTCACTGGAGATGCCGATCAGTGGTGGTCGCTGATTCAAAACATAAAGGAAGATGATGACGCATCGAATATGGAATGGAGGGAGTTAAAAGAGCTTTTCTTAGAAAAATACATTCCTCGTGACCATCGAGCAGATATGGAAAGGCAATTTTTGAGTCTGAGGCAGAAGGAGGATGAGAATGTCGCAAAGTATGAGGCTAACTTTACAAGGTTAGAGAGGCATGCTGCCGATTATATACGTAACCCAAGGAGTAAGATTGACCATTTCTTTGATGGGTTAAAACCATTTCTCCGTCGATCTTTAGTATCACAATCCTTCTCATCATACGAAGATATTGTCTCCTGTGCTATCAAGACAGAAAAGGAATTCTCTAAGTCTTATGACAACAAAGTAAAGCAAGAGAAGAAGAGAACGGTGGAACAAGAGATAGATAAAGGGAAAAAGGGAAAGAAGGATTTTCCATTATGTGATAACTGTGGGAAGAATCACACTGGTACTTGTCTAAAAGGAATGGGAGTTTTTTATAAATGTGGAGAAAAGGGTCACCAGGCTCGTGATTGCAAGGAAAAGAAAGAGGCTATCAAAGTTGAATGCTATAATTGTAGAGAAATGGGTCATTATGCAAATGAATGTCCTAAGCGTCAGGGAAACTTACCTCAGAAAAGGCCAAGGGATCAAGGACAATCTTATGCTGTTACTACAGTTGAAGTAGAATAACTAATGTATTGGTGCTTTTGGACTCATGGATTATATTTTGGTTATTAGAATAATGTGATATATATATATAAGGATTGTACTGCAGTACTTTTTGATTTCAGTAAGGTTTTAATATGATGAAGGTAATTATATTTTTAGTATGTGACAATAAGAGAAACATTACTTTGTTTGGGGAATCTGATAAATTGATTTAGGAATTAAGAGACCTTTTAGAGAAAGTCTGGACAAAGGTACTTTGGATAACTATAAAGGTTGGAGTGGATTAAGTTGATCTTTGGATAATATTGTTTAAGGTTAAAAAATTTATGAAGATTATTTTTGGAATATTATGATACTATAGTTTTAGGAAAAGGACAACCTGCAGGGTGGGGCATAACCCGTCGCGTCGGACAAAGATGCAGGAATCGAACCCACAACCATAGTGCGACAGGCCTTTATTTCCTACCACTAGCCTACAGGAAGTCCCTGGTTATTACAAAATAATTTTAATAATCTAAATGATATGTGTTAACATTTGGAACCTTATACAATTAGGATAAGTATAATATTTTTGAGTTCTATTATCTTTTTGAGTGAAAGATGAGTTGAAGGTTGAAACTCTAATTGTCAAGCATAAATATATATATACCTATCTCTTATTCAATTAATAAATTAATTCTTAAACTTTAGTAAAGGGATATTAAAACAAAAAAATGTGTTATCCTAATACCTTATGTCTTGTTGAACTGATGATATTTTAAATCAACATAGATTGAAGGCTTTGAGGCCCTCAATTTGACAGTTGAATGTGATTGATGACCTCAATCACTCCCTTCAAATATTTACGTTTTTCCTCCAATTATATGTCTCTAATTTCCACCAATTTTCTCTTAATCGACATCATAATTGGGTGGTGACTTTTTTATTTCCCTTTCCCTCTTATTAAGGAAAAATTGTATTAATCTTATTTCCGATGTTGGTTTTCCTCAAAGGTATTTTCTCTTTTCAACCTTTTATTTTCAACGAAAAATTTCAACTTGCGAGGGCGCAATTTATTGAAGGAGGGTAGAATGTAACACCCTGAGCTTCCACGATACGCTTCTCATTCAATAATGCAATAGCTTGCATTGTACGCAACTTCGAGTTCTAAAACACCGCGACTAATCAAAGTAGCCGTTATGAATAGTAATAACCACTTTTTAAAATTATAGAAATTTTATATTTCAAAATGGACTTCATTTTTGTATTCGTAATATCGAAATTAGCCTATGTTGAATTTTTGGTATTTTTCTAAGAACTTCTAATTTTTTATGAATAGTGAAAAATACTTAAAACAACTTTTTTAATCAAAATAATTAATAGTGATAAGTTATAATATTTAGTGGTTTTAAAGTATAATTAGAATACATTTTTACCATTTTATCCAATGGTGGTCATTAGAATTAATTTAACATTGAAATTGGACATAAACAATTGCCAATCTTTTAATATAATTTGTTTCTTAAAAACACGCTATTTGTTGTGACAGCGGGAATTAATTATAAAATTAATTAATACAACTTATATGTTTGGAATTTTGTAAAATAGACATCATTTTTGAATTTGGAATATCAATTATAGCTTAGGGTGAAATTTTGGCATTGTTCTGAAAAACTTCAATTTTTTATGAATAGTGAAACCACTAAGTGGTAGTTAAATGACTGATTTTTCATTTAAATGAAATATTACCACTTCTGTGATTTGATTTTCAAACATCCGACATACATGGTTGTAATTAAGAAGTAAAATGTGGTTCAATGAGATTAAAATAATTTTTTGGTGAATAGTAATTTTTAAGTTCTTAATCGCGATTAGAGGTAATTAGTGTAGTTTAAGGTAAAAACAATGTTTTAATAATATGATATGAGCTTGAAACTTGTCCTACTCTTATTATATGAGTCATGGCCGACCAAGACAACCCATGGGTCAACTTGGGGACCCCATGGAACCACTTTAGTTGGAAAATGACATTAATATATATTTATTTAATGTTAAAATTAAATTGACACAAACATGAGTTGTTTTACTAAAATAGTTTTTAAGTCGGGTTAAAGAAGTCCAAATTTTGATTATAAATATTCATTAGAAATATAAAACAATTTCCTACATCATAGTATTTTTGTTAAAATTTTTAGACATTAAATAAATAAAATTATTTATGACATCATTATGATGCAGCGATGACCTCATTATTTAACGATTTTAATAAAATGAAAATATAATGTAAAATCCAAGGCTTACACTTGTCCAAAGACTATTGGATGGGTATATTTCTAACCCTTATCACCTTATCCACGAATTATATAAGTGTGGGACCTTTAGAATCTGAAAATCATTGTTTAATAATGTAACATTTCAATCTTTCCAAAAGAGCCCCTCCTCTCCACTTATAAAAGGCCCCCACCTATCCCACCTTTTTTACACCATCAAGCCATTTGGCTCGGCCAACCTCTGCCAAAATACTCTCCCAACTTCCCCCTCTTACTCCTAGAAGCCTCACTTTGGGCAGAACACTTCCCAAGGAAGCCTTTGGATCAAATCAAAAAGAGTTACCCGATTTTGAGGTAATGTCTTCTCTAATGTTGTTTTGTTTTATTTTTCTTCTCCAACCCCCTAAACTATTTTTATTCATTTATTTTGTAACAACACCAGTATCATCAATATACTAGTATGTTTTTATAAGAAGGATTCGAGCTACACTTACACACACCTACATCTAATGGTTAATGAACATACGGTTTCTGTGGATGGCGAATTTCTGCCTCACGAAACGATGATTGTTCAACACTCATATAACACCTTCAAAGGTGGCCATTAAGATGTCACTATATTTATATATGATATAAAATATGTTTATGTTTTACTTATGCTTCTGTATTTCTCATTTATGGCATAATTTATGATTTCCATTATGGGTAAAATGCGATAATTTCATTTTAGGAAGTGCGGACTACCGCCCCCTCAAAGTGATTTGAATCGTTAATGTCATATGTGAGATGTATAAAGGATGGATTAAATGGTATTATACACTATATTATACTGTAATTATATTATAAATTTATATCATTATGATTTCATTCCATTAAATACGAAATAGAAATGAAAGTAGCGTTCATGCGTACGTACGGCTTACCGTCTCCATGAACAGTGCATTTCATTTCTTACCTCTAAATGTTACGTGACATTATGAATGAATGTATATACTGTATATATATGATATATATGATATCTACATCATTAATATAATTCTGGATATAATGGATATTTCACCACATGAACAACTTGTAATTATAAGAAGTTTATTTTTGACTCAAGTACCAAAGATCGACAAAACGACCGTTATTAACTTAAATAATTAAATAATGTTCATAACATGGTAATAAGGGATATAAAAGGAATAATGAACATTAAAAAGGTTCTTATGTAAATATAAATTAACTCTAGTTTATTATTTAGGAGGTTAAAGAACGGTCGAGTCAGGACAGGACGCAAGGTAAGGGAACTTCTTAACCCAATTTCTATTCTTTGGGTTAATCTCCTACTTTGAAATTATGTCATGATATTATTATTTATTATTTTGTATTTTTACATTCTTTATGTGTACCTATAGTTAATACACATAATAGATCTATTTTATTTTAAAAATGATCTTTTTAAGGACTTCGTCTCAATCTCCTTTCATTGAGGCATATTTGGTTTTATACACAACTTTCTTTTATACGGTGTATAAACCCCTTTGACTTTTATGTTTATTCAAAAGGAATATTTTTTATATGAAGCGTTTTACTAAATGACAAAAGGGAATGTTTTTCTTTCCGTACTTATGTGACGACAACAACTTCTCCGCCGCTGTGACCATTATTTGAGTTTCGGCTTCCTCTACAAGCCATCATTTTTTTAATGAAAAATAAATACAAAGTTTTAACTTTCTTTTATTTTGGTATTGAAAATGGTTTTGAAAGCGTTTTTATTATATCAATGTGTTGTATTGATATCTTTTGATTGAAATGTGGAAATGTTATGTTTCCTTTATGCATGTTTTATGTGATACAATTATGTTACGGTTTATGATATATTTAAACCTATTCATACGAGGAATGTATTGGACATAATAAGTGACGGGTGGAGCCCTCTATAGCTCCTCGATGCAGCAGTAGGTCTCATGAGACAACTAGACGTGGAATTGGCCGAGGCCCTTTCCCAATTTGATTTATGGTTTTGGCCGAGGCCTTAATCATTTTAGACGTCTTGGCCGAGGCCTTGACAAAGTGTTTTAGAATGTCTGGCATTATACATTCCCTCATTATGAAAGTGGTTATTGATATTTCACGTGATTATTCGTCTAGTAGAATATCCATGTGAGTAAGTAATGGCATTATTTTATTTTACTTTTGCCATATTTTTCTGAAGTTCAAGTTTAAAAGGATTTTGTTTTAGTTATACATTGCCTTAATTGTTAATGTTTATTTATGAAAGCTTCCGCTATATTGTTAACCTTACTGAGAATCTGAGCTCACCCCTTTCAATGTTTTAATATTTTTCCAGGATGTGAAGAAGTATTTTATGAATGACCTGCAGGGGTAGTCAGAAAGGGATATGATTGTGGACTATGAAGACCATGTTATTGTAGTTTGTTTACTTTTTGATGTAATGAAAGACTTATGAATGTATCTAGTGTTTCCAAGGCTACTAAACTAATCGGTTTTTCGAGACTTTATCTTTTTTGATCATGCCAATGTTACGAAGTAATGCACCGACTTTGGGTAGCTGGGGTCGGGGCGTTACAATATTGATTTTAAATAACGCATCAAATCATGTGTGTAATGACCCGTAAAATTCAAGTAATTTTTTTTTCTTAATTTTATTTGGAATTTTACAAGAACGCAGTTTCTGACGGCACCTAATTCGGAGGCCCGGTGTGCCCGGAATCTTTTTCAGAAGTTTAGCTCGGGTACATTCAATGAACGAACGAGCGGGTTTTTCTAACTTTGAAACCGGTGCTCGGAATCTAATTCTGAGGGAACCGATGGAATCGAAGTGCCAGTATTTTCTTAGAAACACCTTTTTCAGAGTTGTCTTTGCTCGAGTGTGGTTTTTTAAATTTTTCGGGTTAAGTAAATGAATAAAATAAAATGGTGCGACCAATTTATTTTATTTTAAGTCGCTAAACCTATGTTAAGTGGATGATGTGGGACCCACAATATCCTACCCACTTCGTAGGATATTTGTGACGTGGGGCCCACACGAGCCCCACCGTTTCTTTTCTTCTTAAGTAATGCACCCGCACCCCTTTCTCTATGAAGTCAACTCTCGCGTTTAATCTGGATATTAAACATCTCATTAATTGGGTGGTTTTTAACTCCTCAATTAAAAAATTTTTTCTTTTCATTTTGAAATTCAATGAATTGGTTTTAGTGTTAATAAAATAAGACAACACTTATTTTATTTGGGTGGGAACTTGTTGCGTGGAGAGGAATTGGAGAAAGCCTTCTTCCTCGATGAAGAACGCGAAGAACGTGAAGAACACACCGATCTCCGAAAAATAATGCAAAATCCTCGGAGATCGACTACACGACGCCGTGTACCGTGATGCCAATGACGCTTCATCCGCAACGCTTCTTCTGTGACGTTCCTTCTCCACGATGCGACGATCCCCCTTCTGCGACGCCTTCTTCCGTGACGTGCTTTTCTGTGACGAACCCTCGCTCGACGACGCTTGAGGTAGGGGTTTTGATTCAATTAAATCTTTGTGATTTATACCCTCATCTTATGTTTAAAATTTGTCAGAATCCATTTTAAACCGCTAATGCGGTGGGTGCGGACCAACGAACAAGTCCGAACCCACCGTCTCTTCGTTCTTGGTGTGCGGATTGGCAGGCGACGATGAAGTAGGCCGCATGGGAATTGTGTGGTCCTCGCATAGAAGGACGGGTCCCGAGAGGGCCGTTGGAAAAGATGTCAGGAAAATCCGACCACCGGAGCTCGTCTGTTGGTTCGCGGAACACTCCGCCGGGGGCCGGAGGCGGCGGGGGCGCCCGGCGCGCCGCTGGAAGCCGCCGGAAGCCGCCGCGGCTTAAGCCGCGACGACAGGCTGCTGGTCCCGTGACCTCGTGGGACCGAAGGAGGCGGGACATGGCACTCGGCCACATTCGTTGACAACGAGGGGCCCCCCATGGGGCCGCGGTTAGGTGCTGGCGGGGGGCAGCGTGCCACCCCACAACGCTCGGCCGAAACGGCCGAGCCGCCCGACCGGACCGTCGGGTCGCGCCGCGCCCAGGCCGGGCTGGGCCGCGCCCCAGCGGGCCGGACCTAGACCCCAGCGGGCCGGACCAGGACCCCAGCGGCCCAGACCCGGACCCGGGTCGGACCGGGCCCGAACCCCCTAATACCGGACTTTTCGGTCTGTTACCCATAACATGGGGTACAAACCTATGATCAATGAACCGTCAGTTGCATAACGATCCTTGGATCGAGATGGTCATTTCATTATATTAAAAAAAAGGTTTCAGAGTACTTTGGGATCGGCAGGGTTGGTTCGTACACGAAACCAACCGGGCCCTCGGAGCTGAAACGCTTATAACTTGAGATCTGGACGTTCGATTGACGTGACGTCAACTTTGTTGGATTCCTCTTAGTGAGACTGAACTTTTGGATTACTCCGCTCAAGGTTTGAAGGCAGTTGTAGTATGGTCGGGTTGGTTTTTTACTTAAAAACCAATCGGGCCCGTAGAACGAAAAGGCCAATAACTCTCAGACCGGGCGTCTGATTGACGCGCCATCTACGATGTTGAGTTCCTGTTGACGATACGAAACTTTTGGATACATTAAATCCGGAATATGTGTCTGTTGATGTATCAGCCCCTCGGTTCGTGGAGCGGACCCTCTCGAATGAGCTTTCTGTGTGCGGGAACCCTAGAGATGACTGTGACTACGACAATGATGATGACTGTACATAAATCCTCCTTGGATTCGACGGCGGCGACTATAACACTCAGCGATCCAACGTGGATCAGTGCTACCGATCGTATGTGGGTCAGATCCTGTATGGGTTAGCGCTCAGCGGTCCTGTGTGGGCTAGTGCCTACAGATCCTGTGTGGGTCTGATCCTGTGTGGGTCATTGCGGGGGTTAGTTACCTGTCAATCCTCTGTGGGTCCGATGGCTTAGATGAATCAGTGGCTACATCTGATCATCTCTATCATCTTATGAAGAAGTATACCTGCGTGAGATGAATCTTTACTTTCAATCCTTATCTTCGATAAGATTGACTTGATATCCTGTGTGGATTACATTTTTCTTTCTTGTGTGGATTAGGTTGTAGTTTCCTATGTGTACTGGGCTGTACATGGGCTCGGATGTTGGAGTCGAACTGGAATTGATGTCTTAGGTATATGTATGGACATATACCTAAGTAGTGTCGGATGTTACTTTGTGTTTGTATCTTTCCTTTGCGGATTATCCTTTGTGGATTCTAGGAGACCTTCAGGGGTCTCGGGGTCCATACTGATTAGATTATACTCACCCCTGCACGAGATATGCCCGTACTACATTGTGTTGGTTGCAGACGACAAACAACGCTAATCGTGGTTGAGGATTGCGGAGTAGGTCGGTACCTAGCGGTGGACCATAGGGCAGGACATACATGGAGTGGACGGTTGGACCTGAGGAGCTGTGGAGGCTATCTGTACCCACCCTTCAGGTGGGACTTCTAGTGGAAGGCTCGAGGCTGCAGATTTACCTTCAGTTTCTTTTTTCCCTTTCCAGTTGTAATTTACTTTCAGTTTGGGTTTGTATTCTGGCCCACTTACTTTTCCGCACTTACTATTGTACCCAGTTTTTACTTAGTGTTTACTTCTGCTTGCTTGATCTGTGGTGTTTGTTTACTTTACAAAGACAATGACTTCCCTTTTTGTCGGGAATTATGCCCTGGTGCTAGTCACCAGCCCCTGGCCTATGGAAGGCGGGCTTGATGTAGTCACAGCACGGGCCCTGAGGATGGGTCGTGATAAATTGGTATCAGAGGAGTTCGGTTCTACCACATAACTCAGGACTCTGATCTTTTTCTATGTGAAGCAATAATGTTAAGAGTATTGGGTGTGGTTATCAGTCAAGGGAGTCCAGTGTTGGTGCAGCAGCCGACGTATCCGTACACCAGGACCCTGACTTCTGATTTCCGACTTAATGAACGAAAACATTTATTTCATGTGTGTTTTAAGTATTCTTTGTGATGACTTTGTGTCAGATCAAAAGGTATATTTTTTGACCATGGCTCACCTGTTTCTTTTTAGGATGGCCCCACGATGGAAGCCAGCTAGGGTTCCATGTGTTGTGCGTGACAACAGCCCACCGAGCGACGAGGCCTCAGTACATGGCCCTTTGACAGCAGAGGCACCGGCGGTACCTCTACCCGCCGAGCCACCGATGCTACCAGCCCCAGCCGCTAATGATGCACGTCGCCTTAGTGCACTGCACGAGTTTCAGTGTTATTTACCACCCAGGTTCCGTGGGGAGACGGACCCTCAGGCTGCCGAGGATTGGCTAGAGATAGTTGTACAAGTTTTCAGGTTAGTGAGGACACCAGTAGACCTCATGGTGATCCTCACAGCGAGCCTCCTGCATGCGGCAGCAGGCAGATGGTGGAGCTTGATGCTCCAGGTGCACGACGAGGCATCTCTCCTCTGGATGGACTTTGAGAGCCTCTTCCGCTCGGAGTTTTTCCCAGCCACCCTCCGTGCGGTGCACATCTAGGATCTTCTACATCTGCGACATGGCAGCTTGACGATTGCCCAGTACTCGGCGAGATTTACATATCTCTCGTGCTATTCGATGGACATGGTACGGGACCCATTATTCTGGGCCCGGACCATTGAGCAGGGATTGAGGCATGATATTAGGGAATCACTGATCTCCCTCAGCATTCCGACATAGGAAGGGGTACTGGAGTGAGCTCTTCTGATCGAGAGCTTCCTTGCTGAGCCTACATCAGTAGTGAGACCTACCGCAGGGCGACACGTAGTAGAGTCTTCTACAATAGGCAGTGGACAAATGACTCATGGGTCTAGGAAGACCAGACCCTTAGTCATATGACCTTAGGACACTGGCTCAGCAGTGCGGGGCACACAGTGAAGAGCCAGTCTTTCGAGAGGCAGACAGTGCTACGCATGCGGTGGGTAGGGCCACATGGCTCGTGACTGCCCGACCCGCCGTGCCGAGGAGCAGCAGACGGTTGAGGGGCCACCCAGGCAGAGGCAGAGGGTCGACCGTGGTGGTCCGTAGGGAGCAGACAGATGAGGCAGAGGACATGGCTAAGCAGTAGGTGGTGGGCAATGCTTTGAGGATCTACCACCACCACCACCAGGAGGTCCAGCCCGACCACAGGGAGTTGGCGGGTAGAGACAGGCACAACTTCAGGCAGCGGAGGCCTATGACCATGGAACACCCGAGATGATTCAAGGTACTATATGTTTCTATTCCACCCTTTCTGCAGTTCTTATAGACACAAGAGCGATTCATTCTTTCATAGTCGCTGCCCTTGTTCAGAGCTCGGAGATTCCAACAGAGCCGTTGGGTAAATCCTTACGGCTAGAGACTCCTACGGTAGCAGAATCGACGATTACGCACTGGTGCCGGCAGTGTGAGATTACTCTAGGAGGTGAGAGCTTTGGCTAGGATCTTCTTGTAGCGGCGTCGATTCCTTACGACATCATCTTGGGCATGTATTTGTTATCTATAGTCCATGATCAGATTGACTATATTAGGCGCAAGGTGCGATGTGTACGCACTGATGGGAGCAGGTTCACCTTCACCGGAGAGAAGGGAGCCTTTGCAGCATAGGATGGCCTCACGAAGAGGAGTGGACAACCCATCACTCATCATTTGGATAGCCACATCCTAGGAGCAGTTGACGTGCAGATTCCTGGTTTTCCTGTAGTGGTGGATCTGTATGCAGACGTTTTCCCCAATGACGTTCCAGGACTACCTCCTCGCAGAGAGGTAGACATTTATATTGACCTATACTCTGGGACAACCCTGATATCCACTCCAGCGTATTGGATGACCCCCATTGAGCTTCGATAGCTACGGGTACAATTGGAGGACTTGTAGGGCAAGAGATTCATCCGACATAGTGTTTCACCCTGGGCTTCCCCGATATTGTTCACCAAGAAGGCGAACGGGAGCTTGTGACTTTGAATCGACAATCGTCGCCTGAACCAGGAGACAGTGAGGAACAAGTATCCGCTACCGAGGATTGATGACCTCTTC
Source organism: Viscum album (assembly GCA_963277665.1). Classification (NCBI taxonomy): domain Eukaryota; kingdom Viridiplantae; phylum Streptophyta; class Magnoliopsida; order Santalales; family Viscaceae; genus Viscum; species Viscum album. Next base: position 1,917,913,816 of record OY728135.1, on the reverse strand, counting down.
GATCAGCTCAAGGGAGCATGGTGGTTCTCGAAGGTAGACCTCAGGCCAGGCTATCATCAGCTCAATGTTTGGGACGAGGACGTGCAGAAGACGACCTTCAGATGTCGGTATGGACACTATGAGTTCTTGGTTATGCCATTCTACGTAACCAATGCTCCAGCAGTGTTCATGGGCCTCATGAACATGATCTTTCATCCATACCTCGATCGATTTGTCGTGGTCTTCATCGACGAAATTTTGATATACTCGACGACGGAGGAGGAGCACGCCTACCACTTGCGGGTTGCACTAGACACACTCTGAGAGCACTAGATTTATGGAGAGCTCTCGAAGTGTCATTTATGGATACGCGAGGTCCACTTCTTGGGACATGTCATCTCTGAGGCGGGAGTTTTAGTGGATCCTGCGATGATCGAGGCAGTGTTAGCATGGGAGCCACCCAGGAGCATGATGGAGGTGCAGAGTTTCTTGGGACTAGCTGGGTACTACCAGAGATTTGTGCCAGACTTCTCCAGAGTTGCGGCACGACTCTCAGCTTTGACCAATAAGGGGAAAACCTTTGTGTGGTTAGACAGATGTCAGCAAAGCTTCCAAGAGCTGGGACAGAGATTGACAAGCGCGACTATCTTGAGGTTGTCAGAGGAGGGAGTAGGGTACGTAGTTTACTACGATGCATTAGGGACCGGACACGGATGTGTCATGATGAAGAATCGGGCCATGATCGCCTATGGATCATGTAAGTTGAGGCAGCATGAGCAGAACTATGCTAACCATGACCTGGAGTTAGAAGATGTGGTCTTCGCTCCAAAGATGTGGTGACACTATCTGATGGGCGGGCACTTTATAGTCTATTCTGACCATCAGAGTCTCAGGTACATCTTCTCGCAGAAGAACCTGAACCTGAGACAACAACGATGGCTCGAGTTCCTCCAGGACTATGACTTTGAGATAGTCTATACTCTTGGGAAGGGGAACATATTAGACGATGCTCTTAGCAGGAGGACGGTCATTCAACTACTTGGGGAGGCGACAGAGCAGCTAGCCGCTTTGCGGATATCCTTCGTAGATAGAGATGAAGCAGCCTTTCTTCAGTCACTCACAGTCACTCCTCCACTACTACAATGGGTTAGAGAGGCACAACATGGGTACGCCGACTGTGAGACATGGCGTGCACAGAAATCCTCAGGACATGCACCTGATGGTTTCTATGTAGGAGGACAGAACGACGTCCTTTTCAAAGGACGTACCTTGGTACCAGTTGATTTATGGGAGGAGGTGATAAGAGAGTTTCACACTTCCCCTTTGGCTGTACATCCTGGCATGGCGATGATGTACCAGGATCTCAGACGACAACACTGGTGGCCAACCATGAAGAAGGCTGTGGCAGAGTTCATTTCTCGATGCCTCACCTGCCAGTAGGTGAAGGCAGAGCACCAGGTACCAGCAGGATTGGTAAAACCATTGGAGGTCCCGGAGTGGAAGTGGGACGATATATCTATGGACTTCGTGACTGGACTTCCACACACTTCCATAGGTCACGACTCTATTTGGGTGATTGTCGACCGACTCACCAAGTCGGCTCACTTAAAAACCATCAGATAGCAGGGCTCAGTAGAGAGAATGGGACATCTCTATGTTCAGGAGATTGTACGGATTCACGGTCTTCCATCATCTATCGTCTCTGATCGGGATGTCGCTTTACTTCCCGGCTTTGTAAGGGGTTTCAGGAGGCGTTCGGGACGCAGCTACATCTGAGCACCGCCTTTCACCCTCAGATAGATGGACAGATGGAGAGGACCATTCAGACTCTCGAGGACATGCTCCGTGCATGTGTCCTCGAGTTTGGTCGTAGCTAGGTGGACCACCTACCCTTGGTGGAGTTCCCATAAAACAACAGCTACCACTCCACCATCGGAATGACACCATACGAGGCGTTGTACGACAGACCTTGCAGATCACCGCTGTGCTAGACAGACCATGGGGAGTCAGCACTTGTGGGACCGGAGATGGTCCAGGCCACGACAGAGAAGGTCCAGGTCATCCAAGAGTGGATGAGGACAGCTCAGAGCTGGCAGAAGTCATATGTTGACAGGAGGTGGATGCCACTTGAGTTCATGGTTGGAGACCACGTCTTGTTGCGGGTCTCACCTCAATGTGGATTAGGGAGATTTGGCCGAGGTGGCAAGTTATCTCCGCGTTTCATCGGACCTTTCCAAGTCCTCAACAGGGTTGACAAGGTGGATTATCACTTGGATCTACCACATCAGTTGCACCGGGTGCACGACATCTTCCACGTATCTCAGCTGAGGAGATACGTGCACAACCCGATGCATATCATTGACCATGGGGAGCTGGACATTGATGATGGGGTGACTTTTGCGGAGGTCCCTGTGGAGATCGAGGATCGATAGGAGGGTGTCCTATTTGGATGGTCAATTCCTCTAGTGCACATCAGATGACAACACGAGAACCTTCAATAGAGAACATGGGAGCGGGAGCCTCAGATGCGTGCACAGTACCCACTTTTGTTCCCGTAGATTTTTATTTATTTTTATGGGGACATAAAGTACTGAGGTGGGAGTGATGTAAAGACCCATAAAATTAAAGGAAATTTATTTTCTTAGTTTTCTTTGGAATTTTACAAGAACGCAGTTTCTGACGGCACCTAATTCCGAGGCCCGGTGTGCCCAGAATCTTTTTCCGAAGTTTAGCTCGGGTACGTTCAGTGAACGAACGAGCGGGTTTTTCTAACTTTGAAACTGGTGCTCGGAATCAAATTCTGAGGGAACCGATGGAATCGCAGCACTGGTATTTTCTTAGAAACACCTTCTCCGGAGTTGCGTTTTCTCAGGTGTGGTTTTTTAAAATTTTCGGGTTAAGTAAATGAATAAAATAAAATGGTGCGACAAATTTATTTTATTTTATGTCGCTTAACCTATGTTTATTGGATGATGTGGGACCCACAATATCCTACCCACTTGGTAGGATATTTGTGAGGTGGGGCCCACACGATCCCCACCATTTATTTTCTTCTTAAGTAATGCACCCGCACCCCCCTTCTTTATGAAGTCAACTCTTGCGTTTAATATGGATATTAAACGTCTCATTAATTGGGCGGTTTTAACTCCTCAATTAATTGATCGTTTCATTTATTTTTGAAATTCAAAGAGTTGGTTTGAGTGTTAATAAAGTAAGACAACACTTATTTTATTTGTGTGGGAACTTTTTTCGTGGAGAGGTTTTGGAGAAAAGCCTTCCTCTACGACGAAGAACGCGAAGAACGCGAAGAACGTGAAGAACACACCGATCTCTGATGAAGAACGCCAAATCCTCGAAGATCGACTACGCGATGCCCTGTACTGTGATTCCAATGATGATTCTTCCACGACACTTCTTCCGTGACATTCCATATTCGTGACGCGACAATACCCCTTTTGCGACGCCTTCTTCCGCGACATTTTTTTCCGCGACGAACCCTCGCTCGACGACGCTTGAGGTAGGGGTTTTGATTCAATTAAATCTTTGTGATTTATACCCTCGGCATATGTTTAAAATTTTTCGAAAGCCTTTTTAAACCGCTAACGCGGTGGGTACGGACCAACGAACAAGTCCGAACCCACCATCTCTTTGTTCTTGGTGTGCGGATTCGCGGGCGGCGATGAAGTAGGCCGCACGGGCATTGTGAGGTCCTCGCAGTGAAGGACGGGTCTTGGGAGGGCTGTTGGCAAAGACGGTAGGCAAATCCGACCATCAGAGCTCGTCCAGTGGTCCGTGGAGCACTCCGCCCGCACGCCACCGGGATGGGCCGCCACGACTGAAGCCTCCACTATAGGCCTCTGGTCCCACGACCGCGCGGGACCGAAGGAGGCGGGATGCGGTGGTCGGCCGCACCCGTTGACAAGGAGCAGCCCCCCATGGGGCCGCAGTTAGGTGCTGGCGGGGGGCAGCGTGCCACCTCGCACCGCTCGGCCGAAATGGCCGAGCTGCCCTACCGGACCACCATGCCGGACCGCGCCCCAGTGGACCGGACACGGACCCGGGTCAGGTCGACCCGGTTCGGACTGACCCAGGGGGTACCGGGTCGGGTCTGACCGGGCCCGAACCCCCCTTAATATCGGAATTTTCGGTCTGTTAACCATAATGTGGGTTACAGACCTTAGATCGACGCACCGTTAGTTGCGTAGTGATCCTTGGATCGAGATGGTCATTTAGGTATATTACACTCAAGGTTTCAGAGTACTTTGGGTTCGGCCGGGTTGGTTCGTACATGAAACCAACCGGGTCCTCGGAGCGGAAAGGCTAATAACGTGAGCTTCGGGCGTCCGATTGACGTGCCGTCGATTTCTTTGGATTACTCTTAGTGAGAATGACCTTTTGGATTACTCCGCTCGAGGTTAGGACGCAGTTGGAGTATGGTCGGGTTGGTTTTGACTTAAAAACCAACCGGGCCCCTGGAACGAAAAAGCCAATAAATCTCAGACCGGGCGCCTGATTGACGCGCCGTCTACGACGTTGAGTTCCTATTGACGATACAGAACTTTTGGATACATCAACACTGGACTATGTGTCATTTGATGTATCAGCCCCTCGACTCATGGAGTGGACTCTCCCGAATGATCTTGCTGTGTGCGGGAACCCTAGAGCTGACTGCGACTGCGGCGATGATGACGACTGTACAGAAATCCTCTGTGGATTCGACGACGACGACTACAGCACTCAGCGATCCTATGTGGATTAGTGCTACGGATATTTTGTGGGTAAGCGCTCAGCGGTTCTGTGTGGGCCAGCGCCTACAGATCCTGTGTGGGTCCGATCCTGCGTGGGTCATTGTGGGGGTTAGTTATCTATCGATCCTGTGTGGGTCATTGTAGGGGTTAGTTACCTATCGATCCTGTGTGCGTCATTACAAGGGTTAGTTACCTATCGATCCTGTGTGGGTATGATGACTTAGATGAATCAATGGCTACATCTGATCATCTCTATCCTCTTACGAAGAAGTATACCTGTGCGAGATGAATCTTGATATTCAATCCTTATCTTCGATAATATTGACTTGATATCCTGTGTGGATTATGTTTGGATTTCCTGTGTGGATTAGGATGTGTTTTCCTGTGTGGACTGGGTTGTACTTGGGTTTGGATGTTGGAGCCAAACTGGAATTGATGACTTAGGTATATGTATGTGCATATACCTAAGTAGTGTCGGATGTTACTTTGTGATTGTATCTTTCCTTTGGGGATTATACTTTGTGGATTCTGGGAGACCTTCAGGGGTCTCGGGGTCCCTACTGAGTAGCTTATACTCACCCCTGCACGGGCTATGCCCGCACTACGTTGTGTTGGTTGCAGATGACGGAAAACTCTGATCGTGGTTGAGGATTGCAGAGAACGTCAGTACCTGGAGGTGGACCATTGGGCGGACGTACATGGAGCGGACGGCTGGACCCGAGGAGCTGTGGAAGCTATCTGTACCCACCCTTCAGGTGGGACTTCCAGTGGACGGCTCGAGGCGGCGGCTTTACTTCCGGTTGTTGTTTTCCCTTTCTAGTTGGACTTTACCTTCAGTTTGGGTTTGTATTCTGGCCCACTTACTGTTCCGCAGTTACTGTTGTACCCAGTTTTTACTTAGTGTTTACTTCTGCTTGCTTGCTCTATGGTGTTTGTTTAATTTACAAAGGCAATGACTTCCCTTTTTATCGGGAATTACGCCTTGGTGCTAGTCCACATCCCCTGGCCTATGGAAGGCGGGCTTGGGGTAGTCACGACACGAGCCCCGAGGACGAGACGTGGCAATGTGATTTGTGATGATAATTAATAATAATATCATTTATAAGGATTAATACACATGTTTATAGATATTAATATCAATTTACTCACTTAGCATGTATAATTTCTATTATTCTCTCTATTCTCATCACCTCCCATATTAGAGACCACTAAGTGTGAAATTCATGAGAAAAAGTATCAATGATTATGATCCTCCAACACTTTATGGTTAAACATCATTTATATCCGATAAGATAAATGTCTTATGACCATATAATATATTGAAGAATATTTTCATTTCACATCAGGGTTCTTAGTATTGTAGTGATCTACTATAACCTATCAATGCAAAAAATATTGTAAGGACATTATTACAGTAATGTTACACAGAAGAACACTCATCATGCAATAAGATATTTATTAATGTTCATATATTTGATTGTGAAGGTACTCAAAAGTAAAAAAAATTAGTTTTACCTTGAGAACCCATTCTAATAGAAATGACATAGTAAATCAAAGCATACCAATATATAATGAATATATATAATTACTTTTACCCCACAATAATAACATAGAGATTATGGTCAAATAATAGGTTAAAATAGTTCTGGTGAAAGGATACATCAGCAGTTGCACGTAATCTTTTCCTCATAGTCAAATAATTGAATTGAAAACCCCCTAAACATAGCTTCCCTAAGCCCCCTAACGATTTTTCAGAAGACCACAAACTCCACACTTCGTCAATAGGAAAAACCCACTCTAATATCACTTTGACATGTCTGAAGCCTCCAAGCCCTCACCTGGACTGGTAGTAAGATGAGTGTACCACCCCAATCCTACCTCCCATAGTCTAGGGGTTGGTGAATATCATTGAGAAGGAATACCATGTGACATGGGATGCCTCATCCAATACTAACATATAATAAAAATCTTTTCTAATTCATAAGATTACTAGAGGCCCCACCATGAAATATAAATATAATCAATTGAAATGAATTGAATATAATGCATGCATGAGACATCAAGTATAAATAAAAAACCAATAGACAAATACTTAGGGAAATATACATTTTAAAAGTGACCATATTAGGTAAACACAATAAAATGTAAATATAATCCTCATTGAAAAATACTCCAACATTGGTCTCTTGTTTCAATTTTTACCACCACTATCAATAAAACAATCATTCTCTATCATGAATTTTTAAGAATCATTGTGATTACTCAAATATGTTTAATATCATAAATATTTCATGGTTTAATAATATAAATGATTATTAAATTTTTTAAATTAAACATGTATATATATTTATATCATGTCTCAAAGGATATAATATAATCAATTAGATACTAAATATAATAATAATATTTTTTTTGTAATCTGTGATAGAAAAAGAGTTTTTTTTTAAAGGTAACACTTTCTTAATATGATTCAATGTAATGATCTATTTCAAAAAAAAAAAATTAATAAATATTTTTTGAATGTTAATCCAAATTTATATTTGTTAATATGAAAGCATTATAAATAATCTTACGAAATAAGATTATGGTTTCTCATTTGAAAATGAAATAGTTTGTATTCTAAATAAATCATTTTTCATGTACTATATGATTTTAAAAAAATTAAAATGTGAATTTTTTTTAAGTTAATTTAATAAAAATATTTTTTTTTCGTATCATCATGTTGAAATTATCTTTGGGATATTTTTTGATTTTTTCTAAAATGTTTTTAGGTGAATAAAAAATATTATTTTTACAAGTACTGTATCTTCTATAAATTCATTATGATATATGTTCTGGCTCATATTAATTTAAAATTTTCAAATCATTTATCATTTTTTAGTTTACATTAAATTTCTAAATAAGGTTTATTTATATGAAGTTTTGATTATAATAATTATATGATTATAATAATTATATAATTATAAATATAATAAATATATAATAAAAAATATAAAAAATATATAATTATAAATATAATAAATATATGATTATAATATTTACATAATTATAATAAATATGTAATTATAATAATTATATAATATTTAATAAGGATTATTTATATAAAGTCTAATAATTTTAATAATGTTTATTTAAATATAAATTTATAAATTTTGAATATGATGGCTATTTATATAATTTTTTTTATAAATTTATAAATTTAAATATAATTATTTAAAAAAATAAATAAACCATATTAAATATATATATATAAACATTATTTAAATTATTTAAATTTTTTATATTTATTATCATATATTATAATTATATTTTTATTAAATTTATAATTATGGATTTATTATAATATTATATTATGTATTAAATTTTTAATTATGTATTTATATTTAATATGGTTTTATTATAGTATATATATAAATATAAATATGTAAAATTATAATTATTATAATAAAAATTATTAAATATAAATAATTATATATATATATTTATAATTATTATGATAATTATTTATATAATTATTTATATTCAAATACATAATTATAAATTTAAATACAAAAAATTATAAAACATTTATGAATAAATCTAATATAGTTTACTTATGTTTTTTTAAGGATGGTTGAATACATAATTTAGGATTAATACATAATTATAATATTATAATAAATACATAATTATGATATATTATAATAAATGCAATAAGTATAATTTTTTTTAATAATGTTTATATATAAATAAAAATTTATAAATAAATTTAATATGGTTTATTTATGAATGTAAATAGTTATATATAAATTTATAAATAATTGTAAATAAAAAACCTTATATTTAAAATTTATCAATTTATATTTAAATAAACATTATTAAAATTATTTATGTTTATATAAAAAACTTTATTAAATCTTATACAATTATTGTAATTACATATTTATTATATTTATATAATTATTATATTTATAATTATATATTTCTAATTTTATTATATTTATATATTTATAATAAATTGTTATTTATTATAATTATATATTAATTATAATTATGGTTTTTTTATAATTATAATTATATAAATTATTGTAATTATATAATTATTATATTTATAATTATATAATTATTATATTATTATATTTTTATATTTATAAAAATTATATATTTATTATAATTAGATATTAATTATAATTATTCATTTTTTATATTTTTAATTATATAGATTATTGTAATTTCATTTTATTATATTTATATATTCATTTTTTATACATTTATTATAATTAAATAATCATTACAATTATACAATTATTATGTTTTTGTATTTATAATATTTATAATTATATAATTATTATAATTGTATAGTTAATATATTTTTATAGTTATTATTATGATATATTTATTATAATTATATACTTATTATAATTATTATATTTATAATTTCAAATTTATTATAATTATACAATTAAAATTATAATAATTAAATGATTATAATAAATATATTACATTAAATAAAATAAATATATAATTATAAAAAATATATAATTACTATAAATGTATATTTATAAATATAATAAATATATTATTACTATGTATTTATTATATTTATAATTATATATTTATTATAATAGGATATTTATTATAATTACATATTTATTATAATTACATATTTTTATAATTACATATTAATCATAATCAGATATTTATTATAATTTTACCTCAAGGAACCTAATATATATATATATATATATATATATTCATAAAATTATAAATATTAAAAATATATTTCTTATAATTTTATAAAAATTTAAATAAATGAATAAATATTTATTTATAGTTTTAATTATAAATAAATATGGGGAGGATGGAGCTAGAAGACCTTCTCGGGCATGACGGTCATGGTGTCTAGGGTTTCCTCATGGATCCATTGCCACTTCTATCACCTACTGCTTTCTATATGCATGGGTGTTTTGATTCTCACCGGTACACAGATGCCACCCTTGATGAGTGGAATCTGGTGAGTAAAAAGGACTTGGCCCCTACTATGGTCCTTTATCTCAACACCATCTCCATCATTAAATCGTTGACCAGTGGAATTTGTTGGAAATGCAACATCTCCCATGTTAGGGATAACCCCATGGCATTATCAGAGAGACTAATTGGCACTTTTTTTTATTAGTTCTCTCATTTTTTCCAAGGGTTCCGCACCCTTGAAGGTTAGAAATATTTCTGTTAAACTCTCAAACATTTGGGGAACTGAAGGGTGGCCATGCATTTCATTGTGTGATGGATCCTTTTATTTTATCTTTCCTTCGGTAGATTGGAAGATGAAGGCATGGGGTTTTGGATCAATTTCACTAAAGCTGGGATTCTTTCACATCCATGAATTGGACCACTCTTTTTACCCATTAGTAGTTGTTCATTCTTCAATGTAGGTTTAGGTTAATGTTTTTGGTCTAAATTGGATCTAATTCACCCCAGGATTCTCTATGACATTGAAATGTCCATTGGGGTGGTAATTAAACTAGATAATGAAACCGAAATTCCATGATTCGGGCATTAAACAATTTTTTTGGTTGAAATAGACTTTGATTTAGTACTAGTTGATCATGTTTTCCTTTCTACCATTGATAAAGAAGTTGAGGTGAGTATTGAATATGAAAAATTGTCACAATTCTGTATGAATTGTAAGACAATCGTTCATGAGGTGCTGAGTTAGAGGATTATGGGTGGGGCTCATGGCCCCAAGGATAGAGTAGTGAATCCTGGTTTGAAAGTAGCTGCTAGGGACGCTGGAAGGATGTTGTAAAAGGGTGGTTTACATCCATAGGGTAATGTAACTCTTGTAGTTCATGTTTATAATATGAGTGGCCCTTCTAAATTTCACACTGCTGCCTGCATTTAGGAAGAGTAGATGGCGATTAATGTTTCTAGTGATAGTGTGCAGTGTATAAGAACCTGAGATGAAATCATAGTGGGGTAGGAGGTTGATCCTGCTACTGGGGTGCCTAATTCTCTATCATTGGTACATCCATATGAATTTCGAAATATAATTCCTGCTGAGGTTGAGGGTTCTGATAGAATAATTATAGTATCTGGTGGAATTGAGGCAACATCAATGGACAACTATTCTCTTGATGAGGATATTATTTAGGAATATGATAATCAAGAACTATAGCAAGAGAACCTGGTTGTGGTGAAATCCCAAAAGGGTAAGAAAACATTAACAGATGAAGATGTCTTTTAGTTGGTATTGTCGTAAAAATTAAGAAATGACTCTCATGTTCTATTCTCACCTGAATAGGATAAAATTCCTTTGGACCATGTCTCCAAGGTGGATCAATCTGATGCGGATGGTTGAACTGATATTGAACTAGAGAAAAAAACACCTTTTAAGGATGATATAAAGGATTAAGGGGGTCTCAATCCTTAGAAGGACATGCCTTCTGAATTGGTGCACATTCTTTCTACACAGTAGGAACATCCAAACACAAATGGGGATTCTTATAAACATGTGGAATGTAATTATCCTCTATTTTTCATAGATCAATGAAAAATGCCTATGAATTTTTTTGGTAAGGACTTGGATGAGGAGTGTATCAATAAATGTATGAATAATGTGAATGTAACTTTCTCATAAAGTTAAGAAGGTGAGTTGCCTCTTTAAGGCATTGAGAAAGAAGAAGCTGATTGGTTCTTCCTATGGTTGTAGGTCATCTTTTCCCTGATGGAGCCAGTGGTCTTTGGATGCAATGTCTTCTTAGATGTCAGAAGTTGCTTGCAGTCAATTTTAAGGATGGATTTCAATTGAATTTAGAGATGAATTTATGAGACCTAACATGGAAAATTTGAACCTCTAAAGGATCTTTATGAGCCTTTATCTGAATCATCATTTGGTGAATATGAACTTCCATAGACATTGATGTGCGGCCAACACTCAAGGGAAGTGGCATATAACCTCAAAATTTGGGATCTATGGGAATTCATTGGAAGTGATCTTATGATCTAATGTGGGCACCTAGTTCCATGTTTGTTTTAGTCATATTTTTTACTTTTTATTTTCTAAAAACAATTTAGTCACGGGTTTGGTTTCCAAACCCATGGACACGCCTTTTGCATATAAATAAATATATATACATTTAAATAATTATAAAGTTATAATAAATATTTTTATTATATCTAATAAATTATAAATACATATAATTAATATATTAAATATATATATTTATAAGATTATAGATATAATAAATATATTTGTTATAATTTTATAATTATTTAAATGAATATATATAGTTATATTTATAATTAAATATATATTCAATTAAATAATTATAAAATTATAATACATATATTTATTATATCTATAAACAAATATATATATATAATTAATCAATTAATTGTATATTTTTATAAAACTATACATATGAAAAATATATTGGTTATAATTTTATAAATATTTAAATAAATATATATTTATTTATTTAAATATTTATAAAATTATAACTCAGAAAGGTTCAGGTGCCAGATGAACTTGCTCATACCAAAATTTATTAGAATTAAAAGACAATTCATTAAAAGGATAATGGGACAGTTCCAACATGGTTAATACCTCATCCATAATAGAAACTACAAATGAGGATAAACACGATCATCCCCATATGCATGGCCATCATCAGTAGATTCTCATTTTGACATTGAATTCTTCTGAATAAAGAGAACATAGTACTTTTCCCTAATTTGAATCTGTTCAATGGTGAGATCCCTATAAAATGATTGGTCACTCCCAACATCTCTGGCACGCCCATGACCACAATTTTTTAGATGACATACACATTTCCTAGTCTTAGTTTTCTGCCAATCCCCTTCACGTTCAACCCCCTCTAAATAAGATTCTTGCCCCTAGGGACAATCTTCATTGCTAGGGAATCAATTTAACTCTTTACTTCACTAGATAAAGTGTGCACTTGCACCATTTCTTCATCCACCACTCTCTACACGACCCTCCCAAAGTCAGATTTACCATCAACACTACAACAAAACTGGGCAAGGGAAATGCTACCCTTTATTACTCCTAAATAGAAAGCGCTGATAAATCTAACGTTTATCAGTGCTAAAATAAGTGATGATAAAGGTATATCCTTTATTAGCGCCTTTTTTAGTGCTGATAAAAAGGTATATTTATCAGAGCTTATTTTAGCACTAATAAAATTTTTTATTCTTAATTTATATTAAATTATAATATTTATCAGCGCTAAAATAAAAGTGCTGATAAAACATAAATTTATGAGTGATTTTTCAGTGCTGATAAATTTATGTTATATCATGGATTTTATTTTAGCACTGATAAAACATACCTTTATCATTTCTTTCAGCGAGCGCGGATAAAAGTTCATGCGGTTTCTTTTTAATAACCCTAACATGCCCACCTCTCTCGCACACGGTACAGCTTTTGCGGAAGATGAACCGGGACACTCTTCTACCGTGACTTCTCCTCCTCGTTCTCCTCCTATTCCGTTTACTTATCTTCCTCCTCCTCATACTCCTCCTCCTCTACCGCATACGTTGGGTTTTTCTCCTCTACCGCTGCCTCTATGCCATTGGGTTTTTCTCCTTCGCCTCGACTGCCGCTGCCTCCACCGCCGTGACCGCCGCTGCCTTCACCATCGCGACCGCCGCAGCCTCCACCACCGCTGCCGCTACCTCCACCTCCACTGGTCAGAGTAGGAGTATTTTTCCTTCTCTTGAGTTAATATAAATGATAAGTGGTTATCCTTTAATGATTATGATGACTTATAGTTGTTTTATAAGTGATTTGAACCTATGTATGGGTAGTTGGGGCAAGAGTGAGAGCCCAGGTGGTGAGACCCTTTTATTGTAGGTTGTTTTTGATAGTGGGTGTGTGAGAATATATAGTAAGTGGTTGGTTTGGTTCACTAGATGATGTGTGTTTTGATGTGGGGATAAGAGTGTCACCCATGGGATAAGAATTTTGTAAGCATTGATGTTAGGGGTTTGTGTTAGATCCCAGTGGTCGTTAGTATGTGAATCAGGATGGTAGCGAGTTAGTGAGTTTTGGTGGTTTAGAGAGACTAATGAGTGGGGTTATCTTGGTGTTATAAATACCTTAGATACATAAATCTAGGGTAGATTCTTTGATATGAGGTATTGATGCATATTAGGTGTTATCAAGTTAATATTGAAGGAATGGTCATGCCATGGAGTTGTATATGGGAAGCACTCTCTATTCTTGAGTTTTGGTTTTTTGAATGGTTTGAGGGACATGATCATTTGGATTCCTAAACCTATTGATTTATAGCATTGTTTTAATGATACCATCACTATTGAACCTAGATTGATGGGTTTAGGGTAATGAATCATGGGTATATTCCTTTGGTTTTGGAATAATGTTGGGTAACTGGGGATCGTGGGGTGAGTTTTGGCATGGTGTGATGTTAATATTAGAAAAGAGTACCAGGGGTGTCCCATTGGAAATATGTGTGGTCCCCCTAATATTTGTCATGATGTACAGGTAGGATCATTGAGTTTGAATAGGGATATGATCCTACTCACTAGATAACACGTGTTGTGTTGGAAAGATTGTACCATAAAGTTTAAAGTGATGCGATTAGGATGTATGTGATGTGAAAGGTGTGATAACAGAGGATTGACCAGGGATTAATCATTTGGGATATGCTATCTAGAATAAACTTGGGGATTATACCAAGTAAAGAGGACCTATTGGTCAGGGATTACCCATTGTATGTTCATCTTTTATATTTTAAAAAGTCATTTGAACTCGTTCTATTGAAGGTGGGTTCTATTATTCCTTGTTATCTTAAGTTGTGTTTAACCATAGTGTGTGTTGATTTCGGTTTTAATGGGTCCTTGGGGTTTGTGGGATGTGGTAAATGGTGTACTCGGTTTTATATTATTTTATTTTCATGAGTTTCCCTATTTTATGTTTTCTTTTCAATTGTAATTCTTTTTTGTTTTGCGCCTCTCCTCTTCCACGAACGCACCTCTGCTGTGTGGTTAACGACACCTTTGCAATGAGTTTTCTCCTGTTACTCATTGGTTTCCTCTTGATCACATGTTATTACTCTTTTATATTGATGGTTATAATGTGAAATGTACGTGCTAAACACCCCACTGAAAATCATCGTGGTTGGTGGTCCTTGTTTGTGCACTAAATAAATTGCATGTTGGTTGGTTCTTGTTAAAAATATGAATATAAAAATTGGTAATTTACATATACTTGACTTATGAATGAACACCCAGGATGATAAAACATCTGTGATAACCCCTAAATTAACAAACAAAATTGAATAAGGGATGCTTTGTAACATCTAAAAATTTGATTTTTTGGTTTTTATGGTGTTGCGATTGTGAGCACAATTGTGTTTTTGTATGGTGTTGCGGTTGTTGGCATGATTTATAAGCCATTTGTTTTCCATGATGTTGTTCGTCTAAAATTGAATATCAATCCAAACTTTACCCATTTCAATGGCACCATCACTTTGTTACTAGTGCAATTCCACTAAATCCTTAAAAACCACTTTTAAAGGACTCTATGAGACACTTCATGGTGTGAAGATGGTGTTTTTCAGATTCTATATATTTTTAAAATACATGGTATGTAGTCTAGTAAAATGGAACATGTTTCACCATACATGGATTTCATATAGATTTTAATGCCAAGCAACAATTATCTCAAAAATTTACACCAAATGACTCATCTTCTGACTCAAACTTGGAATAATTTTTATTTTAAATGTTACATGTCAAGTGAACATAGGCCACACACAATGTATCTACAAGAAATATACTTCATAATGAATCCATGTACATTCCATGAAATAATGGTAGAACCATATGATATGTGTTTTACTTCACTCACACCATGTATAGATATCATAGAAACATGATGTGTATATACTATAAACACCTAGTGGTCATGTAAGGACTACACACCGTGTATTCCACAAAAATGTGATGCATAGCCGGTGAAGTGGCTCATTTTCTATCTAAAGTACATGCCTTTAGCTCAAGTTGTTCTATATGTCATGTATTTTCAAAGGCATCATACAGTCTTCATAAGACTAACTTGGAATTAATTTGATATATGTCAGATTAAATCAGGTATCTTATCCATAGACGATGTTCACCCTACTGGACACACCATGTATATGGATTTCACATGAGATTAGAAATGGTAGTATACAACCAACATTGACTGAGAACCCTACACACTGTGTATCCACTGAACAAATCATGTGCTATGTTAATTTCATTATTTTTTTTTAATTAGATGATAATATTTACTTTATGAGTAGCCCATTATAAATATATTCTCATGTAGATCACAATATTATGATTCCCTCATTCATTGGAAATTGCACACGATGTGGTTTGGATATTTTAATTATCTTAACTCTGCTTGAGATTTGACAAGTGACAAGTGTGATGTTTGGAGAAAATATGGAGTATAGTACTCCCTTGTGTTTCTGTGATGACTCTTCCATGTTTAGGTTTTAGGTACTCCATGGAGATATACAAAAGACAGGGCACAGTCCGCCGTATATAGATAGAGTTCAAGAACTTTCACATGTTTTGAGGTAGGTTCCTCTATTTCATTATAGAGGTATTTTTACCATGTTTTTTTATAAAACCCAAACAATTATACTTGATTAATTAAATCATAATATTAGGTGTAACACCCCAAGATTCTATGTTACACCTTTCTTTGAATAATACAGTAGCATGTGTTGTACAAAACTTCGAGTTCTAACACACACCACGACAAATCAAAGTAGCCGTTATGAATAGTAATACCCACTTTTTGAAATTTTATAAATTTTATATCTCAAAATGGACTTCATTTTTGGATTTATAGTATCGAAATTATCCTAGGGTGAAATTTTGGTACTTTTCGGATAACTTTCATATTTTGATGAATAGTGAAAATTACAAAATGTTAATTAAGAAAAACTTTTTTAATCGAAATAATTAAGAGTGATAAATTATGAATTTTAGTGGTTTTAAATTATATTTAGAATATATTTTTAACATTTAATCCAATGGTGGTCATTGGACATAATTTCACATTTAAACCGAACATAAACAATTGTCAATCTTTTGATAGTTATTGTTTTTTAAAAACACACTTTTTTAACAGCGTGACTTAATTTTAAATTAATAAATGAAACTTCTATGATTTTAATTTTGTAAAATAGACTTCATTATTGAATTCCTCATATCAAAATTATCTTAGGGTAAATTTTTAGTATTTTTCTGAAAACTTTCAATACTTGATGAATAGTGAAAAACACTAAGTTACTGTTTAAAACCGACCTTTTATTTAAATAATTATTTATATTATTTAAATTTATATTAGTTAAAAATAGATACATAATACCTATATAAATTCATTTTAATTCATTGGAGTCAGTTTATAATAATTTTAGATATATAAAAATTTTATTGAACGTTTTCACCGTCTTTTACCCACCTCCTAAGAGAATTTGTAAATTCACATAAAACATAATGTTACCGCTTCAACGAGTGGAATTTCAAAAATCCGAGAGACACGGTTAATATAAAGGAGTAAAATGTGGTTCAATAAGATAAAAATAATTTTTGGTGAATAGTAACTTTTTACTTTTATTTACCACGGTAAAAAGTAAATAGAGTAATTAAGGGAAGAACTGATATTATTATTACCCTAACACATGAACTGATTCTATTGGATAAGTTTAATTCAACCAAAAACAACCTTAGGAATAAAAGTTGACCCTTTAGGTCTACTTGGATTAGATTAGGACATTTATTATTATTTAAATCAAAGAAGAGTTAAAAGAGTTAAAATCAAAGTTTAATAACTAAAACATTTTTAATATAGGGTTATACAGAAGATAAATTATATTATAAAAATTAATTAGAAATATAAAAAGATTTACTACATAATTATATTTTAATTATAATTTTTAGACATTAAATAATTTATTTTATTAATGACACAATGATGATGCAGTAATTTCTTTATTAGTAAAATATTAAAATAATTGATATTATAAATACGCAAATAAATATAATTTGAGGCTTTTATTGAATTCCACGAATTTTATAGGTTAATATGACATGTTATAATTGATTTAATTAACTTTTTTTGAAGTAATCATGCTGTTATGATTTTCACAACAATCAAATACCAAATTGTGTCAAAATTGACATAAAAGAGTTTTTAAAACAAATATTACATTTTTAATTGATATTAAATTCATAAAAATCTATGGTTAGGACAAAGGACTTTTATCATGATATGTGTATTATTAATGGACCACTTGGGGGTATATTGGTATTATATAGTATGTTTATTAACTATATTATATAAAAATACAAAGTGACATGGTAAGTGTCAAACTAATTAACCAAGAGTTAAAACAAAATGATAAGGTTAATATAATGTCCCAACCTATCTAAAATCTATTGGTTGAAAGGATTTAGACCCATCCCCACCTTAGACTTTGAATAATCCACTTTGGAGCCATTAGAAACTGAATATGAATTTATTATAAAATAATACTTTAAGTTATTCCTAAAGAGCCCCTCCTCCCCCTTATAAAAGGACACCACTTCTAACCAATTCCTCACACCTTTCAAGACTTTCGGCACATCCAAAATATGCCCAATTAATCTCCCTACATCCCTCTCTTATCCTATAAGCCTCACCTTAGGCATAAGGTACTTCAAGTGTCCTTTTTGGTTCAAACCAAAGGGAGTTATCCAAATTAAAGGTAACGATTTCTCTTAGCTTCTTTTCTTTTATTTTACTTCTCCAACCCCTAAACTTTTCTTATTATTTTATTTTGTAAGAAAAACAGTATCATAAATATACTAGGATATTTTTATGAGTAGTATTCAAAGAACAATTAAACACACCTCCATATAATGGGTGAAGAACATAATGTTTCTGTGGATGGAAACCAAACGCCTCATGAAACAATGATTGTTCAATTATCTCGTACAACCTCTCATGGAGGCCATTATGATGGAACTATAATTAAATATGATATTAATTATACTTATTTTATATATAAGCTTCTGTAATTCCATTTTATAGCATACCATTATTCATTTCATGTTATATATATATTCGATAATTTCATTTGAGGAAGTGCGGACTACCGCCCCCTCAAAGTGATATGACTCGTTTATACCATACATGGAAAATATAAAGGATGGTATTAATGAACTTAAGTAACAAATATAAGATATTTTATTATATTTTAATAATTATATACCAATGTATTATTTGGTTTTGATTCCTTTTAAAATGAAAAATGAAATGGAAGTAGCGTTCGTGCGTACATACGGATTACCGTCTCCACGAACGCGATGAGATTCATTCCCCATCGTATCCCTTAAAGTATAATTCTAATTTTATGATAAAAAATAATGTTTAAGGACTTTATATAATTATAAATATGTATAAGATACAACCTATTAATAACAAACACGGCTTATGTAACAAAACATATAAAATTAAACGAGTAAGTTAACACCCGAAATGACGATAATACTAAGATATTACTAACAAATCAATGTTAAAAGATCATGTATGATATAATATTAATGTATATTATTATTGTATAATTTAATAACAATAATGTAACCATTATACATGATATTACCCTACCCTCGACAAATGAAAAGTACAAGGTAAGGGGTTTTTCATCTCACTCCTTATTCCCGTGAGATTCAGGACATATTTCCACTATTACCTTTTGTGTGGTGTATGTACTTCCCATAATTGTATTATTTATGTAATACACTTTAATTTATGTGTATTTACATATTCATTGTATGATACCTCTATAATGGGTTGTATGTTTTGTATGTTAACAAATTGGTAAGGGTTAATTTCACAATCTCTTTATTATCCGAGATTGTTATTACACAAGTATCTACTAGGACATATTTATTATCCATGTCCATGTTTTATGAAAGAGTTTTCAAAGGGATTATTTTAAGGGACTTTTTTTTACTAAAACATCATCTCAAATTTTTTAAATATTTATTCTTAAAAATCTTTCTCATTATTGTCCATGTCTTCAAAATGGTTTTAAGTATTTATTTATATGGACATGAATGTTTTTAAAATGTTAATTCCTTTAAAAAGTTTCAAAGGGGTATGGGACACTTTGACTCAAAAATTTATTTAAATGAATTCTTTTCTAAATTGTGTGACTTTTAAATGTTTTCATGAAAAGGGGTATTTCTCTCAAATATTTTTACAAATCATTTTAATCTATGTCAATATTCTTTAATGGAATTTAAAATTTTTTGAATTTGATTTATCATGATACAAATATTACATATTGTGTTGATGATTTTGTGATACGTTTGACTGTGGATGTATTATTTTTATACCATTCATGGTTTATGGGTAAATTATTGACATTTCGTAATCTAGTTTTAATATGAATGTTTATGTTATGTTTATAAATTTTCATATGACGAGTGAATTGGACTTAATAAGTGACGGGTGGAGCCTGCTATAGCTCCTTGATGCATCGGTAGGTCCCATGAGACAAACTAGTGTCTTGTCACGAGGCCTTGACAAAATATTATTTTTAGTCTTGGGACGAGGCCTTGGCTAGGTGGTTATGATAGTCTAGAATTACGCATTCCGTCGTTATGAAAGTGGTTATTTATATTGAATGTGATTTTTTGACTAGTAGAATATCCATGTGAATAAGTAAATGGCATTATTTCATTTTATCTTTTCCATATTATGCTGATGTTCAAGTTTAAAAGGCTTTTGTTTTAGTTATAAATTGCCTTAAATGTTTATGTTTATTTATGAAAGTTTGTGCTATATTATTATCCATACTGAGCATCTGAGCTCACCACATTCTATGTTTTATTTTTCCCAGGATTCCAAGAAGTTTATTGTGATTGATATGCAGGGTTAAGACAATGGAATAATGGCATTCATAAAAGATTATTTATGTTTTTTTTGTATGTTATGAAGTGTAATTTGAAATTCATGTATGTTATCTATTTTCCAAGACTGCTAAACTGATCGGTCCTTCAGGACATGATTCCTTGTAATCATGCCAATGTATTAAAATAATGCACCGAATCTAGGTAATTGGGGTCGGGGCATTACATTAGGCAAGTTCGATATTGAACCCCTAAATATGATGAATATGAATAAAGAATGGATGAATGCCAATCGGTTGAAAAAAGAGTATGAAGATGGTGTGAAAGAGTTTATCATGTTTGCAGGAGATCATGAATGTGACCCTTCTCAAATCTCGTGTCCATGTTTACACTATTGTTATTCAAGACAAATTAGTTTCGAGGAGTTGGAAGAACACCTGATCTTTCACAGAATAGATCGAAGTTATACATGTTGGAATAAACACAGGGAAAAAATGAATGTTGGTAGTGGTTCGGATAACACAACATTTTGTGGAAGATCTGATATGATTACAAGCATGAACAGTGAAGACGATCGTATGGAGGGTGTGATTACAGATGTGAATGATGATGAAGATCTTATTGAGGAAATGACAAGGACAGTTGAAGATGAACTTTGTGATTTCCAAAATTGTTGGAGAAGTTAAAGATTTGTGGAAAAATGCCATTGTATGCTGGATGCACTAAATATATAGAATTGTCAGCCATACTGAAGCTGTATAATTTGAAAGCAGGCAAGGGGTGGAGTGACACCAGTTTTACTGAACTACTTGCCCTCTTGAATGACATGCTCCCATAACATAATGAACTCCTAAGCCGAACATACGATGCCAAATGAATGCTATGATCGATGGGTACGATCTCTGAAAGAATACACACCTGCCTGAATGACTGTATATTGTTTTGCAAGGACCACAAATCACTTAAAGAATGCCCAAAGTGTGGTGCTTCGCGATACAAGAAAGATGATTCTAGTCCTAAAAATGTTGTATGGTACTTTCCCATCATTCCAAGGTTTAGGAGCCTATATGGAAGTGAGGAGACTATAGGACAATTGACATGGCATGCATATACAATAATTAAAGATGGGAAACTATGTCACCCAACAGACTCTCCTTAGTGGAAGATAATTGATCACAAGTATCCTGAATTTGGAAACAAGACGAGAAACCTTCGTCTGGTGTTATCTACAGATGAGGTGAATCCTGTTGGTTTTAAAAGAAGCAGTCACAGTACATGGCCGATTATGTTGATAAATTATAACTTACCACCGTGGCTATACATGAAACAAAAATACATCATCTTATCTATGCTTATATCAGGACCAAAACAACCGGGTAATGATATTGATTTTTATTTGGCTCTATTGATCGATGATTTGAGAATATTGTGGGATTCAGGTGTTATGTGTTATGATGCATACAAAAAATAAGATTTCTCTTTGAAAGCCATGTTGTATGGGATGATAAATGACTTTCCTTCTTATGAAAATTTGTCAGGATATAGAATTAAATGAACTCAAGGGTGTCCCTTTTGCGAACAAGGTACACAGTCAATTAGGTTGAAACATTCATCGAAAATGGTTTTTTAGGACATCACAGATTTCTACCCCGAGGGAATAAGTACCGATCTTGGACGACAAAATTCAGTGGAAGTTAAGAAGAACGTACAACACCTTCTCCAATAACAGGTGATCAATTTTTTGATAAGGTAAAATATTTGAACACTAGTTTTGCTAAACCGTTTTCGAAAAAAATTACAGAAACTGGTTAAAAATAGTGATCAGTTTTTTTGAATTACCATACTAGAATTGTATGTATGTCAGAGATTTTCTTGATGTTATGCATATTGAAAAAAATGCATGTGATAGTCTCATCGGAACATTTCTAAATGCACCCGTAAAAACGAAGGATGTAATTAAGGCTAGATTGGACATTGTTGAGATGGGAATACGAGAAGACTTGGCACTCGTGAAGGGTGAAAAAAGAACATTTCGTCCTCCTACAGCTTATACTCTTTACAGGAAGGAGAGATATCAGTTTTTCAACTTTTTGAATGACGTAAAGGTTCGATAAGGGTATTCATCAAATATCAAGAACATCGTGTCAATGAGCGATTTAAAATTAAAGGGTCTAAAATCACATGACTTCCATGTTTTGATGCAGGATCTAATTCCTATAGCTTTACATTTCATTTTTCCCAAGAATTTCCACCATACCATAATGAAGCTCTATTTCTTCTTAAACGCTATATGCAGCAAATTTATAGACCTGGAAAAATTACCAACTATGGAATGAGAAATTGCCATCATATTATGTGAATTGGAAATGTTCTTCCCGCCGACATTTTCTATATGATGGTTCATTTGATGGTTCATTTGGTGAGAGATATTCGACTATGTGGTCCTGTATATTATAGATGGATGTACCCCATTGAATGGTATATAAATATTTTGAAAGGGTATGTCAAAAATAGAAGTCGGCCAGAGGGTTGTATTGCAGAGTAATATATTGTTGAGGAAGTCGTTGAATTTTGTACCGAATACCTATCTGGTGTAGAAAACGCTAGCCAACCAAAATCTCATCACACTGAGCGGCTTGAGGGTGAAAGAATTTCTGGAAGAGAGGTTGTCACAATCAATATTACAGATCTCGAAAAGACTCACCTTTACATTTGGCATAACATTTTCGATTTTGACCCATATGTTCAAACCCACAAATAAATTCATAGGTGTTTTAATCCATCTAGGGCTCAAAAATGGATATCAGATACACATAATCGACAATTTATAGGATGGTTTTGGGACCATATTTTTAAGCATTTAGATGAAAATCCAGACTCAATTTCAGAATGAATTCGATGGCTAGATGGAGGAGCAAGTGTTTATGTATAATCTTACAATGATTATGCAGTTAATGGTTATACATTATCTATTAATGAACATGATGAAAATAGTACCATGCATAATAGTAGGGATACACTTGTGGCTGAGGTGATGCATGTTTCCTATGCTAAGGAAAAAAATACAATTTATGCAAATATGTCATACTTTGGCATCATCAAATGAATATGGGAGTTGGATTATACGAAATTAAAATTGTCTATTTTTCAATGATAATGGGTTGATAACAGGAGTGTTGTTAAAATAGATGAATTAGGAGGCGTGAAATTTGTTTTCAGTAAGGAAAGGGAGAAAGAAGAACCATTTATTATGGCATCACAGGAAGTACAAGTATTTTATGTTCCAGACCCCACAAACTGAAATTGGTCAATTGTTTGGTTATCGACCAAAACAGCTGAAGGGTCAGAAAAAGTTCAATGTAGGATGACCCTTTTATAGGGACTTCACAATTATTTCGTAGCGGTCCCAATGTAGATGGTGTTTTTTATGTCAAAGGAGACCCTAATGAAGGGATTTACATAGTCGATAGGGGATTCAAATCTCTTCATCCCTTAAATAAAAAAATAGAGGACAATAATCAGGTTATTGGATTATTGTAATTAACATTGTGTTATGTTATGTTATTATCTGTCTGCTACTACTTTTATGTAATCTAAATTAAATGTTAAACCACTTATGCAGATAATGACTTTTGCACCTACTGATGCACCCAATCCCGAGGAAAAAAAGGTCTCTGAACCACCTGTTGGTTGGCCCAGTGTAGAGCAACAACTGGTTTCTCAACAAGCTGCTGGTGGTCCCAGTGTAGAGAAACAAAAAGTTTCTCAACCTATTTTTGCTGGTCCTAGTTCTGATGCTTGTGCTCCGGAGAGAGACCTTGATGATACTTATGAGGAAGTGGTAGGAAATGAACCTTGAAAGTGAAAAAAACAAGATCACCATAGTTTGACAATGTTAGACAAAATCCTTAAGGCAAAAGAAAAAGGCATAAAATTTTAGGTGGGATGGAATAAGTGAGGCCAACAGGTTAACCCCAACAAAGCCATCTTTAGTAGCTACATTGAAATCATCACTTGGAAACACATGTCGATTGATGTACAGTCATGGAACCATGTTTTCACTAGTCTTAAGACACTAATGTGGGAAGAGATTAGAGCAACATTATGATATCTTTTTTTAATTTATTAAAATAAAATACCAAAACATTGACTTACTCTTTATCATCCATTACATTGTTCATTTATAGTAGATGCCTCACACAAGGAATATTTATAAAGAGTTATATGAAGGATTCATAGAGGTTTCCTCACAATTTTAACGAAATATCATCTTAAAGATGCTAAAGGGAAAATCAAGCCGCACCCACATCCTCTTTATACACACTTGATATCCCAAGGAGCGTGGGACGTGTTTATGAACCGTCGTGGGGAGTAGACATTTCAGGTACATTGTGTGGGGTAATATGTTGCATGAATTTTCTTGTATTCATCAGTTTTATTGACAGTTTATTATTTATGAAATCGAAACTGAGTGCTGATAAAAAAACGTGTAGCAAAACCAGCCTACTCTTACCATGAAGCAAGGATGGGGTATGCTTCACTTGAGAAAAAATGGTACGTCTTTTAAATCAACCGTACTAATTAAATGTGACATGAAACAAGGCCATAAACATGTTTCTCTATTTATATAAAGATTGATGAATCAAAATCAAAATCAAAATCCATCCCACACCATGTGCTATAGAAGGAGGCTCATGTAAGTAATGAGGGGATACTGATAGATGAAAACACACAAAAAGTGTGGGAAACATGTGTAAGTATGACATAATATAAATTTGTTTTGTTTTAAATTGCTATTACATTACAATTAATACTTATTTTTCGACATTTTCTATGTGACATAGTCATAGGAATCAATAAACTCGCACCGGATGCATACATACTTTCAGCAGCCTTAAAGCGGCTAGAACAGTATGACCGCATCAGAGGTGCGGGTTTTGGGGTGACACCTTGAACATATTTTCAAAAACAAAAACAAGGGGATGATGAAAATGAAAAAATGGAAAAGTTATTGAAAAAATTAGCTATTTTTCAAGAATAATTACAATAACCAAGAGAGATGATAACAACATTGATGAGGGAGAGGAAAAGAGAAGAAAAAACTCAACAAAAACCCGTGTGTGACTATCCCGCCCCACCCCCACCAGCTTTGAGGCATGCCATTCCCATAATAAACCTGATTTAGCTAAGGTAATAAACGTTTTAATAATTGTTTCTGTGAAATGTGATTCACGTAGACACTGATACCTTTCCTCTAATAATATTCTATAGGGTGAAAATGACTGTGGTTTATATCTATCAACTCCCACCTATCTCCTTGTAGATTGGTCTAATGTGTTCAATACGCAGAATGACATGCTACACAACAGAAAACTTCCAGCAGATCATTTCAGAGTATCAATTAACATCGCTAATGAGCCAAGTGCTGAGCTACCTATTCCAAATGACGATGACGACATTCATATGGTTGAATAAGCTATTGAAACATTCATCACATGGTCATCAGTTCTTGTAAAAAAACATGTCAACAAGGAGGTATCCATTTCCAAGTTATTTTTCATGATGGGCATTTAACATTTAATGAAAAAAGGTCTGAACTAATGAATGATATTACAGAATGACAAAGAAAAGGGGGTGAAATGAAATATCAGCTCAAAACTATCTCAAGGACCAACCAACCGATTGAAATGGTCTACTGAGAGCACCTCCACCCCACCAGTTCTATATCCACAGTTAATATCATTGCAGGCTCATTTGGATACAAAGTTGATAGAAAACAATCCTCACATAGTTGATTTTGAAAAAAAAATGTACGGAGAGGAAACATCAGATTTCATTAGTACTGAAAATGTAAATAAAATCTTCTAGTATGAATGTCTAGGTGCCTCAGTTGTAAATGTATACATGAGGTATGTTTTCATGATTTGATTTTACAAAATCTGATATACTCTCATAATTATGAATAAATACATTTTATATTTTTCGTAGGCATATATATGAAAAACAATTGAATGGATTTCCCCATGAACAATAATTTGGACTTGTTAGTCCTCACACCTCCTCTTCAAAAGAAGAAAGAGATTATGATAAAGAGGCTGTAATAATGTCATCCCTACTCAAATCATTTGAAAAAAAAATTACGGATGATAGACTCTTTTTAATACCAACGATACAGTGGTAAAACTCTACAATTTAATGATATCAACTATTTTTTCATGTATTTCTTTAATTATTCATTTTTTTTATTTTTAGGGAGCATTGGATGCCGATTGCAGTCAATTTGGATAATCCAACGATTTATTTTCTGGATTCAATGTATGGATATCCAACAAACCGACCACACATGATGGTGTTTGTTAATTTGTAATAAACTAGATCCAACATTATAAAACTAAACATCTAATTATATAATTTATTTTATCTTTTATTGAGGATTCTGTTATGATAGGGAGGTGTATCAATATCGTCTAATCCATGGAATGAATCTAGGGCATAAGGATGAGCAAGTCTACAAGATCTAAAACTAGAAAAGTATCCGAGTATATATAATACAATTTCACTATCCAAACACATATCAAAACAAATTACTTATTGTTGTCGATGTTTCTGCAGTGTCCAAAACAAACAAACAGAAATGACTGGGGTTATTATGTTTGTAAATTTATGAAAGAGATCATATTTCATCAACCAACTAGCTTCCCTAACGAGGTATTTTTGAAAATAATTACGAGTTCATTTCAAATATTTATTAATCCTTTCTGTATTTATATTTTTTCAGTACTACCATGACTGCTACAAAAACTCATCTTCAGAATATGATATAGATGTGTCTAGAAATGAATGGTCAATATACCTGAAGGAAGACTGTACACAAATAAGATGAAGGTGAATTCCTACTAATTTTATCCATATATGATCATTGATATCTCCCTTGTTTACACTTATTGATAATATATGATCACCCTTTATTATTTTTTATATCCTCTGTATCACACTTCACCAATCCATATATGAAATATCCTACTCATCATACACACCACGACTCTTATATATCCTTAAGAGGGTGTTCCCCATCACATTTTATTTATAAAACTATATTATCCATCATCTTTATGCCTAAGACTCTAATACCTACTCAAATGGCCTTAGAAAACCTAACTAGTCTATACAAATCTCATACAAAACCTGATCCTCTCATAAAAACAACTTGAAACTTCACCACCCTGGAGACATAATCTCTGGATGATCACAAAATCACAAACAATCAATAGAACCCTCACTCTATCTCTTGGTGGATCAAAAAAACCCTATTTATTTACCTAGGTTTCTCTTCTTTTCCATCCATTTAACTTGAACACATATAATCATGCATTAAACAGCAATCTATGAGGCATTTTTGATGTGTATGAATCGAACTGTCCTCAATTCGACGCACGGTGTGACCGATATAAATAAAAGTGTTTGATACCAGTTTGAAATTGACATTAATTTTAGAAAAAAACACAAGTGACATATGGAAAACCATGAAAATGCATTTGGATTGTTTTTATACTTTTGGAAAACGATCAATGAGTCGTTTTTGAGGTGTACGAATCCACCGCACCACAATCCAATGCACGGTGTAACCGGTATGGCTAA
This sequence comes from Viscum album, assembly GCA_963277665.1. Taxonomy (NCBI): domain Eukaryota; kingdom Viridiplantae; phylum Streptophyta; class Magnoliopsida; order Santalales; family Viscaceae; genus Viscum; species Viscum album. Next base: position 1,917,885,530 of record OY728135.1, on the reverse strand, counting down.
AAGGGTCTGATATCTGTTGAAATTCACATTAACTTTAGAAAAAAACAAAAGTGACATACAAAATACCGAGCAAAAATATTCGTATTGTTTTGATCCTTTTGGAAAATGATCCAAGAGTCATTTTTGATTTTTATAAATCAACCGCACATCAATCCGTTGCACCGTGTGAGTAGTATGTCAAAAAGTGTCTGATATCAGTTTGAAATTGACATTAAATTTTGAAAAAAACACTAGTGACATACATAAAACCAAGAAAAAGAGTTCAAATTGTTTTGATACTTTATGAAAACGATCCATGAGTCGTTTTTGAGGTGTAATAATCAACCGCACCTCAATACGATGCACAGTGTGACCGGTATGGCTAAAAGTGTTTGATATCAGTTTCAAATTGACATAAACTTTAGAAAACAACACTACTGACATACAGAATACATAGAAAATTCATTCGGATTGTTTTTATAACTTATGAAAAAAATACATGAGTCATTTGTGAAGTGTATGAATCAACCAAACCTCAATCTGACACATGGTGTGAGTGGTACGGCTAAAAGTGTCTGATATCAGTTTGAAATTGACACTAACTTTATAAAACAACACTACTAACATACGGAATACTGAGAAAACACATTTTGATTGTTTTGATACTTTAGAAAAATTATCCATGAGTCATTTGTGACATGTAAGGATTAACCTCACCTCAATCCAACGTACGGTGTGACTGGTATGGCTAAAAGTGTCTGATATCATTTTGAAATTGACATAATCATTAGAAAACAACACTACTGACATATGAAATTCTGAGAAAACGCATTCGGATTGTTTTGATACTTTAGGAAAACGATCCATGAGTCATTTTTGAGGTGTACGAATCTACCGTACCTCAATACGATGCACGATGTGACCGGTATTGCTAAAAGTTCCTGATATCAGTTTGAAATTGACATTAACTTTAGAAAACAACACAAGTGATATTAATAATACTGAGAAAACATGTTTGGATTGGTTTGATAATTTAGGAAAATGATCCATCATCCATTTGTGACGTGTACAGATCAACCACACATCAATCCGACACACGGTGTGACCAGTATTGCTAATAGTGTCTGATATCAGTTTAAAATTGACATAAACTTTAGAAAACAACACTAATGACATACAGAATACTGAGAAAAGGAGTTTAGATTGTTTTTATACATTTTTAAAATGATCCATGAGTCATTTTTGAGGAGTACGAATCGACCTTACCTCAATCTGAAGCACGGTGAGACCGATATGGCTAAAAGTGTCTGATATTAGTTTGAAATTGACATTAACTTTAGAAAAGAACACAAGTGACATACATAAAACTGCGAAAACAGGTTCGTATTGTTTTGATACATTAAAAAAATGATCAATGAGTCATTTGTGACGTGTAAAAATTGATCGCACCTCAATTCAACGCATGGTGTGAAAGGTATTGCTAAAAGTGTTTGATATCAGTTTGAAATTGACAATAACTTTAGAAAACAACACAAGTGACATAGGGAAAACTATGAAAATGCATTCAGATTGTTTTCATACTTTAGGGCAACGATCCATGAGTCATTTTTGAGGTGTAAAAATTGACCATAGGTCAATCCGACGCACGGTGTGACTGGCATGGCTAAAAGTGTCTGATATCAGTTTCAAATTGACATAAACATTTGAAAACAACACTACTGACAAACGGATTACCAAGAAAACATGTTCAGATTGTTTTGATACATTTAGAAAACGATCCATGAGTCATTTTTGAGGTGTAAGAATTGACTGCACCTTAATCCGATGCACGGTTTGAGCGGTATGGCTAAAAGTATCTGATATTAGTAAGAAATTGACATTAACTTAAAAAAAAACTACTAACATACAGAATACCAAGAAAACGTGTTTGGATTGTTTTGAAACTTTAAGAAACTGATCCATGAGTCATTTGTGATGTTTATGGACAAACCACAACTCAATCCAACGCACAGTGTTACCGGTATGGCTAAAAGTGTCCGATATTAGTTTGAAATTGACATAAATTTTAGAAAACAACACTACTGACATACGGAATATGGAGAAAACACATTCAGATTGTTTTGATACTTTAGGAAAAAGATCCATGAGTCATTTTTGAGGTGTAAAAATCAACCTCCTATCAATCTAACGCACGGTGTGACCGGTATGGAAAAAAGTGTCTGATATCAGTTTGAAATTGACATTAATTTTAGAAAACAACACAGGTGACATACAGAATACTGAGAAAAAACATTTGGATTGTTTTGATAATTTAGTAAAATGATACATGAGTCATTTGTGAGGTGTAAGAATCGATCACACCTCAATCGGACACACGGTGTGACCAGTATAGATAAAAGTGTCTGATATCAGTTTGAAATTGACATTAACTTTAGAAAACAACACAAGAGACAAATGGAAAACTGAGAAAACACGTTCGGATTGTTTTGATAGTTTTGGAAAATGATCCACGAGTCATTTGTGAGGTGTAAGAATAGATCACACATTAATCTGACGCACGGTGTGACCGGTATGGATAAAAGTGTCTGATACCAATTTGAAATTGACATTAACTTTAGAAAACAACATAAGTGACATATGTAAAACTGAGCAAACCTGTTCGAATTGTTTTGATACATTAGGAAAATGATCAATGAGTCATTTGTGATGTGTATGAATAAACCACACCTTAATCCGATGCACGGTGTGACCGGTATGGGTAGATGTGTCAGATATCAGTTTCAAATTGACATAAACTATAGAAAACAACACTAATAACATATGAAAAAAACAAGAAAATGCATTCGTATTGTTTTGATACTTTAGGGAAACGATCCATGTGTCATTTTGGAGGTGTAAGAATCGACCACACCTCAATCCAAGGCACAATGTGACCGGTATGGGCAAAAGTGTCAGATATGAGTTTCAAATTGACATAATCTTTAGAAAACAACACTTCTGACATATAGAATACTATGGAAACGCATTCGGAATGTTTTGATACTTTAGGACAACAATCCATGAATCATTTTAGAGGTGTAAGAATCGACCACACCTCAATCCAATGTACGGTGTGACCGGTATGGACAATAGTGTCTGATATCAGTTTGAAATTGACATTAACTTTACAAAACAACACAAGTGACATATGGAAACCAAGAAAATGAATTCGAATTGTTTTGATACTCTAGTACAACGATCCATGAGTCATTTCTGACGTGTACAAATCGACCGCACCTCAATCCGACACACGGTGTGACCGGTATTGCTAAAAGTGACTGATACCAGTTTGAAATTGTTATTAACATTAGAAAACAACACAAGTGACATATGGAAAATAGTGAAAACTCATTAGGATTGTTGGTATAATTTAGGAAAAAAAATCCCTGAGTCATTTGTGAGGTGTAAGAATTGTCCTCACCACAATCCAACACACATTGTCCCCGGTATGGATAAAAGAGTCTGATATCAGTTTCAAATTGACATTAACTTCAGAAAAAACACAAGTGACATATGAAAAACTAATAAAACGTGTTTGGATTGTTTTGATACTTTTAGAAAATTATCCATGAGTCATTTCTGAGTTTTAAGAATCAACCAAACCTCAATCCACTGCACGGTGTGACCGGTATGACTAAATGTGTCTGATATCAGTTTCAAATTGACAAAAACTTTAGAAAACAACACTACTTCCATAAGTAATAATGATAAAACACATTAGGATTGTTTTGATACATTAGGAAAATGATCCATGAGTCACTTTTGATGTGTATTAATCAACTACACCTCAATACGATGCACAATGTGAGTGGAATGGCAAAAAGTGTCTGATATCAGTTTCAAATTGACATTAACTTTAGAAAACAACACTACTGACATTCAGAACACCAAGAACACGTGTTCGGATTGTTTTGATATTTTAGGAAAATGATCCATTAGTCATTTTTAATGTGTACGGATCAACATCACCTCAATCTGGCGCACAGTGTTACCGGTATGGCTAAAAGTGTCAAATATCAGTTTGAAATTGACTTTAAGTATAGAAAACAACACTACTGACATACGGAATACTACCAAAAGACGTTTAGATTGTTTTGATATTTTAGGAAAACAATCCATGAGTCATTTTTGACATGTACGGATCAACCCCACCACAATCTGACGCACGGTGTAACCAGTATGGAAAAAAGTGTCTGATTTCAGTTTGAAATTGACTTTAACTTTAGAAAACAGCACTACTGACAAATGGAATACTGAGAAAACACATTCAAATTGTTTTGATAATTTAGGAAAAATATCCATGAGTCATTTTTGAGGTGTAAAAATTGACCTCACCTCAATCCAACACACGGTGTGACCGATACGGCTAAAAGTGTCTGATATCAGTTTGAAATTGCCATTAACTTTAGAAAATAGCACAAGTGACATACGGAAAATCAAGAAAACGTGGTCGGATTGTTTTGATACTTTCGAAAAATGATACATGAGTCATTTTTGAGGTTTACGAATCAACTGCACCTCAATCTGATGCACAGTGTGATCGGTATGGCTAAAAGTCTCTGATATCAGTTTGAAATTGACATTAACTTTTGAAAACAACACATGTGACATACAGAAAACCATGAAAACACATTCAGATTCTTTTAATACTTTAGGAAAATGATCATTGAGTCATCTGTGACATGTATGAATCGACCGCACCTCAATACGAAGCATGGTGTGACCGGTATTGCTAAAAGTGTCTGATATCAGTTTCAAATTGACATAAACATTAGATAAAAACACTAATAACATAATGATATCCAAGAAAATGCATTCTTATTGTTTTTATAATTTAGTAAAACTGTCCATGATTCATTTTTGAGGTGTACGGACTGACCGCATCTCAATATGATGCACAATGTGACCGATATGGCAAAAATGTTTGATATCAGTTTGAAATTTACATAAACATTAGAAAACAACACTAATGACATAAGGAATACTGAGAAAATTTTTTCATATTGTTTTGATACTTTAGGAAAACGATCCATGAGTCATTTTTGATGTGTAATAATTGTCCACACCTCAATTTTATGCACGGTGTGACCAGTATGGAAAAAAGCGTCTGATATCAGTTTGAAATTGACATTAACTTTTGAAAACAACACTACTAACATACAGAATACCAAGAAAACGTGTTTGGATTGTTTTGATACATTAGGAAAACTATCCATTAGTCATTTGTGAGGTGTACAAATTGACCGCACCTCAATCCAAAGCACGGTGTCACCGGTATGGCTAAAGTGTCTGATATCAGTTTCAAATTGACATTAACTTTATAAAACAACACAAGTGGCATATGGAAAACTGAGCAAACACGTTCGGTTTAATAAATACTGATTCATTTGTGACCTTTACTAATCTATCACACCACAATCTGATGCACGGTGTGACCAGTAAAGCTTTTCATTAGATAAAGAATTATTATTTATTAAATGAGATAAATCATCCAAAAATATATTGATTTTACATTATTCTCTTTCATTGTTATTAGAATGAAAACATTTGAGTTTATCATTTCCATATTGTAGTTTCACATTTCCATATTAATGTATTCTTTCATATTAATTTTTTAATTTATTTAATTATTTTTTTACTAACGTAATATTCGTTTTCTTATATTGTTGAATTTGTTTCCTTGAGTTCGGATGCTTTGTTTAGCAACAAATACCATGGACTACAATTTTTGAGAGAGGATCACATATATCAAAGGATGAAACATTAACGTTTACAACTATTTTTGGATAATTGTAATTGTAACCATGTAAAAATTGTTTTAAATGTATATATTAGTGTGTTTTTTTGTATTCATGATGTTACGTAAATGTATATAGCATTGTTTGTCAAAATATTGTGTGCAGGTCCTGTTTTGTACAGGTGTGCTGGTGCTGTTTTGTGCCTGTAGGTGCTGGTTTGTGCAGGTGCTAGTTCTGTAGGTGTTGTGGAAGGTTCCTTTATCAGCTCTTGTTTATCATTGTCAAAGGTCACCTTTATCAGTGCTATCTTGAGCACTGATAATAGGTACCTTTATCAGCACTGATAAAAGCACTGATAAAGTGGTCCTTTTATCAGTGCTCAAGATAGCACTGATAAAGGCACCACTTTATCAGCGCTACAGAAGCACTGTTAATGTTGGTTTTTAGCACTGATAAAAGGCTCTATTTAGTAGTGCAAGAACTGATTTGCTCAGAATCACATGTTCATTCACAGAGTCGTCTTGACCGAGGCATCTAACCATAACTTCCCAGGGCTTACTGGAAGTGTCAGGACCTACGAGATCCCCACTTCTTCTTGCGGAATTCCCCTGATCCTCTTTATTTATATAACTATAAAATTTAATGAAATATATTTATGATATTTATAATATTATAAATATTATATAAATATTTATAATATTATAAATATCATAAATATATTTCATATAATTTTATAATTATATAAATGATTATATATTTATTTATAATAATAACTCTTTATAAATATAAATATATATTTAAATAAATATAAAATTATAAAAAATATATTTATTATATTTATAATTTTATTAATATTTAAATATATATATATAAATAGTTATTATTATAAATAAATATATATTATTTAAATAATAATAAATATATTTTTGATATTTATAATATTATAAATATATATAATTAATATATTCAATATTTTTATTATATTTATAATGTTATTAACATATATAATAAATATATTTATTATAATATTATATTTATAAAGAAAAAAATATATTTGTATAATATTTATAAATATATAAAATTTTATAAATATATTTATTATAAATATATATATAAATAAATATTTATATATTTATTATATAAAAAATTTTATAAATATATATAATAATATAAATAAATTATTATCATTATATATTTATCAGTGCCATAATTTTAGCGCTGATAAAGACATTTTATCAGCTCTATTTTAGCGCTAATAGTGGCCAATCGTTATTTGCGCTAAAAAAACACTAATAAAGGCATGTTTTGTATACACTTTCTATTTTAGCGCTCATAAAACATATAATTAACAGTATTTCTTATATAGTGTTGATAAAAGCTTTACTCAATTTTATAAATGAACCCTAATAGCTGGATCCTTCTCTCGCACTCTTCATGCTGTTGCGAAAGATGACCCCTACATCATAGACTCATCCTCTACCCTGACCTCACTTCTACCGCCGCTGACCCCTCCCCTGCCACTGACCCCTCATCCACCACTATGAATCCCTCCTCCACCACCGCGAACCCCTCCTCCACTATGAACCAACCTCCGCCACGAACCCTCCTCCATCGTGAACCCGCCTCCACTATGAACCCACCACCACTGTGAATCCACCTTCATCGCATGCCATACCCTACCTCTACTACGAATCCACCTCCCCCATTAATCAACTTCCACTGCTTGCCAAACCCCACTCCGCTGCGAACCCCACCTTCGTTGCGAACCCCTCTGCCAACTCCACCACTACTACTACTACAACCTACTGTGTCTCCACTGCCACTGGACCCTACTACTAACACCGTACCTCCAAATATGTGGTATGTTGTTATTTTATTTGGAATAATTAGATAGAGAAAGATTAATTATAGTGTTTTAGTGTTCATTTTTTTTTTGATTTTTGAATTATCTTTTTGGTTTGATTCCTTAGTGCGAGACAATGGTTTATCGATTAGTAAATCATTTGATTAGTTTTTTTGGGGATATCCCATGAATATTTTTAGTTGATTGTGTTTCATTTGTATTTAAACGATATTAGAGTGATGATTCTCTTATATTTTCAACATTGATTATCTCTTTATGCATTTGGTAGGTACCACTTATGGGTTGATGATTGATATTTCATTACTATTTTATCATATGCTTATAACTTTATAAAGTATATTTTCATTAAAATAATATGTGTTTTTTAGTTTTATTTACTCCACCATTTTTAATATAATTATTTTCATTATTTTACCTAAAACAAGAATTTTGTGGTTTTCGTAAAAAAATTAATGGCATATAATCTTTGACGATATCCTATTAGGATATTTTCTCACACCATACATATACACATTGGTGCATATATAGACTTAGTTCTCTATGATATAGATAAAAGTAAAGGGTTTCACTTTTATAGTGCTATTCCAGAGTTACTTATTAATGATATTATGATAATGGGATGTAGAGGTCACTACAGGGAAAAAAGATGATATTCATTATGTGTTATATTAAGATATTTACTATAACGTTCCTCTCTTTAAAATAAAATTAGTTTTGTTTTACCTTTATATTTTTGGATCTTGTGTAAAACTTTTATAGCATTATATTTTATAAAATGTTAGTTATTTTTGGTTCATTTATCTTTTATAAAGATACTCCCTTGAGATTTATGTCTTTGTGAAAATTCATAAGTACCGCTTTTAAAAATATTCAAGTGTTTATAAATGTTTATTAAAATGTTATATGTGTAAAACATACTATTTGTTGGATTTAAACAGCTTTAAATTGATTTAAACACTTTACATGGACTTAACATTCATTCCATGTGTTTTTCAACTCAATCGATTGGATTTCATAAATTATGTTAATGTTTTGAAAGCATATTTAATGTTAGATTCATTTTAATAGGGGTTGTGTGATGTTTTGAATTAAAATTTGTAAAATATAGAGGGTTGTAGCTCATTTTAAATGAATAAGACTCTTGGGTCATGAAGTTTTCCTTAATGCTTTAAGAAAAAGGAAATGTGGTTTTGTGAAAGAGTTCTTGGAATTGATTGGTTTATTTTTAAAAGGGTGAGTCATTTTAATGAAACATTTATGTAAAATGTTGTTTTTTAATGGATTTCAAATGTGATTTTATAAATAGTTTTCAATGGAAATATAAAATGTAGTTTTTCTATAATATTTTATGTTTTGAATTTTACAGAATTAGGAAATCCAATACAATATATAGGTAAGACAAGTATATTGATAAAAACCCCATGGAAATGGAATTCCATTAACTCTATCCAAACAATACGATCTCCATCATGACCTCTCTCCCGAAAAATGTGAATTAATGTTTAACCCCATTTACACTTTTAAACCTAACATGTATCCAATATCACCTGTATGGTTTAAATTAGGGTGATCCTTGTTTGGTAGGTCTATTTATTTCTTTACCCTAAGAGGGATGTGATTGATTATTAATATGAAATTATTGGTGCTTATTCATGGATGTGAAAATGGAATCTTTATTATGTGGGTGTTAGAGTTGAAATGTGATTTACTTTATATATTATATTTATTCATGTGATGATCATTGGATTGTTATTTCTAAATTCCACTTTTTTGGATGCATGGGAACCCAATGAATTATAAATAGGTACAAATGTATACTACACTAGTTAGCTCACACACTTGGTCGTTTTCCCTAGTTGTATTATTTTTTTTCTATAGAACTGTCCCTAATGAGGAATATTTGGGTAATTCAGTTAGATTTTCTATTTTTTAGAATTCAACATAGGCCTAATATTGTACTCATTGTAGTGTGAGTACAAAATGAAGGAATAATTTAATTCCCTCTATGATTTTGATACATTGCTTATAATAGAATTGGAATCAAGAATGATGGTCTATAAAACCATTAGATTTATTATATAATGAACAAAGTGGATGATATGAAATAGTGAAATATTTCTCTATTTGTAAATGTATTTCAATATTTATAAGGATTTGATTTTAGTTATATTTTCTCTCCAACTATAAAGTATATAATATTTGATATGGTTCTTAGCTTGGTTTCCATTGAAGGTTTATTTCTAAAATAAATGGACGTGATGATTATACTCTTTCACAGATATTTAGAGGAATATATATATATATATATCAATGATAAGGTTTCATTGTAAATTAAATAGAAGGTTTAGTTCTAGTATCAAATGGAGTTTTTGTTGTATAAAGTAGGCACCAAAATAGTGTTACTAGAATTTCAATGCTTTCATGGTAGAATTAATATTCCTAAAATGTAATGTAAATAATTTCTACAATATGAAGGTGTATTATTATGGAAGTTTTTTTTACTTCTTTATAGGGATGGATTTATCATAGTTTGACCAATAATGTAAAGGATGGAAGAGCTGGAGATTGATTTTTCTAGAAGATCCAAAATGAAGGACCATGGTTATGGAAAGTGGATTTTTGGGGATAAATAATGAAATAAATATAAATTCCATAAGCTTTTTTATCCTTGTTAAATTTTTATATCTCTTTTTACGTTTGTTTAATTTTTTTAATAATAATAATATTTAATCAAATAAGATGGATATGTGTAACACCCCGAGATTTTATGAAAAATATTCTTTTTAATAGCATTAATGTCTTGTGTTGTACGCTACACCAAAAGGATCTTGCACAACACACATCCTTGACTTGCCTTGCATTACACGCAATCGCGACCTTCCTCGATAGCGTGTGTAGTACGCAATACCGAGTTCCACTAAAAAAAGATATGCTATTAAATTATTATTAAAACTAGCCGTTATGAATAGTAATAACCACTTTTTGAAATTTTGTAAATTTTATTTTTCAAAATGGACTTCATTTCTGGATTCTGAATATCGAAATTATCTTAGGGTGAAATTTTGGTACTTTTCGGATAACTTTCATTTTCTGATGAATAGTGAAAATTACTAAATTTTAATTAAAAACAAACTTTTTAATATAAATAACTAATAGTGATAAATTATTAATTTGATTGGTTTTAAAGTATATTGAGAACATATTTTTACAATTTAATACAATGTTGGTTATTGGATGTAATTTCACATTTAAACAAGACATAATCAACTGTCAGTCTTTTGATAGTTATTATCTCTTAAGAACACGCTATTTGTTTTGACGATGGGAATTAATTTTTAAATTAATTAATGCAACTGATATTTATTGAATTTGGTAAAATAGACATCATTTTTGAATTCATAATATCAAATATAGCTTAGTCCTAATTTTTGGAATTTTTCTAGAAACTTTCATTTTTTGATGAATAGTGAAACCACTAAGTGGTAGTTAAAAAAATGAATTTTTCATAAAACTTAATTTTACCGCTTCTGTGAGTGGAATTTCAAAAATCCGAGAGACACGGTTGATGTCAGTAAGTAAAATGTGATTCAATGAGATGAAAATAATTTTTGGTGAATAGTAACTTTTCACTTTTTTTTACCACGGTTAAAAGTAAATAGAGTAATTAAGGGTAAAAATGATATTACTATTACACTTACACATGTCCTAATTCTATTGGATAAGTGTAATTCGACCAAAAACAACCTTAGGAATAAAATATGACCATTTAATCCCACTTGGATTAGATTAGGACATTTATTATTAATTTATTTAAAGAAGGGTTAAAATAGTTAAAATCAAAGTATAATAAGTAAATCATTTTTAATATGGGGTTATAAATAAGATAAATTCGACTATAAATATTAATTAGAAAGATAAAAATATTTACTACATAATGTTATTTTATTTTTAATGTTTAGATATTAAATAATTTAATTTATTTATGACACAACGATGATACAGTAATTATCTTATTAATGAAATATTGACATAATTGATGTTATAAATACCCAAATAAATGTAATTTGAGACTTTTTATGAATTCCACTAATTTTCTAGGTTAATATGACATGTTAGTAGTGATTTAATTAACTTTTTTGAACTAATCATTCTGTTATGATTTTCACAAAAATCAATTACTAAATAGTGTCAAAATTGATATAAAATAGTTTTTCAAAAACATATTATATTATTAATTGTTATTTTATTCCTAAAAATCTAAGGTTCGGATAAATGGCTTAGATAAGGTTATATATATTAATAATAACCAACTTGGGGTTCGTTTGGCTTGATATAGTAAGTTTATTAACCTTACAGTGTAAAAAAACAAGAAAACACGGTGGAAGTTAAATTATCTAACTTAAAGTTAAATCTAAATGATAAGGTTAAAATTGATACCTAACCTTGTCTAAATTCTATTGGATGAGAGGATTTCGACCCCTACCCACCTTATTTTCGAGATATATCAATTTGGAGCTATTAAAAACCGAATTTGACTTTATAATAAAATAATATTTTTTGTTATTCCAAAGGTGCCCCTCTCCTCCCTTATAAAATGACACCTCCTCCCCCTTTTCCTCACACCACTTTGAAACTTCAAGCTCGGCCAACCCCTGCCAATTTCTCCTCTCCACTTCCATAGAAACATCCTAGAGGTTATGGTCTTCTTCAAAGACCTATTTTAGTGCCCCAAAAGGTCTCAAAGAGGCGCTTCAAAGAAGAGGTCATTTCCGTTACCGATTCTTTCATCTTTATTTCTTCTTCCACTTATTATTGTTTAGTTGTTTCATTATGAAGTAATAACATCAGTATCACTCATATACGGATATGTTATTATAAGTATTAAACAACCCTATTTCACCATCTATATATCCTACATAAAAATAAATCACCTTGCATGCGTACGTACGGAATACCGTCTCCACGCCGTGGTGTAATCAATTTTCCACCACCACCTTACTGGGATGGATATAATGGTGTACATAATAACTATATATGATTATTTTAAATTGATATTTATTCTGAAATATTATAAATACACTCCAATACAATTCCACGATCATGAGAACGATATCATCGCTCGTGCGTACGTACGGACTACCGTCTCCACGACGCGATGAGATTCATTTTCCACATTAACCATTCATGAATGATTATAAAGTATATATAATAAGTAATCATGAAATATATTACATAATAATGATACTGTATTTATGTATATATATATGTATGTCATCTACTTATTTCCATTCAACTCAATAAGGAAACGAAAACAGCGTTCATGCGTACGTACGACCTACCGCCTCCATGAACTGTGTATTTCTTTCCATTTATTAATCTATTATATATATGTATATTCTGAATATATATTATATATAAATCATGTTAAATATTATGGAATGATGTAATCATGATCTAAGTAATCATATGAATACTTACAAGTCAAGACATGGACGACAAATGAAACGATTTTACCCAAAACGCTCTTTAACATGGAATTTACAAAAGAACGGGTAATATAAAGCCATAAGTGAACCATATATGATATCATAACAATGAGTATGATTATGGAATAAGTCAATGACATTATTTAATTCATTATACAGGAGGTTCTGACACATACGAAGCAAATCAGACCTAAGGTAAGGGAAATATCACAATCTCATTTTTATCAGAGATTGTTTATACTTTGGTATTTACTGGGGTGTATTTTATCATCCAGATCCATGTTTCCTCAATATGTAATATTATTTCCATCCACCTACAATTGTTGAAATCCTATTTTACACTTTGGTGAGTTTTTAGTAAAGGATATGAAAGGAATCTTTTGTCGTTTTTCGTACGAGGTACTTTTTGACATTTCCGAAAAAAGTACGAAGAATGTTTTTTTTATCTTATATGGAATGAATGGATTTTTAAAACATTATTTCCAAGAATCTTCCTTTACAAGTTTTCAAGTTTATTTTTAATCACATTCTTTTAGTTTAAGATTGTATGACATGTTAAGAAAGGAAAGTGTTTTTGAAGTAGAAAGGTTATATTCCTCAAGATTGGAGTTTAAGTGTTTTATCAAAATTATTTTCCATATAAGATAATAAAAGGGTTCTGTTTTTATCCCTATTATTACATGGATTTTATTATGTTGTGATGGAAATATTTTTATGAATTCCTTTATCTTATATGAATTGTTTTATGATGTCATGTTGTTTAAGAATCCCATTTTTATTGCATGGGTTATGCAATGATGTATGATTTAAGATTTTGTGGCACACATAAGAATGGTATCATTATGAGATGGGTGGGACCTATATCTCTCTCCAATGCATTGGGTAAAGATTTAATATCTCATGATATAGACATGTCTCGAACGGTAGGTTATACCAGTTCAGTGAAACAGGACTGAAATGAGGAGTGAAATCGGTTCAGAAAGGGACTTTGTCCACTAAGATAGTCTTGGAAATGAGTCTTGGCTAATAAGAAATGATTCTCTATGATTATGTGTGTATGCCACAAAGTGTCATTTTTTATGTTATGATTATTGGGATTACATTTCACTACTATGATTTATCCCATGTTATGAAATTATGATCTCTTTTGCAGGTTAAGATTTCCAAAAGATATGTTCTTATGAATATGACGTGATTGATATTTCTTTTGTTTACCCTTACTGAGAATTTGAGCTCACCCTTTTATGTTTTTTTCCCAGGACCTAAAGAAAGGATTTAGGTTTAAATAAAAGAAGATCTTTATGGGAGATGATGAAGATCTTTCACCACGATTAGAAGATTATATTCCATGTTTCCAAAGACACTAAACTATTACGGTCCTTGTGTGTGTGTTTTTGTTATGTACTAAGTATTCCACAAAAGTAATGTAATTTCAATGTACATCAAGCTACGGGTCTCTACAGTTGGTATCGGAGGAAAGGTTTAGTCAACCTTTGGAAACTAGGATGCGAGAACGTTAGTGAGATCCCTAGAGATATTTCTAAGGTATGTCTAGGTATGTCCCTAAGGATAAGTATATGTATAGAATATAGTCCTAGAACTATGGTAACGATATTAGATTAAACCAAAGATGTTAGATATTGAAGTTACTCCCACTTTATTATGATTTTTTCCTCTCACACTATTCTTTTTGTGTTTTAAAAAATGGTTTGAAACAAGATGATTCACGATAATGGATGATATGATGGACAATGGAATGATATTCTTCATGAGAAACCAAATAAAATGGGATTTGGAAGTCCAAACATCATTATTATGCCGAATCAGCAATCTCATAATATGATCAATAAAGTATAATTTGGTATGTTTTCTAACTTGGCTAATAAGAGAAATATGGAGTTCTATGATGATCATAGAGGAAATAAAGTTCAATTTCCCCTATGTAAATCATGTGGGAAGAGGTATCAAGGAGAATGTTTCAAAGGAACTGGAAGATGCTTTGGGTGTGGAAAAGAAGGACACAAAGCCAGTAAGTGCGAGGGGAAAGGTTCAGTTAACACCAGGGATGAGGATAATGGTATTGCTATGACATCAGCAATGATTAAATGTTTTAAATGTGGAATGTACGGGCATTATGCAAACCAATTCCCTAAGGGAAAGTCTCATGAAGAGAATCAGTATGGTCGTATGGGTAGTATTTATGTTGATGATGATGAAGATACTACAAATGATATGTGAGATGAAAGAATTGTTGAAGCTCGATCAATGGTTGAAGAATGTAGTGGAATGATTACATGTTTATCATGTGTAATGTTGTATAAGTAATCTCATGGTACTATGGAATAAAGAGACATCTAAGGATTGTTACACTGTTCTCTTTCCTTGAGTTTTGAAAGTGTACGATTAATGTTACCAATATCCATGAAATGTTATTCAGATATTTTTGGAATGTAGATTATTTCCACATAATTAAGGGATAAGGATAAAATTAAATGTCTGATAGTATTCATAAGCTCATGACTGATATAAGGAGAAGGTTATATCATGGTTTGAGTGTATAGAATTTTTGGATTTTGGTATATGGAAAGAGTTAACTTTTGACGGCATTCATGTTTTCACTAAGGTTTAATTGGTCTTCATTTTTCAATAGAATACTTCATTAAGGTATTCACATGATTAGAATGTGGCCAACAAGATATATGGGGGATAAATGATGGTATTCACATGATTAGTTGACGAAATTTCAAGTAATAGTTTTCTTTATACTATGAGCTTGGACCGAAGTATTTTAGATAAGCCTGAAGATTGGAATCGATTATGTTAACAATAAGTTAGTATTGTTTATGGATAGAACTTTTTTTTTTATATTATTTATGTGATGTTATAGTAATGTAGTTTTAGAAAAAGGACACCCTGTAGGACGGGCGACAACCCATCGCGCCGGACAAGGCTGTGGGAATCGAACCCACAACTGAAGTGTGGCTGGCCTTTATCACCTACCACTGGCCTACAGGAAGTCCATGTTTAGTAGAAACTAGTTTTATTATATTAAGAAGTATGATATATGAAGTATAAGTCCATTTTAGGAACTATATATGATTAATCTCACTATAGATGGACTTATGTATTTTTTTGATACCTTTTCTAACCATTTGTTTGAGACAGATGGAATGACCCATCATTCTATCACATGATCTGCTAAAACATCTCGAAGGACAAATTCAACTTCATTTATTTAAGAGATGAAGTGGAAATTATCCAAAGAACGACAAATAGTGAGACTATACCAAAATCAAGAAAGTATTTCTTCTAATTCCAATTTCATCAACTTTAGGGAAATGATCTTGAAAACCAAAAATGTTGTCCTAGTGCTCTTATATCTGATGAATCAAATGGTACCTTAGATCGTCACAAATTTATGGCTTTGTTATTGCTGGCTTTTTTATAGCCATGTCCTCTACCACTCTCCATCAGAACATGATGGTTAGATTTCTCTTCCATATCCATATTTTCACCTAAGTGGAAACCCAATGATTAGTTTTTTGGGTAACCGTTACATTTCATACTTTTGTTTTTAAAGATTGGTTTTCGTATTCCTTTTCACGATGTGGGTTTCTATTAAAGAAACATTCGAATAGTAAACTATTTATAACCCAGACGAATTTCGAGGGCGAAATTCATTTTAAGTGGGGGTATAACACCCTGAGATTTTATGAAAAATATTCTTTTTAATTTCATTAATGTCTTGTGTTGTACTCTACACCGAAAGGAGCTTGCACAACACGCATCCTTGACTTTCCTTGCATTACACGCAATCGTGACCTTCCTCGATAGCGTGTGTAGTACTCAATATCGAGTTTCACTAAAAAACAATATGCTATTAACATATTATTAAAACTAGCCATTATGAATAGTAATAACCACTTTTTTAAATTTTGTAAATTTTATTTTTCAAAATGGACTTCATTTCTGGATTCGGAATATCGAAGTTATCTTAGGGTGAAATTTTGGTACTTTTTGGATAACTTTCATTTTCTGATGAATACTGAAAATTACTAAATTTTAATTAAAAACAAATTTTTTAATAGAAATAACTAATAGTGATAAATTATTAATTTTATTTGTTTTAATGTGTATTTAGAATATATTATTACAATTTAATACAATGTTGGTTATTGGATGTAATTTCACATTTAAACCAGACATAAACAACTGTCAATATTTTGATAGTTATTATCTCTTAAGAACACGCTATTTGTTTTGACGACGAGAATTAATTTTTAAATTAACTAATGCAAATGATATGTTTTGAATTTGGTAAAATAGACATCATTTATGAATTCATAATATCAAATATATCTTAGGCCTAATTTTTGGTATTTTTCTGGAAACTTTCATTTTTTGATGAATAGTGAAACCACTAAGTGGTAGTTAAATAAAAATGAATTTTCATAAAACTTAATTTTACCACTTCTGTGAGTGGAATTTCAAAAATCCGAGAGACACGGTTGATTTCAGAAAGTAAAATGTGGTTCAATGAGATGAAAATAATTTTTGGTGAATAGCAACTTTTTTACATTTTTTACCACGTTTAAAAGTAAATAGAGTAATTAAGTGTAAAAATGATATTAATATTACCTTAATACATGTACTAATTCTATTTGATAAGTTTAATTTGACCAAAAACAACCTTAGGAATAAAATATGACCGTTTAGGCCCACTTGGATTAGATTAGGACATTTATTATTAATTTATTTAAAGAAGGGTTAAAATAGTTATAATCAAAGTTTAATAAGTAAATCATTTTTATATGGGGTTATACATAAGATAAATTCAACGATAAATATTCCTTAGAAAGATAAAAAGATTTCCTACATAATGGTATTTTATTTATAATTTTTAGACATTATATAATTTAATTTATTTATGACACAACGATGATACAATAATTATCTTATTAATGAAATATTGACATAATTGATGTTATAAATACCCAAATAAATGTTATTTGAGAATTTTCATGAATTAAACTAATTTTATAGGTTAATATGACATGTTAGTACTGATTTAATTATCTTTTTAGGACTAATCATTCTGTTATTATTTTCACAAAAATCAATTACTAAATAGTGTCAAAATTGACATAAAATAGTTTTTAAAACAAATATTATATTATTAATTGTTATTTTATTCCTAAAAATCTAAGGTTTGTCCAAATGACTTAAAAAGGTTATATAAATTAATAATAAACAACTTGGGGTTCGTTTGCCTTGATATAGTAAGTTTATTAACCTTATAGTGTAAAAAAACAAGAAGACACGGTGAAAGTTAAATTATCTAACATAAAGTTAAATCTAAATGATAAGGTTAAAATTGATACCTAAACTTGTATAAAATCTATTGTATGAGAGGATTTCGACCCCTAACCATCTTATCTTCTAGATATATCAATTTGGAGCTATTAAAAACCGAATTTGACTTTAAAATAAAATAATATTTTTGGTTATTCCAAAGGTGCCCCTCTCCTCCCTTATAAAAGGGCACCTCCTCCCCCTTTTCCTCACACCACTTTGAGCCTTCAAGCTCGCCCAAACCCTGACAATTTCTCCTCTCCAATTTCCTAGAAACATCCTCGAGGTTATGGTCTTCTTCAAAGACCTATTTTAGTGCCCTAAAAGGAGGTCTCAAAGAGGTGCTTCAAAGAAGAGGTAATTTCCGTTACCGATTCTTTCATCTTTATTTCTTCTTCCACTTATTCTTCATTAGTTGTTTCATTATGAAGTAATAACATCAGTATCACTCATTTAATTATATGTTATTTTATGTATGAAACAACCCTATTTCACCATCTATCCATCCTACAGAAAAAGAAATCACCGTGCGTGCGTACGTACGGAATACCGTCTCCACGCTGTGGTGTAATCTATTTTCCACCACCACTTTACTTGGATGGGTATAATGGTGTACATAATAACTATATATGATTATTGTAAGGTGATATTTATTCTGAAATATTATACATACACTCCAATACAATTCCACGATCATGAGAACGATATCAGCGCTCGTGCGTACGTACGGACTACCGTCTCCACGACGCGATGAGATTCATTCTCCACATTAACCATTCATGAATGATTATAAAGTATATATAATAAGTAATCATGAAATATATGACATAATAATGATACTGGATTTATGTGTATATATTTGTATGTCATCTACTTATTTCCATTCAACTCAATAAGGAAACGAAAACAGCGTTCATGCGTACGTTCGACCTACCGTCTCCATGAACAGTGTATTTATGTCCATTTATTTATCTATTATATTTATGTATATTCTGAATATATATTATATATAAATCATGTTTTATATTATGGAATGATGTAATCATGATCTATGTAATCATATGAATAATTACAAGTCAAATCACGGATGACAAATGAAACGATTTTACCCAAAACGCTCTTCAACATGGAATTTACAAAAGAACGGGTAATATAAAGCCATAAGTGAACCATATATGATATAATAACAATAATTATGATTCTATAATAAGTCAATGACATTATTTAAATCATTATACAGGAGTTTCGGACACATACGAAGCAAATCGGACCTAAGGTAAGGGAAATATCTCAATCTCATTTTTATCATAGATTGTTTATACTTTGGTATTTACTGGGGTGTATTTTATCATCCACATCCATGTTTCATCAATATGTAATATTATTTACATCCACCTATAATTGTTTAAATCCAATTTTAACCTTCGGTGAGTTTTTATTCAAAGATATGAAAGGAATCTTTTGTCGTTTTTCATACGAGGTACTTTTTGACTTTTCCGACAAAAGTACGAAGAATGTTTTTTTAACTTATACGGCATGAATGGATTTTTAAAACATTATTTCCAAGAATCATCCTTTACAAGTTTTCAAGTTTATTTTTAATCAACTTATTTTAGTTTATGATTTTATGACATGTTAAGAAAGGAAAAGTGTTTTTGAAGTAGAAAGGATATTTTCCTCAAGAATGGAGTTCATGTGTTTTATAAAAATTATTTTCCATCTAAGATAATAAAAGGGTTCTGTTTTTATCTCTATTATTACATGGATTTGATTATGTTGTGATGGAAATATTTTTATGAATTCATTTATCTTATATGAATTGTTTTATGATGTCATGTTGTTTATGAATCCCATTTTTATTACATGGGTTATGCAATGATGTATGATTTAAGATTTTGTGGCACACATAAGAATGGTAGCATTATGAGATGGGTGGGACCTATATCTCCCTCCAATGCATTGGTTAAAGATTTTATATCTCATGAGATAGACATGGCTGGAACGGTAGGTTATACTAGTTCAGTGAAACCGGACTGAAACGAGGAGTGAACTCGGTTTAGAAAGGGACTTTGTCCACTAAGATAGTCTTGGAAATGAGTCTTGACTAATAAGAAATGATTCTATATGATTATTTGTGTATTCCACAAAGTTTTATGTTTTACGTTATGATTATTGGGATTACATTTCACTACTATGATTTATCCCATGTTATGAAATTATGATCTCTTTTGCAAGTTAAGATTTCCAAAAGATATGTTCTTATGAATATGACGTGATTGATATTTCTTTTGTTTACACTTACTGAGCATTTGAGCTCACCGTTTTATGTTTTTTTCCCAGGATATAAAGAAAGGATTTAGGTTTAAAAAAAGAAGATCTTTATGGGAGATGTTGAAGATCTTTCACCACGATTAGAAGATTATATTCCGAGTTTCCAAAGACACTAAACTATTACGGTCCTTGTGTGTGTGTTTTTGTTATGTACTAAGTATTCCACAAAAGTAATGTAATGTCAATGTACGTCAATCTACAGGTCTCTACAATAAGAATAAATAATTGATGGATTCCTAAAGTCTAACAAAAGAGTATGAAGATGGAGTGAAAGAGTTCATCATGGTTTTAAAAGATCATGCATATGAACCTATAAAATTCGTTGTCAGTGCTTATGCTATTGTTATTAAAGAAAAAATTGTCTAGAGGAGTTGGAAGAACACTTGACCTCTCACAAGATAGATCAAAGTTATAAATTTTGGAATAGACTTGGGGAAAAAGGGAATATAGCTTGTTTCTATGATAACACTGCGTTTTATGGATCATATGATATGATTACATATGTTGAAAACATATAAGACCATATCAAGGATGTGATTATAGGTTTGAATGACGATGAAGATCATATTGAGGAAATGAAAAAGGAATGTTGATAATGAACTTCTTGATTGGCCAAAATTGTTTAAACAGTTAAAGAGTTGTACAAAGACACCATTGTATTCTAGTTGGAAAAAACATTCATCATTTTAGCTGTAGTGAAGCTATATAATTTGGAATAAGGGAATAGATGGAGTGACACTAGTCTTATGAAACTAATTTCTCCCTTTAATTACATGATCACAGAAGATAATGATTTCCCAAACCAAACATATGACACTAAATGAATTCTACGCTTGATGGGTATGATCTATGAAAAAATACATGCCTGCCCGAATGATTGTGTGCTGTTTTTTAAGGAACATAAATCACTAAGAAAATGCCCAAAGTGTGGATCTTCTCAATACAGGAAAGTTAAATACAATATTATGAAACATGTATGGTACATTCCAATCATTCCAAAGATTAATCTCTTATATAGAAATGATGAGGATCATGGCAACTGACATGTTTAATAGATTAAGAAATAAATATGGGAAACTATGTGACTGGGTAGACTCTACTAAATGGAATAGAATTGATCAGGAGTAACCGAAATTTGGAAATGAGTCGAGAAACCTTCGTTTTTCATTATCTAAAAATGGATTGAATCCTTTTGGATTTTAAAGAAGCACTAAAAATATGTGGTCAGTTATGTTGGTAAATTATAACTTTCCCCCACGGTTATGTATGAAGAAAAATACATAAAGTTATATATGCTTATTTGAGAACAAAAACAACTGAGTAATGATATTGATGTTTATTTGGCTCTATTTTTTGAGGATTTGAAATTATTTGGGGACTTAGGTGTTATGTTGTATGATGATTATAGAATTGAATATTTCAAATTGAGATCCATGTTTTATGGGAGGATAAATGACTTTCCTACTTATGGAAATTTGTTAGGATATAGCATTAAAGGAACACAAGGGTGTCCCATTGGTGAACAAGGTACATATATAATTTGGTTGAAATATTCATCAAAAACCATATTTCTTGGACATCAAAGATTTTTACTCAGATGGAAAAATTACTATTCTTGGAATATATCATTTGATGGATGTTTAGAAGAATGTACAATCCCATCTCAACTAACAGGTGATCAACTATTTCATAAAGTAAAATATGTGGAAACTGATTTTGGTAAACCATTTTCGAAAATCCTTAAGAAACTTGATTGGAAAAAGAGATCAGTTTTAATTGAATAACCATACTAAAATTTTCTATACATAATACATTTTATCGATGTTATTATTGTCAAAAAAATTTATGTGACAATGTCATCGGCTTGTTGCTAAATGCACCATGAAAAAATGATATAATTAAGGCTAGGTTGGACATGGTTGACATGGGAATTTTAGAATAGTTTTTGAGAGAGAAGAGAGAAAAATGAACTTTTCTTCCTCTAACTGCTCACACATTTTCTAGGTATGATAAATAGTTGTTTTGAAACTACTTAAATGATGAAATGGTTCCATAGGGTATTCATTGAATATAAGAAACATCAGGTCAATGACCTATTTAAAGATAAAGGGGCTGAAATTACATGAATACCATGTTTTTATATGAGATTTAATTCATTTATCTTTTGGTTTCATTTTTTCCAAGAATTCCCATCATACATTAACCAAGATCTATTTCTTCTTAAAAGCAATATGTAGAAAAGTTATAGACTCGATGAAATTTTTAACATTGGAAAGAGAAATTACCATCATATTATATGAATTGGAAATGTTATTCTAACCACCATTTTTTAATATGATGGTTCACTTGTTGGGAGATATTTGGCTATGTGGTTCTATACACTAATGATGGATGTACCTCATTGAATGATATAGGAATATTTTGAAAGGTTATGTAAAAAATCGAAGTTGGATAGAAAGTTTTATTAAGGAGGGATATATTGTTATGGAATCCATTGAATTCTGTGACAAATACCTATCTATTGTGGAAAGCATTGGTCCATAGAATTATCATCACACTGGTCTACTTGTGGGAGAATGAATTTATATAATAGATGTCATCACAATAAATATTATAGATCAAGAGAAGGCCCACCTTTACACTTTTCATAATACATTTTAGGTTTTCCAATATTTTGAAACCAAAAAATAAAATCATAGGAAATTAAATCCATCAGGGGATAAAATATGAATATAAAATACACATAATCAAATGTTTATAAGATGGTTTTAGAACCATATTTTTATGTTGTCTTATGAAAAACTGAATTCAATTTCAAAACAATTTCAATGGATATCTAGAAGACCAAGTGAGTATGTATTTTATTATAATGGTTATGTGATTAATAAATATACATTATATACAAAAAACATGATGAAGTTAGTACCATGAAAAATAATGTAGTTACACTTGTGGATGAAGGGATGACTTTTACTAGTATCAAGAACATAAACCGAATTTACATGAATATGTCATAATTTTGAATCATAAAAAAAATATGGATTTTGGATTATACAACTTTTCAAGCGCCAATTTTTCAATAAATGTGGGTTGATATTCGTAGTGCGTTTTAAAGAGATTAATTGGGTTTTGTGAAAGTTTATTTCAGTAAGGAAGGGTAAAAAGGTGAACAATTTATAATTACATCATAGGAAGTACATGTATTTGTTGTTCCAAATCCTAAATACCAAATGTGGCCAGTTGTTCTACTATCAATCAAACCCACTAAAGGGTTAGCTTAAAATTTAATTGAGGATGACCCATTCATTGGGACATTGCAATCAGTTTTTAGTTGTCCCAACTTAGATGGAGTTTTTTATATTAGAAGATATCACAATAAAGGAATTTGGATAGTCAATAGAGGGGTAAATTCCCTTTCAAACATTAAAAAGGAAAAGAGAGTTCATTAATCAGGTTATCTATTTTTTGTAATATACATCATGTTACCATATCTAATTGTTTATTCACTGCTTTAATTATTATTTTATTGTAAATGTTAAAACACTTCTATAAATAATGTCTTATTCATGTGATGATGCTCCCAATATTGAGGCATAATAGGTCTCTCAACCTGCTACTGCTCCTAGTGCAGAGGAATAATGTCCTTTTACATGTGCTAGTGTTCCCAATCCTATAGAATAATAGTTTTCTCAACCTATTGATTCTCTTAGTGTAGTGGTACAATGACCATCTCACATCCTTATGCTAATGATATAGAGGAACATATTGATGTTGTAGAATTTGAGGAAATGGTAGGTGATGAAGGCTTGGTGACATAGAAAAAATATGAGTGTCGTAGTTTGATGGTGTTAGAAAAAATCATTAAGGTGAAAATAAAAGTAATAAAATACGAGGTGAGATGGAATGCAAGGGGCCAATATGCTACCCCCTATAAGGCCATGTTTTGTAGTTACAATGGAATCGTTAATCAAAAACACATTCTGATTGATGCAGATTCATGGAACCATATTTTTCCTATACTCAAGACACTGATGTGGGAGGATATTATTGAAAACTTATAACATCATTTCTTTATTTTACTAAAAAATAAAATAATGAAACATTGACTTACTCTTCATCATCCATTTGAGGGTGCATTTATAGTAGATGAATATCACAAGAAATATGTATTAATTATTACTGGAAGGTTTCATAGAGTCTTTCACAGAATTATAATTAGGCTTCATATTAAATATAAAAAATGGAAAATAAAACCATACCCAACACTTATCCATGCGCACCTGATAACCCAAGAAATTGGGGATGTATTTACCGGATTTTGTGTGGATATGAATTTTCCGGTACATTTTGGCTACTAATAAGTTGTGGATGATACATGTATTCATCATTTTGATAATTTTTTTTATTTATGAAACAACAACTGAGTGATAAAAATAAGGTATGGGCAGAAAAATCATCATATCCCTATTTTAAAGCAATGACGGGGTATGCTTCACTTGAAAAAAATGGTACATATTTTAAATCTACCATTATAATTGTTTTGTGACATGGAAAAAATCATAATTGTGTTCCTCTATTTATATATAGATTGATGACTCTAAATATATAGCCTCTTCTATTCCATTTCATGTGCTATATAATGAGGCTTGTGTAAATAAATATGAGATTCTAATAGATGAAAACACACAAAAAATATGGGAAACATGTGTAAGTGTTGGAAAATAAATTGTTTATATTTAAATTCATATTACATAAGAATTATCACTTATTTACCTATATTTTACATCTGACATAGTCACCAAAATAAGAAACACATGTACCATAAAAACTAATACTATTGGTGTCCTTGAAGCGGACAAAAAACTATGGCTGTGTTAGAGGTGCTGGTTTTGGGGTGACACCCTGAACATATTTTAAGGGTAAAAAGAGAAGGATAATAGTGAAGAAATGAAATAGATGAGAGAACAACTAGCTAAACTTGAAGAAAAATTCTTATGGAAGAGATATATGCAAGTAAATTCTATTAGGTGTATCAAAGTGAAGAAAAAATTCAAGAACAACCACCATGTAGAGATCCTGCCCCTCCCCCACCAACATTGAGGTTAGCCATTCCCATCAATGAAATGCCTTATCTATGGAAAAAAAATTCCTAATAATTTTATTTTGTGAGGTCTAACTCAGACATATACCGATACCTTTCCTGTATAGAATTCTTCCAGGTGATAATGACTGTGATTTATATCTATTAACACCCACCCATTATCTTCAAGTGAGGGATACCATTTTCAATATCCAAAACAACATGCTACACAATAGGTCACTTCCAACAGGTTATGTAATACTTTAGATTAATGTATCCCATAAGTAATTCATTGATCTACCTATTCCAATTGATAAGGAAGATATTAATACACTTGAAAAAGATGTTGGAACATTAATCATATGGCCAACACATCATGTAAAAAACATGTCGATATGGAGGTATTCATTTCCAATTTATTTTTCAAGAAAAACCTTTAACAAATAATGATAAATGGTATGAATTGATGAATGTTATTATTTAAAGACAAAGGGAATGGGATGAAACAAAATACAGACTCAAAACTATACAAAGGATCAAACAACTGATCAAAAAGATCTACCAAAATCACCATTGACCTTCTTGTTCTATATTTGTATTTACTATAATTGAAGGTTCATGTGGATACAAAGTACAAAATGGTTTTACTCAAATAGTTTATTTTTAAGGAAATATGCATAGAGATAAATTTCAAGACATCTTTGGCTTTGAGAATGTAATTGAAATCCCTGACTATGATTGGGTAGGCGAGTTAGTTGTAAATGTATACACGAGGTGTGTTTTCATGATTATATTTTACAAAACCTGATATACTATGTTGATTATGACTCTATACATTTCATATTTTTATCATGAATATATATGATAGAAAATTTAATGGATTTTTCATTGAATTGTTTTGGACATGTTAGACCTCACATCTCCTCTACTGACCAAGCATAAATAGATACAAAAATAGGTGAAATTGTTGTAGGTATGGTCAAATTGTTTGAAAGAAAAATTAAAGAGGAAAAAATTTATTTAATACCAATGATGTAGGGGTAAAACTCTAAAATTTAATAATATCAAATATATTTTCACTTCTTTCATTACATATTCTTTTTTGTATTTTTAGGCATCATTTGATGCTCATTGTGGTAAATTTGTATACTCTAAAAATTTATTTCATGGATTCAATGCATGGATATCAAATAAACCATACAAACCTGATGGTGTTCGTCAATTTTTAATACAATACATCCAAAATTAAATAACTAAACATCAATTCATATAATTTATATTATCTTTTAATGAGGATTCTGTTATCATAGGGCGGTGCATAAATACTGTGAAAAACCAGGAATGAGGCAAGGGGATAAGCATAGTAAAAAATACAAGTTCTAAAAATAAACAAGTGCTAGGGTATATATAATAATATTTCACTATCTAAACACATATAAAAAATTATTTATTCTCCTAAATGTTTCTCTAATTCCCAAAACAAACCAATGGAAAAGATTTTGGTTATTATGATTGTAAATTTATGAGATAAATCATATTACCTGAACAAACTAGCGTCCCTAAAGAGGTATTTTTGAAGATAATTACTATTTAAATTAAAATATTTATTAATCCTTTTTATATTTATATTTTTTCAATACTATTATGATAGTTGAAAAGACTCATATTCACAAGATGATGTATTTTTGCTCATAAATGAATAGGCAGTATACACGATGGACGAATGTACACAAATAGCCTGATGATGTGACTCCCATGGAAGTTCTATATTGTTTCATATTTATGATTAATTAACATGTTTTTAGTATTAGTCACACATGAATTGTTTTCTTATACCAGTGGATTCCTTTTTTTTAGTTAAGGTGATTCGTTGGAAGATGCTCACACTCATGAGATATAGGACTTTGAGGCTATAACTTAGAATTCAATGAGAATGTAATTTTTTTAATAAAGTATGTTTTTACACTTAATTTTACCTATTTTATACCATGAAAACATAATATAAATAAAATATTTGACTACTCATGCAAACATTGTATTCCACAAACTTATTCTCCCTCAAAACATTGTCACCCCTTCATTGTGGGCATTTATCAGTTTCCTTCCAAGGTAGTAAAGGGAACTTGATCAAAAGTTATTTTTTTTGACAATGTAGTGTTTTTATTTTGACAAATAATTAAAATAGAATACATGGTAACCCACGATGTGGTTGGTATGACTCAAAGTGTGTCATTTGATTTAAAATTGACTTCAATTTAAGTAAAAGGAACAAGTGGAATACTAAAAACCAACAAAAGACATTAGTGTTGTTTTGAAACAATAGGAAAAAGTTCCATGAGTAATTTATGATGTGTAGAGGAATAAAACACACCTAAATCCAATGCACTGTGTGTTTATTAAGATTAAAGTGTTCAATATCAGTTTAAAATTGTCTTTTTAGTTCAAAATGTGTCTCTCACTAAAAACTAAGAAAATGCACTCGGATTACAATGAAAATTTATGAATGTAATTAATAATTCATTTGTGACATATATAAAGTATTATCTCATAAAACATATGAATGATGTGACTGGTATGACTCAAAATGTGTGCTTCTAGTTTGAAATGACATTTCAGTAAAAACACAAAATTAGCATACTAAAAACTGACCAAAAAATTTCATATTGTTTCGATATATTAGAACAATGATCCATGATTAATGTTTTACTTATAGAAGTCAATTATACCTCAATAAGATGAATGATGTGACCGGTATGACTCAAAGTGAGTATTCTTATTTAAAATTGATATTCATTTATGTAAAAAGAAGAAGTGACATATTGAAAACAAATGAAACACATTTTGATATTTTTGATAATTTAGAAATATGATGAATGAGTCATTTTTTATGTGTAAGATTCAACCACACATATATACGACAGACTGTGTGGCTGGAATGAATCAAAGAGTGTCTTTTTATTTAATATTTAAATTAATTTGAGTAAAAAGAATAAGTGACATACTAAAAATTGAGAAAACAAAATTAAATTGTTTTGATAATTTATAAGAATGATTCATGATTCATTTATGATGTATAAGAATCAAACACACCTCAATCCAACACTTAGTATGACTGGTATGACTAAAAGTGTCTGTTATCAGATTAAAATTGATATTTTAGTTCAAAACATGTCACTCACTGAAGACCAAGAAACGCACTCTGATTGTATTCAAAATTTAGAAAAGAGAATCATAATTCATTTGTGACATGTATGAAGTAGTATCACATCAAAATGATGCATGATGTGACTGGTATGACTGAAAATACATGTTTTTAGTTTGAAATGTCATTTTAGTAAAACACTCAATTGGCATACTAAAAATTGAGAAATCAACTTCAGATTATTTTTTTACTTCATAAAAAAGATCCATGTGTCATTTGTGACATGTAGGAGTCCATATTACCGCAATAATACAAACATTGTGACTTGTATGACTAAAATTGTGTTTTTTTATTTAAAATGGACATTAATTTAAGTAAAGAAGAACAAGTGACATACTAAAAACAGAGAAAAAACATTATAATTGTTTTGATAATTTCGGAAAATGATTCATGAGTCATCTTTGACATATAGGAATAAAATAAACCTCAATACGACTCACAATGTGTCCAGTATGACTCAATGTGTGCCATTTTATTTAAAATTAACTTTAATTTAAGTAAAAAAGAACAAGTGTCATACTGAAAACCAATAATTTTTTGCATTATTTGAATAATATAGGGAAATGATCAATGAGTCATTTATGATAAGTAAGATTCAACCAAACCTCAATCTAATTCAAGGTGTGACTGGTATGTCTAAAATTGTCCATTATCAGCTTAAAATTGGTATTTTATTTCAAATTGTGTCACTAAAAAAAACCCAAAAAACACATTCTGATTATCTTTATAATTTAGGAAAGAAATTCATAAGTTATTTGTGATGTGTCTAAAGTAGTCTCACATCAAAACGACACATGATGTGTCCAATATGACTCAAAATGCATGTTTCAATTTAGAAATTACATTATAGTAAAAACACACAACTAGCATACTTTAAACTGAGAGAACACATTCTTATTGTTTTTATAATATAGGAAAATTATACAGGATTCATTTATAACTTATAGAAATCAACCAGACATAAATATGATGAATTATGTGACTAGTATGACTCAAAGTGTGTTTTTTATTTAGAATTGATATTAATTTAAGTAAAAAAGAACAATTGACACATTTAAAACCTAGAAAATTCATTATAATTAATTCAATATTTGTTTAAAATAATCCATGAGTCATTTTTGACATGTAAGAATCAACCTCACCCAAATACAATGCACTATGTGGATATTATGACTTAATGTGTGTCTTTTTATTTACAATTGACAATAATTTACGTAAAAAGAACAAGTGACATACTGAAATACTATCAAACAAATTCATATTGTTTTTCTACTTTATGAAAATGATCCATGCGTTACTTTTGACGTGTAAGAATAAACCATAAAAAATATGATGCATGGTGTGACCGGTGTGACTAAAGGTGACCAATATTAGTTTAAAATTGACATTTTAGTTGAAAACATGCCACTCACTGAAAACTCGAAAAACACACTCCGATTATCTTGTTAATTTAGGAAAGAAATTCATAAGGCATTTGTGATGTATCTAAAGAAGTTTTACATTAAACCGATGCATGATGCGACCAGTATGACTCGAAATGTGTCTTTCTAGTTTGAAATGATATTTTAGGAAAAACACACAACTAACATAATAAAAATGGAGAAAACACATTCAAATTGTTTTTATAATTTATGAAAATGAGCCTTGAGTAATTTTTAATTTGTAGGAGTCAACTTCACCACAATTGGACATATGATGTGACATATATGACTCAAAGTGTGTATTTTTATTTAAAATTGGCATTGATTTATGTAAAAAAAGAAAAGCGACACATAAAAAACTAAGAAAACACATTTTGATTATTTTTATAATTTAGTAAAAGAATAAAAGAGTCAATTTTGAAATTTAGGAGTCAACCAAAACTCAATACGATCCATAGTGTGTTCAGTATCACTCTAAACGTGAAATTAATTTAAGTTAAAAGAAGAAGCGAATACAGAAAATCAAGAAAACACTTTAAGATTGTTTTGGTACTTTAGGAGAATGATCAATGAGTTATTTTTTTGTGTATGAATCAACCAACCCACAATCTGAAAAATGGTGTCACTGATAGGACTAAAAGTGTTTGTTATCAGTTTAAAATAGACATTTTAGGTAAAACATTTAATTCATTGATAACTAAGAAAACACACTCCAGTTTTCTTGATAGATTTGGAAATTAATTCATAAGCTATATGTGACTTGTCTAAAGAATTATCACTTTAAAACGACATATGATGTGACCTGTATGACTCAAAATCCATGTTTCTAGTTCGAAATGACATTTAAGTTAAAAAAACTAAACTAAAATACTGAAAGCCATGAAAAAATATTCAGATTGTTTTGATACATTAGGAGAATGATTCATTAGTAATTTCTGACAGGTATGGGTTATAAACATGTTAATCCGATGCACAGTGTGACTGATATAACTCCAAATGCATGATTATTTAAAATTTATATTAATTTAATGAAAAGAACAAGTGATATACTAAAAACCGAGAAAAATCATTTGGATTGTTTTGATACATTATAAAAATGATCCATGAGTCATTTTTGACGTATAAGAATCAAACCCACATTAATACGATGTATGGTATAACTAGTATAACTCAAAATTCATGTTTCTATTAAATATTGACATTTATTAACGAATTATTTAATATTAATGTTTAATTTATTTCTTTATCATATTAATTAAATAATATTTGTTTTATTATATGGGTGGAATATTTTTCGCAGGATGATATAATTTGTTCAGAAACTGATACCGTTGGCATAAATTTCTAAGAGGGAATCACGAGCATTAAAAAAGGAAATGTTCATGTTTTTTAAATGTTTGTTTAATAATTATAAATATAATTATATAAAACATTATTCGAAATTTATATTGAAGTTTTTATATATACCATGGGTGGAAATTTTTTTATTCACGATGTCACATTAAATTTATATAACATTTGTTTGAAGTCATAGTTTTTTTTGGTGTACTGTTATATTAATAGGACACTACAACTGCCTTGGCCTTTATCAATTAAAAAAATAGAGATGATAAATATGGTCTTTATTAGCACTGCGATTAACAATGATTTTTTAGTATGGTTAAAAGCCTATTTTTCATGCTTTTAATAGGAATATATGTGGTAGGGTATGTTTATTTATCCAGGTAATGTGGAAATGTAATAGTTTTTACTTCAAATGGAGTAGTTTTTGTGTAAGGATTAACCCTTTGTGAAATTTTTAAGGTGTATTCTTTTGTTTTAAATATATTGATTTCATCCTAATGTTGGATAAATAGGAAGCTAGAATCATCCATAGATCTATAATCACTATGATGATCATTCTATTATGTGATGGTGAATAAAGGATTAAACAACACGAAAATAAATATTCACAAGAGAGTTTTCACATCGCAGCCGTGATGAGTTCCATGATATGAAGAGATGTTTGTATCGTGAAAGGAGAGGACTTGATGTTTATTAAAAATATAGAATTTTTGATAGTTAATGACGCTAATTCCATAACAACTATTCATGAAGATTCATCAAGACCATGAAACCAAGGTGATAAATCTTTATTTTTTCCATGATATGAGATATACCTCTCTAAACATGCAGAAGATAAGTTATGTGAGTTTTAGCAAAGAAGAAATTCATTCCGCAATTATAACTGCCAAACGTTGAATTCTATATCAAGATTGTGGAGAAGTTCAAAATGGAGTTTGGTTCTTGTTTTTAAATTGTTGGAAATTTCCATCCGATCAATACGAAACAGAAGTGAAAGACTTAGAAGGATGAAGGAACAAACCATAAAATATGATTGATGTTTTTCACACCACCAATTGGGATTCTTTTCTGGAGAGGATTCCATTGGTTTATATACACACATAAAATAAAGATGAATTTAAAATGTAATTATAACCATGAGTAATCCTTAATAATGTCAAAATTCATTGCACCTAAAATAATGGAAACATAAATTTAGTACAAACAATGAGGGGGGAGGGAAAAATAAAAGTGGAACAATTCCCCATTATTGAAACGAGTCAACAATCACCCCTAATTTCAAATGCGTTCACCAGATCTCAATGAAGGTAATATATATACATGAATCTGGAAACATAATGCACCCAAGTGACTTCATGATAATGTTTGTGAACTTTTACTCCCTCAAAAACTTATCAACTCTTTACACGAGCGTCTCTACAATGAATGTGGCATGCATGTGAGTGGGCTTGGATCATCAGAGACAGTGAAGTGTTACTCACTAGAGAAGTGCTCACAAAGTGCAAACCCAGTTGTTGTACTCAAATCAATAATGTTATCAATGGTGTGAAACTAATGTGGGGAATTTTCGTGATCGATATCAAGTGACTCTACCATGTTGGATAATTGTGAAGAAAAACCCACTCTGCCTGATGGTGTAGGCATCACCATGACCATGTATGATGTTGCAACGTCTACAAAGCACATGATAGAGGGTGTGTGATGATCTATGGTCTCCACTAGTTATTATGATCTCCATTTTCCTTGGTATATATGTTGTTGTGTGTTTGATGGTGAATGAATTATCACTAAACAGCACAACTTGTTCATTATGAGCACTCCAATCCCACCGACTTGACTCATTGAAGATGACATCAGACATTACATACTAATGCTTCCTAACGGGGTCATACACGTAGTATTTCTTAGACCAAAACTCTTACCCGAAAAAGATTATTGGTTTAATCTGGTCAAAAAACTTCTTCAGGTGATCATTCATGTTCTTGAAAACCGGGATTTGGACAAATGCATGACGAAAGTGAACTAGAAGTACTTTTCTATGCCTTGCCTCATACAACGTCTTACCATCAAGTCCATGTGTCAATTCTTGGTTAAGGACAAATATGATAGTGGAGAGACGCTCACTCCCAAACATTATAGGAAGGAACATAGCCTTCATCATGGTTTGATCAATGAAAACCATGGTCTTGTTGTGTTGTTCAATTAACCCATCCTTTTTTTATGAATATGGATCATTGATTTATCATTTTTCAGCACTATCGCTACAGTATTAACTAAATTCCACTGAATTAAACCTGTGACTGTGGTTAGTGTAGAGGGCCTTTTTCTTGCATCCTATCCACACCACCACTGTGGCTTGAAATCATTTGATTGCTGTCAAAGCCTGGTCTTTTCTTGTGAGTATATTGAGCCACATGTAGCCGCTGATGTCATCCATGAGAAGAAGAAAGTAACTGTTACCACTTTGTGTCATCAACATTATTGGTCCACATAGATCACTATGGACAAGGTCGAGGATTTGTTCCACACAATTATTCACTTTCTTGGGGAAAGAGACTCACCACTACTTCCTAGCGAGGCAGTTTTTGTAATTTGATCAATCTAGTCAATCCATTAAAACCCTCACCCTATTTAACGTTGATTGAGTTTTCACAGAGTCTGAAACACAGTTGGCCATACCATTTTTTCCAGTGCCACGCCACCTCTGATCACCTCACAGAAAATCATGTTGGTTGTGCAATGTTGAGTCTTATCTTGTACAACCGATTAGGGGAGCACTCCACCCTGGCCAACATGTGCTTTTTCTTGTCATAGATATTCATGATGCCTCCATCGATTAGTAATTAAAACCATTTTCATAAATCTATCCTATTCTAATGATGTTTTTGGTGATCCTTGGTATTAATTATACCCCATTGAGCATGTGGTGCTAGCCGGTCTTCTAGGAGAAGAAGTTCATCATTCAGCCCTTGATATTAATGACATATACATCACCAAACTTGATACTTCTATGGATACTAGAGTCAAGATTAGAGAATAAAGCACGAGAAATTGTTATATGGTTTCGGGCATCAGTGTCGAGGTACCATAGGTCATTGTCTCAAGCCTCATTCCGAGCCTGTTGTGTGAAGACCTTTTTATCGACAAACTGGATAGGACTGCATTATAGCTGTGGGGAATTAGAAGTGGTGGATCATGGAAATGGGGTAACGGGCACCGTGGTGCATGAAATTTCCATAAGAATCATGGTATTATCATCATCACCATGGATTAGAAGGGCCTTATAATGTAACAACATGCAATGAAAATCATTTTCCCGATGACCCATTTTCTTACAATAGAGACATTGATATCTTGAGACATAATGGCCACCGCCAAATCCTTAGTCATACCTTCATGATTGTCAGTGGCACCCGTTTTCAATATTGAAGCTATTGAAGGGACCCTTCACTATTTTTTTATCTTTTAACTATTCATCCAACTCTTCATTGGTGAGGAACAAATTCCCTCCATTTTTGACATGGAGTGCGATCTCATAATGGTCCCCTACCACATTGAGTGTCTCTGTTACCTCAACCATAAAGAGAGTCAAAATATCGAGAAGAATCATAATTTAAAGAGAAATTATAGAGAATCAAGAGGGTACAACATACAAGTAATTCTCCATGTCCTTGTATTGATTCTGTAGATTATTTATGATTGTGATATGGTTGACTAAGTTGGTGAGAAGCATCACCAAGTCGTCCACTATTTCAGGGTTGTAGAAAGAGTCTCCATCATACCCCTAGAAAGGATTTTGAAAATTTTCCTTGTTTATATGATAAATGATGATGCGTATGGTCTTAATTGTGTCCAAATATTCCTTGGCTATTTCGTTGATGTCGAGTATGGAGGACATCTCTAGTAGGATAGTGTAGGGGATAGACTTTAGTACCATCCAATCTACATGGATTTTGGCACAGAAAGTGTTGATGGCATCCCAATGTATGAATTCATAGAGAGTAATCATCATCATTAATGAACAGTCCCTCTTCTTAGTCTTTGTGAGGATCAGATAAGCCACTGATCCCACAATCTCCTTCACCTCTTGATGTACCACCAGAGGGTTGCCACCACCGTTGATGATGAATCTGGGATGTGATGATTATGTTTGGGAGATTAGGGATGATGATGGATTAGAGTGAGGCATAATGGTTCAATTCAAACTCACTATGATACTAGATGTTTGAAATCCCTGACTGATCAACCGAAAACAAAAGCTAATGACATGGAAGGATGAAGGGAAAAATAATAGAACATGAGAGATATTTTACAGACCACCAATTGAGATTATATTTTTGATAGGTTTCCATTAATTAATATACACACATAAAATCAAGATGTATTTAGAACATAGTTAAAACTATGCACCAGCCTTAATTAACTCAATCGTGTTGAACCATACATGAGGGGAAAACAGAAATTCATGAGAAATTAGGAGGGGTGGAGGGAAAATAATCGTGAAATAAATTGACATTATTAAAATTAGGTAAAAAACACTATAGTCATTTTAGGAATCAGTCATCTGATTGGAGGATTATGTCATAGGGAATCTATTCCTCTTGTTATATTTTTTTCTATAACAAATAAATTATGTTGTTTTAATCCATGCATGGCTAGCATGAGGGGGTAAGATTTTTTCTTCGAAGAAAAGTAATGTAGGGATGTTAAGAGTGTGAAGTGTATTCTTCTTATTATTTTTTCAATATATATTCTTTTATTTATTTAAATATTTTAAATATCTTCTTGATTCTTTATGCATGATGACTATCTTTTTGGTGTGGAAGAAATTTTTAATTCAATTATGAGTGTTTATTCTTCCATATGACCATTGGGTGAGTTAGCTGTTGTGTTTCAGTATTGTTTTATATTACCAATTTTTTTAAGAAACCAATTTACTTTAACATATGAAAGAATGATTTTTTGATATAGAGAGTGAATACAGAAACCAAGGTATTTTATTTAATCCAATTTTGATAATATCTAGGCTAGTTATTATTCTTTTCTATTTCTTGGTATGATTTATCTAATAAAATCTTTCTAGTTTTTTATTTAATTATTAAAATTATTCTTGTTTACTCATAGAATTATTCTATAGTCTAAATAAATTAACAAAATCCCACTAGATTCTATTTTTAGCTACTTTTCTGGGGACTTATATCTACAAATGTTTGGATAATTAGAACATTGTTTTTCTTTCTTATAGTTTTTGATTTATTTTTTAGGTTATTTTTCTCAAGATTTATTATACATTCCATATTGTTGATGGATAAAACATTATATAGGCTATTTATTCTTGTATATGTTTGAAATATATTAATAAATATTTTCTGAGCCAGGTGTTGAGACTGTAAGGCATTATAAGTCCCATTTATCCAAGAATTATAATTTTAAAAATATTAAATATATTTATATCACATTCATGAAATATTTTAGAAATAAATTAATATCCTCTGAATGGCGTCTCAAATAAAAAATATGAGACAACATTTGAATCCAGACCAAAGGGTTTACCCTAGGCATGTCTTATGATTCATCAATATTGAACATTCGGTTGAGGTAGCTGTCGGAGGGTGCATTTGGTTAAAATAAATAAAAACATAATTTAATTTTTTTGTAAAATGAACTAATTAAATCATCTTTAAAAATTAAATTATAAAAATTCAAGGGGACTAGCTACATAAACCCTTGGAGAATTGAGAGGATATCTAACTACCTTTGTAGGAGAATCTATATCGAACAACTATTGATAATTGGATTGAGGTGGATTGGTAGAAAGTGTTTGTTGGAGATCATCCTAATCATTAATAAATGCATTCTTCATTAATAATCTATCAAAAATCAAGATAGGATCATAAATTTCAGATTCCACCCTTTATTAAATGTTTGATAATCGATATTTTATTATCTTCTTTTGTTTTTATGATCGAATATTTTTCTCATGATCCCATAGATAGGTTAAATTATTATAAAATTTCATAATTATTTTAGGAAATAATCATAAAATGGATTCCATATATTGAAATAATTGTTTGAGAATGCTTGGCCAATGATTCTTATCAACCTCATTATTGTTCTTTTCCCCCCATCAGTTTGTACATTCTTTTCTATTGACCAACGTGGTGACAAGTAAAATTTTTCGTGGGTGGATTTGACCCCAATTGAACCCTTGAAATCATGATAAATATGTAAACGATGATTTTATAGAGATATTGTGATATTTTGAGGGATACAAATGATTATGTACAAAGATATGAGATATGAGATGACCAGTGGGAGACATGAGGCATCTAGGATACGCAAAAAGCCACCATAAGTGACTGAGATTTGGTTTATAACAATCTAAGGGATGGAATCGTTGATCAGAGGCAAACCCCTTAAATTTCCTGCGGGCAAATGATGGGAATGAAATCAAAATCATTAAATCTAGAAGCCACCAAAAATATATGTATTTTCTATAGAAAACTCGACCACGTGGTGTGTAATCTAATGAAGACATTCCATCTAATACCCCTAGACGTAGTGCTAGTGTTTTGGGGATGATAATAATCACACACTATGTGGATTGGACTATGTACCATGTGACCCTCCTTGGGCGGCTGATTCATGTGCCAACTACACACAACGAATACCTCATGTGCAAGGACACACTGTATACTATGGGAGTAGATTGGTATGGGTTGGTACCTATGAATTTCCAGGGACATGACCAAGCATAGGACATGCCCCTATAGACATGGTCATGATTAGAAGCCCACGAGAAGCCCCCAGGTGGCGGAGATATGCTGCGTGGGCCCTAAACATGCCATGTGTGGTAACATGGACATCGAACCATGTCCAGAGGAGAACATGGAGAGACCATGGAGCAGGACCATGTGTCATGTGGACCCCATACACGTTATGTACCCCCTTTTGGAGAAGCATATACCACTTGTATCTTATTCATTTAGATATAGATTTTTGGCAATGAATATCCCATCATGATAGTGTTTCTATATAGAATGTTATATTTTCATTATTAGTGGGATTTTAGATATGATGTGATATGTTCTGAGTTTGATAATTCTTTAAGAGACACTCGAGGATCAAAATTATTGGGAAGGATCATCAGATATATTCTCAGTAGAGATGGTACTTCCCTATTTAGTGTATGAGCCCTTTATGAATTGGAACAATACTCTCCTCTCCCAGTTAGTTGTTGTTCCTCAATAATATATATTCTAGGTATATAAGACACTCCCATATCTACGAAAGGACTCCTTTATTTATGGGAATATTACTCCCCAATCAGACTAGGATGTAGGTCCCCCATTCTCATTATTCCAGGTAAAGATGGTACTCCCCAATTCAAGGTGAAGGTACTCTATCTATGGGAATAGTAATCCCCTAACAAACTAGGATGTAGGTCCCTTATATTATCTACATAGATAGATACAGTACTCCCCTACATGAGTGTAAGTTAGCTATCTACTGATTGGTGTCACCTTATCATGCTAGGGTACATATCATATTTATATTTAATGTTGTTCTCCCTTTGGTTGTGGAATAGTGATGAGGCATGAGCCGTACTCATGGATTTTTCATAGAGACATGCGAGATACTAGTCATAGATGATGGATATTTAGAGTTGTATGCATACTCATCAACCTGGGATAGGATGTGAGATGGAGATCCCCTTTCTCATTTGGGATTCTTTATGAGCACACACACATACACACACACACAATCATATATATATATATATATATATATATATTTGTATATATGTATGTATATGGTTTCATTTCACTCTTGATTTGGACTAAGTTGAGTATTATTTTATCTCTTTATTACTAACATTGAGTTTCCATGGTTTGTGACTGGGTATGTATATACTCACCCCTATATGGGATTTACCCATATATGTTGTGTCTTATATAGATGATGGATAGATCATCAATAATTAAAGTGGATCATAGTTCTATTTCGATGAATTGACTTCTTATGATGGTCGAGCATGTAGGTCAGGAGTCGTGTTCTCTCATCTCTGCTTTATTTATGTTGTCAGATTAGAAAATATTTTCTGGATGGGTGTATATTTTACCCCCTTTATTTTGGATTAAACTCTCACACTCTTTTTTATTCCCTAGAGGTTATTACATGAATGATTTTTACGCTTCTTGTTATTTTTTTATTCCTTTAAACTTATGAATGAATATGGCTGGGTGGGTTCCTAAGAGTAATTTAATAAAATGCCTACAATTTTAGTTATACATTCTCGATGCTTGTTACCAGCACTTAGAATCTGGTGGTTGTCTTGGGGTTGTGGAGGCCTAGTCTTCCATTGGATAGGCGGTAACCAGTGAGTTGGGTCATTACAAAGTAGTATAAAAAGAGTTTATTCCTAGGGGTAGTGTTTAGAGTTACCCCCATACGAGGGTTATTTGGGACTTAGGGAAACAATATGACAACTTTTCATGTGTGTATTTCATTCCATGGATCCAAGTGGTGTTACAGTGACCAAAGTATCCATAGAACATGACTCTGACTACCTACATGTCCACTCGGAATACTAAGACATTGGTTGTAGGAAATATTGGTACATGCATCATACATGATTGAGTCATTTAAATATCCTTCTTGAGTTAGATCCCCATATATATATATATAAATGCACATTTTATTGTGGTATGTCTTGATTACTGTAAGGATTCCACCAATACAAAATGTAGGTGGGTTACTAATTTCGGATAGTGATTATGATCAGATGAGTGTTGAGGCCTCTATTCAGGGTCCATACCATGAGATATTTTCTCTAGGTGATTTTGTAGAATCACCCAATCTATCTAGTAGTGTATTGTATTAGAAGAGTATTCTAGGGATGTGCACATGATATGTGCACTATCTGTGTTCTAGTGATATTGACCATTTATACTTCATAGGGATCCAACTTCCTAGTTATCATAATGTTGGATTGATTTAGAAATATCTGGTTTTATAATTGTGATTACACTAACTAATCAGATAGTTGTGTTGTCATATAATCTTTTCTATAGATTACTAGGGAACTGGTTAAGTTTAGTCACACTAACGCCTGATGTGTATGCACTCTCATGTTTAAATTTCCAATAACTATTTCGTGAGGATTAAAACTCAATTTTCTTGTACCAAGATTGGATTTAGGATCTTCTAAAGCTATAGAAAGGTAGTATGATAATAGCTTAGTATTTTTCAATGTTTACCAACCTTAAATAGTACTCCCTTGACATGGTTTGAGATAGATTCTTTATATAAAGGATGTTCGAGTAGGGTCTCTGAAGAAAAATCTATTCCAATATTGTCTCAATATGTCTCAGTTTTTAGATGTGAAATTTGAATTGAGATCTAGTTTCAATTATCTTTATAGTATATGGATGTTGGGTGGCTAGTGACTATAGTTGGAATCCTAGGGATTAATTGTTTGTAGTGGATAGAAAATGAAAAGTGTCTAGGAACATGAGGTGTACCCATAGCTAGGATTGGGCATGTGTACAAATCAAGTTCCATACAGAATACCAGCATATTTCTTAGAATGGATATGTTAAATATTCAATGGGTGTGGTCTCATGGCCTATGAATACTTACCATTCAAGAAGTGGGGGATATGATGGATGGACCACCATGGTAGAGAAAGTTCCGCGATTAGGGTTCTTCTAGGAATGTTCTGGGAGGCCCCTAGGGAGGCTAATCTAGTAGAGTAGTAGGTGAGGATATAGGGGAGGATCTATTGAAAGAGTTTGATTCTATGGAATATTACAAAAAAACCAAAACCAAATGAAGCACATCATTCATAGAGAATTTGTGTATATGTCTGCGAGTAGCTATAAGACATAGAAGATTTCGAATCAAAAACTCATGATATGATTAGATATTTGATCTATATTTATTATACTCATTATTTATCACTAGTAAAAATAGGTTTGATTAATTCATTCATATCTATACTCTTAGCACAAGATACATAGCTTCAAGTTGAAACATTATCCCAATAGCATTGTCTTGAGATTCCTACATAGAATAGTTCTTTGATATCACTTCTTTTATGAGAGTGGGATCTATCACTTGGTAGAGAGAGTATGTCATGGGATCTCCTTGTCATCACAATGAGACCATATGAATTTATCTTTGGGATAGATTTTTATCTATGTTCTAATCCAAGATTTATTATCACTATAGATGAGTTAAATTCCTATGGACACATGGGATGAGATTCTCCCTTATGGGTGAGAGAGATATCATTGTGGAGTGAGTTGGTCATTAAATTATAAAGATGAAACCCATCACACATTTTTTGGAATGTTTATCCTTTATCATAGTGGGATCTTTAGGAATCGGGGTCCCTTCATCCTTGGAGGATTATATGATCATACTTTTTGAAGATGTTCTTGGACTTCCTCTAGGGTGGGGGATGATGTTTTTCCTCAACATGCACCTCAAGACCACTTTTATATCTTCCACTTCATATCAGATGGCCCCTACTGATCTCCAAGATCTATGGGTGTACATGAAGGACCATTGAGGGAAGGTTTTTATCAGACCTAATCTGTCCCCTGAGGCATCCACAATTTTGTTCATGGAAAAGGAGGATAAGAAATTGTTGATTTATATTGATTATTATTTTCTGAATGAATACATGATAATGAAAAAGTACCCATTTCAGAGGATTTATGACTTCATTTATTAGTTAAGACACAAGATATAGTTCTCAAAGATCAATCTTAGTTACGACAACCACTAGTTAAGGGTTCATGAGGATAATATTCCGAATATGAAATTATGATGTAGCTACTAAATCTATGAGTTCCAAGTGATGCCTTTCAACATGAATAATTTATCCACAATGTTAATAGATTTGATGAATTGGATCATTAAACCATACTTGTAATGATTTGTTTTTGTCTACATTGATGACATACTCATCTACTCTACTTTAGGGGAGGAGCTTGTAGAGAATCTGATGATGGACCTAGACTTACATCAAGATAACCAAATTTATGGTAACATCTTGAATTTATATTTCTATATATGAGAGGAGCAATTTATTGTGAATTTAATTTTTGAGAATGTATTAGTTGTGGACATGATGAATATTGATATAGTACTTGTTTAGTATCCACTCGAGAACATGTCAGAGGAATGGAGTTTTCTTCACATGGAAGGGTACTACAATAGGCTCATGTTAAAATTCCTGGGATTGATGACCCTTTGACAACCCTGATATCAAAATAGAAACATTTTACCTAGACTGAGTAGTGTTAAGATCTGTTGAGGAGTTTATGATAAGGAAGACTAGTGCTCTTGTTTTGAGATCACCAGAGGAGGGTGTGGATTATATAGTGTATTGTGATGCCTCTAGAGCTAGGTTTGGATGTGTGTCATTACAGACGAAGGTAGTGATCACATATGAGTCCTGGTAGTTGAAACCCCATGAGAGGAACTACTTGAATCATGACCAGGAGTTGGACGTAATAGTCTTATTTTTAAGCATGTTGATGCACTATCATCTAGGAGAGAAAATTTTTGTTTACTTAGACCATTATAGCCGAATGTACATCTTTACATAAAGATATATGAAAATGAGATAGAGGTGGATTATTGTATTTCATATAGGATAATGACTTTGAGATACTATATAATACTGGTAAGGGTAATGTGGTGGTAGACACCATTAGTAGGAAGTCCTATCTTCATCCAGTAGATGAGGCATATGAGGAGTTGGCTTCTTTGCATCTGACCTTGGTGGAGAAAGAGGTAGAACTTATCTTTAGTCAATGGTATTGACTCCTCAAATTATTTATTGTGGGAGGGAGTCCAAGCTAAGATACATTGACTATAAATTCCTAGGGGACTAGATATCCTCAGGATATTCACCCCATAGATAGATCATATGAGGAAATCACATAATTCCCTTTTAAGGATGAATAATGGTTTTGATCATGTTTCTACAGGAGGTCATGAGGGATATTAACACTTATCATTTGTCTATAGATCCTAATATAGGTAAGATGTACAGATACATTCAATGGTAGTTTTCATGGGATGTCATGAGGCATATAATTAATGAGTTTGTCTCTCAGTGTCTCACATGTTAGCAGGTGAAGGATAAACACCAGGTTCTAGAAGGTTTATTACAACCTCTTGATATCTTAGAGTAGAAATGGGATGACATATTAGTGTACTTTGTGACAAGGATTCTACAAATAGAATGATACCATGATGCAATCCAGGTGACAGTTGAACAACTTACCAGGTTAGAACACTTCCTCACCACATGGGAGTAGATTTGGGGGGAGATTTTGGGGATGGTTTACATATAGAAGATCATCCACCATAATTGGGTGACTTTAAAGATTTTATATGTCCTTGATGTGTGGATCATGTTATATTTTTAGAGAGGCATGTAAGAGGAATTTGGGACCCAATTAAGGATGAGTATAGATTTTCACCACAAGAAGGTTGTGTAGACCAAAAAAATATCCACGTTTTGGAAGATATGTTGAGATCATGCATGTTATAATTTTTCCGAATCTAGGAAGATCACATTCCTTTTGTAGATTATTCTTATAATAATATTATCACTCTACTATGGACATTTCTCCTTTTTTCCTCATATGAGATATCCTGCAGGTCACCCTAATGTTCGGATGAGATCAATGAGGTATCTCTTGTTAGGATAAATATTGT
Organism: Viscum album; assembly: GCA_963277665.1. Classification (NCBI taxonomy): domain Eukaryota; kingdom Viridiplantae; phylum Streptophyta; class Magnoliopsida; order Santalales; family Viscaceae; genus Viscum; species Viscum album. The sequence goes on along the minus strand of OY728135.1, from coordinate 1,917,840,953 downwards.
GCATCTGATAATAGAGAAGTTTCATATGTTCTGTGAGTAAATGAGGACAAACTAGTGTCATTGAATATCTTATACATATTGAAATCACATGCACTTTATGTTTGCATAGGGAGGCCATGTTTTCTTAGAAGTCTCCCCAAAATTTGTATTCTAATGATTTATCAAGGGAGGAAATCTATACCCAAGGATTATAGGGTTGTTCAAGATCCTATAGAGGGTTGGATAGGTTTAATTACTCCTAGACTTACCCCCATAGATGGAGAAGGTGTATGGAATCTTCCATGTGCTGCAATGGAGTAGATACAGCCATGATCCTATGAACATTACTGACTAGGGAATATAGACATCAAGAATGTATCCACCTTTAAGAGTACTTAGTGGAAATTGAGGATTGGTATGCGAGAATCATGTATATATGTACCATTCACTTGGTTTGTGTCATCTGGAAACATGGGAGAATGCATAAGAGATCCTAGGAGTAGGAGAGCCAGATGTGGAATCTATATCCCCACATTTTTTAGTTTTCCAATTTTAGGGGTGAAAATATTTGAAGAAGGGAACAATATATAGACCCTATTCATTCCTTTTATGAATTTGAAACAAATTAGGAATTGTTTTAGGAGTTAGGAGATGATATGGAATTAGACTATTAGGCCAGGTGAGTCCGAAGTTTTTATTTTAAATATTTTAAAAATATTTATATCACGAACATGAATTTTTTTGGAAATAATTGAATAACTCTATAATAATTATTCAAATTGAAAACGTTATACCATGGTTGAATTCAAAACATGAGGTTTACCCTAAGAATAACCTATGGTTGGTCAGTTCTAAATGTCCACTTGAGGCAGCTGTTGGTAGGGGTGTTTATTTAAAACAAATAAATAAATAAATTATTTGTTTTATTAAATGACATAATTAGATAATATATAAATACTAAATTAAAATGATTCTAATTTTGTATCCACATATACCCTGGTAGAATTGAGATGGGAACTTGAGTCCTTCATTGGTGAATCAATATCAAACTATGAATAACGTTCAGATCAGGGTGGATCAATAGATAAAAGAAACCACGAGCCCATACTCATCTTAAGAAAATGATTTCTTCACTAAAGATCAATCCATAATCAAGTTATATCTCATTAATTGTGGTTGTAACCCTTGATTAGATTTTGATAATAGATATTTGTTTATATGATTTTGTTTCTGCAATCAAATGTTCTTTGCATTATCCTGTAGATGAGAAAAATTATTTTAACATTTTCTAATTATTTATTCCATGATCTCACCTTGGATTACCCACATTGAAATATATGGATTAGAATTCTTGTCCAATGATTCTTATAAACCCCTATATTGTTATTTTCCCCATTGTTATTTGTTTTCTCCACTATTATGGTACGGGTTAACAATTTTACTATGTATAAGTGGGTTCAAACATGATTGAACCCCAAGATTTATGGTGCCTATGAGAATGTGGATTAGGATGGTTATTTGTAGATTAATCATGTTTTTTTGGGAATATGGGTGATTATTTCTGAAGATCAAAGATCTAGGATGACTAATGGGTGATGAGAGGCATGCAAGGAAAGCGATGGGACACTATAGGTGATTAGGACTCGATTTCTTGCTATTAGAGGGAAGAAATTTATTGATGGTGGAAGGACCACTGGTTTTAGGTTGTCAACATGTTGTAATCATAGCATAGGTCATATATTTATAAGTTGTGTGAAATATTTGTACTTTCTATGGAAAACCTCAAAACATAGTGTGTAGTATAATGAACACTCATCATGCAGTACCCCCAAGATGCTGTTCTAGGGTTTTAGGGAAGATATGGATCACACGTTGTGTGGATAGGCCCACATGCCTTGTGTCCCCCACTAAGTGGATGAGCCGTGTTATAGCTATATACAAATAGGACCTCGTTTGGGAGGATACATTATTTAGTCTTGGAGTACACTATCAAGGGCTAACACCAAGACACTGGCAGTTACATGGCATAGCCTGAGGGACATGGGCATGTATAGAAGTACCCAAAAAGGTACCAAGTGCCTAAGATACTATATTTTCGGTGAAATGGTCATTGATATTTTTCTATGGGAGAACACATACAAAAAAGTGGAGTAGGACAAAACACTATGTGGACCCCATACATGCTGTGTACCCCTCTTTTGATAAATATATAACTCTTGTATCTCCTTCATTTTGAAACAAAATTTTTCCCACAAGTAGCATATCCTAAGTGATTTTACACATTAAAAGTCATGGTGAAATTCATTGTGGATTTTCATATATGATGTGAGATATTTAGAGCATGACAATTCGTTAGGTGATGCTTGAAAATGGTAGTGATTTGGTAAGAACATTAGATAGATTCCAAGTAGATACGGTAATCCCAAATTTAGTGTATAAGTCCTTTATCTATGGAGATGATACACCCCTATCTCACTAGGTCGTGGTTCCCCCATACTCATTATTCTTTGTATAGACCATACTCCCCTATTTAGGGTGTGGGTTATTTATCTATGGGGATTGTACTCCCCTATATCACCAGAGCATGGGTCTTTCATGCTCATTATTCTAGGTAAAGATGGTACTACTCTATTTAGGGAATGGGACCTTTATTTATGGGTTTGGTACTCCCCCATCCCACAAGGCTTGATTACCCTATATTCTTTATATAAATGGAGATGGTTCTACCTAACAAGGGATCAAGTCCCCTATCTACTAAGTGGAATTCCCTATCATGATAGGGAACAACTCCTCTTTATATTAGAGATTTTCTCCCTTGAATAGTGGAGCAGTGGAGAGGTGTGGGAACTCCTCATGACTTATCCTGATAAACAAGAGTTGTGCCAAACTATTTCTATTTTCAGGTATTCGTAAACATATTTTCTACCATGCTTTGTTTGGGTTTTGTTTAATGGTTATTTAGGTGAAAAAATTGTAAATTTTTAAATTTTATGGGGTAGTTCATGGTTGGTACACAGTTCTCTTAAACCATGAACCCTTTTAGGACAACCCATGAAAACCTAGAAATCGGGTTTTTTCATGGTTTTTAACGGTTTTTAATAATATTCTCCATCTTAGTAGAAACTATGTAGCACATTTAAACAAGGATATGGTTAGGGCACATAGTTTGTCTAACCATGGAACCATACCAAGAACCATGCACACATGAAATAATTAATCTAAAAATTAGTCTGAAAATCCAAAAAAACAACTTTTTGGGTTCCTGATAGGAAAATACAACCCTATTGATTTTTTTCTTCCTTAGAGGCTCCCAAGAGGTGATTTTTCCCCTCTACACCCATCCAGAAGCAAATCAGAGCTAGGATAATGTCATTCATTCTCTTCCTAATATGTTTCCTCTCCATATTCCCCTTGTTCATATCTCTTATATTTATACTCTATGGTTCTATAGATATTAGTGTTGTGGGAGGATCTTATCCCTATTGTTTAGGATCTTAAATCTAGGATTGATTCATATATCCTCATTGTAGATATTATTCATTCGAGTTTCTTAATTAGGTATTTGTGTTTCATGATCTCATGATCCTGAGGTACATGGTTCAATCATGTTTCCCATTTTTTGATAATCCTAAAGTGAATAATTTAATTTCAATTTTTTTAGTTAAATGAAATATCATGATTTCAATTATACTGCTGTCTAAAGGATTTTTTTGGAAAAAACAAATTCAATTGAATTAGGATTTTGAAATGGGATTTTGGCATGAAATTGGGAAAACCACCAATCATATTGGATATTCATATTTTTTATAGAAATTTTTGAAATTTAAATTGATAAAATTATATTTTAGAATGATTTATGTATAAAAATTGTGAAAACACCAATTCCATTAAATTTGGGGTTTATTGCGAAATAGATGGATATTGTTTAAAATCAAAGTGTAGAATTAAATCGGGAAAGTGAATTATGAAATTGAATTGTGAATTTATTTCAAATTCATATTTGTAATAATTGTATTAAAATGGTTTTGATAAAAACCCGTGGGATTTATCTTAGTAAAAGTCATGTTTATATTGAAAACTCATTTTGGGTTTAAAATTGGAAATTGGTATTTTGGATATAGGAGAATGATATTTAATTTTATTTTATTTTTTTATTAAAGTAAAATTTTTATTATTGAATTGTACTAGATAAAATGAAAGCCTCGGTAGGTAGTAAGTTATTTTGTACAAAAATTCTAGGATAAGAATACTCTATCACCATATTGACATTTTACAACACTATAAGAATATTGGTTACCACATATTACATCCTTAATGGAAAATAGACGAGTAATCTCATTATAGTGATGAGGGATGTGTGTACTCATTGTGGTTTATTAGATGAGATTGTGAGGGTCCTATAAAATGGAATTACCATACCTATTGTGAAATGACCAATGTTTTTTAATTGTTTATATAAGAGATATAAATATATTCCAATGTTTGTAAAATGATTTAAAAGACTTTTTATTTATATAAACTATTTTATATAAAAGTGTTTATTTAATCCATTTGTGTAAGGAAGAATTTTTTGAAATTATTTTCATCATTTGAAAAGTATTTCCATCATTTAAAATGTAATGTAAATTTTGTTTAATTATGATCGTGAAATAATAGAACCAATTTATTTGTAAATTGAAAGCTCTTTAAATGGTTAATTTAATTTGGGAATCTTATTATGGAATCCTTGGTGTAACCCAACTAGTATTTTATTTCACACCCTACCTATGCCTTTGGATTTTTTAAGATTATCTCCTTCTAGGTTCGATCAGGGGTAAAACACCACTGGGAGGTAGTTCATTCTGTCAACCCACGGTCTGGGAGAGCTAAATCCATTGGGACATGGGATGTTTATCTGACTATTTTTATACTATTTTTCTATAGTAATTTGGGTTGTTTATACACGTTTTACTTCTGGTACACTTCTCCTTGTGGAGTTTCTTTTGTATGCATAATGATTTTTTATCTTTCTACAGAAATGTTTGTAGAAAAAATCATTCCCACATTCATTTTATATGATTCTAGGTGCTAGTCACCAACCCATGGAATCATGAATGCCATTTGGTCCTTTTCAGAGTTGTTTTAGGTGTTGGGTTACCCAGGTACCTAGGCCAGTTCATGAAAAAGTGGTATAACATCTCTAGGTTAAGCTTCTTATCTTGAAATCAATATGCATTGTGTAATATTGTTAGGATGTAAGAGGTAGTTACGATTGAGTTCCTGGTTAGATCTCACTAGAACGAACCTTATGTAACGAGAGGAGGTTTAGGAAAGAGGTTTTGAGGATTAGTTCTAGTATTTTCCGTACTTTTAATTTTGATTGAGTGAAATCCATATCTTTTTATATATCTATTTGGACTAATTTCCCCTTGTTGACCCATTTGAGTGTTAATATCATGTCATATTTTTTTTTCATATTGATATTGTGTAGTATTAATCCTCTATGAATATTTATTAATGTGATCAATGATGATGTTTCTGCTGAACCATAGAGAGAAAATCTTCCTGTTGACCCTAATATTTTTGAGGTGATCATGCATAAAATCCAAGATATAGGACATGCACTAGCACTAGTTCATGTTCATGTTCGAGCTATGGATCCTCAAAGAGAATATATCCAGATTCGTCTATATGAATTCATTCCTTAGAAGAAAACACCATTCAAATGATTAAATAACCTTCAATAGGATGAGGAGTGGACGAGAAGAATATAATGTTTGTTTTGTTTCTGAGAGACACCCAACAAAATCAAGGTACAATGTTCCACCATCGTGTTGGAATGTCGAAGCATGAGATTGTGGGACACTATGGTGACGATGAAGAAGAATGAGGGATTAGAGTGTAAATACATCAAGGTTATTTTCACTAACTAGTTATATCCTGAGTCGATGTTGCTATCCAAGGATAACGAGTTTTTTAAAATTGAGAAGGCTGATAGGATTGTGACATAGTATGAAAAATATTTTTCTAGATAAAGTGATGATGGTCAAAATGGACCTGGATGAAAAATCATGGTTTTTGGGTGTTTCTTTCTCTCCCTATGTAATCATTGGTTATTATAAAGGAAATCATATGTGTGATGATTCTCATTATGGTTCTCACTAGCAGGGTCATTCTAGAATTCTGGCAGTGCCTAGTTGAGGCCCATTGATTAGTGACCAATTTGGAAATTCTTGTTATTCTAAGAGGGTTTTCACTGAGGGTCCCAAGTTATATGGTTCTTGTGGATGCTCAGGACACTTACAAAAATTATTCCATGATTATTCCACTTAGTGTAGTGGCACAAGATCACAAAATCCTTCAAAAACTATGGGGAAATTAGATGCATAAAGGATAAACGTGTTCCATCCATATGCAACCAGAATGATTGTTTGTGACACAGAATAAGAGTCTCTAGAAGAAGAGAATACAAGTCCAACAACTTGGAAAGATACCATAATTATATATTCTTCATTAGTGGTTTATTTATTTGATACTAGGGAATCTCAATTTATTTATTTCAACCTATATTATTAATATTATAAACCTTCCAATAGATATTTCATCTTAAAAGATATATATTTATGCACCCCTTGGTATGAAGAGAGAGTAGGGTCTACATAGTCCTAATTGTGTTTTTTTCTCTCCCTGACGTGGATCTTGTTTAATGTTTTTTGGTTCTCTACATTAAACCACTTGAAACAATATTCAATATAGATTGGATCAGTCTTAATAAATATATGATTGATTGTTATCATCGACATGTCTCCTTTATTACACCCAATGGGGTGTGTGATATCTTTTAAGGGGAATGGGACCCGAGGTCGAGTAGGGATGATCCTTTTTATCCAATGTTTGGGAATGTGATATCTATGTTTTCAATGAATCTAGTGGGGGAATGTTTGAGTGGTAATCTACCTCTAGTTTTAATAGATTTTCCTAATGTATTTTTTTTTAATTCTCGGGTCTGCCTTTGGTAAGATAGGTACAATTTTTTATTAACTTAGTTCATAGTAATTGGCTAGTTTCTATTCGTTCTTACCACGTGGAACCTACTAAGCTAAAAGAGCTATAGAATTAGTAGAATGATCTTCTATAGAAAGTATTTATTGGCCTAACTTTGTCATCTTGGATGATTCTAGTTCTCCTTGATAAGGAATATCATTTTTCTCTTCAACTATTTGTTGATTATCGAATTCTCAATTGAGTGATGCTAAAAAACAAATATATATTTCCATAGATTAATGATCTATTTGATCATTTAAAGTGGTAAATTTTTTTCTCAAATAATGAACATCGATATAGTTACCATTATATTAGGATAAAAGAATATTATATTAATAAAATCTCATTTTAGAGCATCTTGGGTGTAGCTAGGTATTAGAACTAGTTCATTAAGGACTTCTCAAAGATGGATTATCAGATGACTGGTCTGACTAAAAATGGAGTAATGATTTATTGGGATGAAAAATTTAATATTTTTTTTGTTGATATGAAATTTATTTGGACTAATGCACCAGTTTTGACTCTTCCAGAGGCCGAGCAGGGCTATATGTTGTTTTGTGATACATCGGGTTCAACTTTGGATTGCGTTCTTATGAATGATTATCATGTCATTACTTATCGATGTCATCAGAATAGGACACATGAGAATAATTATCTGATCCATGACCTTGAATATACAATTGTGATGGAAGTGCCTAAGAGTTGGAAACAATACCTTTGTTGTTAAAGGTATACTATGTTTTCAGACCACAAGATCGAGAGTTATATATTTTCTCAAAAGTATTTAAATATCCTCTAGAAGAGTTGGGTGGAATACTTGAAATATTTTTACTTTGACATTGCATATACCCTAGGTAAAGATAATTTCATTGCAGATGCATTGGGTAGGAAGCTTCTGACCCAGGCCATGAAAGAATCTTTGAATGTGTGAAACGTAATAGCTCTATTTGCATAGATTTATATTTGAGTCAAGGAATCAAGGGATGAGGTTTCTTTCGATAGTGTTCAATTGTCATATTCTATTCTAAATATTATTATTCAAGAAAAGAATATTGATTATGAGTTCTATAGTGTTAGAGACTCTCCTTATAGTGGGGAGATAGTTGATGAGTTGTTGTTCTCTAAAGATGGAATTCTATTCTATCAGAATCAGTTTGTTGTGTCGTTCCCAGTAAGGAAATATTTGATGGGGGGATTTCCATAATTCCCAATGGGATGTGCATCCAAGAACCATGAATATGTTTTATGAAATACAACATCAAATTTGGGTCATAGGTATGAGATGGGGAATGTCTAAATTTGTCTATCATTGTTATACGTACTAGTAGGATAAGACCAAGCATAAGAATCCTTTTGGGTTTCCTTAGAAACTTCTAGTCCCTACATGGAAGTGGCATGATATCTCTATAGAATTTATGGTTGGATTGTTTCATACCCAATGAATGAAGAATTTTATATAAGTTATGATTTATCATGTGACCAGATCAAATAATTTTTTACCCATTCATGGTACACAAAAGGTGAGGAGTTATTATATCTCTATGTGAAAGATATCATTCATTTTCACGGAGTGTCATTTTCTATAGTCTCAGATAGGTATCCCCAGTTCACTTCTCAATTATGAAGAGGCATTTATGAGGCATTGGGATCTCATGTCTATTTGACTATGACATACCATCCGAAGTTATATTTCTAGATAGAAAGAGTTGTACTGATTCTTGAGGATATGCTTCATGTGTATGTTCTCATCATTCGTGGAGGTTGGGATGACCATTTATGGATGGTTGAGTTTTCTTATAACAATATATTTTTTTCCATGATCAGAATGGATCCTTTTGAGGACTTTTATATCTGGTCTTGTAAATATCCTTCTTGTTGGTTAGAGAGTTGTTAAAGTTCCTTGGTCGGACCAAGATTTGTTCAGGAGATGATAAGAATGATTAAATTTACTCATTATAGAATTTTGATGGAATAGGGAATGTATAAGTCTTATGTTGATCATTTTCATAGACCATTGAAGTCTACAGTTGGTAACCAGGTGTTCTTGAAAGATTCATCCAATTGGGATCATTGATTTCATAGGTGATAAGGGAAACTTTATACTCACATTGTCGGACCTTTTGATGTTTTTTATAATGTGGGAAAGGTTTCTTACCATTAATCACTTCCACCGCATCTGATGTTGATACATAATGTGTTCCATGTATCTGAGATACAACTCTATCTATATGATCCATATCACATTCTGAGCTACTGTGATCATGATGTTGAAATTGATTTATCAGTGACTAAATGGATAGTTAGGGTAGTTTATTCTAAAACCATGGTACTTCATGGGAGGATGAAACCTTTGTTACGAGTGCAATATGAGTACCATTTTTATAATCAAGAGACATGAGAGATGGAGGAACCGTGGAGCGAGTGGTGGCTATATATTTTAGGAAATGAGATTCTTTATAGGCATTATATAGAATAAAAGTTTCTATTGTGAGGATTTTAGAACATCTTTTTATTGTTTTTAGGTATTCCTATACCCATATTTTACCATACTTTGGTTGGGTTTTATTTAAGGGTAATTGGAGTGAAAACATTGAAATTTTTAAACGTTTCTCGGCTTGTGCATAGTTGGAACATGGTTTTACCAAACTGTGTGACCTTTTAAGACAACTCATGGAAACTTAGTAGTGGGTTTTTGCACTATTTACACATGGGTTTTCAAATCATGTCCCCTCTTTGGAGAAACCATGAAACCCATTTACATGGGGCACATGGTTAGGGTGTATATTTTGTATAATAGTGCGAACCTTCCCAAGAAACCAAGTGAATGAGAAATAATTTATCTGAAAATAAGTTTTGAGTACCCAAAACCCTATATTTAGGTTCCAAATGGGCCAGTATAACCATAATATATATTATTCATCCTTTGATTCTCCCAAGATGCGTTATGGGACCCTCTACACTCCTATGGAAGTGAACCGAAGATAGAAGAACGATGTTCAATCTCTTAACAGTATGTTTCCTTTTTTTTCCATTCACCATTTCTATATCCCTCATCTTTTCTACATTTGGTTTTATAGATATCTGTGTTATGGGAGGATCTAATCCCTTTTGAATCAGATCTTGAATCTGGGTTTGATTCTTAGATCCTTTTTACTGACGTTCTTTATTAAAGTATCCAGATTAGGGATTTGTGTTTCGTAATCCCAGGATCTCGAGGTAGGTGGTTCCATCATGATGCTTAATTTTTAAAATCCCTAATTTTTTTACTTAATTTAAATGGTCTGAATTAAATTATATTTCTTGGTTTAAATTATATAACTTTAATCTTTTTTTTTGAAAAAATCCATTCCCATTGAAGACGTGTTTTAAAATCGGATTTTTGAATGAAATTGGCATTACCTCCAATTCCATTGTATTGGGGTGTGTTTTTTTTGAAATTAGTAGAATTTAAATTGTTTATTTTAAATTGTGGAATGAGATTGATGAATAAATTGTGAAAATCACCAATTCAATTGAGTTAGGGGTTTGTTACGAAATTTATAGAAATTGATTGAAATTAAATTATTATATTTAATTGAAAAGGTGAATTTTGAAATTAAATAGTGAATTAATTTCAAATTAATATTTATGAAAAATAGTTTGAAATGGTTTTAATACAATCCTTAGTATTTTATCTTGGGAAAGGAAATGTTTTGTTTAAAAATTGTTTTGTTTTTAAAATGGAAAATTGTATTTTTTGAAATGTTGGAATGTGATTTAATAGTATATTAAGATTGCTTAAAATAAATTATCCACCAATGAATTTTATTATATCACATCTACGCCTAGGTGGTTAGTGAGTTAATGGGTAAAAAAATCTTTGATGGGAATGATCTAGCACTATATTGACATTTTATGACACTAATTAAATATTTTTTTAGCACATCTTACTTCCCCTATGTGACATATATGAGTCCTCTGTTACTGATGCTGATGTATGTGTGTACACATTATATTTTATCACATGAGAGTGTTAGGTTTTCATAAAATGGAACTATCAAACCTTTTGACAGATGACCATGTTTCTTATTTGTTTATATATAAAATTTAAATGTATGCTAATATTTGTAAACTATTTTATATGGATTCTAATTTATATAAAATGTTTATATATAAAATTGTATATTTAATAATTTTTTCTAAAAAAAACATTTTTTTAAATTATTTTCATCATTTGAAATGTATTTCCATAATTTGGAATGTAAAGCATGTTTTTAGATATGCTTCTAGAATTAAAAAACATGGTTATTTGTAAACTGAAAGTTCTTTACGTGGTTAATATAATTTTGGAATCTTATTTTGGAATCCGTAGAGAGTCCCTATTAGGATTTTATATCATAGGCTACCTGTTACTTCAGGTTTCTTTAGATTTTCTCATTCTAGGTTTGAGAAGGTGTAAAGTAACACCTGGAGGTTGTTCTAGCTATTGATATATTATATTGGGATGTTTTGTCCCTTGAGACATAATATTTTTATCTTCTTGTTTCTATAATACTTTTATATAGTACTTAGGGATGATTATACCTCTTTGGCATCTAGTAAACTTCTCCTAGTGGAGTTTATTTTTTCTAAATATTATTTTTTATCAAAATTCTGCAATGTTTGTGGAAAAAATGGTTACAAATTTCATTTGTATGGTCCCTTGTGCTAGTGACATACCCATGGGGATCAGGAATTCCCTTCAAGCAATGTAGGATCTCATTAACATGTCATGTTACTAGGGTATCTGAGCTCATTCAAGTCACGAGGGATGCTGATCATAAATGATTAACCTTTAGAATTTCATGGTTACTCATCAACCTAGGATGGACCATGAAATAGTGATCCCCTTTCTCTCAAATTTAGGCTTTTTATGAACACACACAGACCCACACATATGAAATGGGTTTTGTTTACCTATATCATTGGGATGAGATGACTATTATTGCATCTCTCTACATCCACCTTTTTTATTTTTTGGGTCTTCTACTGGGTATTAATGTACTCACTCCTAAATGGAATTTTACCACATATGTTTTGTGTTATTCGGAGAAAAAATAGATCGACAATGATTACGGTGGAGCATAAGAATACTTGAGTGGATTGACTGTATAGTGTGGTCGGGCTTATAGATCAGGATCTGGGTTCTCTCAATGTTGTTGTATTCCATTTGTTTTTAGTTTGAGGACCTTTTGTCAGGATGAGTGTGTATTTTTCTCATTTTTATTTTGGAATACAATATACAATTTTTTTATTCCCTAGAGGTTATTACATACAAGGTTTTTACTCTCAGTGTTACTATATTTTTTTATTACCATTTAATTCTACAATGATATGGTTCAGTTAATTCATACAACTATATTAGGTAAAGTCCACTCATTTTAGTTACGTCTTCTTAGTGCCAGTCGCTAGCCCATGGACTATGGAGGCAGGCATGAGGTTGTGTCTGCCCGGTCTTATATTAGCTAGGTGGCCCCCAGTTAGTCAGGTATTTACAATAATGAAATCTAAAAAAACAAAAATTATATTATCAATTACAATCCCATGTTTGAAAGGAACTTCAAAAAGAAAAACAATTAAAAAAACATGGATGGAGTGGATAGTGAGAAAGGATCAGAAGAAGGGGTGTACAATTTAGAGGTGAGGTAAAATAAATTATTAGACTATTATTGAACTTTGAGCATGGGGGTGTAACCAATAATCGTGGAATATCGAGTAGATTGAATCTATATTGTGATAAAGATAGAAATTTTACAAATGATCTCAAATTCAATTAGTCTCTCTATGATATAACCTAAAGATTCAAACACACACACCTACGAAATCTAATATGTCCATAAGACACATTCCAATTTATAAATATTTTTATTGATATAGTAATGATATGATTATTTTTATTTTCATTATAAGATAAAACACATGAATGTACCCAAAGAATGAAACTTAATTCCATAACTATAAGGGATTATTTAGTAAGGTTTTTTATTGCATGTTTATTTCTTCCCATTTAATCTATGATCCTTCACATCAATTTTTTTAATTTCAATAAGTTTGATGAGGTATCAATTTAATCTTAATGGAATAGATTCGAGGATGTATTATAAAAATATATTCATTATTGTATAGAGATTTGGATTATAATCCAAACATTTTATAAGGGTATATCATAGAGTAATAGGTTAATTTTGGATGTAGTTGGTTGATGATCATTGATGTATTAGTTAGATGGGGAAATATATGAATTATTAATTGGGATGCTAAGAAATAGATTCGCGTGGAAACAAAAAAGGCGTGAAAAAATAAATAGGTCACATTTTAGATAATACTATATGGATGTCTACAAAAATGTAGGGCTTGTAATATAAGATAGACATGATGATGGCCTTACACCATTACCAACATTTACTGACCTCCTCTTCTCTTATATTTGAAGAAGTGGGTCTTGATGAGAAAAACACTACTAGTTGTCCAAAGTTTTATAAAGAGAATCCAATTTCTATTGATATTTATTTTTGGGAATTCATTATTATAGGTGTTGAAGCTCAACAAAATGACCAGATTGAAGAATTTGACTTGGAGATAGAGCCTTAATTACAAGCTAGTAATCAACTTTTTAATGAACAAAACATATTCCAAAAGTAGGAAATGAAAATTAAAGTGGATTTTTCATTGATTTTTTGGAGGGGTAGAACAAAATCATTAACGGAATATCAAGGTAATAATGAAGTATCCCCATATAGGTCCTTAGTTTTGATTCTTGAATAGGATGTGAGTGCAATATAATCTATTGAACAAGTGAAACAAGATTTAATTATGGGACAAATTGACTCTTAAAATATATTTAGAGTGCTTGAATTTATAAATAATGATTGTGAAGTTGGAAATATGGATAACACAGAGGTCATGAATAAGGTTTCTTCCATGAAATATCCCCTAAAGTGGAAAAAATTCAGAACCCTATTAAAAAAGAAAATAGTAGTGAAAAAGTGAAATGGGATGATTTCATTGAAAGTCACTCAAGAGAATTAGATGACCCTGATTGCACTTGGAAGAAAGTGAAATCTTGGAGGAGAGGATGATATCCAAGAACTCATGGACATAATTGTGGCTAAATTAATTGAATGGATTTATGAAATAGAGAACATAAGGTTGGTGTTGATATTATCCAATGGTTGGTTCTATACATTTTTTATAAATGATAAGGTAAGGATTTCTATGTCAGACCTCGTATTCCAAGTGTTCTATTTTTTTTATTTTAATACAAGGGGTACGTCACTAATTTTTTTTAAACAAATTAAGCTTTGGATGATAGAAAAAAATAACCATGGGGACCATAAAAGAGCACTAGGATTCCAATAAAAATTTTACACCCCTATATTTAATAATTTATTTTCTTCAAATAATATATTATATAGTGTGTTGTAATGAAAATACTATGATTAAATATACTATGATATACTATAGAATTTTTTTTATTTAAATATGAATGTTATGAAATAATAATTGGTATATCATGTGTGAATATGAATAAAAGTAATATAAAATATATCTATTGTTTTTTCATTAATAAAATTAATAATCAATCATTCATTGAAAATCAATTAGCAAAAAAATAAAATAAAATAATTCTACAGAAAAATAGTTGTTTTTCATAAAAAAATTATTATGTTCGCAATACATTTTTATATTAATAGATGAAAATTTACCTCTATTGATAAATGGAATTAATTAAACAGTTAGATTATATATCTAATTAATGAATTGAGATTCATTTAATTATTTTTATTTAGAACAGAATGATAACAAAATGACCTAATGCCTCAAATATTCATTTTCTTCAAAACGAGTTTTGTTGCATTCTATGTGTGAATATTATGTCTAATTTATTCCATTTATATAAATTTTATTTGGTAAATGGACATAAATTTTAAATCATCATGTTAAAATAATAATAATATGAATTTTTTGGATTTTTCTAAAAATAATTAGTTTTGAGTAAATAGTGATAAAAGAATAATTTTGGAGAACTATGAAATCTTTGACATGAAAATAAATATTTCTTATGAAAATAGACTTCTATGGAAAAGTGTAAAACCTTAATGTTCAACCAAACCATAAAAAACTACATCAATTAGAAAATTTTTTAAAAAACAACTTAAACCTATTAGACACAATCCCCAAAATATATTTCCCAGGACATAGCTGATACCATTATGAACAATTCATCAGTGAAAATTGAATTGAATTTAGAGGCAATATTATACCATTATTATAAAAAATCCTCCAATAATATGTTCTTATTGTTGAGGTCTCGGGTCATGATTAAGGGTTTCTTGAAAATACACTCACCGTGTGCTTTGTTTGTGTCCATTTGAATTGGTCTTCCATCCACTCTCTCTCCATATTCTTTAGAAGAATGAATGATTAATACATTCTCCAACATACCTTTCTTAGATTGCATGATAAGCCCCCATGAGGTTTCTAAGACCTCAACCTCAACATCCTGTAGTGGGTCAACCATGATTGCTCAAGAGAGATTACCAATTTCATCACCCATACTAGATAACCCCCACATTTCTTCCCTAGAATGAGAATCTAGTTCCAAGAATTCTTCCCTACCCTATTCTATCTGTTCTTCATTCCTGTTGGATTGTAAATCCAATATTTCACTATCCTTCACCCCAACTCCATCTAGAAGAATTTATTTTACCTCATAAGTGGCTTTTTTTCACACCTTTCTGGGAATCATTTCCACACCATTAGGAAAAGAAGACTCCCCTGGTTTAACTATTGTTTTATCCCATAGGGATTTGAATGACCTTTTCTCCTACTATGTGTTTTTTCTTTACATTTCGATCTTTTTGTCACTGTTTTAT
Organism: Viscum album; assembly: GCA_963277665.1. Taxonomy (NCBI): domain Eukaryota; kingdom Viridiplantae; phylum Streptophyta; class Magnoliopsida; order Santalales; family Viscaceae; genus Viscum; species Viscum album. The sequence goes on along the minus strand of OY728135.1, from coordinate 1,917,825,057 downwards.
CCATGTTAGAGTAGTCCTTTCTGGGCATTTATTTCATTCCCTTATTAACTTGGAAATCACCAGAGAGACGCATGCCTCTATTTTTTTCCTTGTCCCATACCTGACACTTATAGAAACAAGGATGTCTAGATCATAGTACGACCATGGTTGTGAGTATGATTCCTTACTACATAGTTAAGATTCATCAAGAGACCCCAAACCATCCTGCTTCCTTTTCAATTTTGGAATAACAGTTTTCTATCCTGCATGATCAACGTTCTCCTTCTCATCCCTATTAAAATAATTGAATCTTTTTTTAGTTATATAAAATAATATGGAACTTTCTGACTAGAGACCTTCATAATGGAGGATCTAGAATCTATTTGTAAAGAACCTGCAAAAGAGAATTTGGGCTGGACACTGTTCTTCTATGCACACCCCTGACTTTCACCGCTTCTAAAAAAGAGGGAGGAGCCCTTGGAGGGGACTGTCTAAGAGCTCCCTAGACTTGAGATGATGAAATGGGTAAAACTAAATCATGATTTAGTCTTGTAATGATTCTTGTCACCTTTGGAATTGCAGACACCAAACTCTAGATCATATCGAGGGATCAATACTGGAGGTACCTTTGATAACTGGCGGTGGGGTAATAATATTAGAGACATTCGGCTTGTCTCCGTGATCCACCTTGTTTCTTTGCCATCATGAAGAATACTAACACCCTAAACATTGATAAAAGATATATAAATTCATCCAGGATTTGAACACAACCATCTATTTATATCTAAATTCATCCTCAATTGAAATCCACACCCATTCGACTAGGGGTTTTGAGATTTAAACTTCAATAGAAACACATGGGGAGATCAGGTTGTAAACATAAATTGTTCTTGAGTTGTAACCTAGATATTGACCAATCAATTTTCCTAGCATTCACATTATTGAAGGATTAATAAAGGGAGTAGTAGTTTGGGAAAACATACCCACAATGCTGATGTTAGAGTATCCTGATTCATGTGAAGATCATAGGTCAATCTTAGTATATAGAATCAAAAGATGTTGTCGGATCTTAGAATGCTTGACCACAAGGTGATGAAATCTTCCATAGATGAGAAGCATAAAATGATATTCCTCTTATCAATAAGGACAATAGTATCCTTCTCTTGAACACACCAGGAAGAAAAAATGAAGTGGTCAAAGGTGTCAACTAAAGGCCACTATGTAATGAATCAAGCCACTAAGGTCAGATTAAAGAGACTTTATGATTATATAAACTCCAAGGATGAAATTTCAAGCTGAGGAGATCGTCCTAAAGATCAGGGTCTTTAGGGATTAAGAAAATAGTGGGTAGAGGTGGGAAGAAAATTTATTTCAAATACTTTTAAAAATTTAATATTTTAAAATAGATTTAAAATTTTGATTCTTAATGTCTAAATTTTTTATAAGTTTTCTTTTTTATGGTTACAAATATATTTTATTGCCTTAAAAATGATTTATTGCAGTAAAAGTTAATTAAGGTAAAAAATGAAATTAAGTATAAAAAGTATAGAAAATACCTTAAATGTATCACTTTTTTATATTTATGAGATATTTATAAATCTATAAAATTTTCATGAATAGCTTTTTTGTCTTATATTTAAATATTTGTGGGGTTCTAAGAGATGGGGGTGTTATATTTAAATTTTAAATATATTTTATATCTTAAATATATTTTAAATATTAGGATAAGAGTTAATTATAATTATAAATGAAAAATTAAAAACATAATGATTCATATTTAAACAATTTAATTCTAATAATTTATTTATAATATTTAAATTCGGATAAAATATTTAACACGCTTATGTAGTATTAATACAACACTTGTGCATGAAATAGAAAAATAAAATAATTGTTCTTACAAACATTAAATTTGATAATATTGATATATGTTATGGTATTTCAAGAATTTAATAGATACATATGAATCATAAATTATTACTTAAGTGTTAATTTTAAATACCTTTTTTTGATCCATTTAAAGTAAATTTTTGTGAATATCCCCGAAAATGACTACAATATAATGTGTTGTTTATTTTTTTTAAATAACCATATATTCATCAAATAATATATAAAAATATTTATATGTGATATTTTAAATCAATTCATTTATGACTAATTTATTTTCCACTTTGAATTTTGGAAATTACATTCATGACAAAAATTGATTGAATTTTTTTTAGAACAGTTAAGGTTAAAAAAGGTTAACAAGGGGTTTAAACCAAAATATAAGGTTTTAAATGACACCTAAATTTGTCTAAATTTTATTTTATCATTATAGTTATACCTTATTGAACTTATATTTTAATATATGTCACTTTTGATCCATTATACATATGATATACACATATTATATATTGATATTTTATGTACTAAGAAGATTAACATACACCACACTTATAAATGGAAATATCCAATCCTTTATTATTCACATAATTTCATTAATTTAGCTCTACCAATAACATCCCAAATACCTTGAAAATATCTATAACATTTCCTAGAGAGTATCAAAAAATACCAAACAAGAATTTTTAAGGTCCATTTCAAATGAGGTTTCTTAAGAATAGGTGTTACTCTAACTGAGTGTTTAAATATTTATATCTTTTTATATCTCCTTAACATATTATAGTAACATGATGATATTATATAATAAGTATCAAAAATATACTAAAATTTTATTATTTTTAGGGATAAACTTATTTTCATATCATTTTCCACCATATAGAAAATGAAAGTATTGTTTGTGCAAACATGTGAACTACCACTTCAACAAAGTGGTGTGTTTTATTTTTCATCACCAATTTAGAAGTAATTTATTTTAAAATATTAAATGAATATTTATTATATTGAGGAAATAATTGTGATTATGGATAGATAACATATCACATACCTTATTACCCTTCCATCCAATGGAAAATGATAATGTTACTCATGTGTACGTGTAAACTAAAACCTCTATATTGAGATACAATTGATATTTCGTATAATAGAATCATTAAAAGATATAAAATTTTATTTTACGTATAAAAACTATAATTATTTTAATATTATAATTTTATAGATGATTTGATAAGTACCCCTTTGACAATGGTCAATTTACTTTGATATTTTAGGGATTAAGAACCAAACATCCTCAAAATGTATGTCATGACTCATTAAAATAATATCTAAAAAATAAATAAATGATATATTAATTTTTTAATAATCCTAAAAAAAGTTTTTAAAAAATTATAAAATTAATATAAATTTATTTTATTGAATTTAAAGAACTTACATAGTGAGTCAGACCTATGGTAAATGACTTTCTTCTTAAAATATCATTTTAATGTTTTTCATTACAATTTTTTTTTTAATTTAAAGGTTATATTAGATGTGGGAATAATTTTATTATTTATGGTAAATAGAAAAATAAAGGTAATTTTTAATATTTATTTTATTATATTGGTTTAGAAGTGAGTTTTTCAATGTCTTTTGTGCAATTTGTTTTTCATTCTTTACTTAGGTATGAAATGTGAATTTTTTAAGTGATTAGTAATGAATGTAGTTTTACATATTCAGGAACATTTTTTCTTAATATTATGTAAAATATATTTTTTTAAATTTTTTCCATAGAAAAAAAAATTTATTCGAATTTTTATTAGGCAACTGAAATTGTTATTGCTTACAGTATTTAATGCTAATTAAAATGGATTTATTGGATAAATTAAATTTTTTATGTGTTTTATTCATGCTGTGGATATTTTAAATTTTATGAAAATTATGGTTGTGATAGATATAGTTATGATTATGGGTGATCCAATTATAACTCTCCCATGCATTTAGAAATGTTACAAAGTTTACTGGTGGTAGGTTACTCCTAAGAGACTCGGGAATTATCTTGTTATATGAATCCATTGTAAGGGTTCTATAAAGTGTAAATGTAAGGATAATTTATTAATGTACATACATGAATATTATATTATTGAAAATTATATTCGTTTGATGTATTTTTATTTCATAAGATAATATAATGAGGTTATGTTTAAAGGAATGTTTATTAATTTTATAAGGGTGAAAAGTAACATTTTCCCAAAATTTTGTCATGGGTTCTAATGTTTTGAAAGGTACCATCGGGATTTTTATTATTTTCTTTTTGATTTATTATAATATCTTTTTTTGAAAACATTAAGAAAATAATATATCTTAATTCAAAAGTAAATTATTATTTGAACATAATGTTTATAATATAAAATGAAAACTTTCTTATAGGTTTTCATGAATTTTCAAATGGACTAACATGTTTAAATTTACTTTTTCCCCTTACTAAAATCATTATTCTCAAATCATGTTTTTAGATGTTTTTCATAGGTCCAGATTACGAGAGGTAATTATTGCAATGTTAATCTTTCTATTATATGGATTTTATAAAAAGAATCGAGCATGATTCAAATGAAATAAGACATAAACTTTAAGGATAATATTTTTATGAAAATATTGTTAATGAGAGTAAGTGTCTCTTTTTTATTGTATGGTCATTAAATATATGAATTTTTTATAATTCACTAAATCACTAATCCTAAAATATCGTGCCAATGTAAAAAAATTAAATCCTTCCAAATAAACTCATAATTATTGGATCATTAATGCACAAGTCAATATACCTGGGCTATGGGAAAGGGTTTAAATTACTTAAGAGGTTAGATAGTTATCAATTAAGGGTATTTTATGAGTTTTAGATACCATCATGAGTAAATAAGTCTTTGTTTTATCATAATTTTAATGGTATATATATTAATTTTGATGTTTTATATGACCTGAGATATTTGGGAGACATTTATTGAGTTTTATTAGATGTCTTAGGTATATATAAAACATGTTTTTAACATGTGTTTTAGGGAAATGGTTTTTTGAGGAATGTTGCTTTTATTTTTTATAGGTTATTGATAACCTTTATGGTGAGATGATCATTGATGTTGATGTAATCCTAGTTATTTGGGATAAAGGCTCATTAATTTTTGGGAAAATATGTTTTATCATATGGATTACCCTGGGACCAAAAGGTTATTGGTTATTATATAATTAAATATGTTCACTATATTGAGAACATTTCAAAATTAAGGTAAATATAAATATTTTTGGATATGATGGGATTATATTTGACTAAAAAAGGTTTATTTATTTTTTGGAGGCATATATGATAATTATTATGGCATTATGGTGACTTTGGTTATTTATGGAAAATATTAGCATATTTTGAAGATTATACGATTTGAGCATATTTATTTTTAAAATATGAATTTAGGAGTGATTAATGTTATTTGGGGATAAATTTGAAATTGATCTTGGAATAATATGTGATCAAATATTTAGTATTCTTTGGTTTTAAACCTAGTCTAGAATATTTTGAATATTTTTATGGTTAGTTAATTATGAAATGAATTATATAAATTTTTTGGTTTTATTGTTGAGGCATAGAGATTAATGTATAATTTTTTAATTTGAAATATTATTAATATAAGATATTATCTTAAATTATTTTAACCATTTGTGTTTTTATTAATGGATATTAATAGATGAAAAAAAATTCAATCATTTTTGGATCTTATGTTAAGTTTAATGTTGATTTTAGTACTTCATGCATGAAAAATTCATCCATAATACTAATTCATTAGAGTTAGATATGAGTTAGAAGTGTATACTGATCATATATTAATAAGGAATAAATTCCCCATATATATTGGAAAAAATCAGGTATATATATTCTGTTAAAATATATATCTTGATGGTAAAAAAATTTAAAAATCCATTGAGTCTTATGTGGAATGTTACACTAAACTATAAATGTATGATTTTATAAACACATATTCTAGTACAAGTCTTATAGATGCATATTATTTTATGAAACAATAAGTATCCCATTTTGACCTAGAAATCAAGGTTCATGATAAAATCTCTATCCTGTTATATTACTATGTTATGAAAAATTCAGTTTGAGCTAATCTAATTATAATTTATAGATTTTATTTTCCTTATGTGTGGTTGAATGTATCAACCCAAGATTTTATAATTTATTTTCATTAAATAATATATTTGAAAGATTATGGAATATAAAACACATGTATTAAATGAACCATGATATACTAGAGAAATATTATTATTTAAAAATGCTCATTATGACCTATCAATTGGTTTAGAGGGTATGAATACAATTTTTTTTGAAATATATATATAAGTTTTTTCCATAATAAAAGGATTAATCAATCATTTTTTCATTATAAATTATTTTTAAATAAGGATTAAATATTTTTAAGGTAAACTAGTTGTTTTCATAAAACTATTTTTATATGTGCAATGCATTTTTATCATAATAGACTTGATTTATCACTAATTATAAATGACTATAACGAAATAATTAGGTCATATAATCTATTTTATTAATTAAAAGTTATTTAAATATATTTATTAGGCATTAAATGAAAATAAATCCACTTTAGGCTTTAAAAACTAAAATTCTAAAAAATGGGTTATATTTCATTTTTCTGTTGATATTATGATTAATTTACTCCACTTGAAGAAATAGAATTTGATAAAATGGATATAATTTTATAAATTAGTATGTATAAACATTCCAATTTTGAATTTTGGAGATTTTTCTAAAAAGACTGATTTTTGAGTGAATAGTGAAAAATGTAGATTTATTTAAATCTACTATTTATTTTCTTTAATTAATGTAATTTAGAAGTCTAAATGTATTTTTTATTTGGGTTTAAATTAAAATACTCCATTTTTATGAGACAAAATCTAATTAAAACTATATTATTCAATGTTGTATTTTATTTTAGTGTAAGATAATTCATATTCTTAAAAACACATTTCTCTAAATACTCTTTTCATTTCATTTTGTGAGATTATATTAAAGAAAAATTTCTTCCACTTTTATAAAGGAAATAATTTAAAATGGATTTATAATTTTTAATCATTATATATATATTTGGTTATAATTTCTATTTTATTTTTTCTTACAAAAATAATTTATTCTGTTAAAAAATTAGTTATTATGATAAAGGTAACTTGCGCTAAAAATTGAAATTAAGTTGAAAAGGGAAAAAATATTGAAAAATCATCACTTATTTGTTTTTACGAGATATATCTATAACTAAACAACCCACTTGACTATATTTAAATTCATTCTTTGAATTATTGGATAACATCCATGAGAAAAAGTGTTATATTTTAAAAAATAGCATTTTCTCTAAATTCATATCTTAAATATGTTTGCATGACTAGGATTAGGGTAAATATACATTATGACTGAATGAATATGACCATAATGATTTATAATAATTTAATTTGACAATAGTAATTATTTTTAATTTTTAAATATCATTTAATTACTTATAACACTTATGTCGTGCCAATACAATGCTTGTGAAAAATAAGAAAAATAAAATAAATTGTTTTATAATTATCGAAAGTGATCATATTATGATGAATTATGGTTTTAAATGAATTTTATTTATCATTATGAATTAGAAGTTACGACTTAAGTATTATAATTGGTATTATATTTTTTTTATAACTTTAAATTGATATATTTTGAATTTTCTCTAAAATGATCCAAAATGAAATATATTATTTAAGACTTACTTTTAAATCATTTTAAAATCATAAAAATCCATACTAAATTAAAGTGGATAGTAAATATTAGAGAATATAATTCATTGTTCATGTTTATGTAACTTTAGTGTAACTGTCTACATTATATTATAAGGGTTGATATGTAATATTTTATTCCAGTTCCCAAATACTGTAAACCTAAAATGATCATAGGAATTTAATAAAATCGTATCCATGATATTAATATCATTTTTTTGGGTTGTTTAGGGTATGAGTCATTATAAAAAGAACCATATCTTAAAATTTAACACACTTTATTTAAGGATATCTTTATAAAATCGTTAAAAATGAATGGGGTCTTATATTAATGAGTTGAAATATGATTCAAAAGATCAAAGGCCTGTGATGAAAATTCACAAACTCTATGAAATGAAAATTGCAACATATCTCCAAAATTCCAAGAGTAGTGCTATTGGTTACACATAGGTCAACCCATATAGATAATTATAGGTTATAAATTTTTGGAGTGGATATTATAAGCTGGTAATAATGGATAAATAATAACACAATAATAGAACGAAATTTAAAATGAAAAAAAATGAAAAATGTAAATGAGAAGGAAAAGGCGACTAAGAAGAAAGTAAGAGAGGAAGGCCCACCACCTTAAAAACCACCATTATAACACTCTGAAATTTTAAAAGAGGAATATGATATTTTATTTCATTTATGACATGAATCAAAATTATTATAAGATATTGTAACAAAATAATAATTTACAATATTTTTTTAGATAAATACAATATCTTTGATGTATTATGATTTATGTAACAACAGATTTAAATGAAACATGACACTCTGTTATAATATTTTTATGTCCATTATAACCAAGCAATTATGTTAGTGCTTATGAATGTGAACATATAAATTATGAAAACTATATAGTCTAGTAATTTATAAAATAAATATAATGGTTAAATATTGATTATAAATTAAAATAGAACTATTTTAAATAGAAAGAAATGTTTTTAGAAAACTATATTTTTTTTCTAAAAGGAGGATTAGTCACACTTTGTGCACAAAAATTAAAACTATTTTTTAATTATTTTATAAAAATATGTTTCAAAAAAACTCATTTATTAAATTTACATGTATAAATTATCTTTGGTCTGTTTTTTGAGTATTTTCTCAGTAGATTAAATTTTTGATGAATAGTAAAAAATAATGATTTTTAATGAAACATTCATTTTTTTTAAATTATGTAAATGGGTAAAATTTATTTTAAATTGGTATTAAATTAAAAATAGTTCAATTATAATATTTTTTAACTTATATATTTCTTTTTAATAAATTAAATTTTTATTTTTTACATAAATACATTCTATACTTATGATAATTTTCTCTTTAGATAACCACACTTTCATCTTGTATGTAGTTTAATTTTAAATTTAATTCATACAATTTTGTGGATTGAATTTAAAAACATTGAATCAATATTTGAAATAATAATAATTGATATTATTTTTTCAGGTAAAATTATTTTTTATCCAAAATAAATTGTGAAAATCTTTATAAATAATTATCGCAGTTTTTCCGAAAACAGGTTTCTCGCTGGGGGGTGTTAATATAATATGATAAGGGTTAAAATTGACCTAAAAAATTTATTAAACCCATTATATTGAAGAATTTATACCTTATAACCTGTATTATTTAATAATTACTTATTTTTAAAATTTTTAAAGGTTAAAATGAATATGTAATTAATACTTTTCAAAATTAGAATCGTGTCCACTCCCCCACTTAAAAAAAGACACCCCTCTAATCCCCTATTAACACGTCAAAAAAAATTTATTTATAAAATAACTAACCAAATTTCTTCAGTAATTACCTACTCACATCCTAGAGGCCTTAGTGAGGTCAAAAAACAATTCTTGGAAATATTTTGATTAAACGTAAAGATGTTGTCTGACGAAGAGGTGATGTTTTTAACTAGGTGTTTTTTAATTCTTCTTCCATCTCATTAAACTATTTTCAAACTATGATAAAATAATAAAAACAATATATAATATATAATTAGTTTTTGTTATAATAATGTCATAACCTAACTCCATCTCATTTTCCATCAAATAGGATACAATATCATCTTTCATGTGTATGATGTGCTACCACCTTGTGAACCGATGTTTTTCATTTTCTATCACCTCCTTTCAGGGATAGATATAATGATTGATTTAAAATATTTTAAATATATTTACGAAATTATTTTACTTTGGTAATTTTGATATTAAATATACAAATTTACTTCCCATTCCATGGGGGATATGATAATGTTGATCGTGTGTATGGCGGACTACCGTCTCATAAAGCGATTGATATGTTTTTCACATATACCTAACATGGAAGGTATAATGGTTAAAATTAATTTTTTTGTGTGATTTTTATAACCTAAAAATACTTATGTAACTATAATATCACATCTAACTTCCTACCTTCCTATCCATTGAAATAAAAACCCCACTCATATGTATGTGTGGACAACCGCCTCCACTTAATGATGTAAAATTTTTATCGTTTAATTTTGAAATGGATGGTAATTAGAATGTATTTAATTAATATAAATGATATATATACTATAATAATAATAATTCTTGGAAGTTGAATTAATATTTAGTTTCTTTTATTCCCATCTGTCAAGAAAAAATGGAAGCGTCGTTCATGTGCATGTATGACCCCATATCTCCATGAACGATGTAATCCATTTTATATCTTTAACTTATATAGATTACTATAAGTAAAATGATAATTAATATATATGATATTTATATAATTTTTAACTTTCAAGAGACTATTTAACCCTAAAAAAAGTAAAATGCCCGAACCAAAACATACATGAAATATTAAGAAATTATTACCTGAAAAGTGATTTTGACAAAGAATTGTTAATAAATAGGTGGTAAAAGACTATAAGTAAATCATATATCGTATTGGATATATTATTATGGTTCTATAATATGTTTATAAATAAATTATTATTATTATATAAGAGGTTTTTACACATATAGCGATAATTAATCAAAAGGGAAGGGTTTCTCTTCTCACTTTTACTTCTTTGAGACATATTCCATATTCAACAATTATTCCTTTGTTTAATGAAGATAATGACCATTTTATGATGTTATATATTGAATATATTTATATTAATGGTATTAAATATTTTATTTCACGTTATATTTTTTGGGTATATGATTCAAATGTTTCCAATGTGGTAAGGGTTTATTTCAAAATCTCATCATTACTTGGGATTGTTTATATTTTTGTCTATCTTAGTGGAACTATTTGATTTTTCTTTATAAAAATAAATATATTTTTTTCTCTTATATTTATTCAGGAACATTAAAAGTAATAGTACCATTTTAAACTCTTTGTTAATTAAAATGATTAAGAAAATGTTTTTAATAAAATCCAACTTCATTTCCCTCCTTGGTTTAGAACACTTTTTTATACCAATGAAATTTTTTAATAAATTTTTTTTAAAAATGTTTTTAAAAATATCCAAATGATTTATTAAATAAATATTTCACCAAGTTAAAATTTTATATGTTTTTAATGGAATCGTAATGCAATTTTCCAAAAAATTCCCAATTGGGGTTTACCGAAAATGTGAAAGTAATATTTATTTTAACGTATACAACATGAATTGAGTTTTTCACTATCATGAAGACTCATATTTTTAAAGATTATTTCACAAGTTTTCAGAGGTTCTTTTTAATTAATATTAGTTGCAAAATATTTTATAAACTTTTCTTTTTAGAAATATATTCACATTAAAAATGATATTCTGCTAAAAAATGATTTTAATGACATTTGTATGGTATTTCTATTCCTCAATGACATTTAAAATTTATTATAATTATGATTCAGTGAGGATATATTGTATTGATACCATCCCTATTATTTTTTCAGATGGTTTACGATCAGTTTTACTAGAAATTTAAAATTTTATTACCATTAACTATATTACTCTAGATTTTTTATGATTATGTTTATTGATAGGGATAAAAATTAACATTTCATATGTTAGTTTTTAAAAAATGAATTTTTATATTGATAAATTTTCACCCCTTTAGAATGGGGAAAGAACTCAATTTACTAAGTGATTAATGTAGACAAAAATCACATAGACCCTTGATGCATTGGTAGGTCTCATGAAAAAAATTAGCTTGGGAATTTGGTTGACACCATAACCATTTATGTAAGATGTCATGTCATGAGGCCTTGATGGTAAGATGTTCTAGAATGAGGCCTTGATAATATGTTTAATATTTCTGAAATTGTGAATCCACACATTATGATATTATTCATTAATTTCTGTGTGATTACATGGATATTTATGATATCCGTGGATACGTTTCCAGTTGATATGATTATTTATATGGATTTATTTGATCATCATTCATTCTTTCCATATTATCTTTCAAGTTCAAGATGTTGATTACATGACATGGGTTTTTAGTAATTTACATTACTATATAAGTAACACCGTATTTATTATTTATATATTCCATAGTGTTATTACCCTTACTAATAAAATAAAATTACTCATTTATTATGTTTTATTTTCAATAGGATACCAAAAAGTGTTTGTGATTCATATACAGTGATACACTAAGGGGATTAATGGCATTATAAAAAAATTCATTGCCTATATTATGTTTAAAAATGTAATGTGAACTTCAAGTATGTATCTAGTTTACCAAGACTACATATCTATTCTGTAATTTAGGATATGATTTCTTATATTCAGTGTTAATGTAATTTTGTCGACATTGTATCCAAGCTATTGGGGTTAGGTTGATTACAACTAGTACCTGAGTACGTTTGGTAGGAACCATGGGAACTGAATTTAAGAAAACATAGATTATAGAATTTAACCCTATGAATTAATTTAATATTAATTTAATATATGATAAATAATAATGTTTTGGTAATTTAGAGACTATATGGTCTTCCTAGAAATACATCCGTGTGTGGATACAATAAGTGGTTTTAGTTCCAGTACAGATGTACCTAGGGTTAATAAATCCAAAGAAGTCATGTTATTCTTAACATGAAAATTACTTGGTCCATGACAACAAGCATTACTTCACACCTAGTTTAACACTCATGGGGGAAATTATTTTGTTAATTAAATTTTCTTTACAAACCATTATGAATGATTTGAAAAAATTTATTTGAAAACCTTCCCGAAGAAACAATGTTTATGATTATGAGATTAGCCATGAATATATTTTTTTGATTTATGCTAAGTGTTTCACTAGTTTTAGGATTTTAAATTATGTTTCACAATTTTATCATATCACTTAGTGTATTACATTGTTTAGAAATACACCTAGAAAAAGGAATATGAATCATACTAATGCATATAATCTAATGAGTAAGAATGACCAATTCTTTAATAGAGTTACAACAATACTCTATAGGGAACAAGTCTCACAACCATTATCTTCATAAGAGGAAAAAATAACATGTTCTATTAGGAAATACCAAGAATTATCTAAGAATTATGGCCTTTAATGGAGGTAAGGGAAGAAGATAACCACAAAAAAAGGATTAGGGGAAGAATAGAAAGAAGGGTTTTCCAACAAGTGATAATTTTGTAAGGAAACCCCTTTGTACTCTCTAGAAGGGAATGACAATTTTCTATATGTATAGAGAGAAAGGAAACAATGAGGATGATATTAATGGAAGGAATGATGTTTCCAATGTTATGTGTTTCAACATTAATGATATAGGGCACTAGAAAAATTAATTTTCCAAGCATCAAGGGAATATAAATTAGAAGATGTTAATGTATCAAGGAGAAGCTTATTCTATTAGTACTATAAGGAAACATCATTAAAACATTACATAATCATGAATTAAATGACTAATTCACATTGAGGATCTTTTTAGGGTTAGATTTTCATAGAATTAGGCCATACGTATTACATTACATTTCAAAAATTTCAAAGTAGACAATTCAACTCAGTTTCCATACTTTTCATAAAATAAAATCTCTTAAAAAAGAGAGTCATGTCTAGTTCCATGTACTAGACAACATGACTTTCCCTAGATCCCATCATTGGACCTATTTATCTTTATGTCTTGTGAACAATATTTCATAATCTTGGGATAATCATAAAAATCTATGTAAAGGTTAAAAACAAAGAATGAAAACATTAGATCATCAATACATAACATAACATAAGCTCTTTATAATACCTCATTAAATCATAAGATTTCTGAAATATAAATAGAAATCATAAATTATTAATGTAACTTATGGAACACATAACAAACTTATGTTGTAGCTTTCATATCTACATAGGGAGTTACATTTGGAATACCCATCATAGTATATTTGTTAAATCTCTTTGGAGAAACATTCATGTTTACGTTCGTCACATTACCCAGTGCATTGGAGAGCAATCTTGGGCTCACCCATGATAGGTTTATCACAAAACCACTCGTATATGTAACAATTACCAAGAACCAAAACATATTATTAACACATAAAACAAAAATAAAGGAAAGATAACATTTCCAAATTTCAATAACAATATATCATTTAAATATATTGACATAAAAAACCCATTATCAGAACTATTTTCAAAACCAAAACACATAGAAGAGTATATGGTATTTATTTTCCATCTAAAAACACTACGACTTATTAAGGAACCCAAATATCAAATAAAACTCTTGGTGGAAGAAAGGTCATTGTCACTGCATACATTAAAAGAATCATTATTTTTTTCATTTAGTAAAACACTTAGTAGAGAAAATATTCCTTTTGAATAAAAGTAAAATTCAAAGGGGTTTATACACTGTATAAAATAAAGTTATGTATAAAACCAAATATGCCTCAATTAATGGAGATTGAGACGAAGTCCCATACCTTGTGTCTGGCTTGGCTCGATCCTTCTTTAATCTCATAAATAATAAACTAAAATTAATTTATAATTTATTAAGAACCTTTTTCAAGTTCATTATTTATTTTATTTATATTATTTCCTTGATATAACAATTATTTAATTATTTGAGTTCTTATCTGACATGCTGTCGATGTTCGGAATGTCTGTAGAAAATAAACATGTTATAATTACAAATTTTCCATCTGGTCAAAATTCCATTATCTCAAAAATTATATTCATGATTTAAATATCATATAAATCAAATATATCTAGTATATATATATATATGCATTTATAATAGTACAAAACATTTGGATATATGAAATGAAATGCACCATTCATGGAGACGACAAGCAGTACGTACGCATGAACGGAACTTTCATTTCTATTACTGTTTTAATGGAACAAAAACATATTGATACATAAGTATATTATAATTCTAGTAAAAGATCTTATATAATTTTATTAACTCCATCCTTTATATATTCCACGTATGGAATGAATGACTCATATCACTTTGAGGGGGCGGTACTCCACACTTTTCTCAAATGAAATTATCGTATTTACCCACTATGGGAAACATAAAGGTATTATATAAATGAAAAATATAGAAGCATATAAACATTATAAATATGATTTAGATCACATAAAAATAATGTTACATCTTAATGACCAATATAAGAGGTGGTAGAAGAATATTTAAAAATCATCATTTCATGAGGCAGTAGTTCACCGTACACAGAAACAATATGTTCTTTACCCATTAGATGGAGGCGTGTGTACATTTAGTTCAAATAATTATCATAACAAAAACCTATTATATTGAGTATAAAATATTTTATAAAATAATTGAATAAAAAGATTTTATGAGGTTGGATAAGTAAAATAAAACAAAATAACTTAAGAGAAGACATTATCTTTAAATTGGGTATCTACCTTTAGTTTGAACAAAAAGGCTTATTTGAATTGAATTATGCCTAAAATAATGAATCTAGAAGTAGGATACAAATGTAGTGAGATTTATTGGGAAGAGGTTGGATGAGTCATGGGGCTCTAGAAGTGTGAGGAATGGGTTAGAAGTTGGGGCTTTTTATAATGGGGAGGAGGGGATCTTTAAGAAAGTGAGAAAATATTATTTTATTATATAATGATTTTCGGTTTGTAATGGTCAAAAACTTATTAAAGTATAATATATAAAGAATCATAGTAGAAATAAAATCATCCAATAATAATTAGTTAAGTTTCAAACATTTTTTTATTCTTTATAATCTAATTTATTTAAATTATTCATTAATTAGGTATATACTACATCATTTTTATGTCATATATAATTTAATTTATATGATATCTAAAATTTATAAAAAAAGATCAAGATGTAGGAAATATTTTTAGATTCAAAATGAATATTTATTGTTTAATATATAACTTATATATCCCCATTTAAAAATTGATTTACTAAAAGATATATGATTATGTCATTTTTGTGTTTACTTTAAATTAATAAATATAAAGTGTCATTATCACTCCCAAGTGGCTCTATGGATTCCCAAAATCAACCCAATGATGTAAATGGTGTGATATTTATCAAGAAATAGAATTAGGACACATGTTTGTGTAATTTAATATTATTATAATATTGTTTTTTTACCCTTATTTACCAGATTTACCCTTTAACCATGGTAAATAATTTTTTTACTGAAGTAAATATTCCTAATGTCTAAAAACAAAATTTATATATTTACCCAATTTGGACATCCTGATTCCAAATTTAGAGTCCAATTTTTCATATTCTAAACACATAAGTGAAGAAATTAATTTAAAATTAATTCCCATTGTCATAACAAAAAGTGTGTTTTTAAGAAATAATAACTATCAAAAGATTGACCCTTATTTATGTCCATTTTCAAAGTGAAATTACTTCCAATGACCAAAATTGGATTAAATATTAAAAATATAATATAATTACACTTTAAGACCAATTAAAAAGATAATATACCCCTATAAATAATTTAGATAAAAATTTAGTTTTGAATTAAAATATAGTATTTCTCACTATTCATTAAAAAATGAATTTTATCAAAAAAATATCTAAAATTTACCCAAAGTAATTTTTGATATCCCGATTATAAAAAAGATTTTTATTTTGAAAAATTGAACATATAAAAGTGTCAAAAACTAGATTTATTGTGGGTTCACTTTCAAAAGGTGGTAAATTGACCTGTTAATGAATATTATAGTATTTATGCTTAAAATTAGATTATTTTTTATTTTAAGCCTCTAAAATTTATTGGATAAATGTAAAAACATTTAACAAACATATATAATCATATTTTAGTTAGTTATATTCATTCATGCCAATACAATGTCTAGGAAGTTACTATCATTTAAAATAATAATGTTATATTGTTAGTGTGCAACAAAAGACTTCAAAGAAACCCATTGTTGCATATCTGCTATGCCATAGAACATAACATCCACTTTAATGTAAAGATAATATTTAATTCAGAAATATTAATAAATATGAAAATGTTATATTATTTATTTACTTGGGATGTTACATCCTTCCCCCCTTTTGGGAATTGCATCCTTCTAATTATATTCACATAACAAATAAGTGGTGTTATTAATCCCTCATAGCATTTTTAGATTCCCACATTTCCTCTTTAACCATATGGGTTTACCACCAAACCTTTACCAGATGAATTACCATATTCCACAACACCTGCTCTCTTCGGTCAAGAATCTGGACTCGTTGTTCCTCATAAGAGAGATTCTCTTCCAACTAAACTTTCTATTGGCTCAAAACTGAAGATTGATCTAGCATATACTTTTTCAACATTGAAACATGAATAACATTGTGTTCCTGGGATAAACATGGAGGTAAATCCACTCTGTACACAACTGATTTAACATTATTCAAAATTTCACAAGGTGTAATGAATATCAGACTCATCTTTCTTATATTACCAAAACACATCACACTTTTCCATGGAGAAACTTTGAGAAATACATGATCACCTACCTCAAAAGAATGATACTTCCTCTAGTTATACACATAACGTTTCGACATTCTCTGAGCTGTTATCATGTACTTATAAATCAAATGAAATTTCTTTGCCATCTCTTCTACCAATGATGATCCCATCAACTTACTTTCACCTACTTCATCCCAAAAATCTAGAGATTGAACATGCTTCCCATATAATACCACAAATGGAGCCATTTATATATTGGAATGAAAAATCTTATTATATGAAAATTCAACCAAAGAAAGGTATTGGTCCCAACCTCCCTAGTAATCCATCAAGAAAGCACATAACACATCCTCTAAGGTCTGAATTGTTCTTTCTAACTTCCCATATGATTAAGGATGAAAAGATATAATAAAATTTAATTCAGTACCCACCGGCTTCTGAAGGATATTCTAAAAGTTAAAAGTAAACTTGGGATCACGATAAGATACAATGGAGAGGGGAACACAATGCAAACCAACTATCTCATGAACATACAACTAAAAAAGTTGATCTAGAGAAAAAGTATCTTGAATAAGAATTAAATAAGAATATTTACTCAATAGATCAAGAATAACCCAGATTACATTATTACCTCGAGATGTCTTTGGTAATCCCACAACGAAGTCCATGAATATATTTTCCCATTTCTACTCTCGCATCGGTAAAGACTGAATAATCACTTTTATTAATTGTCACTCTTCTTTGGCCTATTAAAAATTGAAACACTTCACAGTAAAATCAGTAATATCTCTATTCGTTCCATCCCACTAGTAATAATTCTGAATATCTTTGGGCATCTTGGTACTACCTGGATGAATTAAAAATAGAGAACTATGAGCTTCACATAACAACTCATTCCTCAACAGCGAATCATAAGGCACACAAAATTTCTTCCCAAACCTCAAAAGAGAATCATTATCAATGTTAAAATCAATAAAATTACCCTTTTGAACCAACTCTTCCTTTTTCTACTACACACTATCTTCTATCTGCACTTTCTTAATGCTTTTTTATAGATATGATATAACTAACACTTGAATCAAAATAGAGGAATTTCCGGTACCAACAAATTCTCTGCCAAATTTCATCAAATAAAAAACTAAAAGATCTCATTCCAAATGTAACAAGGATATTGTATCATTACTTTTTTTTGACTCAAAGCATCATCCACTTTATTTTCTTTTCCCATATATTAAGAAACTATGCAATAATAATACTTGATTATTTTGGACCCTCTCCTCTATCTCATGTTTACTTATTTCTGAGTGAATATATACTTCAATATTTTTTGGTTTATTATATATTTCACATTTTACTTCATACAGATGATGAATCCAAAATTTTAAAGAAAAAACAACAATAGCTAATTCCAAATCATGTGTAGGGAAATTTAACTCATGGGGTTTCAACTAACATTAAGCATAAGAAATTACCTGATCATTTTGTATTAGGGAAAAACCATGTACTTTCAACAAAGCATCTATCTAGATAAAAAACTCACCATTTCTGGAAGGAAGTTCCACAATTGGATCATTCACCAATCTTCTTTTTAATTCATGAAAACAATCATCACATTATTTTTTCCAAATAAACATAACACATATTCGAGTTAACTTAGTATTTGGGATAGATAACCATGAAAAAGTTTCAACAAGCCTCCAGTAATAACCTGTTAATCAAAGAAAACAAAGAATATCAGTTATATTTGTGGGTCTTGGCCATTCTTTAATAACTTTTATTTTAGTAGGATCAATAGTTATAACATTTTTTGAAACAATGTGACCAAGGAAAGAATTTTTTTTGTAACCAAAACTCACTCTTGTTGAATTTCCCATAAAATTTATTTTCTTTTAAGGTTTTCAAGACATCCCTTAAATGGATATCTTATTCTGCTTTACTTTTGGAATAAACCAAAATATCATAAATTAACACATCCACAAATGTATCCTGGAACTCATGGAAAATTCCATTTATACGATCCATGAATACAACATGTGTACTGGTTATCCCAAAAGGAATAGCTAGAAATTCATAATTTCCATATCTTTTATGAAACACAGTCTTAGAATTGTCTGCTTCTTTTACATTCAACTGACTATACACCGACATTAAATCAATATTTGAAAAATACTGATCTCCCTGGAGCTTATCAAACAAATCATCAATATGAGGCAAAGGATACTTGTTTTTAACAGTGATATTATTCAATGCTCTATAATCAATGAAAAGCCTCATTGTAACATCTTTATTTTTAATAAACAAGACCGGAGAAACCCCTGGTGATGTGCTAGGTCAAATGAAACCTTTATCTATTAACTCCTGAAATTGATTCTTTAACACTAAAAGTTTAATTTGAGATATTCGATAAGTGGGTTTTAAAATTGGCTTAGTGTTAGGAACAAATTCATTAGTAAATTTGACTTCCTGATCAGGTATAATACTAGGTAACTCATTATGAAAAACATCAAGGACCCATTTACTACTGGAACGTCATTAATCTGAATAGTTCCTTTGTTTTCATCAAGATGTGGAAGGTAACATTCATTCCCCTCTTTTACTAGTTTCTCAGCTTCCTGATATCTATTATCTATACTAAAATTGGCTTCTCCATTGCTGACGCGTCACCTTCCCATGCCTCCACGTCAACTAAATTTTAATATTCCTCCCTCCAAATTGTTAAAATTTACCCGCTTTTTATCCCCGACCGGTATTTTCCTCCCTCTCACGCTCCCTTCCCTATAACCCGTTCCCAATTCACATCTACATGCTCTCAAGTTCCTATTCCCCTCCACAAATTTCTTGGTTTCTATTCCCCTCTTTGATTCCCCTCTCCTGCCCCCTTCTTGATTATCCCTCTATCGAACACCACTCCCATCCATGCTTCCCCTCTTATTCTATGTCCAAACCTAAACCCTTCTCACCACGCTACCTTGATTCATCTCTCCCTATTAGGTTTTTAGTGCATCCCTCTCTTTCATCCCATTCTTGATCACCTTCCCCCGATGCTCATAGAGTTACACCTTGACATTTACCTCCACTCCTCCATCGTTCCGACCCCCATGTTGGGATACCTCTACCTCTTCAACTACCATGTGTGCATTTAGCTTCTCAACCTCCGCCTTCATGCTCTCCATGTCAGCCTATTTTCTTACTTTTCCTTCTCCATGCTATCCGGCTCTATAACCTCCATCTTTGGATCCATCACATCTGGATCCTATGCCTCTGATTAAATAGTGGTGACCACAAATCACAATGGATTTTAATCTTCTTCAAGACAATGCTGTCGATGTCGAGTCAGGGATATTTCAAATGATTGGTTGTCAGTGACTCTCAATCTGGGGTTGTGGAGATCTGCATCAGGATTCGTCACCAAAAACTTCATCACCATAAAAGGTATCTTCGGTGATATGCAACTCTGGTTCCCAATGATAAAAATCATTTATAGAACATTGGCTAATTTTTCCATCAACGTTCATGATTCTTTGCATATAAGATCAATTAATTTATCAAAAGCGACCACCATGTACTATTTTTGAGCTTCTCCTAGAAGATTCAGGTCGCCCGAGATGCCACATTAACTTCCCTGCACACTTCATACATCTTGTATTCCCTCCCACATCAGTGTTTCATTTCAGGTATGACCTAATATGCCTACTGGAAAATCAAAATTATTTTCATTCCATTTCTGGTATCAACTCAGTTCAATATACATCTGGTTTATTAATTATTTTTTTAATTTATTTGAAGATTGGTTCACTTTGGTTATTTATTCTAGATGACATTATATGTTGGATGTTATCTTGAGTGTGATGTTTTTCAGATTTTCTGGATGGTTTTAATGCAGGTCATTTCTCATTTAATGACATTTTTTTCTCTTTTATTCATGATTAATTTCTCAACAATATTTTTCATATATTGTCAGTTTACTATAGGAAAAAACTGGATTTATATGTGTTCAACCACTAGGACAGTCTTGCAGACTATTTTCATGCAGGTTTATTGAGTTATTTGAAGCACATTCCGTTATATGATTTATGTTATCTTGACTCTGATGATTTTCAGATTTGCTGGATGATTTTCATGTAGGGAATTACTCATTTAATGACATTTTTCTCTCTTCTATTCATGAATAAATTCCCAACTATATTTTTCATAGATTGTCAGTTTACTATAAGAAAAAATTGTATTTATATGTGTTCAGCCACCAGGACAGTCATGCCGACTATTTTCATGCAGGTTGATTGAGGTATTTGAAGCACATTTCTATTGCATCCAGAATTACAGACTATAAATGTGTCCATAAGTGGTCGGGGGTGGACATCATTTTTATTTGATGCTCATAAAGGATATATTACCTCTTAAACTAATTTTTATATGATCTGTAAGTTATATGAATATTAGGAGTTGACTGACTAAGTTAGATGTTTCATATTCCAATTGTTGTTTTCAAACCCCCTTTCTCTAATTCTTTAAATAGTATATGTGTTCTATACCCCCCATCCACATGCAAGTCACCATCTTATTTTCAATACATAGAAATCATTTGTTTAATTTAGTATGAGAAGACTGATTCGTTATCAGTATGGGAATTGTTTCTGAATCATTTATTAAAAATATTATCTGCATATTGATTATAATTTTTTATAACCCATGTTTCTTATCCTATGTCAAACATAAAGAAACAAGGGATCAATTTCATAAAATATCATCTATGGGTTCACTTTAGTTGGAAAATTTTTAGGTTATGTTATTTATATTTTCACCTTCAAGTATGTTTACATTTGATCACCTAATAGTTAATTTATTTCCATAGACATTTTTTTGAAACCATTTTGAGTTTATGCATTCAATCCTTCAACCAATTAACCAATTCACAAGAAGATATCGCATATCCAAATGACATGTTTCTGGTCGCCAAGGTGGACGATGACTTCAAGAAGCTCATATGCGAGACTAAGCATCCACATGACATGCTTGACATTGAGCAATAACTAATGAAGAATGGGATAAAGCCTGCCACTGACATTAGCAAGAGGAGGGCCTCTTCCAAGAACCATGGCATTCCAAACTAGCAGAATCCAAACCTGCTTCATATATTTTCTTCTATGTCAGTTGGTACGTATTAGATTTTCTGATCCCTAAATTGTTTATAGGTAATTTTTTCTCTTGTGAAATGATTTTTATATTGTATTACATGATTTTTTACAGAAAAGTATATCAATCCCATAAAAAATACATTGTTAAGATGTTACATAGGGACTATATTTTGGAAGACATGTTGATTAATTTAGTTTTTAGGGTTTTGATATGTTCATGTGTAGTTATATTATAGGATATATTTGTGTTTTGAATTATTATTATTTAGTTTCTCATTATTTCAGTGCTTGTGAAGGGGGTGCATACCGAGAAGAGATGTTAAGTGGTCTTAATGGACATCATATTGAATTCACTCAAGTTGAAGTTCAAGAGGAAATAAAATCAACACTCAATAGTTTATGTGATAAATTAACCATTTAATGTGCATGTTTCTATAACAACACTTAATAAATTTTTAATTTACTATTTGAAAACATTTTTATGTGTTTTCTATGTAGGAAAAAAGAAGGACAACACCTCACGCACCTATTGAAGATCGAACTATACAATTATTGGGAGCTAAAACAAACATCCAAGTACTTATTTATATATTGTTTTTAATGTATTTGATGGTTTCCACCTTCATCTTTAAAGTGTATGCGAGAAATTTCCCATTTAATGAGTAGGTTTCTCTAAAAGACATTTAATGTGCATGTTTCACGTCACATATTATCCAGGATGTTCTTTAGTTGTATCTGTAATGGACATTTTAGAGACTATTTAGGTAAATATCTCCTTGGTTGGTGCACTCCATTAGTATTTTTTCATTAATTATGTTCTTATTTACAAATAACATAACATGAGTTATGTACACCCCACAAAAAATCAAGCCACCAACTTATTTTCAATACATAGACATCATTTTTTTTGTTTATGGACTGATGATAGGAGATCTCCTGTCACTTTTACATTGAATAAATCATGTCTCCATTTTATGGAATGTAGGGACATTTTATAACAGGTATGGATGTGGATTGAGGGTAATTTTTTCCAAAAGCTCAGGTTAAAGATGAAATCTACCAATCATCTCTTAAAGGATGGGCTAGGGTTAAATTGTCTAGAATGTATGATGGAATAAAGAAACATTAGGATGATATTTTGCAATGACAAAAAAGTTTCAGTAAACTTTACGTCCCTTCATTTTAGGAGGTTCTGTTACAATATAAGATTGGAGAGCTAATTCTTACTAATTAAATTATTCTTAAAAAGAAGTTATACTTATGATGGCTCAAAGAGGGTGTTATAACTAATCTATTTTTCCACGTCATATGGATGGAGAGATGGATCCAAAAACATTTCTCCAGTATTAAGGTGGTTGAAAAGACTTTTAATGTTGAGCGGATCATATCTAATGCTTTTTTCCATCAAGTTGAATCTTTTTTAACACTAAAAGTCTTAGTGAAGACAATTTCTTGAATGATGTGATCACCTAGATTATTAATGTCACTTATAAGGTGTTATTTTAGAATTTATTAACATTTATTTTTTGTTTTTTACATGCAGGAAAAAAACTGGACAGCACCTCACGTGCCTGTTGAAGATCAAATCATACTGTTGTTGGAAGCATAAACAAACATCCACGTTTGTGTTTCTACATTTTATTCAATTTTTTGATGTTTTCCACCTTCCGCATTAAACTGTTTGCGATACATTGCCCATTTAATTTGTAGCTTTCTCTAGAAGTCATTTTATGTGTAGGCTTCATGTCAATGATATCCAAGATGTGATTTAGTTATCTCTATAACGGATATTTCTAAGACTATTGAGGTAAATATCTCTTTGGTTTATGAACTACACTACTATTTAAACTGTTACTTTCTTATTTATTTCCATAGTGAATGTGAATACAATAGGATGATCTTGAAATGTGTTTGATTTTATAATTCAGTTATGACCTAATGAGTTTTGGTTCTCATTCTCCATAGTTTATGGGATTGATGTTTGGATTGAAATATTGCTCAAGATTATATCCATATAGCTTATACTTGATATTTTTTATAGTATAAGGTACTAAATCCTACACTAATGTTTCATACAGTTCATGCTCATAAAATAATCAGTTTTCAATTTATTTTTAAACATTTCGTAGAGCAATAATTTCTTTAATTAACGTACATTGTCAATTGTATTTTTGTATTCTTACTAATAGGACCTAAATCAGTATGTATGTGGCTCTTCAATTTTTCTTTGCAGTGATGTATAAGATGATCTGTATTCATTTCAATTGAGAATGCTTTGGGTGATAAAAAAGGATTTGATACCATACTCTCTTTCAGGATTGATGACTTCTATGGATAAGGTATTCTCTGTTTTAACGTTACTGTATAATATACATACATGTGTTTGGACAAAGTGTTTTATATTTGAGTTGAAGAAAAAGAAATGTGAAGAAAGGTATTATAAATGGCCACCACTGGATAATAAACCAATGAGAACTAATGGTTTTATTTTTAAATTGAACACACATATGAGCTCTATGTCATATTTAAAACCAATAATATCACTATTAATAATGGATTCAATGTATTACTGAAGAAAGATAATAGTTGGTTTAGTAGAAGGGTGTATTTGTACATATTTAAAAATGGTAAAAGATCATCCCATTATAATTTTATATTCTATGGGTGATTCACATGGCAAAAAAACCATAATTTCACTAATCATTGATTCATATTCCAATGAATACAACTTTAATTGGATTTTTGTAGAGGATGGGGAATTGGCGAAACAAAAGGTGGAAGGTAATTAAATTCTAGCAGTTAATTTATTCTAATGCAATTACTTATCCACGAATTACAATTTTAGGTATGATAGATTAGATTACCCCTGTTTATTTTCTAACTTATCATGAATACAGTACTCCGGATTATATCAATATTCATGGA
The DNA here is from genome assembly GCA_963277665.1 of Viscum album. NCBI lineage: Eukaryota > Viridiplantae > Streptophyta > Magnoliopsida > Santalales > Viscaceae > Viscum > Viscum album. Next base: position 1,917,799,458 of record OY728135.1, on the reverse strand, counting down.
ATGATTATTTCATTTTTTGGGTCAAGTATAATCCCATGAAGATGAGGCAACAATTTATTGCACTTCTCTACCATGATCATCATTGTTTCATCCTTTATGACGGCATGGGGGAGGGGATGGGCAGGTTCGCAGGGGGGGGGGTGAGGGGGGAGGGGAGGGGAGGTTGAGGGATGAGGGTAGAATAAATTCAGACCATACTCCAGGTTTCCCTCCACCCTCTCATCCAGGTACACCAATGGGATCATGTGCTTGATTTTCTTCACATGCCACCATATTTTCATCCAATACACCTTTTTTATTTAATCATAGGTATACTTATAGTTCCCAAATTCCCACGAATTGGCCAATAATAGATTTATAGACTCATGTTCCAGGGGCCAGGGGTTTATGAAGATATATATACAAGGTTGAACACATTGATTTGCAACAACTCAAATGAATTGATGAATTCAAACTTTAGCTGGTGATTATTAGAGAACTGGTCATGGATAATCTGGAGGTAAGGTTAGTAACCCATGTCATAAATGAATGATGGCAAGTCATTGATGCTAAGGGAAGGCTTGGAAGGCAAATGCAGTTCGGGGGAAAATCATCGGCATTCAACTGGACACTGCAGACATGGTACAAGATGTTGTAGACTATGCAAGATTGCGTGAACAAGGTCGCCCCGCTGAGGCCTAATATAAAATAACTAATATCACTATTTTTTTCATTCATCCTAATGGGTAATACATATTCCAGTTTGTATAATTATCCTCTATCAAGTTCTATCATGTTGAATTTCCAATAATTTTTTGAAACTAAAAATCCACACTGCTGCTGATCTTTTCCATCTCATTTTGTTTGTTGATAAAAACTTACTTGGAATGTATGTATATCATCTTCTTTTTTGAAAAAAACTGATCTTTTGATTATTCTTTACTTTCACGCTTCCTATGGATGCCATCATAAAAATTAGTGATTCACATTGTATATATGTATGTAAGCCTCATCATTGATCCGAGTAGATTTATTTGATTCATGATGGTTGTATCTCTTGGGATTGATCATTTCCATTTACATTTCATTATTAATTTTATTTTCTATCATGCTGTGTAACATTGATTTATTCGTTTATTCAATTATTGTTTTGAATCATATGAAAATATTTTATGTAAGTTCATCCATTCTTCCGCCTTCACTCTTGTTGCTCATAGTACATGTACGTTGTAAACATTATACAATCAAATTATCAATTATTTATGTTTATAAATTGTGTCTATAAAATAGTTTAATTTTTAAATTTCATTTTTATGTCCTCAATTATCCATTTAGTTGGTAATATTATTCTACATGTAAATATACTTTCTTAATTATCTATTCAATATGACTAAAATTTTAGGAAATAGATTGTTTTAAAAAAACATCATAGATCCTCAGAAAATCAGATTTTACATATGTTCAATGATGTAAACAATGTCGTTAAAAAACTATCCTTCTTGTGCATTTCTGTTTTTTAGCAATCACATGACATAATTTGTATGCATGCATCATGTAATATATTGATTCTTACATCTAGTGGTATCATTTTATAATAATTAAAATTTAAATTTTTTGTAACATATGTTGGTTACTCATGTATGTCATGTGTAGTTCCTCAACAATCATGATTATATTTTATGTCTTCTACTATTTATATTTTATTTATGTTTAATCAACTTTTATTTTAATATTTTTTAGCACTAATTTATACCTCCTCTATAATTTATCATTACATGGGATAAATGCATGTTTTCAAATAACCAGGGATTGACATGTTAACTATGACAATTGTTTTGATATGACTATTTATGGTTTTTATGGAGCGATTCAGGGAGAACTACAGAGGTCGCAATAGTAAAATAATATTCGTGTATTGATTAGCACTTATACAAAGGATTAAAGAAACTAAAAAATTACATTTACAAAATAGTTGCAGATTAAACTTGGGAACATCTTATACTTGCTGGAAAATTTCTCCATGTCTAAACATCCCCACATCTTTGTTTGTGGACAATAGTTTTTCCATTATATATTATAATTATTCCTCAACACATCTCATATTTTTTATTAGAAAAACTATTTTTTAAGTTAATTCTCTACAACTATGTGTTTCATTGTATGCAATATTGTTTTCCTAAATGTAGTTTATATTAACGTGAGGTTTCCATCCTTGACTATTCCAAAGTATTTCACATTAATAAAATTAATCTTTATTATTTTATTAGAAAAACTCTTCTTTAAGTTAAATCTCTACAACTATGTGTTTTATTGTATGAAATATTCTTTTCAAATATTTCATGATTGTTTTATGATAAAGTCTACCTGGTTACCATTTTATATTATTTATTTCAATTAGTAGTGATTTTTCATTTTCATATTATTTAATTGTTTTCATTGAATTTTTGTACAATATTTTTTTTCACAGATTAATATTGTAAACAAATAAGCCATTTGATTATGACATGATTTTTATAACTTCACTAGATTAACCAGTTATTTTTTCATAGTAGTATGTCTCATTTACTCACATTAATTTATAATTATAGATTGTAGGGATCAATATAACTATTAACCAACATGAAAAACTGCTACTCTACATCAATGATGGATGGTGGTATTGGGATACTTTTGACTGTAGATTTTGATGACATGAATTGTAATCTGATCCGCACACCTACTGTTGTTGAAATTTATGGTTCCTGTTTATATTGTCAAACAAGTATCTGTTACTGAAACAATATTGATGTTCTCTTATCATTGTTAAATTACATTTGATAGTTCTATGTCAAAGGTGAAACTGTATTGATGTTCTGTTACCATGATTCTATTTCACTGTTGACCTATTTCAAGTATCTACAAATTAGAATTTCATTCTTTTTTTCTATGAATAAAGTTATAATTCCAATATTTTATTTATTAATTTTCATTATGTTTCACCATTGGTTCCTTTGGTGTTAATTTTAGACAGAAGGCTACTCAGTATCTAAATTTTGTTCCCCAATTTCTGTAAATTTTATTCCTCATTATTTATGTTATTTTCTTTTCAAATATATTCAATATTTATATAAACTATTATTTTTTATAAATAGTAATTTATATTTATTAATAAGAATTATTTTATAGTGTCGTTCATCGCACGGGCGGAGTACTAGTGTTATCAAAAGTAAGGGCTCATTTTTGTACAAAAACTGAAAATAATTCTAAAAAGAAACCTATTTAGTTCATTAGTCAATATTATCCTGACAAATTAAAATCCAATCCATACCCAAAATAACATCAAACTCTACTAGAGGCAAAACAATCAGGTTTACAGGTATATTCTTTATGCACACAAGGACATTAAGGTTCTTATGTTTTCTTTTTTGTCTCAAAATATTTCCCCGGTGTTTTCACCATAAGTAAAGGCTTCATATCTTGAGATGGAATTCCCAATTTACTAGAAAACCTCTCATAAATTAACAATTGTGTGGACCCCTAATCAAAAATCACATTGGCATATTATGAACAAACAAATAGTGTACTTGATACTACATCATTTGAGGGCCCAACATCTTCTAAAGTAGTTGAAAAGGATTGCACCAACCCTTTGTGATTGTAGTCTGGATGTTTCCCTTAGTTGAGTACTATGTTAGACACTCATTTGTATAATGAACCATTTAATTGAACTTAAAAAATAATACTAACTATAAATCATATTTTGTCTTACCATTTCCCAAATATTTTTCAGTCCAATTACGAGCCTTATGTCCCATTTTTCCACATTAATAGAAATTAACAGAATTCAAAAGGCATTCACCTGCATGATTTTAACCACAATTTTCACAAATTGTAACTTATGTTTATTACCATCATAATTTTTTGAAGAACTCTTCCCTTTCATATTCCACCTCATCCACTTATTCTGTTGTTTGTCAAAGAACACCTGATCATCAAAAAACACCATTTCCAGTTTCTATGCACATCAAAAAAGTTTTTCATACCTTTTGACCTCACAAGAATATAAATCCCTTCAATAATTTGGATTTAATTCTGAGTAAAAACTGTTAATTTTACTATCATGATATCATATGAAATTTGGAGCATTCCTTTCTTGTCAAGTGAATCATCTTTCATAAGTTGCCACTGAGTAATCCTTATACCTCAATTCCAAGAATTGTTTTAACATCCTAAGATAAACCACCTTAAAAAATATTTATGACGAAACATACCTTTGAATTAATTCCAATCAAGATTATAAACCTACTCACTATCCCTGATATTTTTAACCATCGACCACCACTGATCAGATTCACCTTCAAAAAGGTATACATGGACATAACCTTTTGATGTTATGAACACCCCATGAAATCAAAATTGTTCTATATTTCTTTAATCCACCATTCAACTAGCACATGGTCATATGATCCTCTTAATGATGGGGGATACTACCACATAAAATTCTCCACTACTGACATGTTCCCCTATGGTTGTTTGAGCTGATCTCAAGCATGTATACCACCACCATTTATAGCATGAATCAAATGTGCCTCTAATGCAACAAATTGTTCAGTTCCGATTCTGACCATCTCAATTTTTTTATTTGGAAGGTTGTCTTCCTCCTGATGTTGTCCCATCGTAGCTTCTCTGTTTCCTCTACATAAAACTATTCTGAATGCAAAAATATCTTAGGAGAAGAAACATGGTAATCTGTGAATGCTATATCTTTCCAATCACAATACAAACTAAATATAATTTATGTATATTTATTTAACAATTTCATAACTCCTAAAGTTGACTAAACTAACCTCTGATACCAATTATAAGGACTCGACCTTAAAACATTAGCTAATATTGAATTAAATGAATAATTCACATTGGGGATATTTTTAGGTTTATAGTTTTATTTTGAATTAGGCCATAACTATTACATTTAATCTCAAAAATTAAAAAGTATACAATTATACAAATTTTCCATTTTTTTCATAAAATAAAAACTCTTAGAAAGAGATTTATGTCTAGTTCCATGTTTTAGGACTTTCCCTTGATCCAATCCTTGCCCTATTCATCTTTAGGTCATGTGGAAAACATTTCAAAATCACTGTATGAGCATAAAAAATTCAATAAGGGTTATAAAACAATGAAAATAACATTAGATCATCAATACATATAAATATATGATCATTAACATACCTCATTAAATCAAAATATTTATGAAATATACACTGAAATCATAAATCATAAAGGTATCTTGGGGGCGCACATAACAAACTTACGTTGTAGCTTTCACAGCTATGTAGGGAGTTACATTTGAAATACCCATCATAGTATATTCTCTAAATCTCTTAGGATAAACATTCACATTTACCTCCATCACGTTATCCAATGCATTAGAGAGCTATCTCGGGCTCACCCACCCAAGGTTTGTCATGGAACCACCCGTATACGTATCAATTCCCAAGAACCATACCTCATTTTTAAGATATAACACAAATATAATGAAAAGATAATATTTCCACATTTAAATCACAGTATATCATTTAAATATATTGACATAACAAATCCATTATCAAAACCATTTAATATAAGAAAATACCTAAAAGAGTATATGGTATATATTTTCCTTTTAAAAACATCATGGCTTGTTAAGGAAGCCAAATATCAAATAGTTCTTTCAGCGGCAGAAAGGTCGTTGTCACCACGTATGTTAAAAGAAACATTCTTTTTTTCCTTTAGTAAAACTCTTAGTAGTGAAAAGATTCATTTTGAATAAAAGTAAAAGTCAAAGGGGTTTATACACCGTATAAAATAAACTTATGTATAAAACAAAATATTGTTCAATCAAAGGAGATTGAGACGAAGTCCATTACCTCGAGTCTGACTTAACTCAATCATTGTTTAATCGCTAGAATAATAAACTAATGCTAATTTATTTTTTCATAAGAAGCTTTTTCAAGTTTATTATTCATTTTATATCAATTATCACCATGATATAACAATTAGTTAATTATGTGAGTTCATATTGTAAATTTGGTCGATGTTTCGAACTTTAGTTAAAAATGAACTTGATATAATTATAAATTATCTTTGTCGTCAAAATTAATATATCTATAAAATGATATTCATGATTCAGATATCATTTATATTATATAAATCCAGTATATATAAGTATTTATAATAGTACATAACATTTGGATAAAAGAAATGAAATGCACCGTTCATGGAGACGGTAAGCCATATGAACGCATGAACGCTACGTTCATTTCTATTTCATATTTAATGGAAAGAAAAAATAATGATACAAAGGTATATTATAATTCTAGTATAATATAATATATTATTTCATTAAATCCATCCTTTATGAATTCCACTTATTTCTTGAATGATTCTTATCACTTTGAGGGTCTGGTAGTCCGCACTTCCTCAAATGAAATTATCATATTTACTCACTATGGAAACCGTAAAGGTATTCTATTAATTTAAAATATAAAAGAATAGTAACAATATAAATATAATATATATCATATATAAACACATATCCATCTTAATGGCCACCATAAGAGGTGGTAGGAGAATATAGATCAACCATCCTTTCGTCAGGTAGTAGTTCGCCATCCATAGAAACAATATGTTATTTCCATATTAGATGGAGGTGTGTGCAAGTTTAGTTTGAATGATTATAATAAAAAACCTATATATTTAAGATACTATATTTTTTATAAAATAATGGAATAATAAGATTTTATGGGATTGGAGAAGTAAAATAACACAAAATAACTTCAGAGAAGACGTTACCTATAAATCTGGTATGTCCCTTTGGTTTGAACCAAAAGGTTTACTTGAATTGCCATAATCCTAGGGGAAGGATCATAGGAGGAGGATAAAGATATAAGAGATTAATTTGGAAGAGTTTGGATGAGGCATGGAGCTTGAGAAGTGTGATTAATGGGTTAGAAGTGAGGGTTTTTTATGAGGGGGAAGAGGGTCTCATTAGGAATGTGTGAAAATAATATTATATTATAAAATGATTTTCAGTTTTTAAAGGTCCAAAAATTATTACAGTAAAATATAATAAGAATAATGTTTGAAATAAAATCATAAAATAAGAATTTGACAGGTTTTAGATATTGTTTAAATCTTTATTATCCTATTAATTTAAATCATCCATTACTTAGGTAAACACAACATCATTATTGTGTCATAATTAATTTTATTTATATGATGTCTAAAAATTATAATTTTTTTTATGAAGTAGGAAATATTTTTTGATATTAAATTAATTTTTATAGTTGAATAGATAACTTATATAGCTACATATAAAAATTGATTTACTAAAATAAATATATTTATGTAATTTTTTTCTTTACTTTAAATTAATTAATAGAAAGAGTCATTGTCACTCCCAAGTGGTTCCATGGGGTCCCAAAAATGACCCAAGGATACCCATGGTCATAAATTTATCAACCAATAGGATTAAGACTCATGTTAAGGAAATTTAATATTATAATAACAATATTATTTTACCTTAATTTACCAGATTAACCTTTTAACCATGGCAAATAAATTTTTTAATGAAGTAAATATTCAAAATGTCTAAAAATAAAAGTTACCTATTTAAAAAATTTTGTCCACATGATTACAATTATGGAATAAATTTTTTAAAATTAAATACTCATAAGTTGCAGAAATTAATTTAAAATTAATTTCTCCTGTCATAACAAAAAACGTGTTTTTAAGAAATAATAACTATCAAAAGATCAACACTTATTTATTTCCAATTTTATTGTGAAATTACTTCAAATGAACAAAATTAGACTAGATAGTATAAAAATAATATAATTACACATTAAAACCAATTTAAAAGATAATATAACCTTATAAATAAATTAGATAGAAATGCAGTTTTTCATTAAAATAAAGTATTTTTCCGTATTCATTAAAAATGAATTTTATCAGAACAATTAAAAAAAATCACAAAGTAAATTATTATGTCCCTATTCTAAAGAAGAATTATATTTTGTCAAATAGAACATATTAAAGTGACCAAAACATTATTTTAAGAGGGTTCACACTCAAAAAGTGGTAGATCAACCTTTTAAGGAATATTAGAGTATATATGCTTATAATATAATACTTTCTTATTATAATATATAATCTATGATGAATTTGATAAAAGTAAAAACATTTAAAAAACAAATATAATCATATTTTAGTTAGTTCTATTCATTCCCTCCAATACAACAACTAGGAATTAACTATCATTTAAAATAATAATATTATATTGTTAGTATGCAACGTAAGATTTCAAAGAAACCCATTGTTTTGTATCAGGTAAGACATCAAACATTACACCCCCTTTAAATTAAAATTAATAATTAATTCAAATTTTTTAATAAATATGAAAATTTTATATTCTTTATTTACCTAGGATGTTACAAGTACAACCAAAGTTGGATGATAAAAGATAGTGTGTATTTGGAATAAGTAATTAAGGTTTAGCCATATTTTATCAATTATGTTCCAGTTATGATAATTTTGAAATGAATTATGAATTTACTACAATATCTCTCTTTATGGATTTGAGAGAATATTTTGAATACTAATGATGACCAGTAAGAGTGATTCTGTGGCATGTTGATATTTTTGAAAACACATGATTGAGGTAAGATAAAATATAATATTTTCTCGATTTTGATATAGTATTGAAAGAGATAAATTTATGGGATAATATTGGTGACCATGAAATTAGTTAGTGATTTTATGGTACATTTTATATTTGATATAGATTACCACTTGTTTGTATTTATGGAATATATTTGACGGCCTTAGATTATATTTATAGAATAATTTATGTTTTCATTATGGATTTATGATGATAAAGATATTCACATATTTGGAATTTGACATTAATGAACACTTTATATTTTTTAGGAAATATAATTTTGATTTATTGACCTTCCTTATATATTTTTAAAATTTTAATTTAGCCAGAAATATTTTGGATGAGTCATAAGGATGAGTATTTAGAGAATAGATTAAGTTGGAATTTATTTGTTATTAGACAACATGTGATAATAAATTAGGTCTTGGAAATTATATAGAGATAGGATGAATTACTTGTAATTATTTTATTGAGATAATGATATGTTAAATATTAATTATTGTGCTTCAGGTATAAAAATTCATCTTGGATATTAACTTCTTGGATTAAGAAATTATGTGATAATTTATTGAAGAACAACCAAAGGATGAAATTGTAAGAATATTTCTTGATTTCTCTATCATAATGTTAATATAATTTATCAACTCCAGCAAAAGGATATGGAAAAAAATGTTAACCTACCACCTTCAATTTTGATGAATCAAATAGTCTCTTAAATAATAAAATATATATGGTTTATAGGTTATTAATGTTATATCAATCATTCATTTTTTTTTGGATTAATGATCTTTATCACTCTCTATTAATCCTTTGGTGTTAGTATTATCTTTCATGTCCATATCTTTATTTTTCCCAAATTTTCTCGAACTTGGAAACCTAATTATGAAAAAAAAATTAATTTAATTTCCTTATTATTAATATTAAGTATTATTAAACATTCAAAAAAACGTTTTTTTCAACAATGATTTTTTAAAATCTCCAACCCTTGATTACCTATATAAAGATTCAATTACAAGGATATAATTTTTAAGGGGGTAAAATATAACTCCCCAAGATTTTAAAAGAAGAACATCATATTTGATAAAATGTATCAAAAAAACTCTAATATTAGAAGATAATTTATAATCCCAATACTTAAAAATATATATTTTTAGATAAATTAAATCACTTTGATATCTTATGATTAACTCAACACCAAGTTTATTTGAAACATGACACTAAAATAAAATAATATTATGACGATTATAACATAGTCATTCATTTAGAAGGTATGAATATGACTAAATAAATTAGGATAATTATATGGTTTAAATGATTATAAAATAAATTCAATGGTTATATATTTATTAATAAATTAATTAGAACTATTTTAAAAAGAACGATTGTTTTTTCTAAAATACTGTATTTTCTTCCTTAAAGGAGGATTAGCCAAACTTATCACACATAAATAAACTATAATTTTTATGTTTTAATAATATTTATGACAAAAATAATTTTAATTTTAATAATATTAATATAACAATTATTTTTTATAGAATATTTGATAAATTTTTGAAAGGATTAATTTTTTGATCAATACTGAAATACACTATTTTAATGAAAGCTATCATTTTGTTTAAATTATTTATTGGGATAAATAATATTTTTAATTTTGTTAAAAGTGAAAATAGTTAAATTATATTAAAATTTGACTAATTTATGTCATTGGATTAAATTTCATAATGAAGTTTTATATTAAAACATTATATACATATGATAAATTTCTCTTTGGAAAACCGCTCTTTCATCGAATCTGTGGTTTAATATTAAATTTAATTATACCAAATTTATGGATTTAATTTTATAAAAGGTATTACCTATTTTTACTAAGAATATTTTACATTATATAATAAGTTAACATTAATTTTTATAGAAATAAATAGTTAAAAAAGTAAAAAAATATTACCATAATGTAGGTAAAAATTGGTTTACTAAGGGTTTGAACTAAGAAGAAAAGGAGTAAAAATGACCTAAAAATAGCCCAACACCTATTTAATGTAATCAATTATACCATATAAACTCTATTGGTCTCTAATTACACATCTTGATGCATTATTCATAATAAAAACGTGAATGTGATTGATTATTTTAAAAAATCCCAAGTGCGTCATCTCCCTCACATATAAAATAGAACCCCATATCATCCCATATTCACACATAAAAAACTATTTGTTTTGGCCAGTAACTCACAAAATTTATTTCATAATTCCCTACACACATACTAGAGGCATTTTTTGGATCAAAAATCCAATATTGGAAGGATTTAGGTTAAACTTTATGAGTTTTTCTGAAGAAGTGGTAGAGTTTTTAACAACACATATTTTTTTACTTATTCCTATTAATACATAAGATATTTTATAAATATAATAAATAAATAACACTAGTATTATATATATAATAAAATTTTCTTATGTTAATTTTATAACCTACATCCATCTTCTATACCATAAAATGGGATATAAATTAATCAATCGTGTGTGTGATGGACTACCAGCTCACAAACCAATGTTATCAGTTTTTGATCACCACCTATCATGGAAGGATATAATGATTTATTTAACATATTTAAATTATATTTATGGAAATATTATACTTTTATAATTATGATAGAACATATACCTCCACACACCCCATTATGTGGTGGATACAATAACGTCGTTCGTCTGTATGGTGGACTACCGCCTCACGAAGCGATGTGATTCGTTTTTCTCTTACAAAATACATAGAAGGTGTTAAGTATAAAATTAATTTATATATGTGATATTTATGACATATATATTTATATTTAAATATAATTTCACAAATAAATTCATACCGTCCAATTATCTGGAAAACCATAAAATCGCTAGTGCGTATGTATGGACTACTGCCTCCACGTAGTGATGTGAAATGGTTTTCATTTTATATTTATATAGATATTAATAATGATGTATTTTGTTAATATAAATGATACATATAATATAATAATTTTTTTTTAAATTTTAATTAATCTTTATCTCATTTTTTCTATCAATATACCAGGAAATGGATGCAGCATTCATGCATACATATGACCAACCTTCTTCTTGAATGGTGTAATCCATTTTCTATATCAATATTTTATAGATTACTATAAATATTAATATAATGAATATAATGAATATATATGATATTTATATAATTTCTAAAATTATTAATATGGTTTAACCATGAGGAATGTAAAATGAAATAAATCTCCAATCCAAAACATACATGAAAAATGAAGCAATTAACACCCAAAACAATGATTTTCTCAAATAATTGTTAGTAAATAGGCATGAAAATACAATAATTAAATAATAAATGATACGAGATAAATAAATATTGTTATTTATTAGGTTTATAATAAAATAATATCTATTTTATAAGAGTTGTAGACACATATTGATGAAGTTGAACCTAGGGTAAGGGTTTCTCATCCCACTTTTACTTCTGTGAAACATATTCCATATTAACAACTTATTCTATTGTATAGTTTTTATACATAAATTATTGAGAATTTATATCATGAATATATTTTTATTCATAGTATTTGATGTTTCATTTGAATTTATTTCTTTCATGGGTCTTGTGATTCAAATGTTGGCAATGTGGCAAGGGTTTATTTCACAATATCATCATTATCCGGGATTGTTTATGTTTAAGTCTCCACTGGGGGAATTATTGGATATTACTATGTTAATGTAACTATATTTTATTATAATATGATTAATCATGATATTTTTAAGTAGTGTTACCACTTCCCCACCCTTTGTTATTTAAAATTGTTGAGAAAACATTTTTAAGAAAATATGACCCTATTTCTCTCTTCAATAGAAATTCATTTTTCTTCCAATACCATGTTTTAGAAAAATGAATAAAAAATGGTTTGAAAAATTATAAAATGATTTATAAAATAAATTTTTACCCATTTTTACATTTTCTTAATTTTTCTGAAAGGGATTTTCGTCTTGTTTTCCAAAAAATTAATGTTAAACTTTTATCAAAAATATAAAAGGAATATTGGTTTTAAAAAGTAAAAAATGAAAAAAAATTCTTCCATAATGACCAGTAAATGTTTTAAAGATTATTTTACAATTATCAAAGTTTATTTTTAAGAAAATTATTTTCAAAATTCTTTGTGAAATTTTAGTTTTATAAATATTTTCATCATGAAAAGTTTATTTTCCTAAAAAATATTTTTAATAAATTTTTATTCATAAAAAACATAAAAAAAAATATTTTAATTATTATCCAATGGGTAGATATTATATAAATAGCATCCTTATTAGTTATTTGAATGTTTTAGGATCAGTTTGACTGAAGATATACTATTTTATTTCCATTCACAATGTTACTCAGGATGGTATATGAGTATGTTTATTGACTAAGGTATGTATTAACATTTTGTATATTCGGTTTTCAATATGAATGTTTATATTGATTATGCACCACACATTTCATATGAGGAATTCATTTGTCTTATTACTTGATGGGTGGGCCCAGAAATATATATCCCCTCTATGCATATTTAGATCTCATGAGAAATATTTTCTTAGGGATTTGGTTGAGGGATTACCCATCTATATAATATGTCTTGGAATTAGGCCTTGACCGTAAAATGTCTTGAAACGATGTCTTGATAATATGTTATAGATTTAAAAAATTGTGCAGTCTCTCATTATGATATTAATTATTGATTGCCCTGTGATTACTTGAATAGTTATGATATAAATGGTTAATTTTCAAACTTAGGTGATTATTTATATTGATTTATTTTATCATAATTTTAATTTCCATATTATTCGTTATGTTAATGTTATTGATTAAATAGATTTTTGTTTCAGTTATTGACCTTTCCATATTGAATATTGATTATTTATTAATGGTATATTTTACTACACACTTACCCTTACTGAGTTTTGGATATCATCCATTTCTTATGTTTTATTTTATCTAGTATACCAAGAAGCGGTTTATATAGATATGCATGGATACAGTAAAGGTAATAATGGTATTCCCATATAAAATTCATTATCTAGATTATGTTTTAAAATTAAATTTAAATTTCATGTATATATCCATTTTTTCAAGACTACTATACTATTAGGTTCACTGGGATCTAATTTATTATTTCAAGTGAAAATTTAATACAGTAGACACTAGCTCTAGGCTACTGGGGATGAGTTCATTATCCACTAAAATTCTTAATATAGTCAATAAGTAGATGAAAAAAAATAAGGGTAAGTTTCTAGGAATATTTTAGAGAACAAAAATTAACAAAATATTCAATGAAGATTTTCAAAACATTCCCACATATGTTAAATCAATGAAATAGATGGTTGCAAGAAAGAGTAAACATGATGAATTGTTAAAAAGACCACTCCAAAGAGATTTATGAGATATGGTTTTGAGAAGTATACTAAAGAATAAATAATATTCTAGTAGTTTTACAATTCCAATTAATATTAGATCATATAAGTTTAGAAAAAAATTGGGTGATATAGGAGTGAGTGTGAACGTCATTTCAAACCCAAAATTTAAGATATTTTCATTGGGGGAGAAAAATACCAACGGATATTGCCATTAATATCTAGAGAAAATAGTGAGTTATAATTTTTTTTTGTTAAATATATTATAATTAAGGTTGATAAATTCAACATTGTTGTGGATTTCATTATAATTGAGATAGATAAAGGGGAAAACCATTATTCTATGGAGAAACAAATTGGTAATGGTATTGGACTTCATTTATGTAAAATGTGTAAAATTATCAAAAATACTAATGAAGATGATGAGATTTTAAGGGAGGAAAACATGGGAAAATTGGATGATGAACTACTATTGAGAATAGGGTTGAAGTAGCAGTTTTATAAAAAGAAGTAAAATATGAAATTGAAGAGAATAAGGAGATAATAAGGATAATTTAAAGGATTAAGGATATTAAATAAGCTTATAAGAAATATGAGTATTAATAGGGTAAACATTTTTGGTCATCCCATGATTTAAAATTTAATTTTTCATGATTGACTATGAACTGGTGGACTGGTCCTAAATAATTTGATAAGGTTTTAGATCAAAGTAGAGTGAAAATAATCTTTGAGAATATAACAAGGCCCATTTATATGGAGGTATAAAAATTAGTCCATTTATGTTTTATAATCAAATTTCTTTCTTTTAATATTTTATTACTCCCTTAGGTGTTCTAGTGACTAGCCTAATGATAATAGACATTAATATAGGAGTAAAATAAGTGTTTTATATGCTCTATTTATAATAAAAATTTTGGAATTAATTTATTAATTTATTTATGATGTTGATTCAATCACCCACTTATATTTATGAACATAATTGAATTGAATCTTCTACTTTCACTTGGTTATTTTTACTTTATGGTTCCATGATTTTGGTGACCGATATATAAATGTTAGAAAAACTAGGTTAAATGGCATATGATGAAGGTGGGGGGGGGGGGATTTAGGGCATGCCTGATTCAATCATCACCCCCTTAAAATATTGTATCTTTATTAAATAAAGAAATTTTGACTCCCTTTCCCAGAGTACTGTATGAACAAAAATGAAAGAATGTACAAGACAAATTTTTTTTACATGGTTCATCCTCATAAGGCTACATCAAAGGAGCATACAAAGAAAATGTTAAAATGTACCAAATCCACTAAGGCTCACTTCTATAATACAAGGTTTGGTCTGGATCACTTGTATACCTAGCCTCACTACCTTTGAAATATTTAGGTCTAGCTCACTGATTTACCATGAGTCAATCCCTAACCCTATTTTCATAGTTCACAATCGATGGAAAGGATCACCTTCTTCCTCTTAATTTACTCACTTCTTTAGAAGGTATCCACACACAAATTATAGACATATATGTCCATTCATTATCAATAACGAATGCATACTCAATTGTATATAGATACTTTGTTGATTCTCTTTATGGGTCTCTCCTTCACTTATGTTAAAATAGATAGATAAAACACTTCCAATTTCTAGACAAATATATTAAAATTCTCTTCATTGTAGACATAAATGTCACCTCATATTTAGAAATATCCTCAAGAGATTCCACGTCTTATTTATCACTACCTTGAATGTAGCAGGGAATAAAATTCTTCTACAAGTATTATCAAATGTTACAGATCCTCTATGTATTTATTTATCTTCTTATTTGGATTTCAGATATGAAAATGACACTATTAATAAGGAATTTTAGGCATGTTTTTCCATGCACAATATTCTAATGTGTTACCCCTATGCTAGAACATGGCACATAACCCCTTGTAGGAGATCCTGAAACCTACCCCTGTTCAAGATCATGGTGTGTACACCTACATCAGATCCTGTAACAATACCCCTACATGAGTCCCTTGCACGAGATCCTATCACCATACCATGGCACACTAACCTTGCATAAAATCGTAGAATAAAATCCTAGAGAAAGACCGCTTTCATGCTTTTTGTGAGATCTAGGTGCAAGTCCCTTTTATCACATTATATAAGACATTTTCCAGATCATGCACAATAATTACACAATGTCAATCTTGTATATGACTTCATGATATCACATTGTGAACCTTTTTTGTGAAATATCTCTATTATCATCTTTCCCGAGATCTTTCCATTAACCTATTTCATGAGATCTTTCCACAAATATTATTCTCAAATGTTGCCTCAGATCAATATTTTAGGATTTTTTATGTTCTTATGGATAGTTCATAGGGTATTTAAAGGTTAGTGTCCTCTACAATAACTATAAAAATAATTGACAACTATCCACCTTAAATGGAATCATGTGCTCCGTGAACCTTGTACCATGAGATCTGAGCATGAGTTCTTCTTGTGCATTATATGGGATCTGGGCATGAGTCATGTTCACTCTATGCGGAAGATCGGGGTGTGATTCCTGCATTAACTTCACAAAAAAACTGAGCATGAGCTCTAAATAGAATCATGAGAACTACAAGGTATCCCTTTATGAGATCTAGGGACAATAATATTCTTCACAAGATCTCAATTCATGATCCAAATAAAATCATGCACTTCACAAGATATCAATGTGGGATCAGTTCAAACATTCACACTCCCTAAGATTATTCCAGTATTTATGCTCCATGAGATCAGTTCAAAATCTTTACCCAATGAGATCAGTTGAACATTTGTGCTCTGCAATATCAATTCAACATTCTTGCTTTATGGGATCATTTTTGCATTCATGTTTTTTGTGAGATCATCCATTCACACTTTCTGCAAGATAAAAAATTTATGAAAACTCTTTATGACTTCTTTGACAACCATCACTGAATAAAAACCTCAAAACATATCCAAAAACACATTCCTCCCAAAAAAATAATCATGAGGGATTTTTTATAACAATCTACCACTTTGGGTTTGTTGAAAAATATTTACATTTTGATACCACATTAAAACATCTTCCATATTATTTACAAAATCTTCTTCTTGAAATTCAGATAGTGATCATTTATTTTCTCAACACACTCTAAGACCATATGATCCATGCTCATCTTGATAAACGAGAGTAGCATTCCAAGTTCATCAATGAAAAACTTCCTTAAAAAACAACTCAAATAATTCCATCACAAATACCATATATCATGTCATATAAGCTTTGATCGATCATATTTAGCATCATCAGATTTAAATCCCCCTAATATTCCACTCCTATTGTCATCTTCTCCCTCTATCTTGAAAAAGAAATTTTCTCTCCTTTTATATCCAAAATTTCTATCCCTTTTTAGTGAATGCAAAGGTCACATAATTATTGTCTAAAATAGGGTAAAGAACAAAAATCAACATATTTGGGAAAATCAAATAATACCATAGGGAGAGGGGGTCCAACATATACGCATTTTCATGTATGGGGAGAATACCATACTCTAAGAGATTGTCGATGATGTTTAAATAATTCTTTGGGTATGAATTCATTCAGTGTGTCGGCAACCTATAGTTTTATAAGCACATACTCTTACATCACAGTCCATTACATCACATCGTCCTTAATAAAATGATAATTGATTTCAGTGTTATTTTTCATTGACTGATGGAATTAATTTTATTATATTATTTATAGAACATGAATTATGATAATAGATTATGATCATATAATTTACTCTAACTCCCATATCATTAAGATGTTGGTTCATCCATAATAACAATGTGCAATATTGAGTGGATGCAATATATTCATCTTCTTTAGTTCTCAATGAAATGAAATACTGTTTCTTTCTTAGCCATGAAATTCACAAAACACCAATATATAATTAACCACGTGATTTTGATCTTCTATCCTTTGCTGAACTGACCCAATCTACATTTATATATCCCAATAACTCTCACTAATATTTATCATTATATTATTAATTTAAATCCACAATACACATGACAAAAAAAAATTATTCTTTTTTATTGAAATTAAGTGGATTTATTTGGTATTTATTTGATACCATACTACTTTTCACGTGTAAGGAAAATACCACATCTTTTCACTATAGAGTTTAAGAGAATTATAAAGATTCAGCTGTATTCTAGGATATTAACTACTTTTCCTTCATCATATTATGATAGTTTTATCGGTGTATCCCCCATAGTTATCATCCCCTTGGAATAATACATTACAAATCTTCTCAAAACCTCCTTGGTATATTATACTGAGAAATGAATGTTCCATTATTTCCTTTTGTCACCTGTAAACCAAGGTAAAAAATCAGTTCATGAATTAATGACATTTAATTTTTTTGATGAATTACATGAATATATTGCATTACGCTTCATCTAATCCACCAAATATTATGTCATCGATATATGACAACACTACCATACTTCTATTAGTACTATTATTTACATATGTATTGTAATCAACTCCACACACTAAAATCTGAGCTTCTTTAAATGTTGATATAATCTTCAATACCATGATGAAGGTGCATGATTCAAACATTATATTTCCTTATTTAGGTAAAAAAATCTATTCTCAACTTCAAAAATGAGGAAATAATATGGAGTCTCAATATAAAATTCTTCTTCCAGAACACCATTGAGAAATGTTGACTTGACATTCATCTAGTAAACTTTAATCCATTTTTACAATGTTGTGGAAAATAATAATTTTATTGTCTCTAGGCTTGATAAAGGCAGAAATGTTTCATCAACATCGATACCCTCTATCTATAAATACCCTTCGCACACTTGACACTGTTTATATTAAATAATAACACCATATTCATTCATATTATTACAGTATTTCCATTTATGCCTGATGAAATTATTAAATGTTGGTCTCAAAACAATTTCCCATGTCTAATTATTCTCAATTTAGTCATTCTCATCATTCATAGACTGAAATGAGTTTTCATCTCAAAGTGATTCCTTAAAACATTTATGCTCTATCTATGATAAGTACACTACTTGCAATAAAGTCTTTATCCTTATTGTCTACACTGGTGCTATCTGAGCACGGATTATATTTTATCTCTCAATTTTAACTCTTCTCTTTTATCTTTGTGTAGATATTGGTTTCTAAGAATCCCTTTCATTATCTGAATATTTTTCTGAATCAATATGTAGAAGTAGAACATCCCATGGTATTCTTATCTCTTTTTCACTATCCTTTTAAGACTAATCATTTATTTTCAGAATATTATACTCATTCTCTACTATAGTTACATAATTTCACTCAAATTCCTTTCCCTGATTCTTATTGAATCATTTATATGCTTTTAGTTTCTTTGAGTACCCATAAAATATCCCTTCATTTCCATGATATTCAAACATCCTATTTTTCTTCTTATTATGAAGGAAACACTTACTTCTGAAGACTTGATAGTACATCAACATTGGATTCTTCCCATACTAGTGCTCATATGGAATTCTGTATTTCTATAGACATAGTAATTCTATATTATATATATAATGATGTCATCAATACTTCTTTCCAAAACCACTTTGGAAGGACTTTCTCAAGGAGCATTATTCTAGCCATATTATAGATAATTCTATTTCTTCACTCAACTACTCTAATTTGCTATCACATTCTTACTTCTAAAACACGGTGCCCTTTCCCATGTTTCTTGATATAATACTGAACATGAACATTTTTGAACTATATTTGATTATTTTTTTGGATATTTTTTATTTTTTGACCTAGCATATTTTTGACTTCCCTTTGATAAGTTTTTATACAACAAAACACCTAATAATTGTGAGTGATGATGAAAACCCTGTCATTATACAAAAATAATTAATGAATAGAACATAATATATCCTCCCATCATTATATCTTGGTGAAATAGGTGTTCACATATCAGCATGCACCAACTAAATCACTTTTTAGGATCTTTTCTCTTTTTTCCTTATAGTTATTTTTAATGAACATACTTGTTATCAAGAATTGCACGCAAGAGTAAAATCTTGTGATAACCTAGGGAGGTCATGAGAAAAATCAAATTTTACTATATCTTTTAGGGTTTTTTGGATCATGTGACTATGATGTTTATGCCAAAGATTATTTTCTTCTTCCTTGGTTAGAAAGAACATATCCTATTGTCCACTAACAAGGTATACATTTCCTTGCATATAATTTACATGTAAAAGAAATACACTTTATTTTTCCATGATGGAACATAATGTTTTGGAAAATATTTTGGAATGACGTAAATGAAACGAATTTACTATCACTTATTAAGTTGTGACTAATACCTTCAACAAATAATACATCTATACATTTCATGTCTTCCCCCCCAAACTTTTATTTTTTTGAGCCAATAAATCTCAGGCATTAATCATTACCAAATTTCATAATAAATTACTTTTTTGTATCTAATTTCTATCACTAGTTATTTTTTTTACTATCATAGGGGAGGATCATCCACTATCAATGATTTGTATTATAGTGCGGTTTGATCCTTTAAAATCAATTTATACAACCACTTATTGCCAAACTCTATTACTTTTTAGCCATGTTTTTGACTTCATATCTAGTATAAATTGATAATATTGATATTCCACTGAGTATTATGATCCAACTTCATCTTATTGAGAAAAAAATAAATAATTCATTTTTTGATCGTTTTATGATACATTTAGCTGCTTCTTATGATCACATTTAGTAAACTTTGACATATTCCTTTGCATTATTGATGAGAAATATTTTTCCATGTGACTGAATCAACCACCCCTGAAATAGAAACCATCAAATGATATCCTAAAATAATGGGATCTGTATGTCCAACTCTACTGGTCTCATTCCCTCCAATACATATTGGAAATGGGACAAGGATTTTTTGAGTGTCCTATATTTTTACAATAATAACATCTAATGCTGGGTAACTTATTATCTTTCACTGCTACACTACTTGTTTCTTCTAGGATTATATGAATCAAATGATTTTGTTTTATACCAAAATCAATCTTCAATCTCGAAGTGGGAAGCTATGGTTTGAATTCACCCATTACTGATTTTTATTTTCAATCAAGCATCATTCGAGCTATGACCTTCAGATCTATCATTTTATTCTCATGACATTCCTTTGTATGTTTCACTAGTGATTTGAACTATAATTTTCCCTTTTCTACTTCCTTTGAAATAATATTTAATAGATTCAACCATTTCTATTGATCATTAACTTTCCATTATAGGTTGACAACCTCCTCCCCATGTTTTTCATGAGTTTTTCTTGATCTTTTTATGTATTATTCAAACCATTGATCACCCTTTTTTCATCTTCAACATTGAGCTTTTACACACTGATCATATATGAGTTCTATAGAGTTGAAGACTTAATATTATCAATTTCATATATCAACTCAGAAATCACTTCTTCTAATTCCTACATAAAGAATTCTGCATTATAAACAATCATGTTGGATTTCTTTTATTTTGGTATCGAAATGCCTATTTTATCAAGTGTAAATTTTAACATGAACTTAAGGTCAACCATTCCATTAAATTTTCCTTAATCATTGACTCATTCTTCCCCTTTTTATTAATTTCATACAACAACCACCATGGAATATAATTTATAATGCTTGTAGTCCTCCAACTCTTATTCATCAGATTCTTCTGAACTATCATCTTTTATGAAATCATATTGTTCATTTTGAATAAATTTTTCTTAACATTTTTTTACATATCACGTAGGCTGAAGACTTATTCCAAGGAATTTATACATAAACCTCATAACTATCTTGGAACTTATTTGTGAATATACCTTCAATATGTCCATCCTTTCCACATCAAAATCATGCAAGTGGGATTTCCCCTTTGAATATTCCTTTGACTCTTAGTAAATTTGTGCAAAGGAATGACATTAATACATATATATCTCTTATTCATACCTATTTTCAATAGGTATATTCTTCATGTCCAGGAATTAAACTTCATTAGACTTCCCATTTTCCACATGCATTATATATGTTTCTCATCTCGTATGTAAGAATAGTACTGTGATAACTATCCATTGTCAGTTCCTTTAGATCTATATCTTCTGATATTGAAACTTTTGGATTAAAATGAGGTTGAAGTATTCTCAATGTGTACTTGAAAATATTTATATATTCAAGACCTTCTACAATACCACACATTTCTTCCACAATACATTCAATTAATCAAATAATGTTTCAATATACTCATTAAGGTGCAATTTGAGATGCTAATAATTGTTACATAGAACCCACAACTTTGATTCACTGAATTTTGAGTCTCCATTATTAATATTTATCAACATTTCCAACATAACATGTGATTAATTATATAAAATAACCATAATATAGATAACATTATATATGGCTCCCCTAATGCATTGATTGATTTAGTGTCAAAATAAAACTCGCTTCGGCCAGGTTCTGATATAGCACCACTCTTGAAACATGATGAAATTTCATGCATCATTTCCATAAATGAATCTATTATTAATTATTATAAGTAGTCCTACATACAATTATTCTATAATTACAAAATATTTCCATCAAATATTAGAATATATTTATTATTGAAAACCAAAATTTCTTATATTAATAATGAACCAATAAATTTCAAACATTATCTCAGATACCAACTACTAGAACTAGTTTAAATACCTAGAGATTGGGGGGGTCAGGGTATGAAGGATTAAAATGATTTCCACTTAGGTTCTTATTTCAATGTTAAACACAACACACTTCTCTCAGTTTACCTTATAGACGTATGAATATAAATGAAAGCATGAATGAGGGATGACAAAATTATGTGGTTCACCCCCACTGGGTTACATCCAAGGAGAATACAATGAAATTTATTCAATGTACCATATCCACTAAGTCTGAATTTCTAAATAAAATGTTTTGGCGAGATCAAATTTATGCCTAGGATCACTACCTATACCGTAACACCACAAAACTTTTATGGTATTATTATTTGAAATACATTCTATTCATAGCCTATATTCCGTGAATAACTATGTATTTTGTGAATCAAAAAATTATAAGAGAAAATTATAAGCTATCCAATAAACCTAAATTTTCCACTTCTATGTTTTGAATTTCGAAAAACGGTCATCTAGAGTTGTGACTAGTAAGTTATTTGAATGTTGATGGAACATACTTGATTTTTTGATGAATTGTAACATATCCTTTTAAATAGTAAAATGAATATTAATATGCCCTTTATAAATAGTAAATAATGATAATATTTTATTTTCTTAATGTAAGAAGATAATGAGATATTAATTAATTTTTCAATGTGATATAGAACTAATTATACCTTTGAAATTGTTATTTTTCGAATTAACCATGATTTTATTTAAAAATTAAATAAAAAATACGTAAAAAATTATTTTCAAAAAATAGTGTTCATTTTTGAATTCTACACGTCGAAAAATATTTAGGGTGAATTTTTGGGATTTTTCTAAAATACATGATTTTTCATGAATAGTGAAAATACAATTTTGAGTTTTCTATAGTTTAATGAGATCATAATGATTTAATAATTAAATATAAAATTATGTTTGACTTGTGTACTGTAAATTATGACATGAGGTGTCCCAAGTGGGTAAAACCATGGGCAAATACCCTGGGAAGGCCCATGGTTTGGAAAAAACCACTAATGAGGTGTCCCTTTGAAATTGTTAAACAATTACCTCTCTTTTTATATAAATACCCACTCATCCATTCATTTTCTTTAATTACAAATCCCACTACCTAGAATATATGGTGGTTTTACCTCTCTATAAGTCCTCCCAAAGTGTCTTTATGCCCCCAAGATCCCATCCTTCAGGATCTAGGAGTTACTCTACAAGGTAAAAGATCCATCATTATCTTCTTTTAGTCATCACTTCTTTTATGTTATCTATTTTAATTTACATTATCATATCTTAGGGTTTGATTCTATCTATTATTCTTGCATCCATTTTTATTTCAATATCCTGAGATACCCATTTTTTCTCAACATTTCATTTTATAAAATTTTAAGCGATGACGTTATGCTGTCGAATTTTCATAAGGGATCTCTCAAGTTTTATTTTATTTTCATGTTAATCTCTATTCTTTTTCTCATCTCACCTCCACTTTAAAAATGACCATGATAAAATCCTGTATCATCTACATAATTTAATTATATCATGTTAATAGAATAACCATAATAAATATTCTTACTCTCCCTGTTTTATTTTTATAAACGAAATCAATGTCCATGAGGTTCCAATTTATAACCTTCGTGGTCGCCAAAGATTTTTTCTTCACTTTCTCATTCATTACTGGTCATGAAAAAATTTTAATTGTTGAATCAGATATGAATATAGGTATTTCATATCATCAATTTTCTTTAATCTTTACACACTCATAATATGGAATAATAATACAAAACAAGTTCGTTCTATACAAAACCTCCAAGCTAAATCCAAGCGTTTATCAAAAACATTCAACTAATGATTCAACCTCAATTATTTAACCTAGAATAAATATAAGATAGATTATATCTATTTATTTTCAAAAATAATATATATTAACAATTCTGGGTGTTTAACTACATTTCAAATGAACTTCCATTCACGAATGCAAGTAAACGAATCCTGAAAACCTGGGACAAAAATGATTCCAAAACAATAAACTTGAACCGCTTAAGCCCATTAAAAGGGCCATTAAAAAACCTAATAAGGTTATAATAAATTAATTAAATATATATGAGGTTATGTAATTATTAATTAATGAAGATGAATTTTATTATTTTGGTCATTAAAATAATTGAAGAACACACTTGAGCATAAGGTAAGGGGTTTCTCATCTCATTTTCAATCTGTGAGATTTTTGATTTTCCACCACTTATTTCATGTATGTATTTTATATGTATTGAAATTATATATATAATAACATGAACATTTTTATTTCATGTTTTTTAATGAATCATTTGATGATTATTATGTTCTGGTCATATGATTCGACCGATTACATTGTGGTAAGAGACTTTGTCTCAACTAATATTTTGCTGTGACTAAATTTTTATGGTGCACCTAGTAATCCTTATGTGGTGTACCTACTTACCATTTGAGATAAATATTCATTTCAGATTATATTTACATTAAATATCCATAATCTCATGTATGGGATATGTTTGTTGTCTAAACTGTATACCAATTTTCATACGGTGTTTATTTTGAAAGTTATTTTAATTTTGGAAATATTAATTAATCTATATAATCTACTCAATATAGTTATTGAAAAGGCATATTGATCTTGTATTGAATCAATTTATAAAGAATTATTTGGATATGTAGTGGTGGGTGGGGCCCACTACATCCCCTCAATGCATTGGTAGGTCCCATGAGACAAATCAGTTGGCGACAAACCCTTCGATTTTGTTTCCAAAAATTAGATGGGTTTCTACCCACAGAACTAAACCGTTTTTATGGTATTATGGTATCATGTGCTAGATACATGAAATCCAATTAATAATAATTCTCTTTATTCGTTATTAATTATTACTATGCATGAGGTTTTCACTATGACAAAATCAATGGATTCAGTTTCATTCTCAGTTTATGGTGGGAGTTTTTCATTTATTCACCATGAAATATTAATTATGTCAGATTTATTATGATTCAATTATTATTGTATTGACTCTTCCCCTATTTATAACCCTTACTAAGTGTTTTATCTCACCCCTTTCATTGTTCACCCTCAACAAGTGATGAATAAATGGTTATTTACTATGTTCTCGAGGTTGTTGTTTTTAGTTTGCTTTATGTATTGTATTTTATAAACTTTTCCAATGCATTTTGAGAAAAATATATATATCTAGTTTCTTAAAGACCAATAAACTGATCATTCATTCATGATTTTCATTTCTTCTAACTATTCTAATATCACAAGTAATGAACCTGTTACAGCCTAAAGGGTTCTGGGTGTTACAGTTGGTATTAGAGGAAGTTTGGTAGAAAACATGGAAACTAGAGTAGGAAATGTATAGTCGGAAAAAAAATACCTAAGATAATATTTAAGGATAAACATAAAAGAACATCATGTTATTTTGGTAAGGAATTATTATGTGGATCTTTTTAATCAATATATCCATGTCCGGATACGAGCAGGTAGAGGTGGCTCTAGCACAGATGTATCTAGGGGTAATAACTTAAAACAATCCTTTGAGATAGACTTGAATGGGAACTGGTGCATGACAACTGCCCTTTCTACACTCCTGGGTACGAAAATCCCAAGGGATATTGTAAGAATAAAGAAGTTATGATTTTTTTGAAAATGGTGCAGAATACCTTGTCTTTAGGGAAGAAACTTCACCACCTGATTCTTATCTAGAACCACCCCTAGTAGCTCTACTGAATGTAATTATTGGAGAGAAAGATAAACCAATTTCTATGGGTAAGGAAATAAATGTTCAAATTGAAGATGTGCATATAGAGTAGGAGTACAGTGATATATTTCCAGAGGATTTACCTAGACATCCTCTAGAGAGGGATGTTGAGTTCTCTATTGATTTAATTTCTGATGTAAGACCTATATCAAAGAATCCCTATAGAATGGATAATATGGAATTACTAGACCTAAATAAATAGCCAGAGGATTTGAGTGAAAAAATATTTATTCGACCTAGTGTTTCTCCATAGGGAGCACATATCCTCTTTTTCAAGAAGAAAGATGGATCCATGAGGCTTTGCATTGATTACAGGGAAATCAATGCTATTAAAATATAGAATAAGCAGTATCTGTCATGGATTGATGATTTATTTGATCAAATTAATGGAGCTAAATACTTTTCAATGATTTAACTTATATTTAGATATCATCAACTACGTGTTAGGAAAGAAGATATTCCAAATAAATCATTTCAAACAAGGTATAGGCATTATGAGTTTACAGTGATGCCTTTTGGACTGAAAAATGCACCTTCTATTTTCATGGATTTAATGAATAGAGTTTCCTGGAATATCTTGATAACATTGTTGTGATATTCATTAATGATATCCTCATATAATAAAAAATCTATAAAGACCATGATAATCACATGTGGGTTATTCTAAGAACTCTTAGAAGAAAGAAATTATATGGGAAGATTGGAAAGTGCGAATTCTAGCTGCAATCAGTTTCTTTTCTAGGCCACATTGTCTCTAAAAATGGAATACTAGTTGATCCTGCAAAGACAAAGGCAATCCACGAATGGCCCATGCCAACAAACATAACTGAGGTACGTAGTTTTATTGTCTTAGAAGGTTACAATAGGCGTTTCATTCTGAATTTCACCCGACTGGCTAACCCGCAAACCAAGCTCACACATAAAAGATTTATGTTTCTGTGGACAAAAGAATGTACTGAATGCTTAGAATAATTGAAAAGAAGATTGGGAAATGCTCTAATTTTTAATCTTCTATCTAGAAGTGATGGATTTGTAACATATAGTGATGTATCAAAAAATGGTCTGGTTTGTGTACTTATACAAAACGATAAAGTAATTTCTTATGCATCAAGACAGTTGAAGATCCATGAGAAAAATTATCCAACTCATGATCTTGAGTTAGCATCCGTAATCATTGCTCTGAAAATATGTATACATTATCTTTATGGTAAAAAATGTGATATATACACAGATCACAAGTGTTCTAAATACATTTTCACCCAAATAGAAATCAACATGATGCAAAAAAGATGGCTCGAGTTACTCAAGGATTATGATTTCTCAATACACTACCACCCAGGAAATGTGAATATGGTGGAATATGCTTTAAGTATGATGGATCACAAACTTCTGATTCAAATGAGGATTGAGAGAGATACTATATTTTTAGATCTACTAAAGTTGGACATGGGAATTTTTAAGGAAGGGTAAACAACTTTTCTCTTTAAAATGATTTTTAAACCCTCTTTATTAGAGAAGATAAATAACACTCAGTCTGATGATGAGAATCTATACAAGAAAATTAATGTTGTCAAGGATGAGAGACCTGATGAATTTGTGTATGAAGAAGGAGTTCTAAAATTTGGGAAGAGGATTTCTGTTCCATCAGTACCTGATCTAAAAAGGGAACTATTAGATGATGACCACAGCTCAAATTTCTCTATACACCCAAGTAGCACCAAGATGTATAGATATCTGAAGGAATATTTTTGGTGGGGTAATATGAAGCAGGAAATTACTGACTACATGTCATGGTGTCTAGTTTGTCAACAAGTGAAGGCAGAGAGACAACATCCCAAAAGAGTGATGCATCCTTTACCTATTCCTATGTGGAAGTAGGATAACATTATGATGGATTTTATGACTGGACTACTCAGGAAACCAAGAAGGAATGATGAAATATGGGTAATTATTGATTGTTTCACAAAATCATCACATTTCCTTCCAATAAGACAGGACTTACCACTTGAGTGTTTGGAAATACTGTATATTAACGAAGTTATAAGACTTCATGGTGCACCTCTATCAATTGTATCTGATCGAGATCCCTGATTTACATCAAAATTCTAGAAAAGTATCTAGAAAGCTTTGAATACTGAGCTTTGTATGAGTACTAATTATCAGCCCCTAACAGACAGATAGTCTGAAAGGACTATTCAAAATCTAGACAATATGCTAAGGTCATGTTCTCTTGAATTCGAAGGTATGTGGGATTAATAATTTCCTTCGCTGGAATTTTTCTACAACAATAGTTTCCACTCTAGTATTCAAATGGATCCATATGAAGCATTATATGGAAAGAGATGATGAACTCGAACTTGTTAGGATGAAGTTGGTGAGAGGAAACTTATAGGACTATAAATTATTGAAGAGACAATGAGAAATGCGAAGAAAATATAAGCCCACATTAAAGCATCCCAATGTAGGAAGAATAGTAATGCTGGCAACCAGAGAAAGGACATGGAATTAAAAGTGGGGGATCATGTATTTCTGAAAGTATCTTCATGGAAGGGTGTCTTGAGGTTTGGTAAGAAATCGAAACTGAGCCCCAGGTACATCATACCATTTGAAATTCAGGAAAGAATCAGAGCTACAACTTAACATTTATTGATGCAACCAATTCTTTTCAGAGCTCATGATGTTTTCCATGTATCATTTAAAAAGAAATACATGCGAGACACAAAACAGGTACTGACATGTAGAGAAATAGAACTAGGACCAGATTTGTTATATAGTGAAAATCCTATCAGCATTCTGGGCACAAGGGAGAATGTATTGAGAAATCGAACAACTCGTCTAGTAAAGGTTCTTTGGAGAAACCAGAATATGGAGGAAGCAACATGGGAACCATATGATTTCATAATGAGGAATCACCCACATATTTTTGGTGGGATTTATACATAAAATTTTGAGGATGAAATTTCCAATGGAGGGAATAATATGACACCGCAAATATTTTATGGAATGATTCAATTAAAAATATTCTATTCATAGACTAGATTTCATGAAGCACTATGTCTTTCATAATTCAATACATTATAGGAGAAACTTATAATCTGTCCATTAAACATAAATTTTCCACTTTTATGTTTTGAATTTTGAAAAACGGTCATCTAGAGTTGTGACCAATAAGTCATTTGGAGTCTGATAGAAGAAACTTGATTTTTTTGGTGAATTGTAACATACCCTTATGAATAGTCAAAATAATAGTAATATGAATTTTATAAATAGTAAATAATGATAATATTTTATTTTCTTAAGGTAATAAGATAATGGGATCTTAATTAATTTTTCAACAGGACATAGAACTAATTATACGTTTAAAATTGAAATGTTTCAAATTAACTATGATTTTATTTAAAAATTAAATTAAAAATTATTAGTAAATTATTTTCTAAAAATATAGTTCATTTTTGAATTCTACACATAAAAAAATGGTTAGGTTGAATTTTTGGGATATTTCTAAAATACCTAAATTTTTTATGAATAGTAAAAACACAGTTTTGAGTTTTCGGTAGTTTAATGGCATCCTAATAATGTGATAATTAAATATAAATGTATGGTCGGCTTTTTTACAGTAACTTTTGACATTATGTGTCCCAGGTGGCTAAAACCATAGGTAAATATCATGGGCAGGCCCATGGTTTGCCAAAAACCACTAATGTGGTGTCCCTTTTAAATTATTAAAAAAATACCTATCTTTGGCTATAAATACCCACTAATCCATTCGTTTTCATTCATTAAAAATCCCACATCCTCGAATATCAGATGGTTTTACCTCCATAGGAATCCTCCCAAGGTGTCCTTAAGCCCCCAAGGTCCCATCCTTCAATATCTAGGAGTTACTATACAAGGTAAGGGAATCCTTCATTCTCTTCTTTTAGTCATCACTTATTTTAAGTTATCTATTTGAATTTCCATTATAATATGTTGGGGTTTGATTTTATTTATTTTATTACTGCCAGTTTGATTTCAATATGATGATATACCCATTTGATCTTATCATTTCATTTAATATAATTTTAATCAACACCGTTAGGCTGCCAAATTTTCATAAGGGATCTCTCAACTTTTCTGTTATTTTTAAGTTCATCTCCTTTATTTTTCTCTTATCACCTCCTCTTTCAAAATGACCATGATAAACTCCAATATCATATATATAATGTAATTATATCTTGATAAATGAATAATCATTATCAATATTCTTACTCCCCCCTTTTTATTTTTATAAACGAAATCAACGTCTAGGAGGTTCCAATTTATAACCTTTGTAGACGACGAAGTTTTTTTCTTCACTTTCTCCTTCATTACTAGTAATGAAACCATTTTAATGGTTTAACCAGTTAATAATATATGTATTTCATCTCATTAATGTTCTGTAATCTTTACACACTCATACTATGGAATAATAATCCAAAACAAGTTCCTTGTATACAAAACTGCCAAGCTAAATCCAAGTGTTTATGAAAAACATTCAACTAATGATTCATCCTAAAGTATATAACATAGAATAATTATAAGATCATTTATATCTCCTTAATTTCACTAATAATAAATATTAACAATTCTGTATGTTTAACCAAATTTCAAATGAACTTCCATTCACGAATGCAAGTAAACGAATCATGAAAACCAAGGAAGAAAATGATTCCAAAACAATAAAATTGAACCTCTTAAACCCATTAAAAGGACCATGAATGAACCTAATAAGGTTATAAACAATCCATTACATGTATAAGATGTTTTGGAGTTATTAATTAATGAATCTAAATTTAATTACCCAGGTCATTAAAACAATCAAAGAACACACTTGAGCATAAGGTAATGGGTTTCTCATCTCACTTTCAATTTTGTGATATTTTTCATTATTCGCCACTTATTTTTTTTATGTATTATATGTGTATTTAAATTTTATATAAAATAAAATTATCATCTTTATATTCTTGTTATTCAATGATTCATTTTAGGTTTATTATGTTCTGGTCACATGATTCGACCGAGTACATTTTGGTAAGAGACTTTGTCTCAACTACTATTTTTTTGTGACTAACTTTGTATAGTGCACCTAGTAATCCTTATGTGGTGTGCCTACTGCCCATTTGATATAAATTTTCATTTGAGATTATATTTACAATAAATATCCATTATCTCATATCATGGATATTTATTTTGTCTAAACCGTATACCATTTTACATACAGTGTTTATTTGGAAAGTTATTTTAATTATGGAAATATTGATTAATTTGTATACACTAATCTATATGGATATTGAAAAGGAATATTGATCTTTTATTGAATCAATTTATAAAAAATTATTTGGACATGATGTTTTGGGTGGGGCATGCTATAGCCCCTCAATACATCGGTAGGTCTCATGAGACAAATCATTTGGCGACAAACCCTTCGAGTTTGTTTCCAAAATTTAGACGGGTTTCTACCCACATAACTAAACCGTTTTAGGGTATTATGGTATCATGTTCTAGATAAATGATGTACAATTAATAATAATTCTCTTTATTAGTTATTAGTTATTACTATCCATGAGGTTTTCTCTATGAAAAAATCTTTGGATGCATTTTCATTTTTAGTTTATGGCGTGAGTTTTTCATTTATTCACTATACAATATTTATTATGTTAGATTGATTATAATAAACTTATTATTTTAATCAAGATTCTGCTATTTGTAACCCTTACTGAGTGTCTGAGCTCACCCCTTTTATTTTTTACCCTCAATAGGTTATGAAGAAAGGATCATTTACTAAGTTCTCAAGGATGTAGTTTTTTTTCTTTATGTATTGTATTTTGTAAACTTTTCCAATGTAATTTGAGAGAAATATATGTATATAGTTTCTTCAAGACTACTAAACTGATCATTACTTCTGTATTTTCATTCCTTATAACTATTCCAATATCACAATTAATGCACCGGCTCCAGCCTAGAGGGGTAGGGGTGTTACATTTACAATGATTATGTTTAGATCATTGGTTTCCCAAGGGCAACTGTTTAGCTATCTTTTGATGGATCACTATTGGTGGAAAATATCACTTTCTTAATTTTCATTTGATCACTTACCTTGAAAGTGTCCACTCATAGTTTATAGACATGTAGGTCCCTTCATTATAAATTATGAATATAGCCTCAATTGTAGATATATTCTTTGTTAAATCTCTTCCTTGGTTGGACATTAATTTATTTGAAAACACTTTGATGAATCACTTCCACTGTCATAAAACAAGAAAAAAATTCTCTTTACTGAAGACACAACAATAACCTCCTCTTTGTAATGATATTCAAGAGATTCCATGTCTTATTTTCACTTCCCTAAATATAGTAGTGAATAATCTCCTTCTTAATGTATTTTCAAATTCTATAGCTCCACTTTGTTCTTATTCTTATTCTTATTTGGAATTTAGATATGAAAATGATAATATACACCTGGAAATGTAGGAACATATTTCTATGTTCAAAATTATAGAGTGATACCCCTATGCGATACCCTAGCATGTAACCCCTAGAGCGAGATTCTAGAGAATATCCTTGTGTGAGATCTTCTCATGTTCCCTTACCTGGGATCCATGCATGAGAACATGGCACTAGTTTGAAATCTTAGAATGAGATCATGGCATGAGACCCTGGTATAATACCCTTGCATGAGATCCTGGCATGATACCTTGGCTCGAGATCTTGGTGTGAGAAATTCGTGTGAGATCCCGACATAAGGCCCTAGTGTAAGACCACTTTTGCACTTTGTGTGAGATCCTAGTGCATGTTTCCTTTCGTTCTTTGTGGAAGAATTTATTTAGATCAAGAATAAAACTTATGAGATGTCAATAACATATACTCTTTCATGAGATAAATTAAATAACCTATTTTGTGGGATTTCTCTATGAACCACATTTATGAGATCACTTCATGAACATCTTTGGAAAGTTCTATCCACGAACCTTCTTCTTGGTCATTGATTTAGATCAATCTTTTAATAATTTATTTGTTCTTATGGATGGGTCATGTAGTATTTATGGGTGATTTTCCACTTACTTAACACCAAAAATCATGGAAAAACATGCACCTAAATCGGTTTCACACACAATAAAAATATCATAACATGAGATCTGGACATGAGTTCTACTTTCACTTTTTATGAGGTCCTGGTGCATGTCGTATCCATGCTTTGCACAAGATCTGGGAATGAGTCTAGTTTCCTCTTTGTGCAAGGTCCGAGTGCAAGATCAAAATAAAATAATGAGCACTGTGTGAGATCCCTTCATGATATCCAAAGAGAATCATGAACATCAGGAGATCTCAATGTGATATTGAAAAAATAATAATGCGCTTTGTGAGATCTCAATGTGATATTAGTGAAGAAATTCATGCTATGTGATATCAATCTAGCATTCACACTCCGCAAGATCAGTTTAGCATTTTGAAATTGCATGATTAGTTTGTTATTAATGATCCATGAGAGAATTTTCACATTCATTCTCCATGATACGAGTTCAACATTCACACTTTTCTCTAGATAAAACATTCATTCTTCTTTGAGATCAGACATTCATGCTAATTGTTCATTCGTTCTTTGACAACCAACCTTCATAAAAAACCTCAAATGTTTTCAACAAACACAGTCATCCCAAAAGGACCATCACAAGGGATTTTAATCAAAAAATAACATTTATGAATTAACCATAATATAATATTAATATTCCTTAAATATGGTATTAAAAAAATCCTAGTAATGTAAATGATTTATTTTATTGGGGAATAGATACATAAAAAACTTATTTAAGACCAATTTCAATGCCTCCCATAAAATTTTCTCATATAGTAACATTCTTAGACATATCCTAATGAATAAATTTATTCATAACATGGGGAAATAGAAACATAAGAATGGGTGATCTCATATTCTTAATAAGGGTAAATATAGGATATATCAATTAGAGATCATAAGTGAGCATAGTATAAAGAATCATAAATTATAAAAACATATCCAAAAAGTCCTAAATAATAAAACATGATTCTAAGAATAAGGATTTGTCATAAAAAAATAAATGATTCATAAGAGTAAAGAATCATCAGTAATCAATAATGATCCATGAGATAATATCATAATCATAAGACATAAGATAGTGGAATCGACATATGCATAGAAAATATTTTCCTTTGTAAAGAAAAACTACTAAGACTACCATATCATAGTGAATGGACCCTAATAATATATTGGGTGAACTCCAAATTTTATTTCATATTATTTCATGATATAATATATTTATCAAATTAATTGGAGATAAATATAATTTGGGTCTGACCAGTCACATAATGAAAACCATACATATGTGTCATACAAGAGCATTAAACCATTCATATTTTAATATTACTTAATTAACTGTAACGTCCCAGGTTTTGATAGAATAAGTATTTTTCATATTTACTGATATTGATGAATAATATATAAATCATACCTTAGAATAGATGCTATGTGTAATAGAAAACATGAAACCCAACAAACAGTTTCCCTGAATTCTTACGTTACATGCATGAATGAGTTATATAAAACAATAATACATTTTTAATATTATTATTCAATATGGAAGTCAACAGGTATCCTTTGTATCAGTTGGAATGAATAAGACTAAATATATTATGATTAAACATGTTTATTATTTTTTACATTCATCCAATTGATTTTATAGGTAAAAGATAATAATAAATCAATTTTTACTCTTAAAAGCTATTTTTCCAAAATATAAATTTTATTTCCTATTAAATGGAAAATATGTTTTAAATATAAATTTTGAAAGTTTTATAATTTTAATATGAAAAAATAAACCATAACTTATAATTAAAATTATAAACTTTTAATTTGGTTGAATTTTTGGTTATTTTCATAGAGCTCTAATATTTTTATGAATATTGAATAATAGTGAATTTTAGTTCAAAATTAAATTTTAATCCAATTTATTTATATTTTTAAATTATTAATTTTTTTAAAGTATAAATAGATAAATTTATGTTATTTAATAAAATTTAGGTAATTCTAAACTATATTAATTTTAATTTAGATATACAAATTTAGCAATATGTTGAACATTTTTTTCGTAAAAAACATGCTTTGTCGTCCTATATGTGGGATTAATTTTAAATTAATTTCTTTCACATCTATGATGTGAATTTGGAAAAACAGATTCCATATGTGAAATCATAATAATTTATAATTTCGAACAAGTTCAACTTAGTTCTTGACTAAAAATTCCTGTGAAATTTATTAAAATTAATTAAGGTGATTACAGTAAACAAGTGGTTAATTAGTTTTTAAAATTTAATATTAAAAGTTTAACTGACCTAGAAACTTGTCAAAAACAAATTATATAGAAATTACTTTACCATATCAACTCTTGTTTATAATTTTTATCATTATTGGCGTCATATTATGTAATGGATACCTCCCAATAGTGTTTACCAATTTATATTTGCAAAAATGAAACTCCCCTATCCACTATAAAAAGGCACTCACCCCCTCACTTACTCACACCTATCATTCCCATTTTGTTCATATAAAAAATTTCATAATAATCTCCTAACATCCCCAACCTCACCCTAGAGGCCTTACATTAGGAGTAAATCCAACAAGGAAGTCTTTTGGTGCGAACCAAATGTAGTTACCTAAAGATGTAGGTTTCATCAACCAGAATTTTTACATTATTTCCTTCCCTAATCCCTTCATTTAAATTTATATAATTTTTATATAATTAAAATGGTATCTTCAATAGAAAAATATTTTTTAAGGGTTGATCCTACACCTATAAATACTACCACAAAATAGGTAACAAACTTTATGTCCATCTGTATGGTGAAATAATGCCTCACGAAATGATGTCATATACTTTTTCTTTACAACATATCATGGATGGGAATAATTATGAAAAAATATTTTTATATGAAATATTTTATATTAATGTTTTATACATACTTCTTTAATTGTTATATAACAGAAACCTTCTTTCTTTCCTTTTTGTGTATATAAGATAACATCATTTGTGGATATCTCGACTACCGCCTGCTCAATATGATCAGATACATTCAAATATGACAAAGAATTTATTAAGGATGGGTTTAATTGAAAATATATCTCATAAATAAATTATATATGATATTAATTACATAAAATAACTTTATATAAATATAATATATCATTTTCATTATTACATTTTTAGACACTGAAAAAGTGATAATGTCATTTTCAAATATGTGGACTACCGCCACCTCAAAGATATGTGAGTCATTTTATATCACAAGAATAAAATATATATTTATATATTATTAAATAATAAGGTACTTATGATATTATTATAATTATAGAAAGATAAATTTTACTTACCTACTTCTACAATGATAATCGAGAAATGAGAATGTTACTCATGCATACGTATGGCATACCATCTCTATATTTGTGATGCTGGTTCATTTTTCAATCCTATATTTTTTGATTTGTTTTAAAATTATAATTTAGGTCTAAATATTTTAATAATTTTATGAGTATTATTATTTATATATTTATATAATTATGTACTTGAACTTATTTGACCTAGCAAAGTCATTTTTGACATAAAAACAGAATATAGTCAAAATAATTGATGTAAAATTAAAATTTTAAGTAGTTGTATAGAAAATATCAGTATGATAAATAATGTAAATGATAAAATTGAACATTTTTCTAAAGAAATAAAATAATTACCATATTTTTATTATTCTAGATGATAATGACACTCAGGACAGTTCATACTCAATGTATGTGATTTTGTCCTAATCATTTCTAATTGTTGTATTTCATAATGAAATGCACTTTTATTATTTTATAAGGTGTATATACAACCCCTTTAAATATCTATATCCATATTGTAACTTTTATAAAGTTATTTAATGTTTTTTTAAATGTTATAATTTCATATGGATTATGATTTAAATGTTCAATGTGGTATGAGTCTCTTTGAATGTTTATAGATTTAATTCAAAAATCTTTTCTCTATGTCAATATTCTTAATATTAATTTAAATATTTATGCATATGGATATAAAATAGTTATAAAAGAAATTGAATTTCTCTTTTTAATTTCAATAAAATGCTTCCAAAAATAATCTATTTACTTGTTTTATGGGGAACATTTTGGGAAATAATAAATGAAATATTCTTTTCTTAATAAACATAATGATAATGCATTTTATAACATTATTTCCAATATTTTATTTTCGGTTTTCTTTTCAAAGTTTTATGCTTTCTTAAATGAAAGGTCTTATTTACTTTTTTGGGTATTTTGGTATTGAAAATGGGTTTTAAAAGGGAAGGTGTATTATATATTTAAAAATGGGTTTTAAATAAATTTTTTATCTTTATATATGAAACTGATTTTCATAAGAGTTTATGTGGTTTTTTTAAATGAAGAAATGTGTTATTTTATAATTTTATTCTTGGACATTTTAAATTATTGGTGCACCCAGATAGCATCAGGTTAGCCCGTTATAACTTAGATGGTTGGTGTGCCTAGATGTCAATCCAACACATTGAATAATGATTATATTCTCTAGATAATTATATTAGATGTTGGTCGTATGATTATTCTAATCTATAAAGGTTTTATAAGGGCTCAATGTGATGATGTACCAAGGTAACTACCCAAATTTTCTATGTTTTCAAATGAGTTTTCATGGAAATTACTAGTCATCAAAACGTAAAATAATTTATATTTGTGAAATAATGATATTTTCAGTTTTTATAAAATTTTAT
The DNA here is from genome assembly GCA_963277665.1 of Viscum album. NCBI lineage: Eukaryota > Viridiplantae > Streptophyta > Magnoliopsida > Santalales > Viscaceae > Viscum > Viscum album. The sequence continues at coordinate 1,917,761,071 of OY728135.1, read as the reverse complement.
GCTTTCAAGAAATGGTTTTTTCAGGAGTTTTAATTTTTAAAAATGTGAAAAAAGATTCATTATTTTTTATATTCATTTATGAGATTTTTATTTTAATACCTACCTTTTAAACGATTTTAATATAATTTAATGATGAGTAAGGGTTTTGAAGTGGTCAGGTTGAATGTCATGAAGAGTTATTATAAATTATTTCATGATATATTTCATAAATTTTTTGTATAGAAGAGAAACAGATTATCTTCAAAAGTGTACAATTTGTATTATATGATCCTTTTATTTATTAGAAATGGCCAAAATATCTAAAAATCTAAACCTGAAAATATACTCAATGTAAAAGAAAGAAAATTCATTACTAAAACTCATGATTATGAAATATTAAAGGTTGTGGCCTTATTGTTGGAATCAAAGGGTAGGTTAGATAAATTTAGAGGTTAGCGTAATATTGATAATTTTACCTTGAATTGTTTTACACTGTGGTCAAGTTAAAATGTTATAAAAATTTAATATTACTAAGATTATTTTTTAATGTATTTTTTTAGTGTGTTTTTCATATAAGAAATAAGGAAGCATTAGTGGGAGAGATATGGGGGGTAGATATACATCCAAATCAGTAGTCCGAAATTGTAAAAACAAAAACAGAATAGTCTGTTGCAATCATGGATTAGTTTAATTAGTTGATAAATGGTTGTGTTGTCTACGCTGGAGAGGAAACTAATCTACCCTGAAAAAAAATATTTTTGTGAAGAAATTCACGAGGAAACATACGCCATAATTTAGTAGATCATGAAAACCAGTTGTAGCTAAAGGATGAATCAATGCTCTGGAAAAGATATTTGATTTCATAGGATGTATGGAACATAAAAAGGCAACCATTTATTTTTATCATTTTGATGTTGAAGATAATCAATGATGGTAATTGTTTTAGAATACTAGATAGAAATAGGATCTTAATTCAATGGAATAAGAAACATTCAAGGAAATTTTAACTGAGAAATATTTTCCTAAGGTTGTTTGTCATTGAATTGAAAAACAATTACTTGAATTGAGGAAAAAAATTTAATATTCTCTATCACCATATGAAGGAATCTTCACAAAATTGGTCAAGTTTTTACTAGATTTTTTTCAAGAAATTTATAGTAAAATTAATTGTTTTTACTCTATATTGAAACTAGCTATACGAATATATTTGGAAGAAAAAGTCTTTGAAATCTATGAGGATTTTTTTCAGTATTTTTAAACTGATGAGATTGATTTTTTTGACATTAATGTGCCTTGTGATAATGAATGTAAGAAGTGGTTAGGATGGAATGTGATGGAGAAACATGAAACAAGAAAATAATGTGGTATGAAAATAAATTTTCAACTTTGCTACATGTGTAGAAAAATTAACCCTTGAGAAAGTATTATCAATATAGGGAAGTGTTATCAATGTGGAATGTTTTGTCACATAGACTAGAAATGAAATGAAATGAATATGTAGGAATTTAAGAATGTTGTAAATGCTAGACATTCAATCGTAATATGTTTTAGATGAAATGAGATGGGTTGTATTGATAATTCATGATTAAAGATAGATTCATAGGATGGAAATCTTTTGGACAAAAACCAAATGGTACAGTGAGGTCATTTTATACTACAATAGTTGATGATTGACCATCAAATGAAGTGGTTAATTTCATGTTACTTTTGTGTTCAAATTATTCCAATACCCTGTTTGGATCTAAATAATCATAGTCATTTATTTCTGATAGATTTTCATATAAATTGATAACATAATATAAAAAATATAAGATATTAATTTTGGTAGAAAACATGGGCAGAAGTATTAAAGAAACCACGATTTATATGAATCCTCATCTTATCATAAGCGGGATGGTCTTTCCTACAAATCTAGTTGAAATAACCATAATAGAGTTTGATATCATTCGTGGTAGGGATTGGATTTTATTTTACCATGATATGAAATATTTAAGTTCTAATAATGATTTGTTAAATTATTTCATTGATTTGATAACATACCAAGAAGCTGGGATATTGATTAGATATGGAAATTAATGTCAGCTAGTTCCTATTGTTGAAAATAAAGAAACTATTAAAATTAGTGATGTTTTATTAATAAATGAATACATGGTTGTTTTTATTGATAACATTACTAGTTTTATTATTTATTGGTTGGTTGAGTTTACTAATAACATAGTACCTGATGGTAAAAATATTTTTAATACCCCTTATCAAATAGATCATATCGAACGTTCACGACTGAAAAAGAAATTTTAAGCATTATTAGAAAAATAGTTTTATCAAACCTAGAACTTCACCATGTGTTGGTTCAATCGTATTTGATAAAAATTAAGTTGGATCAATGAGTCTTTGCATTAATTATATAGCCTTGAATAACATCACTATTAATAAAAGTATCATTTGCCTCATATTGATGATTTTTTTGAGTAGATCAATGGAGCATAATGCTTTACGAAGGTTGACATGATAGTGGGGTACCATCCGTTGAAAGTGAAGGAAGATGAAATTATGAAAACTACACTTCAAAATAGATATGTCCACTATGATTTTTTAGTTATTTGATTTGGGTTATCTAATGCTCCTTATATATTCATGAATATTATAAATATAATTTTTGATGAGTACTTGGATATGTTTTTGGTTTTATTTATTGATGAAATTTTAGTATATTCTAAAATTATAGGGGAACATGAAAAGAATCTAAGGGTTTTTTTTGAAAATTATAAAAATATTAAAATGTATGGGAAATTTATAATGTAAGAATTTATTCTATAACAAATTTCATTCCTAGGTCACATTGATTCTAAAGATGCAATATCTATTGATCCTGCTAAAATGAAAGTTTTTGATGAATGGACAAGAACCAAAAATATCTTTGACATTCATTGTTTTCTTTGATTACTGGGTTAATACTAGTTGTTAGTTGAATAATTTTCTCGGTTTTCTTGCTCATTAATCAAGTTAACTAGAAAAATAGTAAACTTTATGTGGAAAAAATAATTTGATGGTTTTTTTTCAGAACTAAAAAAATTATTGGAGAATGAATCCATTTTAGACTTGACATACAAAAATTGTGAAATCATCATTTATAGTGATGCATCACTAAAAGGACTTCGTTGTGTCTTAATGAAGAATTATCAGGTAATTTCTTATGCTTCAAGTCATTTGAAGCCTCATGAGTTAAATTAAATTACAAATGATTTGGAATTAGATTCCATTGTTTTTGCTTTAATAAATTAGAGGCATTATATTTAAATAGTAAAGTGTGAAATATATAATTATCAAAGAAGTTTTAAGTATATATTCTCTTCGAATGTATTTAACATGAGATAAGTGAATATGGATAGAATTAACAAAATAATATGATTGAATGATTTATTATAATCCAGGAAAACAAAAAAATGTGGGTGATGCTTTGAATCGAAATAATAATCCTACATTAACCATGTTATGTTTAGAATATTAAACTTTGGTAAATGATTTGAATAATTCGGTTCTAGAATTTGTGGATATAGATATATCATATGTTTTGTTTTAGGTTTGAGTGGAGTCAAATTTGGAAGAAATAATTAAGAGGGATTAGAAGGTCGATCAATATTTTCACGAAAAGAAAGAATCTATCAAGAATGGTAAGTTACTTTAATTTAATATTGACGAAGAATGTTCTTTTTTATTTGGAAAAATATTATTTGGGCCTTGTGATTCACAGCTGAGGAAATACATGTTGATTAAATCTTATAGTTCTATTTTTTTCTATTCATCTAGGAATCACTAATATGTAAAGAGATGTTTTGGAGTATTACCAGTGGGATGGAATTAAAAGAGACATTTCTAAATTTACCATGAAGTGTTTTCCTTATTAGTAGGTTAATGAAAAATGAATGTTACCCAATGGGATGATTCAACTGTTGCTAGTGTCGATGTGAAAATTGGAGAATATATTAATGGATCTCATTGTAGGAATTCCAAATAATTCTCAAAGGTATTAAAGGGATTTGTCTTACTATTGATAGATTAACTAAATCTACACATTCTATTCCCATTCATGATACAATGCCTTTAGATCATATTTATACAATATATATAAAATATATTATCATTTAAAAGTGTGTTATCATCCTGATTATATCATATTGTGATCCTAGGTTAAAATCAAATTTTAGGAAAGTAATTCAGAAGTTATTGTGTACTAATCTGTATGTTATTACACCTTTTCATCCTCGATTTGATGGGTACTTTGAGTGGACCATTTTCAACATGGAATATATGATTCATTCTTAGTAAATGGGTTTCTAGGGATCTTGGGATCACTGTCTTCATTTCAATGAGTTTCCTTATAATAAAATAATTTGTTCCAGTATATAAATGTCACCATGTGATGCATTATATCCTGAATGGTATGTAGGCCTTCTATTTTTATTTATTTTTTATAGTCACCATTTTAAGGGTTGATGGTGAACCCTTACATGGCCCATAGTCTTCGTGACATTACTTCACCCAAAGGTCTTAGAAGAATTCATCTAGACTATAACTACTTGTAACATCCCCTCCCCAATGTATACATCATGATGTAAACTATCTACCTTTACATAGTTGTTCGGCAAGGATTACATAGCATGAAAAGCTTAGTCTGGATGGAAAATTCCATACCCTCTCATTATTCTAATTATGTATGCCCTGCTCTAGTGAATACGTATTACTCTGAATCCTCATATGAAGCCATATCCATATAGAGTATTCATAGTCTACAATTTCATGTGGCCTGATGGCCTTGAGGTGCCCTAAAGGCCTTGAGGTAGCTCGAAGGACTTGAGGTAGCCCTATATTCTTACTGGCATGAAGGGCCTGGGTGGTATGAATGTCTTGAAGGAATGGAGGACAAAACTGTTGTCCTGAAAGCCCAAACAGATGAATAGTTCCAGTTACTATAGTACCAAACAGTACCTATTATAGTTCTTATTGTAGTCCCTACTACAATTCCTATTATTGAACTACTATAATACCCAAAATATGTGTCTTCATGGAATTGATCTTGGGTCTCTAGGATACACTTGTCACATCCTCACAAACTGGGATGAGTCTATTTTTCATTTGAGGCACAATATGGAAAGTATTGTTGGACACATGATTTTAAGAATGATATAAGAGAAGGGAAGTTTATGGGAAAATTGTTTTTAGAATAAACAATATGGAACAACTAGGTGATTCAGTGACACATGAGGGTGTCTTATAGAAGGTAGAAAAGTAATGTGGATAACCATAAGAAGGATCATTCTTTTGAAGTAGGTCATCATGTCTTCCTCAATGTTTTTCCACATAAATGTGTAATGTGTTTTCTTACGATGGGGAAGCTGAGTCCACAGTTCATTATACCTTATAAAATCATGGAGAAAGTTGGACCGATTTCCTACTAAGTTAATTTACCTCTGATTTTATCCATGTTACACAATGTATTTCATGTTTCAATGTTATGGAATTATGTGACCGACTTATCCCTTTCTTTAAGCTCTGATGTAGTTTAGCTTGAAGACAATATTTCTTATGAGGAACAACAAGTTTAGGTTAATGAACCTAGAGTGAAAGTGAATTAGAATAAATAGACTAATTCGGTTAAGGTTCCTTGAAAAAAATATATTTTTTAAGAGGAAACATGATAATCAAAAAAAAGCTACAAGGAAAAAATATCTGCACTTATTTGATAGGTGACTAAAATTGTGAGGAAAAAATATCCAAAAGGGGGAAGGACATAACATCCCATATAATTATGTAATAATAATATTTAATATTTATTACTATTTATTAATTTTATAGTAATTTTATCTAAAAATTGATGTTATTTCCAATATATTAATGATACACAACAATGAGTTTCTCTGAAGTCCTGTATTGCACACAATATTGAGTTATACCAAACAATGATATATTGTTAATATTATTATTTAATAAGAAAATTATCACCTAGTAATTGTATAGGTGAGAATTAATATGAATAAATATATTATTTTTACACCTGTTTACATTTTTTTTAAATTCATCCTATACATTTTATAAGTAAAATATAAGAATAAATTTAGTTTTATGCTTAAAACCTCTTTTTTTCAAAAAAGATATTTTATTTACTTTTAATAGTGAAACTATTTTAATACTAAATTTTGTAAAATTTATAATTTTTATATCAAAAAACCTACTTCAATTTTGAACTTGAAATATCAAAATTTACTTTTGGTGATTTTGGGTATTTTTCTAAGAACATTCATATTTTTATGAATAATGAATAAAACTAAATTTTAGTTCAAAATTGTTTTGTCTTCCAAATTGTTAATATAGTTAAATTATGTTTATATTTTCATAAAGTATAATTATATAAAATTTATCTCAAATAGACCAATTTAGGTCACTATATGTAATTTTACCTTTAATCGAGATATAAATGCTTATCAAACTTTTGAACGTTTTTTTTCTTTAAAAACCCGCTTTGTCATCATATATGTGGGATTAATTTTAAATTATTTTTTCCAATTGTATGATATATATTTGAATCAATGGATACCATATTTGGAATTATAATTATATTCAATTTCTAATATGTTCAACTTAGTTCTTAACTAAAATTAATAGTGAAAGTAATTAAATTAATTACAGAGATTAAGGAAAAAATAAGGTTACATAGTGGTTAAACATTAATATTAAGAGTATAAATGAACTAGAGGCTTTTAGAAAACCTATTTTATAGAAATTATTCTACCATATATCATTTTTTATAGATTTGGGATCATTATAGTTGTCAAACAATGTAATAGAAACATCCTAACAGTGTTTATTGTTTTATATTTATAAGAATGCCACTCCACCGCCACTATAAAAGGGAACCCACTACTCAGTTATTCAAACCGTTAAATACGATTTGTCTCATATAAACCATAAAAATAATCTAAAACATATATAACCTAACCCTTGATTCATTACTTTGGTCATAAATCCATCCAAGAAGTCCTTTGGTGCAAGACAAAAGACGTTACCGGAATAAGAGGCAAATTTCATCAACATTCTTTTTTTACTTTGTTTCCTACTCCACTCCCTTCATTTAACTTTATATAATTATTTTATAATGAACTAATAATATTATATATACTAATATGTTTTTAGTTTAAGGGTTTTACCTAAACCTATACACACTTTCATCAAATGAATAATGAACATACCATTCTTGTGATTGGTGAACTACCGCCTCACAAAATGATGTTGTTCATTTTTTACATTACCATCTATCATTCATGGGAATTTTGATGATCAAAATAATTTTTCATTATATATATTATATTTATGTTTTATTTATAATTCAATAATTTTTAGTGAACAAATACCTTCTTGCTTTCCATTTTGTGTAAATATGATAACATCATTTTTGGATGTGTGGACTACCACCTCCTCAAAGCTCTATGTTATGTTCAAACATTATAGGAAATACATTAAGTATGAGTTTAATAAATATTATGTTATATTAATGAACTAATTAATTTTTAAAAAATATAATTTATCATTTTATTTATCACCCTTTCACACACAGAAAATGTTATTAATTCATTCATTGATGTGTGGATTCCTTCTTCCTCGAGACCTTGTGATTCCTTTTTCATAATAATAATTACATATATTAGTATATATGAATATATGATATAGTATTAATGATATAATTAAAATTATTTAAGTATTAATGTTACATACCCCTTTCCATAAAATCATTAAAACTGAGAACGTTACTCCTGTGTACATACAACCTACCGTCTCTATGATTGTAACATTGATTGATTTTTCATGACCATCTAACATGATTGGTTTTAAAAGTATCATTTATGTATAAATATTAGAAATATTTATTTATTATTATTATTACAGAAATGTCTATATAACTACTTATTTGACCTTATTTGACTTACAAATGGCTTTGTTTATATATAAACCAAATATGGTCAATGCACCCAATGTAAACATAATTGTTTAATTAGTTTCAAACAACATTTTAATATGAAAAATAAGATTAATGATAAACTTTAAAAATATAATTAATAAAGTAAATAATTAATCGATGTCTATTATTCAGGAAGATAAACACCCATGTGATGAGTCAGACTCAAGGTAATTGATTTTTTCTCAATCTCTTTTCCTTGATGTATTTCTTTAGAAAATGCACCTTTATACATTTATAAGGTGTAAAAACAGCCCCTTTGACATTTTATTTTCATATTGAGTTAATTATCATGTTATTTAATAATTTTTTTAATGTTATTATTTCATGAGACTTATTATTTAAATTTTAAATGTGGTAGGTGACACTTTAAATATTTAACGATTTAATTAAAACTATTTACTCTAAGTCAATATTGTTGATATTATTTTACATATTTATTTATATAGATATAAAAGGGTTGCTGATGCAACTTTATTTCCAATTATAATTTCATTAAAATGTTTTAAAAAATGATTATTTTTACATGTTTTGTACTAATCTCTTTAAAAATGATAAAATGGATGCTCTATTATTAATAGACATAATGATATTGAATTTTCTACCACCATGACCATTATTTTATTTTTGGATTCCTTTGAAATATTAAATTTTTTATTAAATAAAACAACCTTTTTTAACTTTTTGGGACATTTTTTATTGAAAATTGGTTTTCAAAATAAAGGTGTATTTTGTATTGAAAATGGTATTTTTGATGGAAAATAGAATTTTTATATATGAAGGTTTTTTTCATATGAATTTAAAAGAGTTATTAAATTGATAAAAGGTTTTATTTTATATTTTAGTCATTGGAAAATATAAAATATCGGTGCACCTAAATATCACCGGATGATCCCATTGTAGTTTAAATGATTTGTACTCCTAGATAGCACTTCAATGAATTGTATAATTATTATATTTTATGGATAATTATGTTTGAATTTGGTTATATAGTTATTCCAATATACAAGGGTTCTATAAGGTTTCAACATAATGATGTCCCAAGGAACCAACATTTATTTTCTATGTTTTATAATGATTTTTCATGTAAATAATTTTTTTAGAAAGGTAAAATAATAGATATCTATTAAATAATGATATTCCCCTTTTGGGTAAAATGATTGGATTTGAAAAAAGATATTTTCCCGAGTTTTATTGTACATCAATGGAATAATGGTTTACTTATTTATATATCCATTACTAAGATTTTACTCTCATCCCACATATTTAAATTTTATTTACAAGATTTAATGATGAGTAAGGGATTGGAAGAGGCTAAGCTGAAAGTACTGAAGAGTTTTTATAAAAGATATCATGTTTTTTTATTATAAGTTTTATATAGTAGAATAAATAGAAACTATTTAGAAGTGTCAAAATTGTAATATATGAATCTATTATGCATTATATATATCCTAATTATGTAAAACATTATGCTTGAAAAGATCCTTAAAGTGAAAAAAGTAAAATTTTGACTAAAACTCTAGATTATGTAATGTTTAAGCCTAGGGCCATATATTAACCCTTTGGAAAGAGAAATGTTTCCGACATGAAAATATATACCAATTTATAAGCTATCTAGAGAAATAAGGTTTTAAGTATCATTATATCATATCCCATGTATAATATAAAGAACGTCAAAGGATATTGACATTTATGGAAAACACCATTGTAAAATTACAGGATAAATCACATTGAAAAACAAGAAAAAATACACATTATATCTTAAAAAACATTAAGTGGTAAAATAATTTGGAAAAAACATTTTAAAACATGAAAATTAACCTTCGTAAAGAAGATTACTCGTAATAGTGAAAGAATGCGTTCACATGAAAAACATCAAATGGGGATACATTTGTCAAAACAAAAATGTTGAAAACATTGAAAAGAATAAAACATTTTTTAATGAGATTTTAACAATAGAAAATGAAAATAATTAATTATTGATGTTTATAAAAGGGAATATATTAAATGAATATAGAGATAAATTAGGATGATTCCTGAAAAAAATGAAGAGGTTGTGTTCGTTTAACATACAAGAATCACATCAGATAAATTATATACCAAGAGAAATTAAATAGAGGTAGTACATGTAAAACACCAAAAATTACTATAGGAGAAGACAATTAATGGGGTTTAGAAATAAAAATATATAGTTTTTCCCCATATGAATATTAATTAATAGCAATATTGATTTGAAAATGATATTGGAAATACCCCATCACAACACAATTACTATTCTATTTTAATATCATTAAAAGTTAGAACATGATATGGAATATTGAATCCCTTTAATTTCATGTTATATATATTAAAAATGAATCCATGGGATGAATACACTTCAAAAAAATAATTGTTGAATATGAATCACATATCAATGAAGAACAATTGAGATGAAGAAACCCTTATGATTTTCTCCAAACTTTTCAACAATATTTTTAACCTCTTGTATAGAAAATATAACCATTTCAGTGACATATTTATGAAACCTATTAATATATATTACCTTTTATAATAATTAATTATAATCCTTCACTACACATGTACTAGTCAGCGAATTTTTATTTTCATCATCAAATGTTTTCAATTTCGATTGTTTCTTGCATTATTTGTAAAAGAAACATTGAGACCTATTTTTTCATAGAATATTTATCATTAAAGAATTGAAAAAATATATAAATTATTATGTTTCAATTATTTATGCATCCCAATATACACTTAATTAATACTATGGTAATGGTTAATGAGAAATATATACCTGATGAACCTATTTTAGGAAAATTATTGATATTAATGAACTAATTTATAATGATCGTTAATTTATGGGTCAAAATTTTAGAGATATATTAATGAAATTTATTACTAATTATTGTTATATATATTAATAAAAAATGTTTTATAACCATCCATGTAGGTTTCTGATGAGAAAATAACATATCACTCATGGTAGGTGGTAGTCTATACGTATATTGGAACATTGTTTTCATTTTTCATAGTATGTAAATAAGGTAGAAACTGGTTTAAGTTATCATAATATTAATAGTTTTTAAAATATTATATTTTCTCATTAAATAACCATTTAAACCAGACATTTATGGTGGATAATAGAAATGAAATAGGTCACTTCAGGGATGGGGTAGTCCACATTTATGTATAAATGACATTCTCATTTTATTCATTGGCAAGAGAAAGAGTACATAATGGTTATACCATTAACATAATAAAATTTGGTTATATTATTAATTCTTATTTCATTATATTATAATGGGTATATATTTTTCCAAGATATATATTTAGAAGAATGAATATTAAGAATTGAATAGTACTCACGTTGAGAATTTGAAATTTCTCTTTGAGTACATCCTAGAAATGTAGGATTTAATGATTTTTAAAGGATCAATGGGATTATAAAAATGGGATAAAGACTTAATGAAACTAAAAAGGTTAGAGTATAAATAGTTATGTAAATAAAATTTTGAATGTGAATGGTTAGTGTAAGCACCCTTTTACAAGTGAGGAGGGTTGATTTTTTATAATAATATAAAAGGAAAGGTCACTATTTAATACTAGTGTCTCAAAAAATGGAATATAACAGAGATTCTTATTATGTGTGGATAATCCTCTAATCCAATAATTTGATGATATTGTTTGAGAAATTATGTATTTTTATTCATTATTTTAACTTTCCGCACAATTAAATTTTTCCCCGACAACTCTTTCACTAAACTTTGATTAATTATTTTTATAACTAAAGAAATAATTAATCTTATTATATAATATTAATATTATGATTAAAAAATAAAATAGTTTTATAGTATTAATTTTTAAAACTGATAAAATATAATTCAAAAATAATAATTGTTTATTGCAAAAAACGGGATTTCAAAAAATATATCCATAGTTTATAAAATGTAAAATTCAGGTTTATAAATTAAAAATAATATTTTAAAATGTATGATTTTACTTATCAAATAAATAATTGATTATTATAGAGGTTTATAAAATTTTAAATCCATTTTTATACCCCAATTAAGTGATAAAAACACTGTATTTTGAAAAAAAGTATTTTGCACCATTCACCTAAAAATCTATCATTTCATAAAAATCACAAAAAATACCAAAAAGTCATATAATGATAATATTTTTATGATAAATTCAAAAATAAAATAATTTTTTTAATATTAAAATTAAAAAAATTAATGTTTATATTTTAAATTAAATGTATAATATATATTAAAAACAATTGTTTTCAATAAAATATTTTTTTATATCCCGGAATAATTAATTTAGTACATATTATAATTGCATAAGTGAATTTATAAATTATGTTTCATTTTATTTTCATGAAATATATTTCATTTTTTTAATTTAATAAAGAATTTTTCAATTACATTCAGTGTTGTGTTCTTAGAAGGGTATTAAAAACATCAAATTTATTAAAAAGAAATATATTTTAAAAAATATAGACATTACATTAAACCCCTTAATGGATTTTTTCGCAAAAAATTACATTATAATAATTGAATGAAATGTAGATAATGATACCTTTGACATTATTGATAAACCATATACCTTCCTCAAGTTTATGATTTGACCAACAAACTTTGAAGAGACGAGTTGTAATGTCCCAAAACATTTTATCTCTTCAATCCAAAATATCCATTAGTTGTTCATCTAAGAAAGATTATAGTATAGTTATATATTATTTGATAGAAATATATGTGAATGATTATTTATATACTTCCTTAGTATAGACACATGAAACACATCATTATCTTGGGAGATGTTTGATGGAAGTACTATCTGATAAGACACCATCCTGATATGATCATGAATATGAAAGGGACAAATATTTCAAAGGACAAACATCAAATTATTTCAATAACTCTTAAATTTATTAAAATTAGGTATTAATATGAATATATTGTTATTGATTTTTAATTCTCGTTCTCATTGAAGATGGTTAACATACCCTTTTTATCAACTTTGAGCTGCCCTGATGTGCTTGTAAATGGATCTAACTTTCTCCACCATTTTCTCACATACCTAAGGTCCCAATATAATATGTTATCTTATGTAATACCAAAATTTTAGAGGTATACAATTATTTCCATAAAGGTATTCAAATGGAGACTTCTAAATTCTCGAGTAAAAGATGTTGCTATGATAAAATTCGACCAGGGGAAGGTGTTGATTAAAAACACTTTGAAATATTTATATCATGTTCTCATTATACATTTTAGGGGTTGAATGGTAATATAATACTAATTATATAAATTAGGATGATATGAGTTACTAACATTTTTATCATTACTCAACACATTTTCATGTATTCCTTAGAACATTGAGGTGAATTACAGATCTCGACTAGATATGATTAAAAGTTTTACTCCATGATTTCTAAAAATTAATCTGTTATATTCCCTAGTAATTTTGTCAATAAATAAATATCTTCTAATATAAAATAAATGAACTGATTTTTTATGGTGATTTACAAAAAATTTAAATTACTAACAATAGATTTATTGGGGAGCCGTACAACAAAATACCAAGAGATAGTTGCCTATTTCAATAAAGATATGGGTAAATGTGGCATCATTACAGAAGAATTATGATTTTATGTCTGAAATTGTTGACATATCAGGAGTCAAGATACATACTCTTTTATATCTCTATCATGTTACCCCACAATAAATCCACTTTGAGATATCTATATATTATATTAGTTATAGGAAGGATTGAGAGTAATGAGATATGAGCTTCATCTAATAGTTCCATCTTTAATTTTAGTACCACTGAGACACATATATAGTTCTTGAATCTTAACACTCCACTATGATCAAGGGTAGACTCTGGAACATTCCTTTCATTTTTATTGTAGTTCAACATATTTTAACTAGACCAATTTAATATTAACATGGATGGATGGTTATATTTTCATTTGGGAATTATATTACTTCTCTCATTCCCCAATTATTTTAATGTTTACTATCTTAATATCCAAATGTTTTAGATCATTTTAAATCCTGATTATGTAATATCAATCAAGGTCCTTCAAACATATAAAATTAACCACCTTGTTTATTATATAATGGTGATGGATTATTGATAAATACAATTCTTAAGTCAACTATAATTCTATAATATAGTATATATTCAAATATTTCAACATGAATATATATTTCAGGAATTTATTTCAAAGACATGGCCTTAGATACTACATATATTATTGTTTTTGAACTAGAATTCAAAATTCAAGGTTCAATTCATTTTAAGGTTTTAGAGAATTATAACGAAACCTAATAATGTAAACCCATATAATACATGTGAAAAAATATATACAATATTCATTTTTTTATAAAGAAAAATTCATTAAAATAAATAATGATTTATTATAATGAAAAATCGTTAAAATTTATCCCTTTATCTCATAACTTTACCAACTATTTTTTAAACCCTGTGAAAAACATCTTAAAACCTGGGATGTACACAAAAGATCAATAAGGTACATATAAGAAAATATTCCATTAGTCTAGTGAAAACTAATAAATAAATTTTCTATACAAACCTTTTGACAGTGAAAAAGGAATAAACTTTTCAAAAAGATTATTTTTACACCTTTTTAAAATCAAGTGATTTTCATAAAAACTAATAAGAAAGAATATAATATATAATTATGTAACTTGCAACATATTTATACTCAAATGGAACTAATATGCAGTTGAATTACTTACATGTCACTCTTAACAATGGGATAACCATTCTATCAACTCGCATACCTAAGGAATTTATTTTTATAATATAACCACCATCCTTGGTTTAACACAGAACCACCTGTCATTGGTTTATCATGTAACCACATAAACAATGTCTATGTACCATTATATAATCATAAAAAAAGATTTTAATTTTCAATATGTAACACTTAAAACTTCATTTTCACTTATACTAAAAAATTTCATGTTATAAAAATAATCAATTCATTTTTCAAAATACATTTTCAATAATAAAATTCCCCAAAAAATAAGAGAGGGGTTTATTTAAAAATTAATGAAGGCTTATAGAGGAATAAAAATATATAAATTGAAAAAAAATATTATTTATAATCCTTTTATATCTATATAAATAAATATTTAATATAATATAATGAATTAAGTATAATATTTAATATTTTAATCTTTAAACATTTTAAAAGTTGTTTTTAATTTAAGGTTTACCATAACACCTTGAAATAATTGAATCATAAGAACCATAAAGAAATAATTTTTTTTAAAAAAAAAATTAAAAACCTGGTAATAAATTAATTAATGATATGGTGTATCAAATAGTTTGTATATACCTCTAATAATATAAGGTTGGTGTATTACATCAATATAGGACTCACTGAAAGGAGACAAACACAAAGTCACTTACGTAGAGTCCAAATTACCGTGTACGATATTTATAGTCCTATATAATAAATTTATATTAATTATTTATATTATTTAGAAAAAATTTCATAATTATTAATCCTTTTATATCACTTATTATCAAGTCATAATAATTACTTCATTATTAAGGTTCATGTATGATGTTTTGATGATATCTGGTTCGTAAGTCCAAAATGGATTTGGTCAGTTGAATATTGTCAAAGTGTACATTATTAAACCTTCTATAGAATAATATTAATTATATAACAATAAATTATATATATAAATTATAATTTTTAATCCATCAATTAAATATTTTATGAAAAATGAACTACAAAACAATGATGGTGATGGTATGTTTTACAAATGCATGAGTAATATTTTGATTTTTCAATGATCATTATGAAATGAATATATGTATTATTTTATGTTTATAGTGTGATAATAATATAAATAATATCATTTTTATAATTTAAATATATTTATATATATCATTTACGTGAGGTGGTGATGAAAAACAAATCACATCACTTTGTGGAGGTGATAATTCACACGTACACACGAACGACACTATCATTTTTCTATGTCTTGAAAGATAGAAAATAAATGATATATTATATTTTAATATTTATAAATATTTCATGAATATTATATATAATTATTAATTACATCATTATAACTGGTCATGATAGACGGAGATGGAAAATGAATTTTATCTGTTTGTGTGGTGGTAGTCCACCGTACACACAAACAATAAATTGTTTTTTCATTTGACGGAAGTGGATAATTAATTAACTTATGATATTAAAATAATAACATCTCATTATATTTATGATAATATAGTTATTATTTCATCATGGTTGAATATGATTTGAATTAGTGGGAAGTAGAAACAAAACAGAAACACTTAATTGAAAACAATACATCTTCTTTAGAAATCCTTCGTTGCTTAACACCTTAAGTCCACTAAGGATGGTATTATGCATAAAATAAGTTTTCTATAATGTTTTTATATATTATAGTAATTAAATTTTTTATATATTGGGTGAATCAATTTTTTTTATGTTTGATGAAATTAAAAGAAGAGGTTTTCTTTTCTAGGAAATCGGAGGGGCACTCTTGGAATTTCACAAAATATTAAAATAATTTAAATTTGTATTCTTATAAAAATTTCTAAATAATTGATTTATATATAATATATGATTATTTTAGGTTGATATAAATTCATGAAATAAAAATTAGATGTGTTTCGACTATTTTTAATCTTTATCTTTTTGTTTTGACCTTTATTTAACCTCTTTAACTCTTACCGTGACAATATCTATTTTTTATATATTAAGGTTAACGTAGTTACTATAAAATTCCAGAATAATAATTAATGAAAATTTAAACCTTATACCAGTCATTTGCATGAATTTTAGATTTCTCCAAATTTTATATCATTTAATAAAACATTAATTATTTTAAAATATCATTAATGTTAATTTTGACACTATTCATTAATTGTGTTTTTAAAAATATTTTGAAAAAAATATCCTTAAAAAATATTTTAATACATTCATAACATTTCAAGTTAATGTATTAAATTCTATTATGAAATTAATTTTCTCAAATCAAATTTATTTTAATATTTTAATATCATTTATTTGATATTTCAATTAAATAAAAAATAACTACATCGTCATTGTGTAATTATTGATGGTAATTAATTATTCACTAAATATTAAAAATAAACATAAATTATTAATATAAATATTTTATATTTTAATTGAATATTTATTTTCAAAAATATCCCCTATATAACCCCTTATTAAAAATATTTCACTTGTTAAAAATAAGAGTATGACAAGTTTGATTCTTCTTTAAATAAATATTATAAAGGTTATAATATAATAAAAAAGTCCATAAATGGTTACATAACCGATAAATAAATTATTATGGACCAAAAATACATATCCATTAAAAATTGGGCAAGTTTTAGGGTCATTTATTGACATTTGTAATATTATTTTTACCAGTAATTACCTGAGTTACCTTAACTTTCATTATAAAAAAATATGTTTATTATTAATATTATAAAAAAATATAAGGAAACAATTTAAAAAACTTGTATATTACTATTCAAAAATATGTAATCTATTTTTCATAATTGAAAGCACATAAGAAACCAAAATTAATTTAAAGATAATTTCATGGATGGGGTGAAATTGTGGGTTTTTGAAGTGAAAAGGATCAAAAGTTAACAAATTGTTTTACCAAATTCTTATATTAAATTTATTCTAGTGAACTATATTGTATTAATATATTTTTAATTGAACTATTATGACTATAGAACTAATTAAAAATGTAATTTAACATTATAACAACCTTACTCTTTATTACACACATGAAAATGATTTATTACATAAACATGCACTTAAGACAACTCAGAGGATCAATAGGTCTTGTGTATTGTGAATTTAGGAACATTAAACAACATCTTAGAACATAAAAAAGAACATATTTATTGAAAAAATCTCATACATGACCACAACATTCCTTCATTCTTAGCATTACATGGGATAACCCAAGGAAATGCATAAGGAAAGAATGAGCTATAATGACTAGTAAGGGAGTAAACAAGGCATATCATAAAGAATATAGTACATATTAGTCATTAATAATATCTATGGATCACAAAATAATAATTAATATAAAGACATTATATAGAATGATTATCATATCATGGAAATGTGGCAACAACATTTGACATGATATTAGCATGAGCCAAGGCTCATTACACATGGAGCCTGAATAAACCTTCATTTCACCTGAATTAGCATGAGTAAAACCAAATTTTACATGTATTATTATGATTAAAACCTCATTTAACTTGAATTATAATGATACTAATCATTACCCAATGGAATGGAGCGCTATGGGGGCCCAACCTTCTTAATTACTTCATTTTATGCATGAGTGTGTTACAGAGATCATACAACATGGATTCATTAAACAACAAAATTTAATCCATGAATAAGATATGTGTAATATATAAAATTTATTTCTTCAATAAAAAAGTACAAGTGCATAAAAGTGAATACCATTGATAGATAAATGGGTTTGATATTCACTTACATGATGATTTTGTCATGCGAATTTTGGTGTAACATCCCCAGCATAACAATGTCAAATAGAAATTGTAAAATGATTTGATTAGAGGGAAAGGGGTATCTCATAATTTATATATTAACTGTAAAGTAATGGGGCCATGGAACATAATATTCCAAAATATTTAATGTAATTGATATGCATAATATAAAATAATTACTTGAATGTAAATAGGAAGAGAGAAATTCCTTATAGAATTTTGGGATGGCAATGAGTGTACATGGGAGGAATTAATGAGAGAAAAAATTTATATCATCATTAAAACATATTGAAGAAATTATTTGGTAGGTGGTAAATCATACCCCATCATTTTTAATTGAAAATAAAAGTGTATAACAACAAAAATAAATTTGAAAAACAATAAGGAAGGAAGAAATCTCTTACTTGGAAGTGTGATCCCAAAGGATTGGAAGAGGCTTCAGAGAGGATTATATTGAGCTTGGGGTACCTTGGGAGTATTCTAGAGATTGGATTTTAAGGGATGGTCTATCTTCAAATATTTTTAGTGAAGAGGAAGTTGGAGCATTAGTGGGTATATATTAGAAAAGATAGGGAATTCTATATTATTAAGGTTTGGACACTACACATTAAAATAATAATAAAAACCATCCCCTGGTTTTTTCCTATTGTTTTTTCTAAAGGGGAAAGGAATTTTTTTTATTTGGATAATGGAATAATCTATTGAAATATTAGGCTTTTTTATGTGGAGGTGAGTCACACTATCAAGGATATCATTTTAAGAAGTTAAGATAATTTATATGTCTTAGAGGGTCAACTAAGGAATCATAAAATTAATAAAGTAGAACTAAAATTGAATTATGTTAAACTGAAAACATATATTGTCCGAAAATAACTTTTATTGTATTTTATTACATCACTATTAATTCATTATGATGTCATAGAACACATTTTATATTTAAACGATATTTAAATTTTAACCAAAAAATCGACAGTGTCATAAAATTATAAAAAATTCACCATTGGATAATTTTGAGGTCCTGATTCCAAAAATTATATTCCTTTTATCTAAAATTTTTTTTAAATATCATATTTTTTTTAATTTTAAAAAAATAATTCTCAAATTTCCAAAATTCATGAGTTTTGACAAAAACAACATTCAAACCTTAATAAAAATTACAACTATATGCATAAAAAGTATATGTTCATTTATATTTAATAGAAATTAAATAAGTAATATTTCTTTTTGTAAAATAATATTTAATTCAAAAATACATTAATTTATCAAAATATATTTCTTAATTGAATTTAAAAATTAACTAGAAATACAATTTGTGATTTCAAAACCATTTACAAAGTAACAATAATAAAATGAATGTATATTATTTATTAAAAAATAATGCACAAAATCATAGTGATATGGTCTTGTTACATAACTCTTATAACACCCTCATGAGACATAAGGGTAAGGTATTCTATAATGACAGACTTTTGGAGTGACTCATATAACATCGCTCGAGTGGTAATCTCTATTAACTTCCACTTCTCCTAAAAGAGATTCTGTTCAAGATTAACATGTTGAAGCTCAGATTTGTCTTGGTCAAGAGATTAGTCCAATGATGCTACCTACCGTGCATGGTCTGAAAAATGGTAATCATATAGAGAAATTCTAGTTGATGATGCCATTTCTTCCTTTTTCTGAGTAAATTGGATTTTTTAAATCCCTATATTTATACTAATAATGTGACCATTGATCAAAGGCTATATTAGCCATGGTAAAAATTAAAAATGGTATTTTAAAATCCAGAAACATAAAACCCAGGATGTTTATAAGTTTTATATAACCATATTTCATAATAATACATTTAATTTGATGATGTGGAGTTTTCATTAATAAATTTTTTTGTCATTACAATATTCTCCCCAAAAGAAATTTCGGCCTCTAAATTTCCCTTTCCCACACTAAAAAAGATGAGAGTAACCCTGCTTCATCACATTATCTGATTCCCACATTACCTCTTCAAACTTTTTGTTTCTCTAAACCACCTTCACAAGGGTAATTATCTTATTTCTTAGAACTTTTTTCCTATTATCTAAGATCTTCACAAGATTCTCTTCATAGGAGAGGTCATTATCCAATGGAACCACCTATAGATTGAGTACATGCAATGGGTATGGTCGGTACCTCTCAACAGTGGTACATGGAATACCTCATGTACTTATTATAGGATTAGTGGTAGTGCTAGTTGATATCTCACTACTCTAGTATGATAAAGGATCTCAAAAGGGTTGATATACCTTTTACTAAGATTTCTATTCTTCCCAAATATCATAACTCTCTTTCACAGTGATATGCGAAGTAATACCATGTATCCTACATTAAAATCTAGGTCTCATAGATGATTATCAACATAGATATTTTTTCATCTCTAAGAATTTATAATGTGATTCTAGATGGTCTTAGCCTTCTCCACCATTTCTGGACCTAGGATTTTTGGCTCCCTAACTTCATCCGAACATGCCGGTGTTCTACACCTCATCTTATAAAGGGATTCATAAGGAGCCATTTGGATGCTTGAGTGGAAACTTTTATTGTAATAGAACTATTCTACAGGAGTATCATGATCCCATCCTCATTTGTAGTCCATTGAGAATGCTCAAAACTTGTACTCAAGTGTTTGGATAATCTGCTCATATTTTCCATTAGTTTAAGGATGATAAGTCGTACTAACGTTCACCTTAGTATTTAGAGCATGTTGGAGAGTCTTCCAGAACTTAGAGATGAATATTGGATCTCAATATGAAACAATAGATTATGGCACTCCATTAAGCCTTACCACTTCTCTGATATATATCCATTCTAGTTAATCAAATGAAAAATCCTCTCGAATTGCAATGAATTGTGCAGTCTTTATAAGAATATCCACAACATACCTGATATCATTGTTTCGTTTGGATGTCTTCAGAAGTCTAGTGACAAAGTCCAGAGTGTAGTTCTTCCATTTCCATGTTGGTATGGGAAATGGTTGAATCATCCCCTTAGACTTATTTCTAATAACCTTCACCTGATGACATACTAGGAACATTGACGTATTCTCAGTGATATCCTTCTCCATGTTATCCCACCAAAAATGATCTCATTGATTTGATAGATCTTTGTGATTCCTGGGTGAATGGATAAATTTAAAATATGTGCGTCATCAGAAGGTTCCTTCTTTAACTCTGGATTTGATAGAACACATAGTCTTGAACCAAATCACACAATTCCTTCTTCATTAACATTGATCTAAGAGGATTTACCTTTTTTGATAGTTTTCAATTTCTTCTAAATTCACACATCATATTTTTGAGAATATTTTAACCTTCCCAAAAGAGATAGTTGAGGAATATTTTGTGAATTGATTAATGATGTTCCCTCATTAGGATTCCCATTCCCATATTCATAAAATATAGTAAGATTAAATCCTTTTCAATACTCATCAATTATAGAATCACTGGGTCCTTTCTACATAGAGCATCCTCCACCTTGTTCACTTTCCTAGGGTGCAATTGGATTGTGTAGTAATATTATTTGATCATCTCTAACCACCTTTATTGGTGTATGTTCAACTCCATCTGTGTGAATATATACATTAGTACTATGTTATCCGTGTATATTTCACACTTTTCCCCAAAGAGGTAATGTCACCAAATTTTTTAAGGGAAGATTACTGCAGCCAACTCCAGATCATGTGTTGGATAATTTTTCTCATTAATTTTAGATTTCCTTAATGAATAGTTAATGACATGGTCATTTTTCATCAACAAACAACCCATTCCCTTATTCTAAGCATCACTAAATAACACATAATGTTATCTAATTTTGGGTAGTGTGAGCACGAGCATGTTGACAATCCTCCTTTTCAAATCCTTAAATACCTATTTGCATTCATAACTCCCAGAAAACATGACTCCCTTTTGTGTTATATTGGTAAGAGGGTTTGAAAATCATGAGAAATGTCTCACCAATCAGTGATAATATCCAAAAAATCCAAGAATATACAGATATCTATCACAGATGTTAGCCTCATCCATCATTCCATTGCAGCAATCTCAGAGGGATCCAAAAATATCCCATTTCTTATGATGATATGACCCAAGAATGAGACTTCCTTGAACCAGAATTCACACTTACGGTACTCTGCATAGAGAGTCTCTTTTTGCAAGGACTCTAGTATAGTGATTAGATACTGATATTGATCCTCCTTGGTATTGGATTATATTATAACATCATCAATAGAGACTACCACAAAATTGTAAAGGTAGTCTCTAAAGTGTCTACTAATCAAGTCCATGAATATTTCTGGAGAATTAGTGAGTATTAAAGACATTAATATGAATTTATAGTGCCCCGTATCATTTAAAAAATGTAGTTTTGGGGATATGCACCTTCTTTACCCTTACTTGGTAATATCCCAACACAAGATCCACCTTGGAGAAGTATTGTGCTCCACATAGATGATTGAACAAGTCATCAATTCAGGGAATATGATACTTGTTCTTTATTGTGTTTTTTTGAGCTCACGATAATCAATTAATAGGTGCAATGACCCTTCATTTTCATAACAAGGATGACTGGTGCACCCCATGGTAAAGCACTTGGGCCTATAAAACCATTATCTAGATTCTCTTATATTTGTTTCTTTAGATCCTCATGCTCCCCAACATGTATTATATATAGAGTATTGGATATTGGTAAATCCCCAGGTATATGATGAATCAATAATTGAACATCTATTCTAGAAGGAAGACCAAAAAATTACTTAGGAAACAATTCAGTGAATTCCCTCACAATAAAAATGTCTTCAAGGATTTTTGTTTCCTTAGACTCAATCATTTGTACAAGATACACATGCTCAAAAGGATGTAATATCCATGCATGAGATGATGGTTTTAGAGAATATTCATCCTCTTCCTTTCAATTTCACATAATCAGGGGTCAATTATCTTTATGGAGAGTGATTACACTATCACTACAATTTATGTTGGATATATATACGGGAATTGAATATATACCAAGAATTGCATCAAATTCCACTAGAGGGAATATGATGAGGTTAAATGGGAAGTTCAATCCAAAAATTGTGACAGGAGATATGTTATATTCACGGGTTGCAATGATTTCCCCATTTTTTGTTCTCACTAACAACTCTACTTCCATGATTTGTGGTGGTATTGGGGTTGTTCTGGTAAACATTTAGGATATAAAATAATTCTTCGAACCAGAATCAAAATGTATTTTCACTGTTCTTAAAAGAATAACTAGTGTACCTATCACCACTTCATTATCGGGGTTCTCTATAATGGTAGTGATGAAAAATGATCTCCCTTGCTGCCTTTAAGGTTGTTGGATTCCTATGAAAACCGTTGACTTAGGGAAATATTTTGAAAATTGCCCTTGTTCTTTGATGTTGAAGTAATGAACAATACATTGAGGGTCAAACAGAGTGTTTTTCTCCTCTGTCGTAGCAATGAGTTTTTCATGTCGGTAGTTAATGGTCAGGTACACTTCTCTCCTACACCTAAATCTTTTCCTCACCCCCTTTAAGAAATTTATAGGGTGCTTCTTTCCGAAACATTGCCAAGTGGGGTGATATTATTTCTTAACATTGTTGTATTTATCCAATAGACCTCCAAAATTAAATTCAACCTTCCGATTCTTATCCCCATGATACCCCTGAGATTTAATAATCTATATTTAAAATTTTAGGGAACATTAGAAAATTTCTTCATAGCCATAGAAGTCGCGGATTTATAGGGATTTCTGTAGGATAGGTTTTATCCAAACAAAGAAGTGGTCAACCATGAATTCTAGGGTAATGCCAAATTCAACAGAATGTCATGCAAGAAAAATGATTTTTTCCTCATATGACTGGATAGATTTGTTATCTTTTTGATTGAGGGAAAAGAAGTCCCTTTCCATCTTAATTCAGAGGGTGAAAGGAAAATATTTTTTGAAAAAACATTTTGTGGAAATTGTTACATTCCAAAACCTCTATCTCTTCCTCAGGCTTCATATTTTTAATCAACGTCCACCATTGAGAAGCTTCACCCTCCATACGATAAATAGCCAGAAGAACACTCTATTATTTTGAACATTGAGGGATGGAGAATATCCTTTCAATGGAGTTGATCCATTGTACGATGATTGAGGGATTACATGATCCATTAAAAGTAGGAGGTCGTTGTCTACGGAAGCTCTTGATTGTGGCTTGTTCTTTCTTAGGCAGGGTTGGAAATTCCACCTAACCCATGGTTTTATTCAAAACATGAGTTAAATAGGATAATATCGGGATAATTTTTTCGATTCCCACTCCCATCATATTGGGAATATCATTATAAAAATCATCACATTGATCTTCACATCAATTGTTAGCCCGAGTCCTCAAATTACCAGTCATTCGCTATAATAAAAGGAAATTTAGGGGTATCACATGAAGGCGAATCCAATAAAAAAAGAGATAACTTATAAATTATATTTATTTCATTAACATATATATTTATAGGATTCAATCTATGTTATCCATGATATATATCTCAACATATATTATTTGGGGTGTTTTTTATTCCCTTACCAATGGTTCATAATAATATTATTAATTTAACAAAGCTTATCCCCCAGGAGTGTCGTAAATATGAGTGTAGTAAGGAACTTGTCGTACACCAGTTCCCAATCGAGGCTAGCTCAATGCAGTGTTTTTGGGCTTTACCCTTAAATACATCTGTGCTATATCCAACTATACTTATTTGTATCCAAACAGAGATGTATTTTATTGATATACCACATAGTCTATACTCACCAAAATTTAGGGATGTTTTTATGATACGTAGACTTATCCCTAAGGCTTTCACTCAGGTTTTCTAATCCTAATACCAAATATAACTAAACTTATCCTCTAATACTAACTATAAAAACCATGATATTTATTACACACATAATATTGATTTATTATATAAACATTCACTTAAGACAACTCTAAGGATCGAAAGGTCTAGTGTCTTGAAAAATTATGAAGAACACCCAAAAACCTAGAACATAAAACACAAAAACTTTTTAGAAATTATTTTACATGACCATAACATTACTTCGTACTTTTCATTTCATGGGATAACCCAAGGACATGAAGAAAAAAGGTTTGCTATAAAGAACATTAATGGAGTAAAAAAGGAATAAAATAATGAATATAGTAAATGTTAGGAAATTGGAATACCAATAGATAACAATAGAAATATGAACATAAAGGAATGATATATCATTATTATGATAACATAGAAATTTTAAACAACATTTAACATGATATTAGCATTATCCAAGGATCGTTGAACATGGACCAAGAATAAACCCTTATTGAACATCAATTAGCATGGTTCAACCCTCAATTCACACGAATTAGCATGAGTAAAGCCTCATTGAACATGACATATCATGATACTAGTCATTACCCAAGGAAATATAGGGCTATCAAGGCACAACCTTCTAAATTGTTTCATTTTATGTATAAGTGTTCCACATAGATTATACAATGTGGATTCATTAAACATCATGATTTATTTAACAAATAAGAGACATTGAATACATAAATTTGTGTCCTTAGACAACAAGTACATGTGTATAAAAGAGAATTCCCTTTTTAGAGAAGTGGTTATAGTATTCCCTTACATGATGATTTTGGCATGAGTATTTTGGTGTATCTTTTCCAGCATAACGACGTCCAATAGAAATTATAAAATGCGTTGATGAAATAGAAAGGGGTCTCTCATCACTTATACATGAAATTGACAGTATGGGGGTTATGAAAAATAATATCCCATCATATGTAATTTAATTTAGATGCGTCATATAAAGAAATTAATTGAATGTTAATGAGAAGAGATAAATTCCTTATGGAATTTTGGCATGGTAATGGGTGTACATGGGATGCTTTAATGAGAGATAAAGAGTTCTCTAATCATTAAAACATAAGAAGGGAATACTGTGGGAGGTGATTAACAATACCAAGTAATTTCAATTTAAAATAAAAGTGTATAAAACATAAATAAATTTTGAAAAAAATGAGGAAGGAAGAAATCCTTTACTTTGACACTACACATTAATTAATCGAAAAATTATTATAGGTTTTGGCCACTACACATTAAAATAATCCAAACCAGAAACCAACCCACAATTTTTCACCATGACGTTTTCAAAATGGGAGTGAAATACATTATTTTATATGGCAAATGTCATAAATTATTAAAATATTAGGCTTTCATATGTGGAGGTGAGTCACACACTCAAGGAAATCACTTTAAAATGTTAAAATATATTATAAGTCTTGGGGGGGGGGGTTCCACTAAGGAATTATAAAATTAATAAAAAAGATCTAAAATCACATTATTTTAGAGTTAAAACATATATTGTAAGAACATTAATTTTATAGTTTTTTATTACATCACTATTGGTTTATTATGATGTCACAAAACACAATATATATTTAAATAGTATTTAATTTTTACATAAAAATTCAACCGATTCCGGAAATTATGAAAAATTCACTATTGGATAATTTTGACATCCTTATTCCAAAAATAATTGTCATTTTATATAAATAATTTACTAAAAATGGGATTTTTTGGAATTTTAAAATAAAAACTGACATTTATCGAAAATCCAGGGGTTTTGAAAAAAACAACTTTCAAATATTAAAAAATATTACAATATTATTCACAAAAATTATACAATAATTTATATTTAATAAAACATAATTGAGTAATAATATTTTATTAAAATACTATTTAACTCAAAAATCCATTAATTCATAAAAATAGATTTCTTAATTGAATTTAAATATTAAATAAAAATACTATTTGTGGTTTAAAAACCATTTACAAAGTAACAATAATAAATAGAATGTATATTATTTATACAAAAATAGTTCACATAATCATTGTGTTAGTGTCTTTCTACATAACCCCTTATAAATCCAAAATACCGACTAAGGGTACGGTGTGTGATGGTGACAGACTCTTGGGGTGGCTTATATAACATTTCTCGTGTGGGAGTCTCTATTAACTTTCACTTATCCTATAGGAGATTCAATTCAAGATTAACGTGTTGAATCTCAGCTTAGGATTGGTCAATAGCGAAGCCCAATGATGATACATCTTTATGATCTTTGAAAAATGGGCATTATATGGAGAAGTTACACTAGATGAGGCCATCGCTTCCTTTGTGTGGGTAAATTGAATTTGGTAAAGCCCTATATTTATACTAATCATGTGATCACTGTTCAATGACTATATTAGAAATGGTAAAAATTCATAATGGTATTTTAAAATCCAAAAACATAAAACCAAGGATGTTCATATGTTTTATTTAACAATTTTCATCATAAGTCATTTAATTAAAATAATAAATATTTTCATTAATAAAAGTTTGGGTCATTACAAACATTATATTTATTTAGATGAAAATTAAGTTTTCAATTAAATTATTGTATTTTTCAATAAAAAATGGGACTTATCATAAAAATAACAAAAATAAAACCAAAGTATGTTTTAATTTTATTTTCTCAATGAATATATTGATTTTTCCAAATATAATCTACAAAATTGTAAAAAAACTATATTTAAAATAATCATCCACTAAAAGGTGGTAAAATTGCATTTAAAAAAATACATCTTTTTATGCATAAAATAATATTTGTTCTTATCTTATGCATATAAAATATATTGAGTGAATGTAAAATCAATTTTTTTGATATATAATATATAAAAATTATTATGATCACTCACTAGTAGTGATTAATTTATTTTATAAAATTCCTTTGGGGGCACGAAATATTTTTTTCCATTACAACACTTTATATTCAATTATAATTTATTTTCATTTATAATTAAGTGATAACCATTGAATTTATTTTATAAACATGTGTAAAATATATTTTTATATTTATGTTTATTCAATCTATACCCACCATTCTAAAGACTTTGTTGTGGCATAAAATAACAATATTTAGTTGTTCGCTTAATCTCAATGTGGCATGTCATATATGCAATCTAACACAATGTTTATTTCATAAATATCGATATGTTATATTCTCTTAAATTTAATAAATTGTGACATCTAAATTTTAAACAGTGATCGAAAGCTAGGGGTTTTAATTTTTGAAATATATTTGTTGAAATCTATATTGGAAAATGGATTAACAAATGTTCCACATTAAAAAAAGGGAAGTAAAAAGGTTACCTGAGATAACACATACTAGAATAGAAGGAAACATTTTTAATTATTGATTAGAGTTCCTTCCATTAATCCACATTCACCAAAGAACATATATTTTATCAAAATGATTAGTATTCAGGGTGATTTTTTCATACTTGAATCATTTGAATCCTTATTCAAAAAAGAATAGCCAAAACCAAAATTTTTTTGATATGATAACATAATTCCAAAATATTATAAACCCTTATATGATGAAACTATTTTAATTTCAAAAATTCAATAGTAAAACCCAAAGATCAACATAGATCATTAAATAATTGTCATTAAAATTCATAAAATATATTCAAGAAAAAAAATTAAACCCAAAATATTAGATGGTTTTGAACACATTGACATAATATATAGTATACTATCACCATATAAAGTTGATTACACTCAAAGTATCATACCAAAATTTTAATTCCCCAAATAAAAAAATCTCCAATATATTGTAATCATTTCCATAAATTACATGACACACCATATGTACAAAATTAATTTATAGATTATTTAAAAATAAAATTCAACCATTACACATCAAATAAAATCCCATCTTATTATTTTTAACTTGATCATATAGGGCTACCAAAATGGATAACATCTTCCAAATTAACATTATTCACTAAAACATTAAATCAATTTTCCAATCACTTGGTAATCTATATGATAACAATTTTGTTCCCAAAAAAATTATTCTTCATAAATTTTATCATATAACAGAAAAGAAAAATTATAACAAACAAAGACTTCATTTAGGCTAGTGGTAGGCTATGTACCATTATTTCACTTTGGTAGTGGGTTTAATTCCTACAGCCTTGAAGGGAGAGATGGTTTGTCACATGGTTTATGGGTTTTCCTTTTCTGAAAACTGTATTAATATTATTATTATAAAACTTTATAAATTTGAGAATCATTCTCAAAAAAATGATAAGATGTTTTAAACTCAAATTTTATCTCATACCTTTCATTTTTCATCCAAAAAATTAATAATCCATAATTACCATAGAAATTAAATTTTTTAAAAATAACATTAGTC
Source organism: Viscum album (assembly GCA_963277665.1). NCBI lineage: Eukaryota > Viridiplantae > Streptophyta > Magnoliopsida > Santalales > Viscaceae > Viscum > Viscum album. The sequence goes on along the minus strand of OY728135.1, from coordinate 1,917,731,213 downwards.
ACAATAAATATGATAACCTAAAGCATAAAAAGGGGTTTATATGACATTGGTCACATGATCAACTTTAAAATTATAATCCCATGATGATATACATATCTATTATGATTACATCCTAATATCTAAAGTTGTCTAAACTATTCTATTGTTACCAACCCTATAGACCCAACCATAAACACTAAATATTCTTGTGTTTTTGAACTAGAATTCACATTCGAGTATCATTTCAGTTTAAAGATTATGACAATTAGGATATTATATTACAAATTAAAATGATGTATTACATTTGGATGATTTTATAAAATATCGATTTCTTTCATAAAATACATTTTTTTAAAGTATAAAACGACTTATTATGATGATAAATTTTCACAATTTTCCCCTTGATCTAATAATTGTCCCTGATATTCCATAAACACTATAAAACAAATTTTAAATATTGTTTTGAACAAAAAATATCCTAAAAGTAAATAAAAAAAATAAACCCTTAGTCTAGTAAAAACCCATAAATTTCTCAAAAATTATACATCTTTACCCAAAAAAACAAATCATATTTTCAAAAAGACACTTATCATAAATTTTTAGAATCTTTTTATTTTCGTAAAAATCAAAATAAATCATAAAATATATAAGTTGTTAACATGGGACAAAATAATACTCAAGTGGAATAAAAATGTGGTCATCTTCTATACAAACCAGACTTGAAAACTGAATAGCTATATAGTAAAATTCCATAGCCAATGCATTGGAGTTTATAACATAACCACCCATCATATGTTTATCATGGAACCACATTTCATTGGTTTATCACATAACCAACCATAAAGTTTCCAAGTACCATTTCATAATCAAAACTCATTAAATATTAAAATTTTCAATAATTCACTATTAAAATTTCATTTTCACTCATAAGAAAACATTTCAAGTTATAGAAATAATCAATCCATTTTAAAAACACATTTTCATTAACAAAACACCAATAAAAAGAAAAAAATGGGTTTCTTTAAAAAACATAATTGCACAGAGAGGAATCTAAATAAAAAAATATACATAAAATTTCATTTAAAAAAATTTAGTATCTATATAAATAAAGTTTTAAAATAATATAAATAATGAAGTAAAATATTTTGATGTTAAATCATTAAACATTTTAAAATAGAATTTTAAAACAAAGTGTCCAATAATATTTTAAATAATTTGAATAAAAATCCCCATTAGAGAATAAAATTTTACAAAACAATAAATAATATCATAATAAATAAATTAATGATATGATATGTCATAGGGTATATATATAAACCTCATAGAAGGAGGTGGGTGTAAAACATCAAAATATGAATCAATAAAGGAGACTGAGATGAACTATCTTACCTAAAGTTCAAATCAACATGTATACTATTTATATTCCTAAATAATAAACTTATATTAAGTATTTAAATTATTGATATCCATTTTAAATTTTATTATTCTTTTAATCTAACTTATTAGATTGTTTTAATAGTCACTTCATTATTTAAGTTCACATCTGACGTTTTGATGATGTTTGGTTCATGAGTCAAAAATGACAGGAGTCGGTTGACTACGGTCAATGTTTAAATTATTACATCATATCTAGAATAATATTATTGAGATAATAATCAAAATTTACAACAATTATAATTTTAAATATATATGTTAAATATGTTTATGAAAAATGAACTACGTTAAAATCATGGAGATAATAATCCATACGTATGCATGAGTAACATTTTCAATTTTCAATGATCCCTATAGAAATAAGGTAAGTATTATTTTATGTTTCCAGAATGATAATAATATCATAAATATTATATTTATCATTTAAATATACATATATATTTCATTCATGTGATTTGGTGATGAAAACCAAATCACACCGCTTTGTGGAGGTGATAATTTACACATATGTATGGATGCCATTATCATTTTTTCTGCATGGAAAGATAAAAAAATAAATGGTATATTATATTTTCGAAATGATATTTATTTAAATAATATAAAATATAAAAAATAATTCCATGATTATAACCAGTAATGAGAAATGGTGATGGAAAATTTGTTTTATCAATTTGCGAGAAGGTTGTGCACTGTACACATGAACGATAAATCATTTTCTCATTTGATAGAATAGGATATCTATTTAAGTGATTTTAAAATAATAATAACATATATGTATATTTTAGATACAGGTGTTATTATTTCGTCATGTTTTAGGAATATTTTAATGGAGTGTATGTATAAAAATAACAAAAATAATTAATTAAAGATAACACGTCTTCTTTAGAAATCCTTCATTTCATATCAAGTTAAAACCATAGAGGATGGCGTTATATAAAAAATAATATCACTGTATTTTGGGGATATATTATATGGAGGGATTTTATTAATATTCTCTGATCTTAATATGTTTTTAATTGTAATAAAAAAGGAAGAAGAGACACCCTTTTATTGGAGTTGGGAAGGGAACTCTTGGAATTTCTCAAAATATTAAATTAATATAAATTAATTTTCTATTAAAAATTTATACAAGATAATTTATCACTAATATATGATTATTTGGGGTCTAAAACATTCATCCAATAAAAATATGGAATGTTTTGAATATTTTTTGAACCTTATATTTTAGGTTTTGACCCTTATTTGGCCTCTTTAACTCTTAACACAAGAACATGTGTTTTTACTTTATAAAAGATAATATAGAAAATATAAAATTAAAAAAGAACCACAGATGAATAATTTATGAAATTTTTCTCCTTATCCCAATAATCTGTCCAAGTATTATATAATTTAATAAAATATTATTTATTTTAAAGTATCAGTATTTTTAATTTTGATACTACTAATTATTTGACATTTTAAAAAAATTATAAATTGTTTTTTAATTAAAATAAAAATTTTATTACATTCTTAAAATGTAAAGATCATATATAAATTTCATGTATGAAACTAGCTATCTAAAATAATATTTATTTTAATATTTTTATTATCATTTATTTGACGTTTTAATGAATTAACAATTAATATATCATTATTGTGTAATTATTTAAGTTAAATATTTCTTCACTAAAAAATAAAAATAAATTTTAATGATGAAGATAAATATTTTATATTTAAATATATTATTTATAGAAAAAAATATCCCCTATATTACCCCATATTAAAAATATTTCACTTGTTAAAAACAAGCGTATTATTAGTTTGATTATTCTTTGAATAAAATATTATAAAGGTTACAAAATCAACCAAAAGAAAATAATGATTCAAATAACTAATCCTTAAATTGTTATGGGAAAAAGATACTCATATAAAAAATATTGGACAAGTGTTAGTGTCATTATCAGATATTTGTAATATAGTTTTTACCCTAAATTAACCGAGTTAACCTTAACCATAGTAATAAAATTAATAAGTGTACAATTCAGGTTGTCACAAAATAAAAGGGAAATATTTATTAAATTTGGAAAATATGATTAGAAATATGGAATCTATTGTACATAATTCATAAAAAAATCCAAAATTAATTTAAAACTAATCCCATAGATGGGGTGAAACAATGTGTTTTTAATGATAAAAAGATCAACAGTTCACAATGTTTTTATATACAATTTCTACAATAAGTTACTTATAATTTCATAAATTGGATTAATATATGTATAATTATACTATTGTGGCTTTGAAACTAGTTAAAAACAAAACTTACCATTATAAATTATTTAGATGAAAAGATAGTTTTAAATAAAAATGAAATTTTTTTCACTATTCATCAAAAATTTAAACTTACCAAAAACCTAAATCGTATAAAACCACATTAAGAAAAATATACCTTTTTATGAATTAAATCGTATTTGTTCTTATCTTATGCCAATGAAAATTTTAGAGTGAATATATATATTTTTTGTATATATAATATATAAAAATCATTATTATGCCTCACTAATGGTTATTAATTTCATTTATAAAATTCTTTTGTGAGGATAAAAATAAATTTTTAATAAAAACACATCATTTATATTCAATTAGCATTTATTGTAATTTATAATTAGTCTATAACCAATGAATTAATTTTAGAAATACGTTGAAACCATATTTTCATAACTAAACTTATAATATTCATACCCAAAATTATAATTACTAAGTTATAATGGGTACATAATAACAATATTTATTTTTTCGTTTTATATCAATGTGGCACTTCTTGTATGCTATAAAACATAATGTATTCTTTTTTAAATATTATGATGTTACATTTATGATCAATTTATATATAAAACCTTTAACTATATTTATAATTACTCTATATTTTTAATGAAAAAATTACCCCTATCAGCTCCAAACCGGGAGTTGGTTAATGTTTTCCCATGATTCCTTGATTAATAATAGCTATACACTACTAACACGTCATTGTGAATGGTAAAACTTCACACTAATTTCTTTTATATTCTAACATATATTAAAATTTATTCTCAACTATATGGTTGTGTGAGAATAGGTTCATTGGGAAACCTTTTTTTTTAATTTCTTAAAATTTTCTTCACATTCATTAGTCTAACAGAACTTTTCTCCCTTATAATTCAACATGGTCATTAGATTTGATATCCTTGTGAAATTGATCAATGTCATAAATATTATCCATCTAATTCATGAAAATTTTGAATCTCAGTCACTGTTGTTGTTTTGGGCCATTTCAGAATGACCTCTTTCTTATAAGTATCATCTAATTTACTATCCCTGGTGACTAAATTACCCAACAATGAAAATTTTTGTACCCATTATTAACATTATATAAATTTATAATATATTTTATCCTTCCTAAAAGTCATTAAAGTAATTATTACATTATATTTATTCCCATCATTATACTTGGAATATATGAAAATATTCATTATAAGGGATAACAAAAAACTAAGAAATGTAATCTTTAAAAACTATATTAATCAAATCCATGATGAGAACTGATTAATTGGTGAGTCCAAATGAAATCACTATAAATTTATAGTGTCTCTATTTTATATAGAAGGATTTATTGGGAATATACAAATTTGTTACCCTAAATTGATGAAATCCAGATCAACGGTCAATCTTTGAAATTAACCAAACTCTTAATAGTTGATCAAATAAGTCATCAATTCAATGTTAGGGATTCTTATTCTTAATAGATATATTATTAGGTTCTTTATAATTAATGATAAAATTCATTTCTACATATTAATTCATAATAAAAATAACAAGTGATATCCATAGTGACACACAAGGGAATATGAATCACTTATCAAGGTTCCACCGGTGTTGCTTCTTCAATTATGAAAACTAAAAAATGTATATTTTATAAGGATTACATAAATTTGATATAACACCTGGAATAAGTTTTATTAAAAAAATCTTGATTTGTGGGAGGAATAGAAGATATTTTAGTAAGTACATTATAATAATCAAATAAAATAGTAATGTCTTCAAATTTTAGTCTCTCCCAATACATTTTATCTAAATACCCCTCATAAGAAGGTATTATGAACCATATGATAGATTTATTTTCCATGATAATATCATATTCATCCTCACATTGGTAGATAATCATAGGTAGTTCCTTAATATATAATGTGACTTGTCTTCCTTGGTAATTGATACAAGATCTTATAGAGAGAGACCACATAAGAAAAAAAATAAAATAAAATATTACTAAAGGGAGAATAATAAAATATTATGGGATGATAAATACCATAAACATTAGTCCGATAGGACTTATAGAGTTGTGATAAGATCTTTATACCATAAATATTTTATCCTAATAGATTAATATCTAATAATTTAGGTGGTGGTGTGACACCCAAAGAAAATTCTCTAAATTTAAAATAATGGGTTGTACTATAAATAAAAAAATAAATTTAGAGTTCATTATCTCATAATAATAACACCCTTCTCTATTTAATTTATATTATCTTCATTTTCTTACAGAAAACTATCATATTATTATGAATAAATATTAATTATATTAAACAATCATATAATAATGAATTTTTTTTCGAAATGTATTAGAAATAATGACACATTCTTATTACCCAAGACATTCGAGTTTTCAAAATAATGTATATTTAAATCCCTCAAAATATTATATAAATAAAATGTGAATTAACTAATGAATATACCCTGAGAATGTTAAAGAAAATATATTGTAACTACATTTTTCCAACACCAAGTGAAAATCATGTTAAAACCCAAACACAATTTTTAGGGTTATTACACCTAAGTAATTATGTGTTAAATCCTATAACCAGTTATAATATATAGATATGTATTTCATTGCCAAGAAAACCAAAAAATCTCTATATTTCTAAATGTTCTGTATATTATCTTATTCCTAGATTTATCCATAGGTTTATTACCAATATTTTATTAATCCCCAAATATAATTAATCCATTGTCCATAAATTATAAAACATTTATTTTTCACAAATTTAGGTAACCTAAGAATAATATAAATGTTTCAACCATAACATTAGATTATTATTCATTATATCCCTTAATAATACACACCCTTAAAATTTAAATGTTTAGGGTGTTTCAATAATAGACATATAATCAACTTATTTAATGAAAATCTTAAATATCTCAAATTAAATCAACTCATATAGTAATATTCTTAGAAATCTCATACTAAATTCCCTTCTTCATATCCTTTATAAATAGAAGAAAAAGAAAGAGTGATCTTAGACACATAGTACGGGTAAGTGTGGAATATATCAATAGATGACCATATCTTAGTATAATATAAGTATAAGTTTGTGAGAACATGATAATAACATACAAAAACACATCTAAAAAGTCACTTTCTATAAATTATAACTCATGGAATAAGGCTTTGTTATTACAAAAAGAAATAGTCATAAGAATAAATATTCATCAATAATCACACATTATATAATTGAGTATATAATAAGCATAATTTATAAGATAGTGGAACACACATAGGCATATAAAATGCTTTACTATTCCAAGGTTAACTTCCAAGACATTCTAATCATAGTTGGCATAGTACTATAGAGGATTGTTTTCACTCTCTATTTTTGTAAACATAGTGATTACTATCCTTTATAAGGTTGGATATAAATTTCATTCCCTTTTATACTATCTAATTAGATATAATAAATTTAAAAATTTATTTTTGGGATATATATTTTATCTCATTCATCACAAAATTAAATCCATACATATGTGTTCCATGAGAACATGAAAAAGATTCATAAGTCAATATTAATAAATTAACCCATGGAAAGGATAAGGTATTCAAAAACAATCCACAAAACATTTCATAATTTATATAGGAATGGAATTTTTATTGTAGCATAAGAACATACCCAAAGGGTAATATAATGAACACCAATATAAACATAGATGAAAAACACCTTCGTAAGATTATTATTTTTAACAAATCAAAATAATATAGAATTTATCTTTTATTTCCAAAACCATTATGAAATAAAATAATTTTGGAAAACACATTTTCAAACATGGAATGCAATCTTTGTAAAGAATAATGTTTATAACAAAGAAAAAAATATTTTCCTATAGAAAATGTTAAAAAGTTATATATTTATTAAAATAAAAATTGTGGGGAATTTTAAAACCTTATTTCAAAACTTTTTATATAGAAATTATATAAATTATAAAATAACATCATAAAGTATTCAATCATGGAAAGTAAAATCCATTAAATGAATATAGAAATAGTGGGAAAAGATTCCTCACTGCAAAAAAGAGGTGGGTTCAGTTTCACATAGAAGCATAAGATAAGATAAATTATTTATTAAGGAAAACTAAATTGAAATTGGAAATATTAAACCACAATAATAACCATATGAGAATAAAATGAGTGGGTTTTTAGAGATAAATATTTCAAATTTTTTAAGAGGAGTATATTCATTCTCAAGAATATCTATTTGATAATGATACATGAAAGGAAACCCCACAATATCTTCATATTTCAAATAAAAACCCCATTAAAGGTTGAAAATAAAATCAATTCTTTAATACCTTGAATTTAATTATTAATATATTAAAAATAAATCCATGTGAAGAATACACACCTCAAAATAAACTTAGTGGGGAATAAAAATCATATCTCAATGAAGGTGAATTGAGATAAGGAAACCCTTATATTTTTATCCCGACTAACAAAATATATCCTTAAACTATTTTATAATAAAAATAACCACATTAATAAATTTTTTATTACCCTATTATTTTATTTTATATCATATATGGTTCTATTATAATCATTAACTAATCATTTATTAGTGAGTTAATGTTTAAATTCATTATTTGATGTTAACAATTTAGATTGTTTCATGCTTGTATTATAAGATAGACATTGTAAACTATTATTTGATATCTAGTTCATAATTTAGTAATTATAAAAAATAATTAAATAATTTAGTTTCAATTATTTATTCATCCTCATGTTCACCTAACAGAAAATATGGGTATGATCCATGAGAAATAAAAACATGTTGAACTTGTTTTGGGTAATTTATTGATATTAATGAATTAAATTTTAATGATAAATAATCTTTGAAAAATAATTTAAAAACACTAATAATGAAAAATATTCATAAAAAATATCATATTTATTATCCATACTTTAAAACCATTGATACTAGGAGGTTATGGAAATTAGAACACATTACACCATAGAGGCGGTGGTCTTCCTGTACACATATAAAATACATTCATTTTCCATAGAATAAAAAGAAGTTGTAAATTGTTTTATATTTTTATAATAATTATAATTTCATCAATAATATACTTATTAATTAATAAAATACTTTTAATTATTCATTTAAAGGGGTTTTGAAAATGAAAATATGCAACATTATGGAGGTGTTAGTTCGTAAGTTCGCACAAATGACGATCTACTTTTTTTATAAGGGAGAAGAAACGGTAGAGAATGTTTATACCATTAAAATAATATAAATTTAATTTATTAATAATATTTATTTAATTATATTATATAATAAATATATTTTTAATATAATGAAATATATGGATAAAGCGTAAGAGGTGATTAGATATGATGTTGAGTGTTTAAAAATTCCAATAGAGTACCCTATGTAAATAGTAGTTTTAGGGATTTAAAATTGATAAATAGTTTTAATATCATTACAAAGGGTTGAAAATGTTTTAATAACGGTATAGGTTCAAAAAATGAAAATTTTATAGAGTATATAATGGGGTGGTGTATGCCCCCTTTCATAAGTAATGAGAGTGAAATAATTTCATAATAATAAAAAAGAACAAATCACAATTAAACAAAAGTAAATCCAAAAGTGAAAATAATATATAAGGGATATGTTTTTTTATAAAACCCTCAGAAAATCATTTTTTGATAATATTTTAGATGTTTTAGGATTTTATTCATGGTTTTAACTTTTTCCAAAATTTATTTTACCCCAAAAAATATTTCCTTAATCATTGATAACATATTTTTATAACTAAACATATATTTATCATTTTTAGATAATATTTATATTTCTACTCAAAATATTGAATTTTTCTTCCTGATAGTGAATTTTTAAAAGTGATAAAAATTATTTCTACTATTTATTACAATTTTTGTTGAAAAATATATCTTTAGGATTGAAAATGAAAAATAGAGACTTGTAAAGTAAAATTAATATTTTCAAATGTATAATTTTACTTTTTAAATATAAATTTTATTAGAAAGCATTTCATAAAATTTTATTTCATGATTATACCTTAATTATATCTTAAATTTCACCATATTAATAAAGGTACTATTTTTCATTGTTAGCCTAAAAATTGATTTTATTAGAAAAATAAAAAAACCCTAATCCAATTTTATATGATGAATTCAAAAGAGATGTTCATTTTTATAAATTTTAATATTATTTTTTTTTGGAAATTTATATTCCAAATAAAACATATAATACTCCATAAACAAAATGTTTCAAAACAAAATAATTTCATTTAGCCACGAATAATTAAAAAAATAATTATTTAAATTACTTAATTGATTTAAATAATTATGTTTCAAATAATTGTATTTTTATTTATTTAATATTTATTGTAATAGAGTATTAGTTACTTATGATCAGTTTTTCTTGCATCACAATGCATCAAATGAATAAATTCTTGTAAAGAGAAATATATAATAAAAACATGGGGGTTTTACACTAATAATGAAGGAATAAAAAAAGGATCCCAAACATATGGTAATTGTAAATATATATATAAAAGAATGTTTTTTGAATAAGGGACTTTTCCTTTACATTCTTTATTTTTTCAATTAATAATATATTTTTGTTAAATTATTTTTATGGTTAAGGGAATTTTCATGCTACAAATAGTCTTATTGTATTAGTTTTGGTCTATAATGGAAGGGTTTCTTGGGAATCCCATCAATAAATGTTTTTTATATCATAATTTATTATACTGAGTGAATTAGATGTGTAAGAATAATTAATGTTAATCATTGGATTATTAAATTTATGAATCATTATTTTGGTTGGTTGGTTGAATTATATAGATCAAAATCCTCGTATATTTTTCATGATTTGATTTTTGGTTATTAATATTGATTAATTTTTTATAATCATTCATTCCATTAGTGACTATTTGATATTTTATGTTTCATATTTCCATGGTAGTTCTCACCCAATTTATTATATTCTTCATTGTACCAAAATTTCTAATATATACTTGGTACAAATTTTCTACCAGGCATTTCATTGATATCTTATTAAAGGTATAAATGAATAATCTTAAATTAATATAACTGAGGTTTTTATTATTTTAATATTTTATAAATTTTAAATCCACCATTTTTTTGTAATTTTCAAAATCTCACATTATATTGTAATGAAATCAATATATAATATGTATAAAAATCCAACTACCTACCCAACTCATGGTATTATAGGATGACATAAAGTGGATTAGATACATGGGAATATGTTTCTCTATATTGGAGATGATTCATTATAATATAAATGTAATGATTTTAAGTATTATCATTTACTATAGTTTAAATATTCCTTAATTTAAATTCCATATTATTTATTTTCTACCCTTAAAAAATAAAAATTTGTGTTCGGGAAATTAAATAAAAAAATAAAATTTGAGAAATAATTGTTATTGGAAAAGTTGTTATTCATTAATATGCTTAATTTTTGGGATTTATGAGCACATGTGACGAGTTTAGCAGTGTGGGTGATATCATTATTTAAAGAAAAGTTTTGTTATGTTTTTTATTAATTATTATTCATTAGAATTTAAAAAGTATCCCGTCTTTTGATATTTATAGTTTATTAAGAAATTACCTAAAAATATATCCTTTGAGCCATTTTTTATTTAATATAAGTATTCATAATTAATGTAGATATTATTACTTATGATATGAATATTTTAGATTCTTTTCATGCCTTGGGTTAGGATGCACAAACTCAATGTATGAGCATAACTCAAGTAAAATATAACTTGAGTGTTGGAAGAAACTTTCTAAGTGTGGTTGATTGCATGTGGAATTCATAATAATATTAAATTTAGATATATCAAAAGAAGTTAATAGAAATATTATCATTCAAAATTGGAAAGGGAAATTTGTGGTTAAATGGTTTTCATGAAAATTTGGGATTTAAAAACATATTTCTTGGGTGGCTAATGAAATATTATTCTATATGGATAAATATTTTATTTTTTTATTATATTTACAACCTTCTAGGATGGATATTCATTATGATAATATCAATATTTTATTCTTAAGGAAAAATAAGAGTTTTAGTGGGTGAGTGAGTGTGGGGGGTATTACTTATTTTCATTTCCCAATATAAGTCATTTTTATTGTCGAAAAGGAAAGGAATTTTCTATATATAGTTGATTAAATTAATTAAAATAAAGTAAATGTAAATAGAAAATTTATTTTTGAGAAAGGATAAAAATGGTCGCCATATCTCAACCAAAGTATGTTGAAGGATTTGCATGGGTGGTCAAAAGGAAGTGCACCGACATGGGTTGATACTAGGATGATGAGAAGGGTTCTTGCCACAGGACACCACTGGGAAGGGAACGGTAGTATATCTATGATGTTCTTGTTATTATTACCTAGATAGCATAAATAAGGAAGGTTTGATGTCAGATCAATTGTAATGTGGTAGAAAAATTATGAATGCAGTGCATATGACATGAGAATAATAATGCCTGTAATACTCTCCATTGTCTATGGCATAGATGGGTTTGTAATCAGGATGAATAATACACTTGAATGAAACCAAAAAAATATCATCTGGAACATTAAACACCTCATACATATGAATATGTAGTGTAAATATTTCTTTTTTTCTATATGAAGTCTGAAGGATAACATAAGTCTCTATGTATATAAAGTATTTGAGAAAAAATAAATTTTCACAGCAAACCAAATTGATTGATACCTCAAGACAATGTTATGTAAGTGTATTAAAATGTGTACTATTTATATAATAATCTTCATTTCTATATGATTAAATCATAAGGATTACCCATTTGATAAATTTTGATCGGGTATGAATATCTCGTGAACTGATTAGTTTCACTTCGATACTGGATATATAAGAAGATTTAAGCCTACATAGATTTGTTCATTCTATAATGAACAATTGACACTTTGATTGTGAATAAAATATGAATCTATGTGACGAAGATTTACAAGGGAATTATCATTTTATGAACATGATGAGACACATGATATAGATAGATTTTTTAATATGTAAGGGTGTTGTTTTTATATTGTTTTTAATTTTACGAATAAAATTATGTTTTTTTAAATAATCATGAATGGTTTCAGTCACTGTTAAAAGATGTAGATAAATCTAAAATGTGTAATGGTTCACACCATATTTTACCCAGATCGGTGATGATAAAAAATCATTTTCGTCTAAAATTCTATCCACATTTTGTTAGGAGAAAGACATTTAGCATGAAAATGCATGTCACCAAACAAAAGGAAAAAGAATTCTTTTGTTTCTATGGATTTCACCTGTATGCTGATAAAATCCAACTCCACTCCCTTCTCATGAAATTCACCCCTCTCTATGAACATCAACCAATTTTAGCCTCTCTATCTAAAATTCTCCAGTTTTTTTACTCCCTTTCCAGTGACTATTTTGGTTTCCTTAAAGGAGTGATTTTTTTAAAACACTATTTAAAGGTGTTTTTATATATTTTATTTTAATTTTTTATATTTAAATAGTTTTCATTTTTTAGTTTGTTTTATATACTTTATTTACCTAGTTTTTTAGTAAATTTGATGTAACTTCTAAATAAAAATAAATATTAGTTATTAAATCATTGTTATTTAATTATAATTCTTTATTAATAAATTTATAACTAGTATTTTTAATTGAAAAATAATTGTGAAATGATGATTATTTATTATCACATTTTAGTTTATAGTTAAATAATAAACAATAATTATTAACAAACAGACAGTTAATAAGATAATAATTAGGAACTTATAATTAACTTATTATTAACTAATAATTATGTTAATAATAATTATTAAATAATAATAGTTTGGTTATTATTAAATATTAGTTAACAATTGATTAACTATTCACTAACTAATAATTAAATTTTAAATAACTATAAATTAATAAATGATTTACAAATTATTCACTAATGACTAACTACTAATTAACTGAGCATTAAGTAATGATTAAATATGATTTAACTATTAATATAAATTTAGTTAATTGTATATTAAATGATTGACTACAATTAATTAACAAATTATTAATAAATGATTTATTAGTGTTTAACTAAATATTAACTGATGATTAAATATGGTTTAAATTTTGATTATATAATTATTAACTAATGAACAAATAATGATTAAATTAGGATCAAATAATGATTAACTGATAATGAAATTGTAATTAACTAATAAATAACTATTAATTTACTATTAAGTAAATAATAATTGACATTAATTAACTATTAAGTATCAAATTAATAACTATAAATCATAAAATTATTAATGAATGATTAAGAAATGATTAAATTTTAATTAAATATGAATTTTAAATATAATAAATATTAATTAAATAATTATTACTGAAATATTGGCCAAATATTATATAATGATTAAATTATAATTAACTAATGATTAACAACAATTATCTTAGAATTAAATAATTTTTAACAAAATATTAACATAAGATTAACTTAGAATCAGATAAAAATTAACTAAAGAATATGCAATGATGAAGTCATGATTAACTAAGGACTAAATAAGAATTAACTAATAATTAATTATTATGTAACTTAAAATTAAATGTTAATTAATTAATAAGTAACTACATAACAACTATTAATGAATGAATAATTAATGAATGATTACCGAATGATCAAATAATGATTAATAAATGATTAATAAATGAGTAACTAGCAACTTACCAATGATTAACTAATGATTAAATATTGATTAAATAAGGGTTAACATAATATTAAATAGTAGTTATCAAATGAATAAATATGGATTAACTTAGTTGTAACTCCAAAATTAGAAATGCTTTCACTTTCTCTTATTTAAGATAAATAATTTTTGGTTTGGGGGGATTAAAGATATTTTTGGTAGTTTCTCTAGAAACTAGGCTAGTAAATGTATTAAGGACCATTTTATGTCATAAATGTAGATTTAACATCTTAAATATGTTTTTGGTCTGAAGCCGTAAAATATTTTATGTCATAATAATCTTGCAAGCTGTAAAATCCCTTTCTAGATTGTAAATTCCATTGAAACCACAAGATCAAATTTTATGCAATACAATAATAAATCTCGGTTAATATAACTCGATGTTATGTTTAATTAGGGTATATGAGTTATAGGATATTTATGTTGTAAATGAGGTGTTTACACCATAAATCCTTCATCCCAACACATTTTTTTATCATGTTGCAAGTTTGATGTTTCACATATTTTATAGGCTGTCTTCTTCCCTTGATCCTTACCTATCATCGATGCAATATTCAGTGATTCCTCTTCCCTAGGATCATTTTCTGGGTGTAGTTGATTACTAGTGGGGTTGGTTGTCTTCGTTCGGGTACATTATATATTCTTCTCTCTATTTATGTTTATTGATCTCAGTTCAGTGGTAGTGTGTAACATGACTTCATGTCATATAATCAAGATGATATCATGATTGATCCATTCAAATTATCCATCATTTGTTGTCTTTCAAAGGGCGATATGCATGTTTCCAATATCTGTTTTTAATTGTGACTCATTTCCCCCTTTTCATGAGTTAGGCATCTCCAATCAAGAGTATTAATTCCTAAATTTATTTTATGTTAATATTAATATATTTGGGTAAACTATTGAAATTGTTTGGATTGTGATCATGGTGGTTTTATTAGAATTTATGCATCTATTATAGAGAGTTTTCTTTAAAAATGGTTTTATGAATACTAAGTGTTCAATGAAATGATTCATGGTGGGTTTGGTTATAAAAAAACATTTCAATACTAGAATCATAATGTATTTGATGTGAAAATTATTTATTAAATGTTACTTTGGGGTTTAAATGGATTTTATCAAACCTAGAACATTGGGTAACCTTTTGTGAATCAGGAAAATAGGCTTGTTTCTCTTTGTGTGTGTAATTTCAAAAGAGTCTTCACATAAAATTATTGTTTGTAATGTCACTAGATGTTAGAATGTTTAGATCTACATTAGGTCAGGATTCTAGATTTTGTCTTAGGTCCCACATATATTATCATAGGTTAGAGACTAAATCGTGTGTTTTTTCATTTACGATTTGTTTATCACACAATATTATTTTCTGGCTTTCTTTATCACATGATTATCAAATGGTGCATCCATGGTTGGTTTTGATTATTATTTCATAGCATATTGACAATACATGACATATTCCTAATGTTGGTGAATATATTATGCTTTTAAGAATTCAAAATGTTTATTTACAAAAATTTCTTTGTTTTATAAAAATCATCTGTAAAATCGATTTGATTTATAGCTAGAGATAATGTTTTCTCGATATTAGAACTCATATAGATTCATTGTTATAATCCTACTGGGTTTTTTGTTCATACACTACTTTTCATTTAAATGGTTGAAGATGTTTTTTGCAGGACTCCAGTAAAGGGAAGGGAATTTTGGAGCATTCTAGTCTCTCTTACTATCTTTGTTATCGTAGGAGGATGTTTTTTAGGTGAGAGTTGGACCCATAGAGACTTTATGGTATTTTCCTATTTGAAATTAATTTGTTAAATTGTGTTATATTTGTTTTTTATGTCTCCTGTATATGGTCACATAATTTCCTTATGTAAATTGTTAGTTTATCATTTTCATGTTTTACACGAGATATGTTTTTTCCTTACTGTTCTACTTTACCATGTGGCAGACCGGCTTGTTCAAGTGGGAGTTAGGAACCTAAAACTTGTGGTTGAACATATAACATAATTTAAAAAGAAGAATCTACACTTCATCTATTGTGATTAAGAAACCCATTAATTGATGGAGTGGATTGAGAGGATCATTAACGTTTTGAAGAAACATGAGCACTCTATTGTGGGGTTTTCCATACACATGCATGAGGGGTCGAGAAGGAGATAGTCAGACTCTATTATGAAATCTATGTTTCATGAGGATATTACCAAGTCTTCCTTCAAGAAAATATTCATCCAAATATTTTACCCTATGATGTTACATGTGTAAAAGATCCGAGAGTTTCTAACATTGTAAAAAGGGGAGTATACCACTCTTTAGTATCACACTTACTTTGCTGAGATGGTGAACTTGGTATCCATTGATGAAGAAATTGATTAATATAAATCTCAGAGGTTTGAGATGAGTTTGGGAGATGATATTTAGTCAACTATAGTTCTCATGTACCTTCTAATTTTTTTGGATGTGGCCGATAAAGTAGCTATGGTAGAGGAAGGCATATCTAGGGGAACTATTTTAGGTAGAGCTTTAGTTTTTGAATTTGTTAGACATGGTTTGTCTTCTAGCCATAAAATAATGTTAAAATGTGTCTCGTTTTCTTTAGTACAAGTTTTAGAGGCTTCAAAAATACATTAGTAGGTTTTCTATCATCAGTGTGGGAGGCCATGTCATACCAATCCCAAATTTACAAAGGATCCTTAAACAAGTTATCTACGTGTAAAATAAAGCCATTTAATACATTTTTTTGGATGTTTTTCATAATTAATAACATATCAACTCTTACTAATGGTTTTTAAGATAATTGTTATGCTCTTAATGGTAGTGGGACTATCCCTTAGGCTCTAGGGGATGTTCTTGCTGCAACTAACGATCATGGAGCAGCTGAGGACATGCATCTTTATATAAGGAAGTATACATCAAATGAATCTGATGTAGGGTTGGATACTATTATAATTAGAGTATTTATTTATCTTATGTGGTTCTATATTTGTTTAATAAAATTTATACTCATTCTTAATATCATAAATGCCAGTTTATGTGTTCAGATTATACTTGATCTTCTGATATTTATGCAGGATGTATTCACACCCTTAAGAAAGTTATCTAGACAATGTTTTTAAGTGTCCTGCATTTTGGGTGATGATATATGACTTTGAAGTAGTGTGGGACTTCTTGGTGATTTATATTGATATCTTCAACCAGATTATCAACATGGATTAGATGATTCTCATTAAGGCCAAAATATACTATTGCCATCATCACATACATTATTTATCTCTTGATGGAGTCAATCATGTCTTTTATGGTGAGTTTGATTCTTGTTTTAGGAGAGAAAGGATTTCTATTCAATATATTGGGGGTGATATTTTTCTAGTTATTAGAGATTTTACTTGATATCATTTATCATTTTCTAAGTAGTAACCCTTTAGAAGTGAAGAGTGCATACCCCAAGGTCTTTCGAAATGATTTTTACAGTCTACCCCCATAGAGAGATGTTGATTTTACCATTTATATACTACCTATTATGATTAAAATTTCTCTACCTTCTTATTTAATAGAACCTTCTAGATTATAATAATATTAAATTCAATTTACGAACCATAAAGATAAAATATTTATTTCTCCTAGCATGTCACATTGGGATTTTCTATTTTTATATACTAAGAAGTAAGATCAGATCATCATATATTATATTGATTATCAAAACTTATTCCATTTGAACTTTAAAAACCATTTTCTCTTATATAGTACTGATTATCTATTTGGTCAACTTATAGGGGAATATTTGTTTTCAAAGATTGACATTCATTTAGGGTATCACTAGTTGAGAGTCTAATAAGAAGATACACATAAGATAACATTTAAGAGATGGTATAAACATTTTGAGTTTTGGGGTATGTTATTCAGTCTCACTAACTCTCCTATAGTATTTATGGCTATTATGAATGAGATGTTTCATCTATTCTTGGAATATTTCATGGTTAATTTAATGGATGATATTTTGGATTGCACTTTATCGTAAGAGGAGTACATATTCCATTTGGATACCATTCATAAAAACATGTGGAATCACCTCTTTTATGATAATTATTCAAAATGTGAGTTTTTGACCTATGTAGTGATGTTTCTAGGGAAATATATATCTGACAGGGGAGCTTTGGGGGATCCAAAAAGGATACATATGGATCTGTGCTAGGAGAGACCTAGAATTGTGTTTTGGATATAAATATTATTCAGTTTATATTGTTGTTAAATGTAGTTCATTCAGGACTTATCAAAGATAACATTTTTGAGGAAATATTTAACCCACAAGGGTTTAATGTTTGTGTGGAATGAAAATTAAATGAGCTCATTTGTGAAAATGAGTAAGAGGTTTAATTTGGATCTAGTTTTTATTCTTTATGAATTGGGTTTGGGATATTATGTTTTATGCAATGATTATGGTATAGGTTTGTGCATTGCCTTGATGTTGGAGAAACATGTATTCACATATGGATCCCAAAAATTATTCCTTCAGGAGGAAAAATACCCTACCCTTGATTTCGAGTTTTTAGTTGTTGTTAATAAACTCAAAATGTGGGTCTATTATCTATTTTTGGAGTAGTTTAGAGTAAATTTTTATCATAAAATCCTGAAATATATTTTCGCACATATGGATATGAACATATGATAGAATAATTTAGGTTGGGTATCATTAGAATATTTATTTTCCTATTTCTTATAATCTTGGAAGAGGGAATGTGGCTATTGAGTAATTGATTAAGAAATTATAGACTCTAGTAGTGAATGAATCAATGGATGAGTGGTCTTTAATGATTTTCTCTCATTAATGAAATTTGGAATGGAGGAAGCTAGTTGGAATGTGTTCTTAGATTCAGAAAAAGATGAATAATCATTTGATGAATGAGTTCCAACGAATCAGGTATCAGAAACAAATTATAAAAACTTTATGGAAATTATGAATGGTGGAGAGACCTCATGTGTGTGGTTTTGGTCTCCAAGTGTCACTTTGTGTTTCAAACATAGGATGATTTTTCCTATTTATTAGAGGACGTAGTTAATATATTTCAGACACCATTATTATTGGTTTTTACAACATGGGAATACCAAAATGTTTCATGATATGAGGTTTCCGTATTTGTGGCTAGGATTAGGTGTTCGATTTCATATTTTTTTGTGGTTACCTACATGTTAGACAATTATGGTGGAACACTGGATACCTATGGGTTTGTTGAGACCCTTTCTTATTACTGCATGTAACTGGGATGATATTTCCATGTTCTTATTATCTTTTTACCATGGAATCTTTGTGGGAAGGATATTATTTAGCTGATCATTGATTTAATTATACAATCATCAAAACACCACACAATCCATTTTTTTTTATTTTAAGAAGCCACTCTTTGGGTAAGTGGGAACCAAACAAAACCTCCACAAACCACTGGTACTAACCCCATTTAGACAATCACCAGCATACAAATAATCTTACTATGACTGTGACTATGTTTTACCATAATAATAATGATCAAGATTTTATTAAAATAGATTCATTTTAGCCATTGTATGGTTAGCCTTGTAAATCCCCCATGTTCTAGGCATAGTTGGGAGATAATTCTTTGATTAGACCAAGCCTTTTTTAGGAGATAACTCAAAATGTGAAGTTGATCCAAAAAAGATAGGTCACAAAATAGAGCCATTAGAAATAATATTTGGAAAATCATTATTTGGATTCTATGCTTGTGGTTGGTGATTGGATTTTTCTAAGAGTTTTACATTGTTTTGGACACCATTGGATGTCTAAGAGGGGTAAGTTAACAGAGAGGTTTGTTTTCACCCTTAAGTTTTTGTATTAATTAGAAAGGTGGAATATTGGTGGAACTAAAAATTTCATTTGGCTTTCATTCATGAAACGTTTCATGTTTTCATATGGAGTAATAATTTGTTGGATCCTTCCCAAGTAATTAAATGAGAGGATATATATGTTGAGCATGACACCATTATGTTTGAGAAACTAGTTCAGATTATAGACCATCAAGAACTGGTCTTACATGGTAAAATAATCCCTCTATTACATGTACTATGATCTTGTATATTTTATAGACCCGAGACCTTGGAATAATAGTTTTTAATGGGGTAATAATGGCCTTACCTCTTCATGATTCTAGGATAATGATAAATTTTTAGGGACAGAAAACATTCATGGTGTAATGAATTGTAAATACATTGTTAAAAAGGTATACACTCTTTCATTATTAAGTTATATTATTTGAGGATTATAGGGATTATATATGTTTTTGGTAGTTTCTCTATAATCTATATTGTGTACTACTTATAGGACTATTTGAAATCATAAATGTGGAGTTTATGGAAAAATTATGTCACTAGGAAGAAGCCATGAAATGTTTAATAAAAAAAGAATATTGAAATCTATAAAATTAATTTTTATACCATGAATTACTTTTATACCATAATATATGTTTTTTTCTATTGAATAATCAATATTGGCATATTAGACTCAATGAATTTTATTTTTTTGTATATATGAGTTGTATCATATTTTGGACATAAAAGAGGCATTTATTCCTTAAATCCTTTATCCCAACAAGTTTATATCACACTACATTTTTTTTCTCATATTTGGTATGTTCTATTTTTCCCTTGAACCCTAGGTCTCATATAGGTAGTTTTGGATGATTCATCTTCCCCAAGATCATTTCACATGTTGTGGTTAATCTCTAGTGTGCTTAGTTGTCTTCCTTGAGGTACATGTGATATTCTTATCCCTATTATGGTTTTATGGTCTCGGTTAGTTGGTGGTGTGTATTATTCATTCTAACTATAATAATTTAGATGTGATCGTTATTGATACTTTTTATATTTCTTTCATGACTTGTGTTTTAAAGGCTGATCCTCTCATTTCTAATATTTATTTTCATATGTGAATAGGTTTCTTTTATTTACAAGGTTGGTGTATCTATACCAGGGTTCAAACTCATGATTTCATTTATTTATTTTAAATTATTTTGTGTCATAAATTTTATTTTTTTAATTTTTTTCATTATGGTTTTATTTAAAGAGATTTATTTTTTTAAATAATGTTTTCTTTAAAAATGGTTTTGTGCATAGAATTCACTCAATGAAATGATTCAATGGGTTTTTTTAAATTGGGTTTTCAATCCTAGAAGTAGAAAGGAA
Source organism: Viscum album (assembly GCA_963277665.1). Taxonomy (NCBI): domain Eukaryota; kingdom Viridiplantae; phylum Streptophyta; class Magnoliopsida; order Santalales; family Viscaceae; genus Viscum; species Viscum album. The sequence goes on along the minus strand of OY728135.1, from coordinate 1,917,709,546 downwards.
TTTAGGTTAAAATAATTTATTAAATATAATTATAGTTACTCAAATTATTATTTAAAATTTTAACTCATTGGGAATCATTAGGAACATTAGGAAATAGATTTTTCACACTTTGTCGGTATAATGCCACAAGAGGTTTATATCCCTTTTGTGAGTGTAATCCCACTAGAGGTTAAATTAATTGTATCCACCTCAGGATTAGATCATGGATTTTATTTTATTTCTATGGAATATTCTTATAGGTTAGATCCTATATGGTGTTCTTTTGAGTTTGGGATTGGTTTACCACATGGTGGTATTTTCCTGGTAATTTTCTCACATTCTTATTATATGGTGTATCAATGGTTTGTTTTTATTATTCTTTCATAATATATTTATTATACATGACATATTCATTGATTTGTTAAATAAAGAATTATTTTATGAAATCTAATGGTGTATTTTCCAAAAGAATTTGTTTTATGAAAATGAATTATAAACTGCACTTCTTTTATAGATAGAACAATTGTATTCTTTATATTACAAGTTGTATATATTCATTGGTGGAATACGACTTGGATTTTTTCTCACAACCTATTTTTTAATTTTGGAATATTGAGATGTTTTTCTGTTGGACTCATGTAAAGGGGAGGGAATTATATAGTATTCTGGTCTCTCTTATTATCATTGGTTTCATTACACAATATTATGGAGGTGATGGTTGGTCAGATGGAGACTTATTGGTCTTGTATCGTTTTGATTTTTTGGATAAGACAGTTTGGAACAATTTTATATGTATCACATATATGTTTTCTGGCTTCTAGTTTGTGCCTTTTTTTCTTGTCCAATTTTAACACGATAAATATTTTTTCGTTATTATAGTACTTCACCATGTGGTGGACCACCTTGGGTGACTTGTTTTGTCAACCTGAGTTATTTAGTTACTTTAGGAATAACATAAGATAAAATAATGATTAACTAATGATAAACTAATGATTTTATAATAATTAAAAAATGGTTATGTGATAGCTACTAATAATTAACTATTATGTAACTAATAATTACATATTAATTAATTATTAAGTAATTAATTAATAAATATTAATTAAAAACATCATTACTATTAATTAAATGTTCATTAAAAGAATATTAAAAAATGATTAATCACCGATTAACAAATCTAGACTAGGAAACATTATTGAAATCATTTTGGTTTTAAAAAACATTTTAAAATGTTGGTAACGTAACAATTCTATGGGTTTCTAAGCAATTGCATCCCTATCTGGATAATAAATGTGGTTGTAGGATCTAACATATCTACACCTAGTGATAATAACACTAAAAAGGGTGGATTGGGTATTTAATAAATCTTTACCTGGTGCATGATAAATAATCTTAACGATGCACCTAGTTGGACACTTTTTAGGGATCTACTTATTTAATCCAAATTCCGTTTTATTAATATATTTAGTTATCCTTAGAAATATTAATTTTTTTATGAAAAAAATTTATCAAATCATTGAGGATATAAATGAATAATATAAAATTAAAATAAATAAATATTAGTGTGGTTATCCAGGAAAAGAAACCCATGTCCAGATACTACATGTGGATGTAGGCTCCCACACAGATCTAGCTAGGGGTAATAACCCCAAAAGAGAAGATTGGGTATTTACTCAATCATCTCATGGTTCATAACAAATAGGACCAATTAAACAATTGGTTTGAAACTCCCAATAGATCTTATTTTGATCGTTTATGTCATATTTATAAACTATTGAACTTCTAATTATATTTTTCTCCATAATATAACTTTATATAGTTATTTCAAGGTCAACAAAACATGATTATTCATTATACTAAATATTATTTAGAGTATTATTATTATGATGAGAAACCATTTTTCACATAAATAATCATGTCTTCTTATATTTACTGCTGTGGGGATTTTATAAAAATAGATCAAAGAGATTCATATAGTATATTACCAACAAGAATGATTAGGATGACTGAAAATGTTACCCTAGGGGAAAATCATGAAAGAATTCATTTTTGGTTAAATTCAGAACTAATCATGAATCCAATATATTATTTACACACATACATGATTGGATGTGGTACCTATGTTCTCTTCTAGAAGTTGATATGGACTGTTTATTAGAAAAACATTATTTAACCAATTGTTTGAAAATTTGTTTATAGATTTATCTATGGTGGCTTCAACTATCCAATAATGGCTCTATATTTTAAAGAAATAGAGGAATATAACTATTTTTGAAGATAGTTCATCCCCTTAATAATAAATCTCTTCCCTATCACAAAAAGAACGAAAAATAACCTAATAATTGAAATACTATATAAGATCATTTTAATGTTGATGAGTTCTCAAAAAATGGAACAAATGAAGAAAATAATGATGATGATGAGGGAGATGAAGATGTTGGGGAATAATTTGTTTTAAATACAATAGTCATACAACAGACTTGATAAAAAAAATCATCCACCATTATTTATTTATTAGGTAGAAGCTATGAAAAATTTACCTATATTATATTGGAATATTATCACACATACAATATAGGTTTATAGGTTTGTTGAAGAAAAATTTGAAAAATGAAACAAAACATTATAAATTTGAAAATATTATCCAAGAAAATATTCCCAAAAAAATTTACTTAAATAAATTCATGTTGAGGGAAACTATAGATTTTATGTTCATATTTCAAATCATGAAAAACGAATCATATATTATGATAAACAAATTTATGATTTTATATTTTACATGATAGTAATTACTAACATTTCACTTAGAGGTTATACAATTTCTATGACTAAGTTTTCACATGCTTGTGTGTAGCCTAACCTAAAACAGGATCATACATAATTTCATTTTTAATTTATGTAATCTATTATTGTTGTGGTTTTTTTGACCTACTAATATGTTCATGTATTCCTTATGCATGAGAGGAAACAACAAACATTTATTAAGAATATTTCTAAATGAAATTAATGGATAGAGAAATAGTTGTCAATTATAAATCCATAAAATGACTGTGATGACTCATATCCCATGTTATTGTAGTTTTTATATTTAATTAGTTTAAACAACCAAATTTTCATCCACCTTGATATGAATGAACTTTTGTCTCAACATAACTGATTTGATCATTCTCATGTAAAATTTTTCATGTTTTTATATGCTTTTATTTCTTGTATTTCCACATTTAAATTCTAGAAAAAGTTTATACAGATATATGAAGTGTTTATGTAAGAAAATAACAATGGTGTATTTCTATATTTTTTTAACCTAATATGTTAGATGTACACATATTAATCATTCATCTTACATAGTTGGTAAGGATAACTATAAAACGTGGAGTTAGTTTTTATCATGTGTTAAAATTTATTTGACCCACATCTGGGGTCGATGTATGAAATCAGATTATCATCGACCAATCAATGAGGAAATCAATGTCGATCCTATAATATAGAGATCCCTAAATTCACATCATCAATTCTTCATCAGAAAAATTTTCAGTGATGTGAGAAATGATTTTCAAGAAGAAGTTGTAAAGACTTTTATCACAAAGATAGATATAAAATATTTTTCTTAGTTTTTACTATTTAAATGTATTGATAAAATTAATTTATGTGTGATTTTATAAATTTATTATGTCTTTTGATATATATTAGTGAAGGTTTTATAATATATTAAAAGTAATTCAAAGGTATAATTAGGTAGTTTATGATAACATGATGAATTTTCCTAATGAGTAATGGAATTGTTATATGATTGGGGGGATACTCTGGGACTTATGGGTACAGACTTTGTGGAGTGCATCAATGGAATATTTTAGGGGCATTCCATGTTACCTATAACTAGAATAGTTAAGTAGAAATTTTATTATTAGGTAAAGAGCATCATTGAAATAATTAGACATTCTATGAAGAGGATTTATCAAGATTCATGATACAAACTACACATTCATCGATATACTGAAAATAACGTTGATGAATATTCTACCCAACGGGTGTGAATATTTAAACAAGAATAAATCGGATTCAAAATGATAGTTTTTCAAGACCTTATCACAAGTAGTAGTGGTTGAGAGTGTTGATATTAGTGGATGTGAGGAATTTTGAATGTGGATACTTCTAGGTATTGTAACTTCCATAAATGCATGATATTGGTGCATGTGACTCTATGAACATCTCACATGAACTATATGTTGATCCATTATTCCCCTCCACCCCAATTCTAACTACTACATAGCACCATAGATTCTGATTAAAGAGTTTTCAAATTTCCCAATGCCTGAAGACCAGCCAACATTGATACCTAATGTCAAAAAACTATGTCCATGAGGGATACCATAGTTTGGAAGAATTCATCATGAGATGGATTGGCATTGTGAACAAGGACAGAATCTACCACAAAAGATATCTTATAAGGAATTCCTAAAACGATTCAATTCCCAATAATTACTATAAAGATTTCTCATTCTCATATATGATGACATATTTATTACAAATAAAGTATCTTTATAGATCATTAAAAATTGAATTTGGTTTCAACATCGGTTCATCCTTTTTTGTGGATTTGTAAATGTTTTAGTGATTAAAAAGTACACTTATGAAAATATATTGGATAATAATTTCAAAACTAACATTTTAGAAAAATCCAATAATCTATTTATATTTTACACTTACAAGACTGTTACATCATAATTTCTACCAATCATAAAATTATAATGACAAAAATATTATGTTTACATTTTAAACTTAATATTTATTTCATTTTTACACATAGAGACATAGGGAATTACTCAACTCACTTAGAATTGTAGGGATATTTTTTTGAAGTTATAATAATAAATGAAGATTGAAAAATTATAGCTTGTAGGGAACATCATTATTATCACATTCCACCTCTATATTTATATACCATTCCTATTATGTGACTACTTAAATAGTGTATTTATGTTAGATTATAAGTTTATTAATATTCACCGCCTTTCTACCCTCACCCAAATATGCACACCTAAGACTCACACATTCTACATGACTAAGGGAGATATGGCCATTATAGAAGAGGATATGCCAATTATATTCATTCTTCATATATAGGTTTATATAGTTATAGGACCCACCAATTGTGACTGTATTGAGCTTGTAAATCTATTATTAATCTACAATATTGTGAGGGATGATACTACTATATATGTTGGTTTTATATCTATGAATTGGATAGACATTCACTTTACAAAATCACTCACTGAAACTAATTAATAGAGTGTTATTTTTATTATTGTGCATATATCTTGAAGCTCATTTGAGAGATAATTTGAATTAATTACTTTTGTATGGATGTACACATGATGTATTTGGGGTATCTAGGGTATTTTTGTAATGATGGGAGATATAGTTACCCAACTAAATACATAGGATATACGTATAGTGCATTATTCTTGATATGATGATTGAATCAAAATAATCATTAGGGATGTTTTATCCTCATTTAGATGTAGGCATGAGGGAACATCAGACTATATGGACCATTTTTTTAGGTCCATATATTGATATGAATATACTACATGATTCTATGCATGAATGTTGGTATGATCATATTTGATGTAGTTTTTTATTACCTTAACATTGTTTTTTGATAAATTTAAATTCCCTAACTTTCTATTCATATTTTCAATATAATCATTATTTTATGTATTATTTATTGAAATTATAAATGATACATAATTATAAAGTTAATTTTATATCTATTTATTAATAATATAGGACTACTGACACTTTATGAAATGTTTAATCATAAATTTTCAATTATTTTTAATAGGACTCATATAGTACCCATTAGTAAAAAATATTTCCAACATTAAAATTCCAAGGGCTAGCTAACTCAACCACATAGGGGACACTTGGTGAACACTACAAGAGAGCCATACCTAAGACCTTATCTCCCGAATGAGAGCATAAGTGGGTTATGATTATGAATAGAGGATAGTGGACACATAAAATTCATGTTGGAGGGATAGTGGGCCAGTGTGGGTTTGTTGGTACCCCTGAGGCCTGAGAGTGTGTGTAGTGTAATTGGTGATGATCCCTAGTATCCTACATGACTTGTTTAAAAATGAGTTCAATGATATAATAGAGGCTCAAACACATGTTAGTATGATTTGGGACTCATCAATATGGGTTACTAAATCTTCTTCATTTTAATGAGATAGAAAATAACTCAGTCGTTCAATATGTTTCTTCCATGATGCATGATTTTTTTGGGATTATCTTCTTCATCGACCGATGTTGAAGAAGTTTTTTTCATGTCGAATCAAATTTATGAACCACCATCTATCAAATCCAAAGTCATTATTGGATATCTATGTTTTAGTTTCTATGGTTATTATGATACAATTTCATACATAAAACTACATTATCAAGCATGTGAATATTTCAAGGGATAAAAATTCAGATGACTGCAAAAATAGTTGGAGAATGGAGGGTTATAATTCATCTCACCTAGAAGATTTTATATTTTTCAAATGTTAAGGAATTCAATTTGAATTATCATTTTCATGTTTAATTAATTTATCTATTATCCATTTGTATATTAGGTAACAACAGTTTCCATCATCCAAAAAAGTACCATTGGATAAATGGTAGACCCCTCGATACAATTAATGCATGCCCTGCCCAGAATGATCTAGTATTCACTAATTATGATAGTATTTAGAAACTATAAAGGTGATACTTCTAGCCCACTACAATAGTAGTAATACAAGCCTTTCATCAATGATAGTTCTTCCTAGTTACATTCTTTTAGTAGCTTCTCCACCAGCCTCATTCACTATAACTACACTTGAGTAGAAGCACCTTCATACTTCAATGGTAGCATGCTTTACTAGACCAATGATAGTTCATCCTTCAAACTAAAAAGTAAATCGCCAAATAGATTATAAATGAATGGTAGATCACATTGATGGTAGCCAATTGACCACTTGATCTTAAAAAATGATAGATCACACTTAATTACCGATCTTCACAAATGGTACCTCATGATACTAACAACACCTTGCTACCTCCAGAAACATTCTTTCTATGGTTAGTTATAATTTTTTTTCTCTAAAAAATATGATTTCTTATTTATTATATTATTTAGTTAATTTGGATGAAATATATTTTAATTTTTATTTTTTTTATAAAAAATAATTTTATTTTGTTCAAATTATTTTTGAAAAAAAAACATAACATTTATAACACATGAAATATGTTATACAATACTATGTTTTTTATGAAATTTTATATTCTAATTGACTCCAAGATGATTCTTATTATGTTAATAGTTTCATAAATATGTTTTTTTTGTTTTTTAACTATCATGTGATAATTTTTATGATATTATTCTATGTAGTAATAAAACATCATTGACTCTCTAAGTATACGTGTGTTAATTAAAATTATGCTAACCAACATATTCTATATGTTTATTATTTTTCTAATGTGTATTTATATGATTTTCCAATAAGATGCTCCAAAATATTTAGAGTGAATGAAATTATAAGCTATTGTATTGTGAATCAAAAAAAATTTATAAAATAATACCATCAATGATTACTAACAAAATATTGACTATAAAAATTGGAAGAATTAAAAAGATAGAAAAAATAAAACATTCAAATAAGATTTGGTAAGTACTCCATATAGAATATGGTTATCGTTCCATTACCTCAGTCATTATGGAATTCAATATTTTAATCATTTAATACTGAATTGATTGAAGATCATGGGATGCATCAAATTTCATAAACATCTTACAAACAATTATTCTATTTTATTCTTCATTTCAATATTTTATTTCCTCCTACCCTATGCTTGTACAATAGAATTTTATTTATGAATTTACTATATAATAGTTATCGTACTGGGCTATTTCTCCCACAAAAAGAATATTAAGGTTATTAGTCTAGGAAAAATGATGTTGGTTCGTGACTCCATCAAATGTTAGGGGTTATACTACCAAGTGAGAAAAGGGTGTGTTTGTTTATAATTGTGTTCTCACACACTATTAATAGTTAGGAAGTAGTAAATAATAGTCTTCGTACTAAGAATAGGATATTGAAGAATGTATTAGGATCTTAGTGATGCGAACTACTATAAAAACATCCATAATTCTTTCTTTCTTTTCTGCCATACATTTAACAATCCATAATAACTCACATAATAATATTTGACTGATTAATCTTAAAATTACTATTTACCCCATATTGTAACCATTTCAATATTCTCATATCTTTCAATTAGTATTATAAGGTAGTTCATTTTTATTAAATGGGTTTAATTATTTCATTAGTTTTTTTTACAAACCATTATCCAAGACAAATTAGTCTAAGGAAAATATCCATCACTTTAAAATATAATGTTAGTAATTAGAATTGTCAAATACCATCAGACCTACACATTTCAATAGAAGTGACTATATTTTCAAAATTTTTTGGATGGAGGCATTCTTAAAGAATACAGGTCGTTAATTTTTAAAATTATATCAAAACCATATATACTATATGATGTATATTTAAAACCTATATCTAATAAAGATGCTACAAAACATGTTCTAAATTATAAGGTTATGAATTATATATATATTTCTTTATGTATAAATAGGTGTATCCCTATTTATTTGTGTAAAAATTATTCTAACATCTAGAATAATTGAAAATGTAATCATCTTGGAACTGTATTGTGTCAGAAAACAAAGCTAGGAATTAATAGAGTTGAGTATTGAGAATTCCTAACATGTTATCAAGAGAGGATCCATGATATTTACAATATATTCACTAATATATTCAATAACTTGGATGTACTCAGGGATATCATCAATAATTAAGCTCTTATAGAAAGTTTACTTCAATCTCTAGACAATATATGTAAATAAAAGAATTTTATAATTTAAGAGAGTAAGGAATTCAATGAATATTTAGTGGACAAGATGATATGATCACATCTTCAATATGAGATGGAAATGAAGAATTTAAATGATGATAATAAATAATAAAATGAATGTTATGAAATTTAAATCTAACATAAATAGTATTGATAATATATATGGATTTGATTTATATAATAGTGAGTAGGATGAAATTATTAGTTTTAAAAAAAAGTTAAGAAGCACATGAAAGGAAACAGAGGATTTTATAATCATACTAGAATATGTCATTAAAAGGATGAAATATTGAGAACCTAAAAAATATAAATGTAATAAATATTATTTTTCCAAATTAATATTCTATGAGTTCGTGGAAAGAGACATATAAAATTAGAATAAAAAATACTAAAATAATAAGGATAATAAAAAAATAAAAGAATCTAAAAATAGTATATCATGATTGAAAGAGCTGTATAGACGAGTCAGAAATTATTAAGGATGGTTCTAATAGTAAATTATTATTTTCTAATATTTTTTTCATAGTGACAATAAATAATGTGGAAAAAACCTATTCTTATTATATTTATATCTATTATTATGATATTGATATTAAAGTAAAGTAACAAACTAATGCTAATTTAATGTTTGAAAGTTATATTTGGAGAATGAATTAATTGTACATAGAACCATGAAGTGTAAATAAGAATGTTATAGAAGAGAACAATATTGCTGGTCCTAAACTAATTAAGATAAAATTTGACAATTGAAGGAGGAATGATTTTCCCTAAAAAATTGATAAAGGCCAGTACAATATATTTTAAATAGTTTTTTATTTATATAAAACTGAAATGTAAAGTAAGAAGCATAAAAAAGAAAATAATAGACTGGAAAAATAAAGGATCATGTTCACCTATGAAAATATGGGATGATCTAAATATTGTTCAAAAAGATGATGAAAACATTAAAATGGAAATAACTGGTTTAAAAGAAACCTATCTATTTTTGTTCAAGGTAAATAAAAACTAGATAATAATATTTCATTAAATAAAAAATAATAAAGAAAAAACTGTCATTGGTTATAATAAAAAATTCCTAAGATGTGCATAGCTACTTTTGTTAAAATATATAAAGGTAATTTTTCAAATGTTATATGATATAGACCTAATAGGAAGGGAAATTATGTAAATTAATGTTCATTATGAATTAATAAATCAATAGGCCACACTATGTATTTTATTTATAAGAACTTATCTTCTATATTCCTATAATAAATTTCTTAAATATATATGGGTTTCTTAAGAGTTCTATTACTAATGTAGTAGGACCCAAAATATATTAGGTACCAAAACAATTATCTACTTAATATTTTTTAAAGGAAACAGACCTAAATAGTTATAAAGATATATAATATTTATACAATTGGTAATATAGGCAAATGGATGGTGAAATCTCTATTTTTTATTTTAATTCTGATAATGGGGTAACATTCACATTTGGTTACAACTCTAAATACATGGTCTATGTTTTTGGAGAAGTAGGTATATTAAAATCCATTAAAATTTATAATGTAAAATATTTATAATGATTTAAACCAAATTTAAATACAACCTCACAACCTTGTGATGATGGTATGAGTATAGTTTCATAAGATAATACATTTATTGTTTATAAAAGAAATTATTTTTATTTGATACTACTAAAAAAGAAAATATATATTCTATATAATTTATATAACTAACCCAAAAAATGTAATGTTCTCAAATTTTATATAAATAGATTGCGTTACTTAGAATAAAAGGCTTGGATATGTTCATCTTTAATAATTTTACAAGTTTTAGAACCAAGAAATGTATTAGAACATTCTAAATTTATTGATATCATGTTTTTTTGTATGTGTTTATTAATATAAAATTAAGCATAATAAAGTGTATTTTATATATATTAATATGATTTACACTACAATATTCATAGAATTTTTTCATATTCATTTATTTGGACCCCTCAGAAATGTTGTTTTCAGTTGTAGAAGATATATGTTTTTAATTGTAGACGATTTTAATATATTCACTAGGAATCCTTTCTTAACCCATAAAACTGAGAACTTAAACAGGTTTTTTACCCTCTATAAGCAGAATAAAAACTAAAAACCCCATTTAATAATTCCAATTAGTTGTGTAAATGTATGATATTTTTTATTATTATACTTTGATAAATCCTATGAAGACAATTTATATTTCAATAATTATTAAACCCCTTTAACACCCCTAAAAAATGGTGTCAAAGAGTGAAATAACAAAATAATTTAATAAATGTCAAGGGAAATGCTTAATGAATTCAACCTACCAAAATATTTTTGGGATGAATTAGTTAACATGGCTTGATATATCTTAAATAGATTTTAAGTTATACTTTTATGAAAGAATATCCCTTATAAACTATTTGTATAATGAAACCTAGGATTGGTTACCTTAAATTCTTTGGATGTAGAGTTTATATTATAACTACTAAAGAGAATAAAAAATTTGATGATACAAGAGTTGATGGAATTTTTCTATCAAATTCATATAATAGAAAAATGTTTAGAGATTAAAAAAATTGGAATATATGAATGGTGGAATCTATTATTGTATTTTTAATTGAAAATGATTAAAATAAAATTATATATTCTGTTTATTAGTTTGAAATTTTTAAAGAATTTAATTTTTATGAATATAAACATAAATATGATTATTTATTTGTTCCTGGGAGGATATGTCTTCTCAATATGAAACTATATACTAGAAAATCCATATATATCATTCTTTATAAAATGTAAGTGTAAATGATGAATATGGAATAAGAATTAGTAAATAAGTGTTCAATATTTATGAAAATTATTGATTTATAAAATATTTTTTACACGATAATATTAAATAATATTTGAAATATTAAAAATATATTAATGATATTCATGGTTAACTGAACCAGTTTGATAGGTTAAGGTCAGGAATCTATTTGATTTATCTACAGATAAACTATCTATTAATAACAAATGATTTTAAAAAAAAAATGGATGAGCATTGTAATATAGTCAGATATAAGGTTAGTTTAGTTATGAAAGGTTATTTACATGAAGAAGGAATTTAATTTAAAGATTCATTTTCACCCATTTCTAAAATATGATACATTCATATTCTATTATCTTTTTCGAATTTTTAATATTTTGAACAATTTCATAGGGATGCAAAATGTACATTTTTAAATGGTTTAGTTTCAGAACATGTGTATGTTAATAAACCCCATGGTTTTGAAAGTTGTTATTTTATAAACAATGCTTTCAAATTGTCAGGATCATTATATAGTCTAAAAAATTCATCAAGATCTTGGTATGGTAGTGTAACAAAATTTTGATCCCAATATAATTTTAATAAATGAACTCCAGATCCAACATTATTTATTAAGATCATTTATAATGATATTTTAATTTCACAAATTTAAATTATTCATATTTTATTTGGTTCAAAAATTGATATTCTTATTATTGATTGTCAAAAATTAATTAAATATGAATTTTATAAGATCCTAATGGGGGAATTAAAATTTTTCCTTGTTCTTCAAATTCCACAAATAAAAGATGGTAATTCTCTAAATCAAATTATATATGATAAATATTTAGACAAAAAATAAATATTTATTAACGCAAAACTATGATAACTGTAATGATAACTAATTATAAACTATATGGGGATGAATATGAAATTTCTTTCAATGAAAAACTATACAAATGTATGATAGGAATCCTACTATATTTAACAACATCATGGTTTGACATTATTTTTGATGTCTGTTAGTGTACAAGATACCAATATAATCCCAAATAAAATCATTTAATATATGTTTAATGAATTATTAGATATGTTAAATGAACTATCATCACTTTTTTATATTAGTCCAATTATAACTGCTTTATTCTTTTACCATTTTATAATTTTTATATTGGAGGTGGAAAAATCTGAAAGGTAGAGCACATCAGGTATGTGTCATTTATTAGGAAAATTATTAATATCACATTGTTTCAAAAATAAATATCCATTTTCACTATAAAAAACGAGGCTAAGTAAATTTATACTACAAATGTTTTTTCTCAAATTATCTAGGTAAAACATAAATTATGTGATTTTGATGTTTGATTAGATAAAATTACCATATTATATGATAACACATTTTCCATTTCTATATCTAAAAATCCTATACATAATTTCAGAAATAATAAAATGGACTTTATATTTTACTTTTTATGAGATCATGTTAATAAATGGGAAATTTTTTTGAAAAAAAAACCAATAGAGAACCAATTAGCAGTTATATTTACTAAAGCACCAAATTTTGTACGGTTTGAAAAATTATAATTATAATTTGGAATTATAGAAATTTAATTTTTGAGATCATGATAATGTTATTTTACAAATTTTATCTGTACTACAAGAATTGGTGAATTGAGTTGGTGTAATTCCTTGATTGATTATTTTGACTGTTCCAATAATTACTCATTTAGAAATATATATTATTTAAATAATCTTCTTACATGTATTCTGAAACTAATTTATAATTTTCTATGAATGAATTCAACATTATGAAATCTAATAATTTGAAACAATTTAATATTTTTAATCTTTTTGGATATTTATTTATAATAAACATGTTGAAAAATTCTAAAAATGGGGTGAATATATTTGTAAATGTAAATAAATATTCAAATCTAAATTAATGATTGGTCTTTTAATTTACAGAACTGGAAACTTTTTTTTAATAATTTAATAGTTGTTTTGAAAAATTAATATTCCCACACATAGTATACAGATTGTATATGTAATCTTCAATTCATGTATTATTTTTTGAAATGATTAATGATACTTTTTTAGTAGTCTAATTTTATATCCATTTTTTCATAATTGATGATTAATGATACACTATTAAAAGTTTAATATTATGTTTTTATTATTGTATTACTATGTTTAACTTAGTGGTATTTAGAAAAACATATGTCCAACCTTACAAGCCCATGGTCTAGACAACTCAAACACATAGGGGAAAGGAGGTCAAACCCATATGAGAGTCATCCCAATGATATTATAAATGGTAGAATATCATTGGTTGGTCATGTTTTGGATTACATAATAGTGGATGTGTATTGTGTCTATAGTTGGGTTAACGGGCCAGTGCAGGTCAGCACTAGACCATGAGGAATAAGAGTGTGTGTAGTATAATGGGTGTTGATTCTCAGAGCCATCTTGACCAGTTACAATGTGAGTTGTATGATATATATGAGTCTTAACCACATGGAAGACAAATCTGGGACTCTATGATTTGGGGTTCTAAAGTTCCAAAATTTTAATGATATAAATAAGAGCATGACTCCTTGATTTACTTTATCTAATCCACTAAATTTTTAAAGGGATCGATTTCTTCACTAAACGTTTCCATAGAAGGTCATTTACAGTGAAGCTAACTTCCAAACCACTATATATCAATGATCAGGTAACCATGGTAAATATATGTTCAAGTTTCTAAGGTAATTATGATTTATGTTCTTACATGAAACATCATCTTCATAAATGAAAATATCTTAAGGTTAAGGCATTCACCTGAATATAAACAGAGTTACAGAAGTTAGATCGATCATCTATTTCACTTGAAATATTTCATATTTTTTATATGTTAAGGATTTAATGTTGAATAAAATTTATCCATATTATTAAATTCATATTGTTTTCAATAATATATCATGTATGAATAGTTTCCCTCATGTACAAAAGTGTTATTGGATCAATGGTAGATCCCTCAATAGAAGTACTGCCAGCCCCTCAAGCAATGGTCAGTTGTTCACTAACGATGATGGTAAAATGATCATCTGAAGCGATATCACCAACATACTACAATGGTAGTACAACTATCCTTTCTTCATTGATTTTTCATTCTTAGTTTGTTTCTACAGTATCTAGACTTCCAGCCTTATTCATAATATATCACCATGAGTGACGATATCTTCAAAATGTGACTGTAGCATGCAACTCCAAACGAACAGTTGTTCTTACTTCAAATAAAATGGTATATTACAAAATCACAGATCAATGAAAAATATATAATTGAATGGTAGATCACATTAAATATTAGGTCATCAAAAGTTATATCATACAAAATAGTATATTACAAAAATGGTGGATATTCACCAATAGTTTCTTGTTATGGAAGCAACAACTTGTTACAACCATGTACATTATATCTATCAGTAGTTAAAAAATTTTTTTCTAAAAAATTTTGATTTTAGTAATTATTTTATTTACTAAATTGGAATGATATATTTTTCATTATTTTATTTGAACAAAATTAATTACATGTTGTTTAAATTATTTTCGAGAAAAAATTCAAAACACTTATAACAAATGTAGTATGTTTTAGGATATTCTATTTTCGATGAATTTTTGCATAAAAATAAAATAAAATATTATTATTGTTATTTTAAATTATTTATAAATATGGAATATTTTTCTTTATTCTAAAAATTAAGATGGATGTTTTATGATATTATTGAATTCTAGAATAAAAAAGTATAAAATCTCTAAGTACATTAACATTAATTGAAATTATTGAAAAATATATATTTTACATTTTTTTATAATGTGTCCTTATGTGTTTAGATGATAAGACTCTCCAAGATCCTTATAGTTAATGAGATGAATAACCATTTTAATGTGAATAAAAAACTATGATAACGTAATCTCAAAAAAGATTATTCATATTAGATTAAATATGATAATTGATAGAATTATAGAGATAAGAAAATACAACTTTCATAAAATATTTTTTAAATAAATCATCTAGAATATGAATAATATTACATTGGCTTGATTTTGAAGAACTTCATCGTTTTCATTATCCAGTACTAAAGTGATCAAATAACTCATGTTACATAAAATTTTAATATCATCTTCTCCATTTTTTTTTTGGGTTTAACTATAGTAGTTCCTCATACGCTATATTTGTAATCTAGTGTTTAGTTTAAGATTTTTCTATCCAATGTCTATCATACTAGGTTATTACTCCCATCTAAAAGTAACGTAGGGTTATTCCTCCCTAAAAAAGAAGGTGGGTTGTAGCTCCCTCAAAAGTCAAGGGTTATACTACCAGGTGGGAAAAGGCATGTTTGTATATAATTGGGTTATCACTCTATATTAAAAGTAATGAACTAATAAGTACCAGCCTCCTCAACGATAAGAGAATATTGAAGATTATATTAAGATCTTTGTGATCTACACTACTATAAAACATATTATGTTGTTTGTTTCATTTCCATAGGACATTAAAAACTATTTAATAACTCTAATAATAATATTTGATTGTATAATTTTAAATGTAGTATTCACCACATATTTTCTGTATTTCCATATTCAAGGACTAAACAAGTCACTGATTTTATTATTTTCTAATACTAATATGACTTACTATATATTACTGTTTACTATTTATCAATTTATATGTTATACACTATAGGTGGATTTATGAACACCAGTTCTTTAGGACACTAAGACACAATTTGGGTGCATAAAATATCATGTTGTACATTTTACCACCCACCAATGTAAGTATATACATTATTATATTGAATAATAAATTTTATAAAATTATCATATTTAAAAAAATTGGTATAAAAATTATATAACAAATATCCCATGTTATATTAGATTTCATGGTATTCATATTGGGATATATTAAATTATCATCCAACATACAATACTATATGGATTTATAATGCAAAAATTATAGTGCCTCTCAAACACATTCATATTGATAAGGGTCACTAACATAATAACACCATGTAAAGGTTTGGATTTGTTAACTTTACACCATTTCCACCCAACCATCAAAGAACAATTCATTCCTTAAAGTTTTCGGGGTGGCTAGATTTCATATGGTGATGACAACATGCATAATATCTTGAAATATGGTATGAACACGAATTATTTTGTATTGTGGAATTGCGTATGATGTGATTAAATTCATTAAAATAGATTTAACATGATCCATGGTATAGAGTGAAGTCTATACTATATCATACACCACATGGAAGTGGAATTTAAGATATGGAAAGGTAGTAATCATACATTAGTTTTTTATTGTATATTTTTTAATTATGGTTGAAAACCTTTAAATAATTATTGTCTATAGTAAATTATACACATATATGATCAAGAAGAGAAAGGTATTTAGTTCAATAGCCTACTATATTATATCATAAAAGAAAACTCCATCATACCATGATCTATATTATAGTTACATAAACCACCTGTATCAGCTATACGGTGTTCTTTCTTTGTGATAAGATATTCCTAATCTAAAACCTAATATAGAAGTTGCAGATGTAGATGAGATATAGTCATGATGTTTTATATAATGTTAGGCTGCTTGTGAGACTTCACATATTCCAAAAAACGAGGAAAATGCACAAGAAGACAAGCCTTAGTTAACTATTGATGTTCCCCATCAGGTATGTGATCCATTTATATTATCAGCATATGCACAATATTCAATATAGCCAATCCATGTACCTATCATGAGTACTTCATCATTCTTACATATTTTATAACCAATTCTTTCTAGACCTTATGGTTCCATCTTCAAATGGATTTACCTTCCATATATGCTAGGGGAAAAGGATCTGGCGCACATCATGATATCCCAATGTCACCTCCTCTATATGATTCAATTATAGAGTAGTAGAACTTTGAGGTACCGATGCTTGAGAAAGATCACCCTACAACTAATCATAGTCCACCATATCATCGTGGTCGATGATCGGAATATGTGTTTCCCAATCACACACCATATTGTGGGATGAGGCCTGATAATAGACTTTGATAATATTCATTGACTTATATGTTTTCTATTGACAAAAAATATTTTAAATAACAATATTTTATCTCATAAATGTTATTTTATATAAATTAAATTGATTGAGTTAATTTAATATTCAACTTATTTTTGTACATTTAGAATATATTTTATATTTAATTTATATTTCACTTACAATTTAATTTTAACTAGCATAAGAAGTCATCTACTATAAAAATAAATTTTTTTATTAAATTTAAAATGCATAGATTTAATAGATTATAAAATATAAACACTAAATAAAATGAATATAAATATTAAAACATATTTTAAAAAAATAAAAAATTCTCAAAAATAAATACAATTCCATAAATAAAATGAAACAATATTAATTTACACAAAACAAGCATTATTAATTAAAAATATAGTATTTACACATTCAAAAATATATATAAATAAAATATAGTATGAATATAGTGTAAAATAAATTTAGAACATTGCTAAAAATATTAAAAATAATTTAAAATAAAAACAATTAAAAAATTATTTATAAAATAAATTTATGCTTTGAAACAACTATATTTTGTGATTTTAATGTCATTTTAATTCATTTTTTATGAAATTATTTTTATTTTAAATTATTTTATATATGTTCATTTAGTGCATCAAATTTCCTTTAGATTTTAATTATAATTTATAATTTATAGGTTTTCAAAAGAACCTATACGAAAAATTATCGTGTTTCATGTAGGTAAGTTTCAATGCATATATATTATAATGAATAAATACAACCTAAATGAAAATTTAAATAATTACTAAAAATATACCAAATAATTTAAAATATAAATAATTTCAATAATACTATAGAAAAAACATAATTTAAATGAAAAAAACATTATATTTTTAAAAACATACAATTTACAATTTTGAAAATTTATGGGCATAATTCCTGATAACTATTATATTATTTATTACATTAATATGAAGTATTATTAATTCGGTTATTGATATTAATAATTATTAATTACATTATAAACATGTATTAATTATTATAAAAAATATATAATATAATTATGATAATAATTATGACTAATAATGTAATAATTTTTATTATTAATTTATCTAATAATATAAATAATATTATAATTAAAATTAAATACTTCTTAAATTTGTAATATTGAAAATATAATTGAAAATAATAATTTTATTATTAATAGTTTATCATACAATTGATATTAATCTATAATAATCATAATAGAAATGTTTATATAAATATATTTTAATAAATCAATTAAAGAATAAAATTTGAAAACTAAAACACAGACACACGCCCACATATATAAAAGTATTTTTTTTGCTTAATTTTTTTTATCAAACCCTTTAATGCCTTTGTAATAGTAATGTTTATTTGTTCAAGAGATCTAATTGTTTAATCTTGAGACACACTACAAGATGATAAGTCACAACCTAGCAATACAAGAGCATGATGAGAGTTCTTACAAATAAAGATTTCATGTCATGATGATAAATACCAAACTAAAAATTTTATATCAGTATTTTTAGAAGTTCTTAATGGATTATGGTTTAAGTCTGAACCATCACAAGGAATCCATGGTTTGTTGAACTTCATGAAATTACAATGTTTGAAATTATTTTCCCTAGTGGGTTTTAGAGAAAAATTTTATAGGCAGTGTTAAGGTAAATTTTCATGAAATTTTCATCACCAAACATTTGGAGGTTTGATTTTGAGTTGAAGTGTTATGGATATATCTGAAGATATATATAGACAGATCAATTAGGGATTGTGCATATATATATAGGTTGGCAATACATGTTTATGAAATCATTCATTTAATCACAGGATAATGTCATAAAATATTTACACCTTTACCTATAGTCTGGTGCTGCTAACTGAGTTTTTTTATCATTAATACACACTCCCATGTATAACATGTGGTGTTAAGTGTTTTTGTTCCAAGATGACTAATAAAGTGAGAATAATCTAGTGTTGTGTATTTTTCATCTTAATAGTTGAATTTTGTGAGAGAGTGTGTTCTTCAATGTAATTATTGCTTCTTATCTAAAATTCATATTTTTTTAAATTATTTTATAATTCAACATTCTAACTTAGTTGATAGATAACCTTTATATGAACTAGAGGCCTAGTGGAAAAAATCCGGAATTATATATCCTTGAGGACCATGGGCATTAAGTCTGCTAAATTTTAATGACCCTAATAAACTGGAACAAACCTTACAAAAAAATCCTTTACGTAGGCTTATAGATCATCACCAAACATTCCTAATGACCTGTCCTTCCCTCTGTGTAGAGTTTCAAATGTTGTTGGCTGAAACCATATTTCTCTTTCAATCCTTGGTTCAGTTTTATCTACTTGGTGACTAATTCTACTTTGATCTATAAATATGGGTCACATTACTTGGTTACCCATGTTATACATCATATTTTGGAGGCCCTATGTCCCAATGGCCGGAATATTTTTTCATGTAGGTATTGTGACCCAATGGGCTTGGATGGAATGGAGGACATACAACCTAAAAGACCAACTCAAGTGAATAGATTCACTGCATTAATACCCATACATTACTAGCTATAGTTCCATTATAGTACTGATATACTAATTTTTATTGTAACTGCTATAGTAATTTAAAATTTCCCACCACCTAGATTTAAATATAGGATTTATATAGACTGATAGGGTTTCATTACCACTCATACAACACCCTATATACAGCTACATTTTTTATCCATCTTCATTAAAATTTTTCTAATTAGGTGATATGCTTAAATATATTATTAAATTAACAATATATTTAATAAACAAGGTATTTGACCATAATAAAATAGTTTATTTTGAGATATAGTTAGTATATGGATAATTGGGATATCATGGAACCTATTTCAATTGAATGTTATATAGTTATTACTCTTTTCACATAACTAGTTTATGATCTAGGATTTACTACTAATTGGGATGATTTACCAAATTATTGATACTATGAAAATTAAATAACCTGAGTGGTGTTGGGGGAGGGGTGAATAATGGTATTTCAATCTTTTTGAAATGAACCCTCTTCTAGGATCATTATATATCTTAATCAATTGCATTCCTCTCCCTCACAAATATTATGAAGTGATAAAGAATAATAGAGGGACACATGTAATTAACCTCGTTCACCCAAACTAGGAAACTCTATAGTTCATGGAGTGATAATGTTTCATGATTATAAACAGTTAGAACATTGTATATTGGTTACAATTTAGATAGTCTGCACTAACTGTATAGGTTTACAACCAACATAGAAATTATGATCTCACTATCTCAAAGACTCATACAACTCACTTCCTCTATGAGTGTTGTTTCCTTGAAACATATGAATAAAGGTTGAGTTTACACAAACATAGGTGTATCAATTATTTTCTATGAACCTCTAGATATCTAGTAAGAATCTTGAACTTCTCCTAGTCCTCTCGATGTCACTCTCAGTTCAAAATTTCACTCCATCTATTCTTATAATTATAAAATGTAACACCATATATTTTATATATAGAGAGAATAATCATGTTACCCCTATAATAAATCACCTATAAACCTTCAATAAGTAGGATAAGTGTATTCAAATAACCCCTTAAATTATTCTCCTCTAACGTTCATCTAATTCCCAAGTCCCTCTGTTTACTATTTTCAAATTTGAAATAATAGATCTACTAACTCATAATTCACTATAGTGTGGTAACTTTTACCAAAATATGGAACCATCCTCCATGTGTACCTCCATGATATGTTGGATTAATCATATAATATTGTACAATTTATTTGATAACTAAGAAGTAAGTCTAACCATTTCATGACATAATGATCAACACAACATAGTTTATCTCCAGAAAAATAACTTATATTAACATCTATAACCAAGATGAAATGACAATTTCATCTTCTAAATCATAAAACAGATTCTCAACATAACATAGATATTGATTTAGGGGCCCTCAATCATAAATCTATAACTCATCACCATGAATAAAAAAATACCTATCGTGCACCACACCATTTACACCAAGTATCTTACTAAAATACTATAATGTACACCATGCCATAGTTTCCACATGACCACTATTTTGTCTCACTAGTTCTCATTGTAAATAATTCAGAATTAGAATCTATAAAAAATTTATTCAAACATAATACGGGTGGCCTGGACATTATCATGAAAAAAATACTACAGATGAAAATAGAAAAAAAGGAGAATTTATTAACAATTTATCCATTTATGGTTTCATTTTAGAATATATAAACTCACTATGAAGACTCACATGGATGTGTTGAAAAAAACTCATCATTCTATAAAGACATCAATCTCTATTCCATAACTAGGTTACCCTTGTCCATTTTCTTAATTTGCCTCTAATACTTCTTAAGTTTATTACATGACATTGTAATCTTCATTGGATATATTTTAATATACTTTCCAATATACATATAAAAAAGAATAACCAAAAAATGGTTCAATGTGTTTTTTCACACATAGATCAATGTTTTTATACGTTTTTTTAATAATTATTATTACTCCTGTTTATCTATAGAGTTTATATCTATGGGGTGAGCTTCAAATGACAACATTCTACACCATTTCGTTAGTAGTTTAGATGAATTTTTATAAATTTCTTAACTTGATAACCCTTAATAATTTATGAATCTATGTGGGAATACATAACAAATACATATGAAGATTCTAAAATTGATTATATTTGGTTTCCATCAACACCACATATCGTTTGTAATCACTTTTTATCAGGGAATTTATATTGACATATTTGGAATATATTATGGAACTTTCAGTTCAACATTCTCATTATTTTTTCAGTTAATATTTTTCATGAGTTATATACATTATTTATTATTTATTATTAATTTATTACTTTTAAAGAATATATATTTTTGGGATGCTAACGCTAATGATACTTTATGTTTCATTCCACTACTATCTATGTAATTATTAACCTTAAAAAGGTAAATTTATTTCAAATATATGATTATACAGTTTGGATAATTCTATCAAATTCCTTCTCACATCACCACTAGTATCATTTGATGTAATCCACCAACCACTTCTTTTTTTTCATGAACATGATATAATCCAATCTAATTTAATAATTGATTAATAAAATATTAAACTATTATTATTTTAGGGATTTATGTGTCATAGTATCACAAACATCATTTTCAATGAAATCAAGAATGTTTATATCCCTTTTCTTATTTTTGTTTTAGGCATTTGGAACTATAATTTCTATAATTCAAGCATCAAAAGTCATTTGAAAATAAATTTTTTATGTTAATAATATATATTTACCCTTTATCATTGAAATTTTTTCTTTAATTTTTGAATGTATATAATGGATCCATCAATCCTGTATGAAATTTACTCTTCTACAATATAGAAATTTGATTATTAATTATTATCTAATTGATAAATATACTCATTAGAAGTCCTTAAATACATAAATGAATAATTTTTTTTAATTTTATTAAATATCCCTTTTTATTAAATATGAATTCGTTTATTGACTTATAATGTTCGATTACACAAAAATTTATTACATTAAAATCAACCCACAAAGAGAACCTCCTTGTTTTTTGTAATCTTGTACATAACAAAATATATTTCAACTTCCATTTATCTGATAATAACTATAATTTCCAAACCTAACCATTCCATACATAGTATTTTTCTTGGTTTTCAAAAATCTTATGTTACCAATCATATATGATAAATTCACATTAACAATTATAAAAGTTATTTTATCCATAAAATATTTGAGTGTGGTTTTATCTATGAAAACATTCTCATTATAATTATTTTCATTATTATAAATTTTAATTTTATTTGAGACATAATTGGTTCTCTTCTCATTGATTATTTCATTAGTAGTGATGTAATAATCTTTCCCATCAAACATGGTGACTTTATTCTCAAATAAGATGGTGTTCGTGGATTACCTTTCAACTATAAATAGTTTTTCTATTGACATGGTTTCATATATCCTTATACAAAAATTATGTTATTTTTGGATAATTGTAGAATAATGAAAATAATAACTATAAAATAATTTCTTCTTTATCATGTCAAATATTTTTCTATTCTTTATTGCTTACTTTTTGGTGTCTAACATCATAAATATGTCCTTAACTCATAAAAGTATTTTATCATGTAGCCTTTGATACCCAAGAATTTTTTCTTCATCAACGCTAATGTACTCTCACAACTCTTCGCCATTAAATTTAATAAAATTTTAGATTACTATAATTCTATAATTGATTGACAATTTCAACTAACCCTTTTATATTACATCATTATTATCCCTATCTGTAAAACATGTATTGTTGGGGGTTTTAACAAATTAAAATCATATCAAAATATTATATTACCCCTGGTACATGGTCATTGGTCATTGAAACACATTTAAATTATTCCACACCTCTTGAAAATATTATTTTTATATCTATATTAATAATATTTATAATTGCAACTTGTTCTCAAATTTTTATTTATTATTTGATATTAACTATTTTTTCATAGTAAAAAATTATTCTTAAAATGGTTCCATAATTTTTACTAATATTTCAATGTCATATAGAATCCCAAAAACCAATTAAATGGATAATAACTAATTTTAAAAAATTTTATAAAGATTATCAAATATATAGCAAAAAAACAAAATATAAAGGTTTAGTATAATGATATATTATTTATATATATTATATTGTTATAAAAAATATCTATTTATTTTATAAAATATTCATATATCAATCCCCTCAATGTAGTGACCCTAATCCAAGTAGAATGATGCTAGGGTCATACTTCATTACATTATGTTAAGATACACTAAATCACATCCCAAAGGACTGAATGGATTATATGTCTTGGAATAAAAGATACATTAATGATTCTTGAATTATATATTATTTCATATCCATCATAATACACTTTAAGGATTCCTAGAGACAGGAAAAAGAAGGATGAGCTTAAATTCTCAATAACAGTTAAGTACAAAAGAAGATATCATGAATAAATTATTATAAATTATATATAAAGTTAATGAACTGATCAAAAATTTCATTTAAATAACTGGATAAGTCATAGTCAATTTGGAAAGGTAAATAACAGAAACATGTGCCATTTAATTAATAAGTTGAAAATTAAATACATCTGGAGATAAATAATATTGAAATTATTATCGATAAAGGAACTATTAATAAGGTAAATCCATTATTATGGGATGGAAGGTTTCAGAAAGTTGATACCTTTACAATCAATATGTTTCAAAATATAGTTTAATCTATAGGTAAAAACTCATTTAATGTTAGATCAACTAATTTTTCTCATAAGTTCCATCAATACATCAATGGGATATGTAAAGCTATGCATAGGCCATCACTATACATACAAAACATTTATCATATATAAAATAATTGATTTAATTAATGAATAAAAAATACATAAAATAAAATTTATATGTTGAGTAAAGTATTCAAATTTATCAATATTTCCATAGATAAACAATTCACTATCAATAGTGAACACAAAATATAGAAATGAAATTTATTTTTGGAAATAAAAATATCCATGAAATATAATATGGAAATTTAGGGGAAATTTAACATGAAATGATCATAAGAGGTGAGTATTTTAATGGGGAATTTATTCACTACAAAATGAATCAACGAAGAGAATGTCAATACTATTCATAGTCAAAATAACCATAATCCATATAGAGAAATATTAGTTTGGTATCAAAAAAATTTATACCCATTGTGTTAAAAATAATTTTTTTTTTCAGTTTATTAATATACATACCATAAAAATATATTTAATGACACTCTTTTAGAAAATATACTTCTAATTTTAAAAATCAGTTTCTTGGAAAATCACTATTAGAAATATTTTATTCAAAAAATGATTTAAAATTATAGAGGAAGCTTCAAATAAATAAAGGACATAGTTGAATATAAATATATAAATTTCATAAAGTTAAAAATAAAATTCCTTTTCTACTGTAAAATTTTTATGTAAGTTCCTTTTTTAGAAAATAAGAAAAATATTCCTTTTACACTTTCATGGAAATATAAACAGGAATTATTCTGAAAATTAAAAAATATTCATTTGAAAATATTTATTAAAGGGAAATAATGGGTGAAAATTCCATTGATAAATAATTTTATAATGGTTAAAAAAATTATTTTAAATTTTTTTATAAAACATGGTTTTGAAATAAAATAGATTTCTAACTGAAGTGAGAAATTAAGTCGGCTTTATTAAAAACATTTTATAAAACATTTTAAGTACCAAAGAGTGGGAAAATGTTACTAATAATAAAAAAAGTTTATTAATAAACATATGAGATGAAAATTAAATGGTTTATTATGAAATGGTCAACTAACTTTATCGAATTAATATTGAATAATAAACAATATCGATTAATAAGAGATTGTAAAATAAACCATTAAAATGATCAAAATGATTAAGTGAGAATTAATCAATGAGTAGACACTGTGTATCAGATATAAATGATCATAAATAATTTTGGAATAAAACTTATGGTAATAAAAATTAATTATACCGATAATCATGGAATGCAATAATCAATGAAGTAGAAGATTAAATCCATGAACAGAAATTGAGTTAAGAAACCCCTTACCAAATAGAATCTTTTAAGTCAAGCACACATAGTTGAAATAATTAAAATTTAAACATAATATACAATAAATAATAAATTATTCATGATATTACATGTCAAATGTGCAATATATACACAATATAAAATAAATTTGGTGTATAAAATTACAAAATACCTCAATGAAATGAAATTGAGATAAAATCCCTTACCTGACGAGACCTTTTGGTTAAATGTTATTTAAGATCCCTTATAATGGTTCTAAATATTCTAATAGCTTAGTAAATAACCATATAAATATTTATAATATCATATATTATAATTTTATAATATCTTATTACCTGTTTGTTAACAATATTTTATCATCTTTATTGTTTAACCTGTTAAAATACTTTTTTTATCAGGAATATTTCATCATGAAAGGTCCAGTTCTTGCATATATTATATAGTTAAATCAACTCACTAATAATAATAATGAAATAATTATCATATTTTACAAATAAATTTACATTTTTAACTAATCATTAATGACAATTTATAAAATGAAGTACGTTACGATCCTTGAGACGGTAGGCCACACATACAAAAGAGTAACATTTTCATTTTTTCAATAATCATTATAGAAAGTGGGTAAGTAATATTTTACTTTTATTAAATGATAATAATACCATATATTCCATATTATATAATTATATATATATATATAAACCTTGAGGAACGGTGAAGAAAAAAGAGTCACATAACATCATGAAGGTAGTAATCCGCACGTACACGAACATTGTTAAAATCATTAAATGATTGAAAAATAAATAAAGATAGTGATTTATATTATCTTAATAGAATGATAAATATTTTATTAATGAAATAATTTTTTGATTTATATCACTTATAATAATTAAATTTTTCATTATAACCTTCCATGTGAAGCGTTAGTGAAATATAAGTCACATCTCTTTTTGAGGTGGTAGTTTGTCATACACATAATTGATGTAATCGTATCTATTATGGAATGGATGGTAAAGATATATACATTATATAGTGACTATAAATGTATATATATGTTATAAATAAAATATATTCACTTTATATTCCTCATTATACCCACCCTTGAAAGGTGGAAATGAATAAATGGCATTGCTTCGTGAGGAGGTAGTCTGCTGTACGGATGAATGATTATTTTGTAACACATTTGATTGAAGTGAAGACTGTTTAAGGATTTTTTAATATTACAACAACATAATATCATATTTAATATATTTATTTTATTATATAATCCTGGTTTAAAAATAATTTAATTAGTGGAGAAGGAAATAAAATAATAGCACACTTTGAAGAACATTTTTTCTTCATCAGGAATCCTCCTCCGGTTCGCACTAAATGCTAAATAGGATTGATATCTTCCCAAAAAATGGATTCCAGAATGATGTAAGGAAACATGGGAAGTGATTTTTATATGGTTAGGATGAGATAAATGGCTTGATAGGTGTGTATAAGTGAGGGTATTGAGTTTCCTTTTATAGTTGATGAGGTGTGACACTTTTGTAAATTAAAAAAACTATTCATTATTTTGTGGTCAATATAACCTCAAGTGGAAACAATAGTGATAATTAATCTGTTTTATGGACAATATTTTCTATAAATTCCTCCACCATCCAATTAAAAAAAATTATTCATTTTTTCCATAACTTTTAGGTTTCAATATTTTTACCATTTTGGGTTGTCAATAAGGTTCCTAGTTTTGTAACCACCACAATTTCTCCATTATGACTAAATTTAAATGAGAATTATTATATAATTTAGAATAACTGACTATAAATATTATATAATTTTTTTTTTAAAAAAAAATCTTTATTTTCCTTATGAATAAAATTTAACACTAGTACGTATAACGTGAAAAAACAAAGCTTTAACCTTAACTATGCTTATAAATATTATTTTACTATTTAGGGGTTAAAATATTCATTATAAAATAATAATTAGTCCATGAATGAAACATAGTTGATATTTATTGAAATTTACAAAAAAGTTTTATAATATATGACTTTTATTCGTTATATATCATGTAATAATATAACATTTGTTATTAAATAAAATTATTTTAAAATTTTCATTATTCATTTAATATGAATTTAAAAATATCAATATAGTAACGGACTTTTAATATATTATTTTCAAAACATTTTGGAATTATATATTCATATATAGTATTAATGGAATACAATAATTCATTCAATTCAATTCCATTTAAATATATTTAGTATCATTTATTTTGTTTTATTGTAAACTAATTAATTATTATGTTGGCAAGATTAATCATTTAAAGTAATTATTCATTCTTTATTAATTAAAGATAAATTATTTATATAAAAAATAATTCATATTTCAAAAGAATTTATATAAACTAAAATATGTTATGTGTGTCCCTATACCAAAGATTTATAGATATAAAATGTAAGAAAATTTCCTTTTTTCAATTTTTCATTACTGAAATTATTATATGGGTCATATTAAAATGATAGTGGAATGTAATTGAAATATTCTAGAGTGTTTAATTTACAAGGTCGAAATAAACTCCTTAAATATAATTTATAAAATATTTTAGGTCATTTTCACTCTTATCATTATAGTTTATCCCTGATAAATGAATCCTTGTCATCACTACAATAATTATTATTTACGCATTCACTATTAATTTTAGTCAAAAATTATGTTGATCATATTAAAAATTAAAAATTATTCTAATTCCAAATATGGAACCCATTATCCAAAACTCAATTCACATAGTTGGAATATTTTAATTTATAATTAATCTCATAGACGGGATGGGAAAGAAGGTTTTTAGAGTGAAAATGTTTTGATGTTTAAAATGTTTTTATGTGTAAATTCAAAACAAAAAATACCCATATAAAATACATTGAATTAATATATATAAAATTTAATAAAATTTACTTTAAAACCCATTTAAAAATCAATTATCATTAAAAAGTATTTCAAATATTAAGGCAATTTTTATTTAAAACTCAGTACTTTTCACTATTCCAAAAAATGAAATATTATGAAAAAAAAATCAACCTATGATAATTTTGATAAAAAATTTCAAAAATGATGTTTAAATTTTCATATTAATTTTCTAAAATTATTAAAATTTAATTATAAATTATGTATGCATTGTATAACTATACCCTCTTTTAGAAAAATGTGAGTTTTAAAAAAATGATTCTTCTTTATTTTAAATGAGTCTTATATTATTTATAATCCATTGGAAGACAATAAATGTGTTCAAAATCCATATTGTCATAATTTAGTTATTTCTAATCACATCCACTGGTCTAATGACTATGTAAAAATTCGATATTAAATAATAATATTGATATTATGTCGTTATTTCGTAAAAATAAGGCTTCCATGTAACACAATCTTTCAAATAAAATCATTGTCACATAAAATGGAAGATAAAATAATTATTACATGAATTATATGATATAGAATAGATATTTTTTAGGAATCTTTAAATATAACACAATGTTAAATTCCTTTTTATTCTTTGTGTTGTGTGTCACACACTATATTGAATTTGATGTTCATAAAATAAAATTTCAGTTTGTTACATTCTCAACTCCTTAAATAAATTTTATCCAATCAATTTAAAAACATATTGGTAATTTATTGTTTTCCATTACGGGATTCTTTTTTTGAAACACCCATATCATAAAAGGGTTAAAAAAATACCATCTTAATAAAAGAGAATTGGAAGTACAAAATTCATATGGTATAACATATTACTAGGATTATACATTATATAAAATTAGTGTATAGTGATGATATAGACATTAAGGAAGAGTTTAAATAATTATAGAGATCGATTTAGTTCCTTAATCATAATAATGTGAATGATCTATAGAATATTATGGTCTTAAAAACTATAAACCTGTGATGATTTGAAATATTATCTAATTCATTTGATATGAATATAATATGATAACAATTTTTTCTATATCCTTTTCATATGGTTGGTTAATTATTTTATTATTTAGGTATATAAAGAAATATACTTTATTCATTTCTATTATATAATAAAAATTTCATTATTTAGTTTTGCTTCAACCAAATTACAATTCATTGCTTACTCAAAGAAATGAAGAACCAAAATTAATTTTATTATTCATGAAGCACTAAAATTTTATTTTAACAAATTATATGATCCATAAATGAGTGACATGACTTTCAATATACCTCTAAATATTTTATAAAACAAATATGGATAGAATAAGTTATACCAAATTAACATCTAAAACTGAAAATTAATATCATTGGTTCATCATTAATATCTATTTTTCAAAACAGTATAAACGATGATAAATTTCATAGGACATCACATGGGTCTATGTTATAAAGATAACCTTATCATCCTTTGGCCTATGTATCAAGCCCCACCAACTTACCATATGTAATGGGTAATCGCCCGACATGTAGGTTGGGATTTTTCTAAAACCATATTAATACAATTCTTGTAACATTCACAAACAATAGGATAGACATCCTTGGAATAAGGTAAATTGTTAAATAACTTTTTAATATGGATTTAAATACATATTATATTTTATAATGTCTAGAAATCATATTTTAATATTATTATAATTTTATTAATGATATTATTAACCCAAACGATATCAATTCCTATAAAATTATGCCCATAAAATGTAAGGTAATTATTACTCAAATAAATTTTCAACTAAAACAAATACTTACCATATCTTCCTCACAAAATATCCTTAATCAATGTATAATCACATCACATATAACCTAAAAATAGGTGTTTATGAATTTGAACAGATGATCAATCTTAAACTCATAAACCCTTGATTCTATCAATAGCACATAAGGAAGTAATAGAATATATGCTTCTAAAATTTAACACAATCATTATATTCTTAGTAATTATTATAAGAAAAATTCAACTGGTAATATAACTTTTCATAAATACATCATCTATATTATTTCAACATAGTTTCTTTATGGATTTGAGTTTTAACTTAATTAATTAATTATCATTATGAATTTAAATCATTCATAATTATTTGTAATGGAAATGTGAATTATCTTAATAATATCCCCTAATAATGTCAAGACATATGCTTATTAAGGTATGTTGTCTTGTACTAGGAAACAATTATGTTAATCCTAATACACCCTATTAAGAGTTATTACACATAAGTAAATATGTTATATAAATAAATCCACTTGTTGTACCTAGAAATAAATATATTTATAGGGAAGCCACATAACCTCCCCCTTACCAAAACATCATGTTTATATCTTATACTTATCATCAAATTAAATAATAAGTTTATATTCCCTAATCTATGATTTTATAAAACCAGTTCCCATGTTTTCTACAAATATTTTAATATTAACAATTACAGTGATCTTGACCCCAGTATCCCAAATATAGTTACATACTTCGTTACATTACCATAATATAAATGGAATTACATTCATAGCTAATGAAAAAGGTTGTAGTCTTCTAAAACTGGAAACAAAATTAATACCTTCATTATATTTGAAAAAATAAATTACAACATATTTTTATGAGAATAACATTATTCCCTCATGCATAATTTGGAAGATCATTCTTAGTACATTTCAAGGATTCCTAGGGAAAAGAAAAAAATTAGGGTGAGGTCAAATTCTCAATAAGGTTTATGTATAGTGGATGATATTAAGAATCAATAATTATAAATATTAATGCAAGGTAAATAATTGATTTCACATTTCATTTAAATAACTTGATATGACATAATCAATATGGAAAGGTAAATAACTAAAAACACATACAATTTAATTAATATTCAAATAAATGAGATGAACCCGAATATAATATTATAGTGAAAATCACATGGTTAAATGATCTCTTAATAAAGTAAATGATTAATTATCAGTGTTCATGTCTCAGGCACTTGATACCAATACCATAAAGAACATTAAATAGAAAGTTTTATCTATAGGTAAAAAAAATAATTTAATACTACCTAAACTAATTTTTCTAATGATTCCTACAAATTCATCAAGGGGATATATGATACCAAGAATCACCCATCAATTCAGGTCTAAATCCATCCTCAAATATCGAATGATTTGTTTAATTCATTAATCAATATAACTTAACATCAAATATCAATATTGAGTAAATATTATATATATAATAATATTTCCCTAAATAAATAAGTAACATCCAATGTAGAACACCATATATAGAAATGATACATGGTTTAGACAAGAAATATGTGTATGAAAAATAATATGGATATTTATGGGATATTTAATGTCAAATAATCATAAGATGTGATTATATTTATAAGAAGTATACTAATATAAAAAAGATTCATCAATGTAAATGCAAGTACTATCTATGGCCAAAAAATTATAATCCCTACCGATAAAGAATAGGATTGTATGAATAAAATTTATACCCATCATATTAAGAATAATGTCTTTTTGTTTTCAATTAATATAAATTCAATAAAAAATCATTTAAAATGTTTTGAAGGAAAATATTCCATTAATTTTGAAAATCATTTACTTGGAAGACCACTTTAGAAAATATTTTCATTTAAAAGAACCACATAAACTTGCAAAAAAAATCATCAATGAAATTATGGTCTTGATGGTCAATAATTTAATACTTATCATAAAATTTTAGAAAAATGTTCATTTCTCACTATAAAATGTATTTGAAATTGTCCCCTTCATAAATTGTGAAGAATTTGTCTTTCTTTTTTTCAGTGAAATCTAAACATGGATTATTTTTCAAACTACATAATATTAATTTGAGAAAAAAAATTTAATTAATAAAATTGGGTTACTAATCATTGTATTAATCGTTTCTAAAATGATAAAAAAAAATTTGAAAACATTTTTAGAATACATGTTTATAGAGAAAACATTTTTTTGAACAAAGAGAAAAATCAACTCAGATTTTCTTGAAAAGACTTTATAAAACATTTTAAGTACCAAAGAGTTCAAAAATAGTACTATAACATGAAATTTTTAATTAATAACCTAAATTTTATGAAAATTGAGGGATTTTTTATGGAATGGTTAATTATTCCCCTTAAAATGATATTATAGAATGAATAATCACAATTTGAATGAGATTATGAAATAATCCCTTAAATTGATCATAACGTTGAAGAAAGAATTAATAAATGTATATATTATGTGTATTATATTTATTTACAAATAAATAAAGTGGGAGTAAAACATAATGTATTCATAAGTAATTTTACACATAATCTTACACAGGAAAAATCAATAAATTTTAATATTAACCTAATTTACATTAATTGAGTTAAGAAATCCCTTAATACTTATTAATTTTTAAGAAACATCCCATTAGATGAAATAATTAAAATTTGACTTTAAAATACCTTTAAGAAATATGTATTCATGTTATTAAATGTTAAAGGGGAATTCTATAGACTATATAAGATAAATTAGAAGCATGATATTATAATATTCCTCAATAAAATAAAACTGATACGAAATCCCTTACCTTATGCTTCCTTTTAGTGTAATATTATTTAATCTACTATTTAGTAAATAAAAATATTTTATTAATTAATTCGAAAACAATATTAATATTTTTCATATTATATATGATCTTTTTAAATCATGTTATTAACTGTTCGTTATTTTTCTTTCCTTATTTTCATTGATTCAGGTGTTAATTTCCTTGTTTTCTCATGTCCCTTTCATATTTAAATATCCAATTATTGTGCATATTATATAGATCTATAATATTAATAATAATAATAATTATAAAATTATCGTATTTATACATCAATTTTAATTTTAAAATATATCATCAATGAGGGTTATGAAAAATGTATTTTGTTACAATTACAGAGACAATATGCTATATATGCACATAAGTTATGTTTCCTATTTTCAATGACCATTATGAAAATAAGGTAATTAATATTTTACCATTATAGAATGATAATAATTTCATATTTACCATATTATATACTTATATGTACATATATCATCTATGTGGTGTGGTGATGAAAATGGAGTCACTTCGCTCCGTGAATGCAGTAGTCCACACGTATAAGAACAATGATATAATCATTACATGAGTGAAAAAGAAAAAAATAAAATGATGAATATTATATTTCAAAAATGATAAAAATGTAATTAATATCACAATTATTTCATTTATATCACATATAATCCTTAAAATTATCTTTATCACCTTCCATGTGAAGCGTTAGTAAAAGAAGGATCGCATCACTTCGTGAGGTGGTAGTCTGCTATACACATGACTAACACTATCATATATTATATAGAATAAAAGGATAAAATATATACATGATAAAGTGACTAAATTGGAATAATTTTTTTTAGATATCATATATTTACTTTATATCCACCATCACATCCCACCATGGTAGATGGAAATAGAAAAATGAATGACATTAGTTCGTGAGATGGTAGTCCGCCGTATAGAAGAAAAATGATTTTATAACTCATTTGATGGAATTAGAGATAGTTATATTTCATTATATTGTTATAAAAAATCTCATTTTATGTAATATAGAGATTATTTGATATAATAATGGTTTAATAAGAATTGAAGGCAATTTTTAATTAAATTGTAAAATTTTCAGTATTTATCAAAAAATGAAAGATTTCTGAAAAATATAAAATATTCATCATAAAATAAATATGATATTATGATTTAAAATATTAATTATATTTTTGATATAATATTTTCAAAATCGGAAACAATTAAATATAAATTATGTGCACAACCCGCTACTGAACCGTCTTTTATAAAAAATCAAATTTTTTAGAAAATATTTCTTTTTGTTATAAAAGATTCTTATTTTATTTATAATATATAGATAGAAATTAAATGTGTTTAAAATAAATATTTTCAAAAGATAGTTTATTCTATTCATACCTTACATTCCAATGGATCAATGATAACTTTAATATTAAATTATAGTGTTATTAATATTTAATTATTCTATAAAACTAGACCATGCATGTAACAAAAGGGTCCAAAGAAACAATTATTGAACGTAACACAATATAAAATATTTTTTTTGATAATTTAAAGATATATAATATAT
The DNA here is from genome assembly GCA_963277665.1 of Viscum album. Classification (NCBI taxonomy): domain Eukaryota; kingdom Viridiplantae; phylum Streptophyta; class Magnoliopsida; order Santalales; family Viscaceae; genus Viscum; species Viscum album. The sequence continues at coordinate 1,917,673,939 of OY728135.1, read as the reverse complement.
TGAATTTATTTAAAAATCAATGTATATAACAAATTTTCATGATTTTATATTCCATTATATGCATGGTGTTGTGTTGCATACACACTATCGAATATGATGTTCATATTTTAAAATTTCAAAGTGTTATATTCCAGGTTTATCACTACACAGTGAATTCTCCTAAACGAATATAGTTTAAAGAAATTTTGAGATAATAACTCTATTATAAGAAAGACCTAGTGGATATAAATATATAATACCTGATAGATCAAATGGTAGAACATAAAAAAATTTCATTTCAGAAACATTTATATATAAATAATGAACATAATAAAATAAATAAAATAGTTAAAAAAATATAATGGAAAAATCATGAAAACTGAATACATCAATAGAAATATTTAATTTAAAACAAACATAATCATATAGTATCATAAAAATAAGTTAATTCTACCTATAATAATAATGATAAGAAATTGCATTAGAAAAACATCCCATAACCCATACATGAATATCAGTAAGGATATTATATTTAAACAATGTATTTGATTGATATATAAGTATTACAGTACCCAAAATATAAAATATGTTCATAGTTATATGTGAAATAAAAAATTTAATACAATAATATATCTCATAAAAGATAAATCATAATTGAAAATAGAAAATGTGGTGGGTCAAAATACTATTTCATAAGAAACATCACTCATCCATTGATTTATAGTATATTACAGTAAGAATATACATCCTTAGAGGAAAAAAAATTTAATAGATGATATGTCAAATGGCATTCATTTAAATTTGTTTTACAAATATCAAAAATATGTTTATAATGAGAGATGAAATTTTAAAAGATATTCCAAATGGAATCATTATGATTATCACTATGTTGACGTATTATATAATTAAAATGTTTAATTTAAACATCATTTTAAAAAATGACATGATAATAATATTTACATAAGAAATTATTTTTGTAAACTAAAAATCATTAGGAAATATACGTGAAATTAATTCAATGATGAGAAATATTTGGGAGAAATAAATTTTTTTAATAAAAATTTAAAATACATATTTTTAGAAATTTCATAGTATATAAAGTATTTTAAAATAATAATAATAGAATGAAATGAACGGAAAAAATGAAATATTTTGAGACCAATGAAATTAAAATTTAAATAATATATATATATATATATTTATGTATGTTTGTATGTATGTATGTATGTATGTGTGTATGTGTGTATGTATTTATGTATGTATGTATGTATGTAAGTATGTATTTTTGTATATATGGTTAGAAGATTAATAAAATGTATATAGAAGAAAAATATCCTCTCGATAAAGTTATCATATAGTGGGTTACACATACCTTAACTCATGAGTTTCTCATATGTTCTATGACCCTATGTAAGATATTATTTTTACTATTAAAGATATATACTGAAACCTATATTTTTAATTTAATTTAATAATAAATAATTATATTTATTAATTGCTCATTTCACCAGTAACTCATCATCCATAAATGTTAATTTTCCCTAATGTCCTATATATGATTTTGTACACTGATCTCAGTCATTATATTAGGTAAATGAGTTTCTAATGTATAGAATAATAATTTCTAATAAATTTATATGATACAATGATTTATAAAATTTTATCTTTTATATGATTTAATTATAATTATGATTCATGAATGACCACTTAATTAATTGACTCACAGATGATGATTTCGTAATCAAGATAAATTACTTTTTATAGATATTTTTAAATTTATTTACCACTATTAAATAATTTTATGATATAATTATAATAAAATTATTCATATGCTACTAATATGAATAAATATATTTTAAAATAAAAAGGAAAATAAAATAAAATGAACATATTAATGAGATATTGTTACTTTGTAGAATTGGATCCTCAAATATGTGTTATCTTTATTTTAATATATTTTTGGGCTTCTTTATTTGGATATATGATACAAAAATTGGGAATGTATTATAGGTTAAGGAATATTGGAAGATATTGGTGATTAGAAATAAATCTTTAGGTGTTATTTTTAATGGGAGGAGGTAGATACTTTCTATGGATAAGATTATATGGAATGTTTTGAAATTCCTATTTCTTAAAGATTAAAAAAGTAAATCTGAATTGAAATGAAATAATAAATGAATAGAGTGGAAAGATAGTCATTAATACATTTTTTATTGTTCTTTATATTGTTTTTCATGGTTCATAACTATTTTTATTATTTATGGTATTTTATCATTTTTTCCTTTTACTAACACATTTCACTGTTAACATTAGATATTTTTTTAAATAAAAAGGAATGTTTTCCCACATAAATAATATTTATTTTTTTAATTAAAAATATGAAATACACTTCATTAAATCCTAAATTTAAAATTAGAATGTTAAATTAACAAACATAATTTATAGAATGTTTTTTGAATAAAGAACTATTTTTTAAATCATTAATGACTATGTATTTAATATTTATCATTCTTTGATTATTCCTCGTATATTAATAATTTATATACATATAGAAGAAAATATTTGAAAACTATTTTAAATAGATTTATAATGATCATAATATAAATTATTATGAAATTAACCATTATCAAATAAATAACATCAAATAATTTACTTATATAACCTGGTAAAACCTATGATTTATCCCTAAGGATGACATAAAAAATAGAGATATTTTTTGTGGTGATTCCATTAATATGAATCTAGTAGAGATCATAAAAATATTTAACTTTTAAGATATATTATTTTCTGAAAACCACACATTATGATGTTTAGTGTTATCTTTGTTGAGGGTAAATGAAAGTGATGTTACCTCCTATCCACTATAAGATACAAGTGAATACTATTAAATGATTCAAAGAAATGATTCCATAACTTCTCTATTTCTTAATAAATTTATTTATGTGATTACATTTATTTATATTCACCATATAAATGAGGAGATTATAATGATCACATCCCATGATAATGTTATTTTAGTATATGAAACTCCCCAAGTAACCACCTGATAAAATATCATATCCCATTGATAACTTTTCCCCAAAGGGTAAATATATAATCAAAGTATATATTTACCTAAAGATTAAATATAATTATGTTCTACATGTACCTATATACACTCAAATAATAATATCAACTACTTATATTAATGATATATTTCTTACACAAAAAAAATATTAAATTTTTTATATTTTTAAATATTTATATAGTAATAATTTGTGTTATAATTATATGGGACACCATAAGGAAATATATCTAATTTCATTGTTCATTGTATTTACCTTAATTTTTAATCCTTTAATAGCATCACTAATTATATTCCATACAAGTTTTTGATAATTTTTTATTTATTTAAAATATTATACCTTTAGGGTATAAAACATATTCATTATAGAACTATATTGAGTATACAAATAGTCATCAATAATCAACAAAAATTAAAAACCAAAGAGGAAAAATTCATGGAAAATTGTATTACATAGATTAAAATATAATCAAGAAAAAATTTAGGTTCTCTTGTCGCATTCTTGTACTTATGATATCTCTATAGAACATTTACCTACAGTCTGGTGCTGCTAACTATGATTTTTTTATCATTCATACACACTCTCATGGATAACATGTGGTGTTAAGTGTTTTTGTTCCAAGATGACTAATAAAGGGAGAAGAATCTGGTGATGTGTATTTTTCTTCTTAACAGTTGAATTTCTGTTTTTCTGTTTGTTTAAAACCTAACTATATATTCTACATTACTTATGCATGAAAATTGTATTTTGTGAGAGAGTTTGTTCTTCAATGTAATTATTAGTTTTTATCTAAAATTCATATTTTTTAATTATTTTATTATTCAACTTTCTAATATGGTTGATAGATAACCCTTGTATGAACTAGAGGCATAGTGGAACAAATCCTGAATTACATAGCCTTGAGGACCATGGGCATTATGTATGGTAAATTTTAATTACCCTAACACACTGGAACAAAACCTACAAGAAAAATCGTTAAGTAGGCTTATAGATCAGCACCAAACATTCCTAATGACTTGTCCTTCCGTTTGTGTAGAGTTTCACAAGATGTTGGCTGGAATTATATTTGTCTTTCAATCCTTGGTTATGTTTTATCTACTTGGTGACTAATTCTACTTTGATCCATAAATATAGGTCACATTACTTGGTTACCCATTTTATATATCATATTTTGGAGGCCATATGTCCCATAGGCCGGAATATTTTTTCATGTAGGTACTGTGACCCAAAGGGCCATGGATGGAATGGAGGTTATGTGACCTAAAAGACCAACTCAAGTGAATAGCTTCACTACAAGAATACCCATACACTACCAGCTATAGTTCCACTATAGTACTTACATACAAATTTTTATTGTAACTCCTATATTACTTTGAAATTTTCCACCACCTAAACTTAAATTTAGGTTTCATATAGTCTTATAGGGTTTCATTACCACTCATAAACACCCCAAATAAAGCATCATTTTTTATCCCTCTTCATTACAGTTGGTCTAATTAGGATATGTGCTTAAATATAGTTTTAAATTAACTATATATTTAATAAACCAAAGTATTTGACCACAATAAAATTGATTATTTTGAGATATAGTAAGTATATTGATAATTGTGATATCTTGGAACATATTTCTATTGAATGTTATATAGTCATTACTCTTTTCACATAACTAGTTTATGATCTAGGATTTACTAAGAATTGGGATGATTTATCAAATTATTTATCCTATGAAAATTATATAACCTGAGTGGGGTTGGGGGAGGGGTGAGTCATAGTACTTAAATCTTTTTGAAATGAACCCTCTTCCAGGATCATTATCAATCTAAATCAATTACATTCCTCTCCCTCACATATATTATGAAGTGATAAAGAACAATAGAGGGACACAAGTAATTAACCTCGTTCACCCAAACTAGGCAACTCTATAGTTCATGAAGTGATAATGTTTCATGGTGATAAAAAGTTAACACACTATATATTTGTTACAATTTAGATAGTATGCACTAACTGTCTAGGTTTACAACCAACATAGAAATTACGAACTCACTATCTCAAAGATTCATACAACTCACTTTCTCTATGAGTGTTGTTTTCTTGAAACATATGAACAAAGGGTGAGTTTACACAAAGTATCTTACTGAAATACTATAACGTACATTAAGACATAGTTTCCACATGATCACTATTATTTTCACTATTTCTCCTTGTAAATAATTCAACATTTAAATCTATAAAAAATGTATTCAACCATAATATGGGTAGCCTGAATATTTTCAAGAAAAAAAATACTCTAGATGAAAATGGAAAAAATGGACTATTCATTAACAATATATCTATTTATGGTTTCATTGTAGAATATATAAACTCACTATAGAAACTCACATTGATGTTTTAAAAAAAAACTCATCATTCTATAAAGAGATCAATCACTATTCCATAATAGGGTTACCCTTGTCCATTTTCTTAATTTCCTCTAATACTTCCTATGTTTATTACATGACATTTCAAGGTTCATTGGATATATTTCAGTATACTTTTCACTATACATATAAAAAATAATAACCAAAAAAATTGTTCAATGTGTTTTTTCACACATAGATCAATTTTTTTATAAATTTTATTTAATAATCCTAATATGTCTTGTTTATTTATATAGTTTATATCTATGGGGTGAACTTAATTCTAAAACTTTCTACACCATTTCGTTAGTAGTTTAGATGAATTTTTATAAATTTCTTAACATGATAACCCTTAAGAATTTATGAATCTCTGTGAGAATACATAACACCTACATCTGAAGAGTCTAAAATTTATTATATTTGGTTTCCATCAACACCACATATCGTTTGTATTCACTTTTTATCAGGGACATGATATTGACATATTTGGAATATATTACGGAACATTCAGTTCTTCATTCTAATTATTATTTCACTTAATATATTTCATGAGTTATATACATTATTTATTATTTATTATTAATCTATTTCTTTCGATGAATATTTATTTTTGGGATACTATTTCTAATGATACATTATGTTTGATTCCACTATTATCTATGTAATTATACACTTTTAAACGGTAAATTTATTTCAAATATATGATTATATAGTTTGGAGAATTCAATCAAATGCCTTATCAGATCACCACTATTATCTTTTGATGTAATCCATCAACCACTTATTTTATTTCATGAAGATGATATAAACCAATCAAAATTAAAAATTTATTAATAAAATATGAACCTTTTATTATTTAATTGATTTATGTGTCATAGTTTCACAAACATCATTTTCAATCAAATCATGAATGTTTATATCCCTTTCCTTATTTTTGTTTTAGGTATTTGGAACCATAATTTCTATAATTATATCATCACAAGTCATTTAAAAATACATTTTTATGTTAATAATATATATTGATCCTTTATCATTGAAATTTCTTCCATAATTTTTGAATGTATATAATCAATCCATCGATCCTGTATGAAATTTACTCTTCTACAATGATGAAATGTGATTATTAATTATTATCTAATTGATAAATATTCTCATTATAAATCCTTAAATACATTAATGAATAATTTTTTTTACTTTGATTAAATATCCATTTTGATTAAATATGAATTTGTTTATTGACTTATAATGTTGGATTACTTAAAAATTTATTTCATTAAAATCAACCCACAAAGAGAACATCCTTTTTTTGTACTCTTGTATATATGAAAATATATTTCAACTTCCATTTATCTTATAATAACTATAATTTCCAAACCTATCCATTCCATACATATGATTCTTCCTGTTTTTCAAAAATCATATGTTTCCAATCATATATGATGAATTCACATTAAACATTATACATGTAATTATATCCTAAAAATATTTGTGTGTGGTTTTATCTATGAAAATCTTCTCATTATAATTATTTTCATTATTATAAATTTTAATTTTAGTTAAGACATTATTGGTTCTCTTCTGATTGATTATTTCATTCGTAGTGATGTAATAATCTTTCCATTCATACATGGTGACTTTATTCTCAAATAAGATGGTGTTCATGGATTTCCTTTAAACTATAAATAGTTTTTCAATAGTCATGGTTTCTTATATCCTTATACAAAAATTATGTTATTTGTGGATAATTATAGAATAATGAAAACAATAATTATAAAATTAATTTCTTCTTTATCACGTCAAATATTTTTCTATTCTTCATTGCTTACTTTTTTTGTGTCTATCATCGTAAATATGTCCTTAACTCATAAAAATAATTTATCATATAGCCTTTGATACCCAATAATTTTTTATTCATCAATGGTAATGGACTCTCACTACTCTTCGCAATTAAATTTAACAAAATTTTAGATTACTATAATTCTATAAATGATCAACATCTTCCACTAACCCTTTTATTTTACATCATTGTTACCCCTATTAGTAAAACATGTATTGATGAGGGGTTTAACACATTAAAATTATTTCAAAATTATATATTACCCTTGGTACAGGGTCATTGGTCATTGAAACTCATTTAAATTATTCCACACCTCTCCAAAATATTTTTTTATATTTACATTAAAAATATTTATAATTGCAACTTGTTCTCAAATTTTTATTTATTATTTGATGTTAACAATTTTTCATAGTAAATCATTATTCTTAAAATGTTTTACTAATTTTTACTCATTTTTCAAAGTCATATAGAAACCCAAAAACCAATTTAATGGATTATAACTGATTTTACAAAATTTGATAAAAATAATCAAATATATAGCACACAAACAAAATATAAAGGCTTAGTATAATGAGATATTATTTGTATATATTATATTTTTATAAAAAATATGTATTTATTTTATAAAATATTCATATATCAATCCCCTCTATGTAGTGGCCCTGATCCAAGTAGAACAATGCTATGGTCATACTTCATTACATTATGTTAATATACACTAAATCACATCCCAAAGGACTGAATGGATTAGTAGTCTAGGAAAAAAAGATACATAAATTTTTCTTGCATTAAATATTATTTCATATCCATCATATTACACTTTAAGGATTACTAGCGAAAGGAAAAAAGAAATGATCTTAAAATCTCATTAACAGTTAAGTACAGAATAATATATCATGAATAAGTAATTATAAACTATATATAAAGTTAATTAACTGATCACACATTCCATTTAAATAACTGGATAAGTCATAGTCAATTTGGAAAGGTAAATAACAGAAACACGTGCTATTTAATTAATAAGTTGAAAATGAAATACATATGGAGATAATATAATATTGAAATTATTAACGATAAAGGAACTATAAATAATGTAAATCCGCAATTATAGGATGGAAGGTATCCGACTGTTGATACCTTTACAGTCAATAAGTTTCAAAATATAGTTTAATCTATAGGTAAGAACTCATTTAATATTAGCTCAACTAATTTTTCTCATATGTTCCATAAATGCATCAAGGAAATATGTAAATATATGAATAGCCCATCACTATACATCCAAAACATTTATTATATAACAATAACTGATTTAATTAATGAATCAAAATTCCTAAAAATAAAATTTATATTTTGAGTAAAGTATATAAATTTATCAATATTTCCATTGATAAACAATTCACTATAAATGGAGAACACAATATATAGAAATGATATTTCTTTTTGGAAATAAAAAAATCCATGAAATATAATATGGAAATTGAGTGGAAATTTAACATCCAATGATCATAAGAAGTGAGTATTTTAATAGAGAATTTAATCACTACAAAATGAATTAACGAAGAGAATATCAATACTATTTATAGTTAAAATAACCGTAATCCATCTAGAGAAATATTAGTATGGTATCAAAACAATCTATACACATCGTATTAAAAATAAAGTTTTTTTGTAGATTATTAATATAAATACCATAAAAATATATTGAAAGACACTCTTGTGGAAAATATACTTTTAATTTTGAAAATTATTTTCGTTGAAAATCACTTTTAGAAATAATTAATCTAAAAATGATTTAAAATTATAGAGGAAGATTCAAATAAATAAAGGTCATGGTTGAAGATAATTATATAAATTTCATAAAAATTAATAATTACATTCCTTTTCCACTGTAAAAATATTATGGATGTTATTTTTTTTAGAAATTAAGAAAAATATTCACTTTACGTTTTGAAGGAAATAAAAACAGGAATTATTCTAAAAATGAGAAAATATTCATTTGAAAATATTTATTAAAGGGAAATAATTGGTGAAAATTCCATTGATAAATATTTCTATAATAGTTAAAAACATTTTTAAAATATTTTTTAAAACATGGTTTTGAAATAAAGTAGATTTCTGACTGAAGTGAGAAATGAAGTCGGGTTTTATTAAAAACTTTTATAAAACATTTTAAGTACCAAAGAGTGCGAAAATGTTACTAATAAAAAATAGTTTATTAATAATCATATGAGAAGAAAATTAAATGGTTTATTATGAAATGGTCAATTAACATCATTGAATTAATATTGAATAATAAACAATCTGGATTAAAATTAGATTGTGAAATAAACCCTTAAAATGATCATAATGATTAAGTGAGAATTAATCAATGAGTAGATAATGTGTATCATCTATAAATGAAAATAAATAATTTTGGAATAAAACATTGTTAATAAAAATTAATTATACTCATAATCATAGAATGGCATAATCAATGAAGTAGAAGATTAAATCCATGACCAGAAATTGAGTTAAGAAACCCCTTACCAGATAGATTCTTTTAAGTCAAACACACTTAGATGAAATAATTAAAATATAAACTTAATATACAATAAATAATGTATTATTCATGATATTATAAGTAAAATTTGAAATATATACACAATATAAAATAAATTAGGTGTATAAGATTACAAAATACCTCAATAAAATGAAATTGAGAAAAAATCCCTTACCTTATGAGTCCTTTTGGTTGAACGTTATTTAAGATCCCTTATATTGGTTCCGAATATTCTAATAACATATTAAATAACTATATAAATATTTACAAAATAATATATTATAATTTTATAACATCTTATTACCTTTTTGTTAATAATATTTTATCATCTTTATTGGTTAACCTGTTAAAATTCATATTTATCTGGAATATTTCATCATGAAAGGTCCAGTTCATGAATATATTATATAGTTAAATAAACTCTCTAATAATAATCATGAAATAATTATCGTATTTTAACATTAGATTTACATTTATAACTAATCATTAATGAGACTTAAAAAAATTAAGTACATTCTTATCCTCGAGATGGTAGGCCGCCCATACAAAAGTGTAACATTTTCATTTTTTCAATAATCATCATGGAATGTGGGTAAGTAATATTTTACCTTTATTAAATGATAATAATAACATATATTCCATATTACATAATTTTATATATATATAATCCTTGAGTCATGGTAATGAAAAAAAGAGTCACATCACATCATGAAGGTAGTAATCCACACGTACATGAACATTGTTAAAATCATTAAATGAGTGAAAAAGAAATAAAGATAGTGATTTATATTTTATTTATATAATGATAAATATTTTTTTAATGAAATATTTTTTTAATTTATATCACTTATAATAATTAAATTTGTCATTATAACCTTCCATGTGAAGCGTTAGTGAAATATAAGTCACATCGCTTTTCAAGGTGGTAGTATGTCATACACATAATCGATGTAATCGTGTCTCTTATAGAATGAAGGGTAAAGATATATATATTATATAGTGACTATAAATGCATATATATGTTATAAATAAAATATATTGACTTTATATTCCTCATGATACCCACCCTTGAGAGGTGGAAATGAAAAAATGTCATTGGTTCGTGATGAAGTAGTCTGATTTACAGATGAACCATGATTTTGTAACACATATGATTGAAGTGGCGACAGTTTAAGGTTTTTTTTATATTATAAAAAAAATAATATCATATTTAATATATTTATTTTATTATGTTGTCCTGGTTTAAAAATAATTTAATTAGGGGGAGAAGGAAATAAAATAATAGCACACTTTTGAGAACATTTTCTCTTCATCAGGTATCCTCCTTAGGTTTTCACTAAATCCTAAATAGGATTGATATCTTCCCAAAAAATGGATTATAGGATGATGAAAAGTAATTTTGGAAGTGATTTTTATATGGTTAGGATGAGATAAATGGATTCATAGGTGTGTATAAGTGATGGTATTGAGTTTCATTTTATAGTTGATGAGGTGTGGCACTTTTTTAAATTAAAAAAAATTATTCATTATTGGGAGGTCAATATAACCTCAAGTGGAAAAAATAATTATAATTAATATTTTTTAAGGACTATATTTTATATAAAATCCTCCACCATAAAATTAAAAAAATTATTCATTTTTTCCATAACTTTTAGGTTTCGATATTTTTACCATTTTGGGTTGTCACTAAGTTTACTAGTTTTGTAACCTCAGCAATTTATCCATTATGACTAAATTAAAGGGAGAATTATTATATAATTTAAACTAACAAACTATAACTATTTTATAATTTTTTTTAAGAAAAATCTTATTTTCCTAATGAATAAAATTTAACACTAGTACGTATAACTTGAAAAAACAACGGTTTAACTTTAACTACGCTTACAAAGTTTTTTTTTACTATTTAGGGTTTAATATATTCATTATAAAAAAAGAATTAGTCCATAAATGAAACATAGTTGATATTTTTTGACATTTACAAAAATGTTTTATAATATATTACTTTTATTCATTATATATCATGTAATAATATATCATTTGAAATAAAATAAAATTATTTTAAAATTTTCATTATTCATTTAATATGAACTTAAAAATATCAATATAGTGACATAATTTTAATATATTATTTTCAAAACATTTTGGAATTATATATTCATATATATAAATTATGGAATATAATTATTTATTCAATTCAATTCCATTTAAATATATTTAGTATCATTTATTTTGTTTTATTGTAAACTAAATAATTATTGTGTTGGCATGCATAATCATTTAATGTAATTTTTCATTCTCTAATAATTAAAGATAAATTATTTATATAAAAAAACAATTCATATTTCAAAATAATTTATATAAATTAACATATTTTATGTGTATCCATATACCAAATATTTATAGATATCAATTGTAAGAAAATTTCTTTTTTTTAACTTTTTTCCTTACATAAATTATTATATGGGTCATATTAAAATGATAGTGGAAAGTAATTGAAATATTATATAGCGTTTAATTTAAAATGAGGAAATATAATCCTTAAATAAAATTTATAAAATATTTTAGGTCATTTTTACACTTATCATTATAGTTTAACCCTGATAAATGAATCCTTTCCATCACTATGTTAATTATTATTTACGCATTCACTATTAATTTTAGTCAAAAATTATGTGGATCATATTATAAATTAAGAATCATTCTGATTCTAAATATGGATCCCATTTTCCAAAATTCAATTCACATGGTTTCAAAATATTAATTTATAGATAATTCCATAGACGGGATGGGAAAGAAGGTTTTTAGAATAAAAAGGTTTGGATGATTAAAATCTTTTTTTTGTCTAAATTCAAAACAAAAAAGACCCCAATAAAATAAATAGAATTAATTTATATAATATATAAATAATTTTACTTTAAAACCAATTTAAAATTCAATTAGCATAAAAAATGATTTCAAATAAGAAGGCAATTTTTAGTTAAAACTCAGTACTTTTCACGATTCCTAAAAATGAAATATTTTACAAAAAAATTCAACCTATGATAATTTTGATAAAAAAAATCAAAAATAATGTTTAAATTTTTATATTAATTTTCTAAAATTATTAAAATTTAATTATAAATTATGTATGAAATGTATAACTATGAACTCTTTTATAAAAATGTGAGTTTTTAAAAAATGATTCATCTTTATTTTAAATGTGTATTATATTATTTATAATCATTTGAAAGACAATAAATGTGTTCAAAATCCATATTTTCATAATTTAGTTATTTCTAATCACATCCACTGGTCCAATGACTAGGTGATAAATTCTATATTAAATAATAATATTGATATTATATAGTTATTTGGTAAAAATATGCCTTCCATGTAACACAATCTTTCAAATAAAATCATTGTCGCATGAAATATAAGATAAAATAATTATTACATGAATTATAAGATATAGAATAGATATTTTTTAGAAATCATTAAATATATCACAATGTTAAATTCCTTTTTATTATTTGTGTTGTGTGTCATAAACTCTATTGAATCTGATATTCATATATTAAAATTTCAGTTTGTTACATTCTAACCTCCTTAAATAAATTTTATCCTATCAATTTAAAGAAATCTTCTAAATTTAGTGTTTTCCATTAGGGAATTTTTTTGAAACACCCATATCATAAAAGGGTTAAAAAAAATACCATCTTAATAAGAGAAAATTAGAAGTACAAAATTCATATGGTATAACATATTACTAGGATTATATATTATATAAATTTAGTGTAAAGTGATTATATGGACATTAAGGAAGAGTTTAAATAATTATAGATTGATTGAGTTCATTAATCATAATAAAGTGAATGATCTGTAAAACATTAAGGTCTTAGAAACCATAAACCTATGATGATTTGAAAGATTATCTAATTCATTTGACATGATTGTAATATGATAACATTTTTTTCTAGATCCTTTTCATATGGTTGGTTAATTAGTTTATTATTTAGGTGAATATGGAAATATACATGATTCATTTCTATTCTATAATAAAAATTTCATAATTTAGTTGTGCTTTAACCAATTTACAATTCATTTCTTACTCAAAGAAATAAAGATCCAAAATTATTATTTTTTTCATGAAGCACTAAAATTTTCTTTTAACAAATTGTATGATCCGTAAATGAGTGATATGAATTTCGGTATATCTCTAAATATTTTATTAAAAAAATTTGGATAGAACAAGCTATACCAAATTACCATCTAAAACTAAAAATTAATACCATTGGTTCATCATTAATATATATTTTTTAAAATAGTATAAAAAATGGTATATTTCTTAGGACATCACATGGGTCTATTTCAGGGAAGAAAACCTTATCATCCTTTGGCCAATGTATCAAGCCCCACCAACGTACCATATGTAATGGGTAATCACCCAACATGTAGGTTGGGATTTTTCTAAAACTATATTAATAAAATACTTGTAACATTCCAAAAAAATAGGATGGACAACCTTGGAATTAGTTAAATTATTAAATAACTTTTTAATATGGTTTTCAATAAATATTATTTTTGATAATGTATAGAAATCATATATGACTATTATTATAATTTTATTAATGATAATATTAACCCAAAAGATATCAATTCCTATTAAATTATGCCCATAAAATTTAAGGTAATTATTACTCAAATAAATTTTCCACTAAAACAAATACTTTCCATATCTTCCACACAAAATATCCTTAATAATTGTAGAATCACATCACAGGTAACATACAAATATGATTTTATGAATTTTAACAAATGATCAATCTTAAACTCATAAACCCTTGATTCTATCCATAGCACATAAGTAAGTAATAGAATATATGCATCTAAGATTTAACATAATCATTATATTCTTAGTAATTATTATAAGAACAACACAATTGGTAAAATAACTTTTCATAAATACTTCATCTATTTTATTTCAACATAGTTTCTTTATGGATTTCAGTTTTAATCTAATTAATTCATTATCATTATGAATTCAAATACTTCATAATAATTTGTAATAGAAATGTGAATTATCATAATTATATCCCCTAATAATGTTAATCCAGGTGCATATTAAGGTCTATTGTTGTGCACTAGGTAACAATTAATTAATCCTAATGCACCATATTCAGAGTTATTACACATAGGTAAATATGTTCTAGAATTAAATCCACTTGTTGTACCTAGAAATAAATATATTTTTAAGGAAGCCATATAACCTCCCACTTACCAAAACATCATTTTTATCTCTTATACTTATACTCAAATTAAATCATAAGTTTATGTGCCCTATTCTATGATTTTATAAATCCAGTTCCCTAGTTTTGTACAAATATTTTTATAAGACCAATTGTAGTGATCTTGACCCCAGTATCACAAAGATGGTTAAATACTTCATTACATTATCATAATATAAATGGTATCCCATTCATAACTAATGAAAAATTTTTAGTCTTCTAAAAATAGATTCAAAATTAACACCTTCATTATATTTGAAAAAATAAAATACAACATATTTTTTTGAGAATAACATTATTCCCTCAAACATAATTTTGAAGATATTTTATAGTACATTTCGAGGATTCCTAGGGAAAATAAAAAAATTAGTGTGACATCAAAATCTCAATAAGGTTTATATATAGTGGATGATATTAGGAATCAATAATTATAAAAATTAATGCAAAGTAAATAATTGAGTACACATTTCATTTAAATAACTAGATACGACATAATCAATATGGAAAGGTAAATAACTAAAAACACGTACAATTTAATTAATAATCAAATAAATGGAATAAATTCGAATATAATATTATAGTGTAAATCACATGGATAAATAAACTCTTAATAAAGTAAATGATTAATTATTAGTCTTCATGTCTGAGGCACTTGATACCTACTCCATAAAGACCATTAAATAGACAGTTTTATCTATAGGTAAAAAACTAATTTAATACTACTTAAATTAATTTTTCTAATGATTCCTACAAATTCATCAAGGGGATATATTATACCAAACATCACCCATCAATTCAGGTCTAAATCCTTCCTAAAATATCAAATAATTTGTTTAATTCATTAATCAATATGCATTGACATCAAATATCTATATTGATTAAATATTATATACATAATAATATTTCCCTAAATATACAAGTAACATTCAATGTAGAAAACAATATATAGAAATTATACATGGTTTAGAAAATAAATATGTGTATGAAAGATAATATGGATATTTATGGGATATTTAATGTCATATAATCACAGTAAGTGGTTATATTTAGAAGAAGTTAACTAATTTAAAAAAGAATCATCAAAGTGAATTCTAGTACTATCCATGGTCAAAAAATTATAATCCATCCAGATAAAGAATAGGATGGTATGAATTCAATTTATACCCATCATATTAATAATAATGTGTTTTTGTTTTCAATTAATATAAATTCCATAAAAAAATCTTTCAAAATGTTTTTAAGGAAAATATTCCATTAATTTTGAAAATAATTTACTTGGAAGACCACTTTTATAAACCTTTTCATTTAAAAGAACCACATAAACTTGAAAAAACATATTCAATGAAATTATGGTCTTGATGTCTAGTAATTTAATACTTATCATAAAATTTTAAAAAAAAATTCATTTCTCATTAGAAAATGTATTTGAAATTGTCTTCTTTATAAAATGTGAAGAATTTTCCTTTCTCATTTTCAGTGAAATATAAATATAGATTATTTTTCATACTACAAAATATTAATTTGAAAAAAAATTTAAATAATAAAAGTGGGTTACTATTCATTTTATTAATCGTTTCTAAAATAATAAAGACATTTTTGAAAACATTTTTAGAATACATGTTTTTAGAGAGAACATATTTTTGATCAAAGAGAGAAATAAACTCATATTTTATTGAAAATATTTTATAAAACATTTTAAGTACCAAAGAGTTAAAAAATAGTACTATAACTTGAAAGTTCTAATTAATAACCTAAATTTTATGAAAATTTTGGGATTTATTATGGAATGGTCAATTATTTCCCTTTAATTGATATTATAGAATGAATAATCACAATTATAATGAGATAGTGAAATAATCCATTAAATTGATCATAATGTTGAAGAAAGAATTAATAAATGAATATATTATGTGTATTATATTTATTTCCAAATAAATCAAGTGGGAGTAAAACATAATGTATTAATAAGTAATTTTACACATAATCCTACACAGGAAAAGTCATTGAATTATAATATTAACCTAATTTACATTAATTGAGTTAAGAAATCACTTAATATATATTAATTTTTAAGAAACATCCCATTAGATGAAATAATTAAAAGTTTATTTTTATATACCATTAATAAATATGTATTCATGTTATTAAATGTTAAATGGGAATTATATAGACCATATAAAATAAATTAGGAGCATGATATTATTATATTACTTAATAAAATAAAATTGATAAGAAATCCCTTACCTTATGCTTCCTTTTAGGTCAATATTATTTAAACTACTATTTAGTGGATAAAAATAATTTATTAATTTATTGAAAAACAATATTAATATTTTTCATATCATATACGATCTTTTTAAATAATGTTATTAAATGTTCGTTAATTGTGTTTCATTTTTTTCTTTGATTCAGGTGTTAATTGCCTTATTTTCTCAAGTCCATTTCATCTTGAAATTTTTAATTCTTGTGCATATTATATAGCTATATAATATCCATAATAATAACAATTATAAAATTATCATATTTTTACATCAATATTAATTTTAAAATATATCATAAATTAGGGTTATGAAAAATGTATTTTGTTGCAATTACAAAGGCATTAGGCTATACATGCACATAAGTTATGTTTCCAATTTTGAATGACCATTATGAAAATAAGGTAATTAATATTTTACCATTATAGAATGATAATAATTTGATATTTACCATATTATATACTTATATGTACATATATCATCTACATGGTGTGGTGATGAAAATGGAGTCACATCGCTCTGTGAATGCAGTAGTCCACACGTACACGAACAATGAAATAATCTTTATATTTATGAAAAGGAAATAATAAAATGATGAATATTATATTTTAAAAATGATAATAATATAATTAATATCATAATTATTTAATTTATATCACATATAATCATTAAAATTATCTTTATCACCTTCAATGTGAAGCGTTAGTAAAATATGGATCACATCAGTTCGTGAGGCGGCAGTCTGTTATACCCATGACTGATGGAATCATATATTATATATAATAAAAGGTTAATATATATATATGATAGTGTGACTAAATAGGTATAAGTATGTTTTAAATATCGTATATTTACTTTATATCCACCATTACATCTGACCATGATAGATGGAAATAGAAAAATGAATGACATCAGTTCGTGAGATGGTAGTCCGCCGTATAGAAGAAAAATGATTTTATAACCCATTTGAGGGAATTGTAGGTAGTTTTATGTCATTATATTGTTATAATGAAATCCCATTTTATGTAATATAGAGATTTTTAGATATAGTAATTTTCTAAAAAGAATTTAAAGGTGTGGATAAAGAACAAAAATAATGATTCTTGTTGAAGAACATTACCTCTTATTTGGGTATCCTCCTGAGGTTCACATTAAATCCTACCTAGGATGAATTTATGTAAAAATTGGGATTCTAAGATGAGGGGAGGAAAATTTAGAAGTTATTTTGGAAGGTTTTATAATACACAAATGGATTAAGGGGTGTGAACAAGTTAGGGGAAGGAGTTCCCTTTTATAATCGAAGAGGAGTGACACACTTTAAAATACCCAAAAGTATTCACTATCGGGAGGTAAATATTACCTCAACTATGTCCGATATTGGAAATTAATGACTTTTATTAATGATATAGTATTTATAAACATATAACATATAATAAATCAAATTTTTTGATTATTTTATACTTATCTTATAATTTTCTATATTTTTAGCATTTAGATTTTTCACTATGGTAAATAGTTTTCTTATCTATATAATTTACCCATTATTATGAAATTAAATTGAGAATTATTAAATAATGTATAATCACTTATTCTGAATATCATATAAAATTTATAGAACAAAAATCTTCTGGGTGTAGGATGTTTATTTTAAAATAATTGCATGTAACTTGAAAACACTTCTTTAACCTTGAATGCACTAAAAAGGTTTTTTACTATTTAGGGATTAATATATTCATTATAAAAGAATCATTATTCCATAAATAGAAAATATTTATATATTTATAAAAATTTAAGAATCAATCGGCTAAATATGGAATAATTATTCATTATAAATTATTAAATGAAATATCAGTTGATATAGAATAACATTTTTATCAATTTTAACAATGTCCATTTAATATGAATATATAAATATAAATAGAGTGATTTAATTATAATATATATTGATAACACTTTAAAAATGATATATTAATAAATTAAAATAATAGTAGATAGTAATTTATTAAATTTACATCACTTTTATAATTTTTAGTATCATTTGTTTTATTTAATTATTAATTAAATATTTTTTTATTGGAATTTCTTATTCATTTTAAGTATTTATTTTATATCAGAATATTAAAGATAAAATTTATTTTAAACATTTATTTTTATTTAAAAAAAATATATAACTAACATATTTTGTTTTTATCCTTTCACAAATCCTTATAGAAACTAAAAGAAGAAAATAATATTGTTTTCTTTTTTTAAACATAACTAATTATATGGGTAATATTCAAAGAGATGTGGAATGAAATTTACATAATATAGAGAAAAAGATGGAAAAGAATGAAATAAACTAATTAAATAATATTTTATCTCATTTTAACTCATATAAATCTACTTTAATCCTCAAGTAAATCAATTTTTACATTAACCGCATTATCAATTTTTTCTGCATTCACTATTCATTTTGGAAAAAAATTAAAATGAAATTATTAGAAATTAAAAAGAATGATTATTTAAATTTTGGATTCAACTCTCAAATGTAAATTCACATGAGTGGTGATATTTAACATAAAATTAATCTTGCAGATGAGATTAGAAAGTGAGGATCCAAAGTGAAAATTTTCAAAAGCTTACAATGTTTTAATATCTAAAATAGAAAAAAATATTGCATAAGTTGACATAAATTAGATTAATTTAAATAAAATTGAACTAATTTTACATTAAAACCTATTCATAATATAATTTAAAATTTTAAATAACTTAAAAAAAATGAAGTTTTTAATTCAAAATTTAAATTTTTCACTATTCATCAAAAAAATTAAAGATTTCTAAAAAATCTAAAAAATTCATCATAAAATAAATTTGATATTATGATTTAAAATATTAATTATATTTTTGATATAAAATTTTCAAAATTGGTAACAATGAAATATAAATTATGTGCACAACCCGCTACTAAATCGTATTTTATAAAAAATCAATTTTTTTAGAAAATATTTATTTAGTTATAAATGATTCTTATTTTATTTATAATTTAAAGATTGAAATTAAATGTGTGTAAAATCAATATTTTCAGAATATAGTTTATTCTATTCATACCTTACATTCCAATGGATAGGCGATAACATTCTTAGTAAATTATAGTGTTAATAATATTTAATTATTCGGTAAAACTAGACCATGCATGTAACAAAAGGTTCCAAAGAAAAAATTATTGAACGTAACACAATATAAAATATTTTTTGTGAAAACATAAAGATATATAATATATTTAATTTATTTAAAATTAAATGTATATAATAAATCGTCGAGATTTTATATTCCACTATATGTTTGGTGTTGTGTTCCATAAACACTATCAAATATGATGTTCATATTTTAAAATTTTAAAGTGTTATATTCTAGGTTTATCACAACATAGTAATTCTCTTAAACGAATATAGTTTAAAGAAATTTTGAGATAATAACTCCATGATAAGGAAGACATAGTGTATATAAATATATAATACCTAATAGATCATATGGTACAACATTATAAAATTATCATTACAGAAACATTTATATATAAAGAATGAACGTAATAAAATAAATAAAAGAGTTAAAAAAATATATGGGAAAAATCATGAAAACTGAATACATCAATAGATAAATTTAATTTAAAACAAACATAATCATATAGTATCATAAAAATTAGTTAAGTCTAACCACAATAATAATGATAAGAAATTGCATTAGAAAAACTTCCCATAACCAATACATGAAAATCACTAAGAATAGAATATTTAACCAATGTATTTGAGGGATATATAAGTATTAGAATACCAAAAATATAAAATATGTTCATACATATATGTTAAACACAAAAACTAATACAATAATATATCTCATAAAAGTTAAATCATAATTGAAAATAGAAAATGTGGTGGGTTACAAAACTATTTCATACGAAACATAACTCATCCTTTGATTTAGAGTAGATTACAGTAAGAATATAAATCCTTAGAGGAAAAATAATTTAATATATGATATGATAAATTACTTTCATTTAAATTTGTTTGACAAATATTTAAAATATACTTATAATGAGAGATGAAATTCTGAATGATATTCCAAATGGAATCGTTATGTTTATCACTATGTTGAAGTATTATATAAATGAAAAGTTTCCTTTAAATATCATTTTAAAAAATGACATGATAATAATATTTACATAATAAATTATTTTTGTAAACTACAAATCATTTGGAAATATACGCGAAATAAATTCAATGATGAGAAATATTTCGGATAAATAATTTTTTTTAATAAAAATGTAATATAATATTTTTAGAAATTTTATAATATATATTGAATCTTAAAATAATAATAAAAGAATGAAATGAATTGAAAAAATGAAATATTTTGAGACCAATGAAATTAACATTTAAATAATATATAAATATATATATGTATTTATGTATGATTGTATATATGTATGTTTTTATGTGTGTATGTGTGTGTGTATGTATGTATGTATGTATGTATGTATGTATGTATGTATGTATATTTTTATGTATATATATATGTATGTATTATTGTATTTTTGTATATATGGTTAGAAGATTAATAAAATGTATATGAAAGAAAAATATCCACTCGATAATGTTATCATTTAGTGGGTTACACATACCTTAAATCATGAGTTTCTTATATGTTCTATGACCTTATGTACAATATTATTTTAATTATTAAACATATATACTAAAACCTATATTTATTATTTCATTTAATAATAAATAATTATAAGTATTAATTACTCATTTCACCAGTAACTCATCATCCATAAATGTTAATTTTCCCAAATGTTCCATATATGATTTTATGCACTGATCTCAGTCATTATTTTAGGTAAATGAGTTTCTAATGTGTAGAATAATAATATCTAATAATTTTATATGATACAATTATTTATAAAATTTTAACTTTTATATGTTTTAATTGTAATTATGATTCATGAATGACCACTTAATTAATTGACTCACACATGATGATTTCATAATCAAGATAAATTATTTTTTATAGATATTTTTAAATTTATTTACCACTATTCAATAATTTTATGAAATAATTATAATAACATTATTCATATGCTATTAATATGAATAAAAATATTTTAAAATAAAAAGTAAAATAAAATAAAATGAAACATATTAATGAGATATTGTTACATTGTAGAATTGGATCCTCACTTACGTGTTATCTTTATTTTAATGTGTTTTTGGGATTCTTTATTTGGATAGAAGATACAAAAATTGGGAATGTGTTATAGGTTATGGAATATGGGAAGATATTGGTGAATAGAAATAAATCTTTTGGTGTGATTTTTAATGGGAGAAGGTAGATACTTTCTATTGATAAGATTATGTAGAATGTTTTCAAATTCCAATTTCATAAAGATTATAAGAGTAAATCTGAATTGAAATGAAATAATAAATGAATAGAGTGGAAATCTAGTCATTATTACATGTTTTATTGTTCTTTATATTGTTTTTTCATGCTTTATAACTATTTTTATTATTTATGTTATTTTATCATGTTTTCATTTTACTAACACATTCCACTAATGACATTAGATATTTTTTTAATAAAAATGGATGTTATCCCACATAAATAATTTTTATTTTTTTAATTAAAAATATGAAATACACTTCTTTAAATAATGAATTTAAAATTATAATGTTAAATTAACAAACATAATTTATAGAATGTTTTTGGAATAAAAACTATTTTTTCAATCATTAATGATTTTTTATTTTATATTTATCATTCCTTGATTATTCCTAGTATATTGATAATGTATATACATATAGAAGAAAATTGTTGAATATTATTTTAAATAGATTTATAATGATCATAATATAAATTATTATGAAATTAAGAATTAACAAAGTAATAACATCAAATAATTTACTTATATAACCTGTTAAAACCTATGAATTTTCCCTACGGATGACATAAAAAATAGAGAAAATTTTTGTGGTAATTCCATTCACATGAATCTAGTAGATATCATAAAAATATTTAACTTTTAAGAAATATTATTTTCTAAAAACCACACATTATGATGTTTAGTATTATATTTGTTGAGGGAAAATCAAAGTGATGTTACCTCCTACCCACTCCAAGATACAAGTGAATCTTATTGAATTATTCAAAAAATTTATTCCATAACTTCTCTATTTCTTAATACATTTCTTAATGTGATTACTTTTATTTATACTCACCACATAAATGAGGAGATTATAATAATTACATCCCATGATTATGTTATTTTAGTATCTGAAACTCTCCAACTAACCACCTGATAAAATATCATATCCCATTGATCTCTTTTCCCCAAAGGGTAAATATATATTCAAAATATATATATACCTAATAAATATATATAATTATATTCTATATGTACCTATATACACGCAAATAATAATATCAACTACTTATCTTAATGATATGTTTCATACTCTAAACATATATTACATTTTTAATAATTTTAAATATTTATATAGTAATAATTTGTGGTATAATTATATGGGACACCATAAGTAAATATAACTATTTTTATTTTTCATTGTATTTAACTGTATTTTTTATCCTTTAACAGTTTCACTAATTATATTCTATACAATTTTATGACAATTTTATAATTTTTTAAAATATTATACCTTTAGGGTATAAAACATATTCATTACAAATCTATATTTAGTATAAAAATAGTCATAAATAATCAACCAATAATAAAAACCAAAGAGGAAAAATTCATGCAAAATTGCATGACATAGATGAAAATATATTCAAGAAAAAATTTAGGCTCTCCTGTCGCATCCTTGTATTTTTGATATCTCTTTATAACATTTACCATATGTGTTTTATTATTTCATTGTATTTTATAATTTCAATATAATACCTCTAAATGTATTTCTTCCTAAGAGAGACTATAATATATTTATTTAGCATCTGGATAGATTATAAGGGATGGATCCATTATGTACTTTCTTTGATGTGATATAGAGAATATATTGCTTAATTATGGGAGGTTTTATAGAATAATCCACTGATGAACCATATTTCCTATGTGATAAATAATCTTCCGGGCTATTATGTATCAAAGAAATAACTTTCCCTTCTATCTGGATTTGATTTCCTCAATAAATAGTGAAATTAAAAGGAATAATTATTTTCTTATTCAAATACCTGAGATCTAATCAAGGATTATATGAATTTATATTACATAAAGTACATGATACTATAATATATTATTGAATAGTTTCAATCAATAATTCCATATTTTGATTCCAACTACCTCTAAACTCATTCTCCATTCCATCACGTAAGAGTTCAATTTCACTTATCAATTATAGAAAAATATAACTCCATTTCATTATTAAAATGATAAATATTATGATATAAGAACTTAACCAATGGAATATGTTAATTCAATCTTCCTTTGAAATATATCAAAGAATTTCTATATATATTGTTTAATTGTTTTAGAGTGTTTTCATATTTACCATCCAATTGTGTATGTTAAGAAGTATTAATGTTCAATGACATATTCAATACTTATTAAAATGTTATCTAGAACATTTTTTAAATAATCGGATCTTGATTGTATATTCATAAAAGTGGTGCATTATATATAATGATTATTTCCTTTATATATATCTTGAATTGTTAATCGAGTGAGAAATCTTATCAAGTAGCTATAAAAGTTATCCAAATTTATAAAAATATTAACCCAATACCAAAATGTATTTTTTCATTTAGAGTTATTGGGAATATCTATGAAAATATATATGATAATATATTTCCATCTCAATGTTGTTATGGGAAATGGTTTCACCACTCAATTACATTTATTATTTTTGGTCATAACATTTTTTAATATTATGAAAATGAGGTATAATTTAAAAAATACCTCTTCATTTTGTCCAATTAGAAGTGTTATATAAGATATATATATCTTCTTCCACAAGTTAGGTGAATAAATAGAATGATCTATTCACAAAATTCAATAATAAATTCAATTATAACAAGAACGGGACACATATTAATTTTCAAAATATTATAAGTTATTATTATCAATATTATACATTAAATTTTTTAGAACATTATTTAATATCTCAATATCATACTTATTTAAATCCTTGTTCATGATATGTATTGGTGGTCAAAAAATTATCTGGAAAAGGTAGGGTATCATCACTTCAATTAATATTTACATATTTAGAATATTAATATCTATTTCTTATAATATCACAACCCAAAAACATCTCTAAGTTATCATTGTTTGTCACAAACCCTTATCCGCTCCTGGGGAGTGTGGGAATATGTCTAGTGAAACAATTTTTCTTAATATCCTCGATTTTTTCTTCAATTTATATTATCTAGATACACTTTACCACATTTGATGTTAACGTGGATAGTTGTTTAAACAATCTTAAGAAAAATCACCCAATGTGTTAATGGTATCTAAATATTATAAGAATCTTTTTATCTCTATTACAGTAGTAAGTATTGGAAAATAATAAATCACCCATAATGTTAAAGGATCTATATATATAATCACACTTATGATTAAATGACAAAATAATGATATATTATAAAGATAAATTTCATACATAAAAATTTCAAATTTTTTTTACCACCAATAATTGTCTTTATAAAAATACTAAAATTAACTGCATGATCCTCCTTTTTCATAGGATATATGAGAATAGAATCTATAATCGAAATCACAAATTTATTGAAGTAATTACAATAGATTATTTTTATTAAATCCATGAAGATCTATATGGAATTTTTACTTATATAAACAATTAATATGAATTAATAGTATCCATATGTTTTATAGAAGTTTATTTTAGGTATATCATCCCTTTTCACACTTAGTTATAAATATCTAGATTGATGATAATCCTTAAAGAAGTATTGATTCCCATGATTTTGATCAAAATAGTCATCAATACAATTTTTTTATAATTTTTATTGATTTTTATATTTTTAATGTCACGATAATGAATATAGGGACACATTAGACAATACTTCCACATAAAAAAGAGTAGTGATTCACTCCACGATGGAGTGCTAGAGCATATGAAACATAAATACTATTATAGATGATTATTTAATTATTCAAATGAAATTGGGGATATTTTATAAGTGATCATTGATACATACATAGAACAAGATTCACTATATAATAGAAACTACACCTCAGGATCTATGATTAGAGAAATAAATCCCTCATTATTGGTTATTAAGACCCATATTAAGGAATTAGTTTACAAATAATTTTTTAATTCTCATCACATAAATATAATATCATGGGAATAATAGAGATATATTATGATATTTTATTATCTCCAAAATTAATATAATCTCTATATATAGAGTCATAACCCTGGAATAATATTACATTAAATTATATTAAAGTAAGAACATATATATCTATAGGAAGAAACTTCTAAAAAATATAAATTGGAGAATAGTTATATACTTGGTATAAAACCATCTCATCATTGATATTTTTCATTGAAAACATGACATCTGTATTCGATGTGGTGAATTAATAATCTTAGAGAACATAAAATATATAAATGATTGAGTAGATACTAAATCAAATCAAATGTATTCACTCTTGAATAGCTAATAAAATACACTATCATAATATATTTTTTGTGATTTTGTTTCTCACTATTTACTAAAACCAAAATCACTAGTGTGACTAAGGCTAACATCTTCCAAAAGCATAGAAAACAATCACGTGAGTTTAAAAAATAACCATAATATGCCTTAATGAATGAAATATTCAATTCAAACATGGTTGATTGATGTTTTATCATATTTTTCATTGTAACCTAAACCTTAAAATTAAAACAAATCCTTATATTATATCAATTATCAAAAATGATAAAAAAATATATATGGTTTCTATATCAACTTACCCAAATATACCAAACAACTAAAATTTAAAACACAAACCTTGAATAAAAATCATTTAAAATGGTTTATCTTTTCTTGCTAACAAAATACATATCTTTTATTAAATATTAAAAATTAATCCCTCTTACATGTATCACTATATATATAATCTACAAGAAATACAAAAAAATTGAAAAGGGTGAGCTAATAGTTTGATATAAGGAAAACATAGGGGATGGTAATGGTTGATAATAGTTTGAATGATAGTAATGGAAACATGTAATTATAAATAATTGAATTAGATGTATGATATACAAGATTTAAAAAAATGGAATAATCATAAAATCCAGAAACCAAAACAAAAATTCAGAATTTATAACATATATAATTATATATTATCATAAAGATATATTATTTTTAATCAGAACGAAAATTATAACATAAACCACCAGGTTAATTACCCACATCACATATATAAAGATCCAATTAGATATCACTTTTACCTAATGCAATGAAGGAATATATAATAATTAGATCCCATATTACATAATGATATATACATGTATATGTTTAATATAAAAATTTTAAAATAAAAAATACATAAAAATTATATCATGAAAAACTAGGGGAAATGAATTGAGTCACCAAATTTTATAATGAGAAATATAAATCATCCATAATGAGAGTTGATAATACCAAGAATATAAATTTATAGAGGAAGGAGAAAAACATGGAAAAATATATATTCGAATATTGGAATATTAAAGGGTATTGAAGTAGATGAAAAATATATTCCTATGAAGAGAAGAGAATGTGAATGATTTGAAATGAAAATTCTTAATATTCCTCATCATATTGAAATATTCAAATCTAATATAATATATGGTTTAAATGATAATTTCAAGAAATTTCGTAATGAAAAAAATTAACATGAAAAATATTTTTGAATACAACCAATAATTTATGAACATTAAATTAATTTTTTAACAATAATAATATTATGGAAAAGAAGTTGAAATTGTATAAAAATTCCAAATTTTTAAAGAATTTCATAGTATTTGAAATATATATAAATAAAATTTAGGGGTCCCAAGTAATATAAAAAGGAAATATTACTATTCCAAAGGATATAAAAATAAAAATAAATTAATAAATAATAATGAATATATACATGTGAGAAATAACCAATAAAAAGGGTAATCAGGAGGATGGTTCCCCTTAGTTGAACTAAAGAGTTTCCCAAACCATCTCTAACTACAATGACAGATAATTTTCTATTAAAGAATTTAAAAAAAAGTTATTTATATTTTTTAATGTGGTTTTATTGATATATTAATTTTAATCGGTCAATGGATCTTGAGAATGTATTTAATTTATGAAAATAATATATTTTTAGTCTATACATGGGAATTTTTTTAATTTATCAATATCTTCTAAATGAATCCTCAAATGGAAAATATGTCACTAAAATTTGACATAGGATGGGGGTTTACTAGATAGATGTATAATTATCATTTTTGTTTCAATCCTAGAATACAAAATTTTTGGGTTTTTAATATATTTATTGTACTAGGTTTTTATTTATATCCACAATCTCTCTCATTATAATATAGGATAACAATGGTGACCCAAATACCATTGAGATAATTCAAACATTTTATTACATGAGGATTCAATAAAATATATTGGATTGATCCTAAACATTTAAACTTTACGTAATTTCGAATGAGGTTTAGTTTTCATAATTTTAAATTGCTTCATTCTATGTGACTCAATTTTTCATTCCGGAACTATATTTTTTTCATTAATCAGGAAAAGTTTTTTATAATTATTTAAGTATATTTTTTCAACATTTTTCAAAGAATTAATTTTATTAATGAGATTTGGGTGGCTATATAAGATACTAACCCTATTTCCATCCTACCTCAGGTCATTTGTGAGACCTATTTTATCATTTTAGACCATTTGGGTCTAATTGGTCATCAAAAGGGGTTTTGAAAAAACTTTCTCCATAAATTATACCTCTATATATCATGAGAAAATTTATCTTTATTATGGTGATTGAGATGTTTTTTGATAGTAATAATTGATAATAGTTTGAGGGTAAGTGGTTTATGTGATTAGAGAGGAAGTGTAAACAATGTGGACTCATCCATGGTAGATCATCTTCACACTAGTAACAGAATAGGGGAAGAAATGTGGAAAGTGTGGTGTGGTGTATATATTGGTCAAATGTACAAGATCATGTGAATGGTTTCACATGTGATTCTGGTTTGAGTGGTTAGTATCAGTGATAATGTATAATAAATACTCCCAGAAGGTGGGAAACTAGTGATATAACCTAGAATACATCAACAATAGATGACTAAAATAAGAGTTTATCGAACCGATAACATGATAATGTGGTCTATAAATATTGACAACATGTCAGTTATTTTAATACATAATCTACATGGATTTTTTATGGATAATAATAATTGTAAAATTTATCCACTTATAATTTAAAGTGTTTATTGAATGAAATAACATGAGCAGTATTGAAGTATACACCTTATTATTTATGAACTTAAACATTCAATGTTTGAAAGGAAAATAAGTAGTATATATTAAATAATATAAAATTAACCGATAAAATATCTACATATTATCATGAACCATCCTGAATACCCTAGTACCATGATACATGTGTAGAATATAAAATATCCCAAAAGCAATTCCTAATCTCCACATTTTTGAAACTGGCACCTAGAATCATACGAGATAAATGAGGGAATGAATTTCAAACAAAATAGTTGAAAAAAAGATACAAGTTAGTATTCCCAACACTTCAAAGGAAAAAATTACTAGAAACCAAACAAGTTTAACCAAAACCCAAAGAGTAAGTCATAAATGTACTTGGTTAATATTCAAACATCACAATGTAATCAATATTCCAAGACCAAAAGATCAAGAACACCCACCACTATCATGTCGTTCTATCCCTTTGATATGAATATACAGAAAGAGAAATACAAATTTCAAAAATTAAAGGTAGGGTGTGAGGTATAAAACCATGTAGGGTATCACCATGTGTTCCATAAATAATAATCCATTATAATAATGAAAGCATGATTTAAATTTCAAATAAAATTGGCCGTGGAACAACAATTTCATGTTTAAAACAAGTGATATCATTCAATTAAAAATGATGGAAAACATTTCAAACCGGGACTAAATGTACATTATATAGAAAAAACTACATAAATCAACTGGAAGGATGAAAACAGTTCTATAATAAATGGAATATTTAATAAAAAATACCAATAACAAGAACCATGGTCATATGACTTATGGTATGATGGTTTCTAGTTATACGATCCTCACACTTCTGATATCAGTTCCCATGGAAATATGTGTACAAATGTCCCTTTGGATAAAGAAAAATAGGACTCATCAAATTTCTATTAGGGTCATGATTTTCCATACTAGGGTTTTTTAGTGTTTTTAATGTCTATCAATTGCTAGGGAATTATCATCCTACTATACTTGTCTCAAATAACCCACTAACTAATCATGCTCAAATGTTTTCAATAAATGAATAAATAATGGGAAAATCATTTAATTTCAAATAAAATAACCAATTAAAATTAAATTTCCCAATTTTCTATTACAATATTCTAATTTAGTTCCAAAACCAAAACATGCATTATTCACCAAACTACATATTTTCCATACAAAACAAATCATAGGATTTCATCAATTCAATTTAATCTAGTATCTAAGTTAAATTCTCAAATAATTTCACTAATTCCATCAACAATAAAATATGACCCAAATTCTATTTCCATTAGATTTTTGTGGTTTTTTGTAAATACATACCATTTAGAATCCCAATACCAAATGATATAAATTTGGGGTTTCAAAAATGAATTGAAATTTATTGAAAAATTCAATAAAATTAATGATTTAATTAAATAAAAAAACACTAAAAGAACCGCTTAATTTTAATTAAATATAAAAAATTTACTAAGAAAAACACCCAAAATAGGATTCACCCACCAATGTTGAAGGTTAAAGGGATATAGGAACTAGACATAGAATTATGTTCCCTTTAAATATAGTCTAGATCCATCCAAATATGTGACAATATATCAAACCTAATGGGTGGATAAGAAGAGATCTAGAGAACTAATCAAGAGGATATATAATTATTGGAGAGGGATCAAAACAACCACCTAAGGTTTGATTATTTTATATAGAGGTTTAGAGGATAAAAAATCATCTAAATAAGACTCAAGTTTGAATGATGGAGGGATTCATATCAATTGAAAAGAAAATCATTCATGCAACTCACTTAAAATCACTGCTTCCTAGAGTTACTGTAACATCCCAAATAATTATTGAATAATACTTTTTCATATTTATTAATATTTATTAATTAAATTTTAATGTTACCTTATCAGGTATTATATGTTTAGTAGCATATTTGACACATAATAATGGGTTTTTTTGAATTCTTATGTTGCACGCACGATTGAGTTACTCTGAAAATAATATATTGCTAATATTATTATTTTATGTGGTAGTTATCACCTTGTAATTGTATAAGAGGGAGTTAATATAATTGAATATATTATTTCGTTAACATGTTTATAAAATATTTTTACATTCATCAAATAAATTTTACTAGTTTAAAATGAGAAAAAATCAAATTTTAAGCATAAAATACTCGAATATTTTTAAAAGATAATTTTACCACCATTTGATGGAGAACACATTATAAATCATTTTTTGTACATATTTATAAGTTATATTTGAAAAAAAATTCATATTTTGAATAAGAGATTCAAAAATTACTTTTTGGATGAATTTTTAGTATTTTTATGAAATGTTTAATTTTTTGATAAATAGCTAAAAATATTGCATTATATTTTAAAAAATATTTATTTCTTTTCAATAATGATTATATTGTAAAATAATTTTTTTATTTAATAATAGAACAAAAATACATCTATAATTTAATTTAGTTCATTGGAATAATTTTTATATTGAAAATAGATATAAAAATTTATTAAAATTTTGAACTTCTCTTTTAATGGTCTTCTCACCACACCTACATGATTTTAATTGAGACTAATTCAACAAAATTTTTGAAATAAAATTTTAAAAATAGACATACATGGCTGTAATATTTATTAATTAATTTTTCCAATATGATCAAAACAATTTTTTGAATAGTAAATTTTGTATCTTATTTACCACTATTAAAGGGAAATAGGTTAATTAATGTTAAAAATAATATTAAAATGCTATAAAATTTCTCTAACACTTGTCCTAATTTAATTTGATGAATGAGTTTCAAAAAAAATCATTCTTAGGTAAAAATTATTACCTTTTTACCCCACATGGGTTTGAAAATGGCATTTATTATTTTTTACATAATGAAATGTTAAAAATTTCATTCTCATATTTTTAATTAGAAAATAATTTTTAATATAGGCTTATATAGAAGATAAATTTGAATATAAATATTTATTTTAAATAAGATATTTTTTTATAAACATCACTATAAATTATTTATAATTTTTAGACATAAAATAATTAAATTGAATTATTATAAAATATTGATACAGTAATAGATGTATCAAATAAAAAATCAAATAATCAAAATTAAGAATATTATAATAAATATAATTTAAATATTTTATTCCATAAAAAAAATTTATGGTCGAAATTAAATTTTTTGAATTAGTTATTTTATTTTTATCAAAGGAATCAATCAGTTACAGAATTTTAAAATGTCGCATAATGAACAATGTCAGAATTGACAGAATTCATATTTTAAAATATAAAATATTTAATTAAATGATAAAGAATTTCTAAAACATTAAAATTTAGAGAAAAAGTTGATATAACTGAACAAATGACATTAATGAATCCTTCATTGTTCATTTGGCATGATTAGGAAATTATTTTATCCCCCAATGTTTAAATTACTTAATAAAATGATAAGAGTTAAACGGGGTTAAAAAAAGGATAAGGATTAAAAATTATTCATAACTTGTATTATTTTTATTGTATGGTTATATTTATACCCATACCCATATTATTTAAAACCTAAATACTTTTTCAACCATTTTTTTTTTAAAAAATTATTAATTTCATACTATTAATAATTCCATGGGTGCCCCTCCCCTCTCTTATAAAATGAAACAGATTACACTCTATTAATAACCCTTCAAAAACCATTTTGTTCAGACAAGATCTACCAAGTACCCATAATAATATATTTCCACATATTCTTGAAGCCTTATTTTAGGGATAAAACCCTCCTAATAGATGTTAATGTGCTGATAATGGTGATCATTCTAAGGAAAGGTAATGTTTTTTAAGTGTTTCTATTTTATTTCTTCTTCCACTACCTCCAAATTGTTTTCAACCATAATGAAATAATAAATCCAGTATCCTCAATATAATTATTTGTTATTATGATAATATCATCTCCTAAATCTTTATCTACTTCAATTTATTGGGAAAGGAATTGATCAATGAGATATCAGGGTGAATTATCATCTCCACAAACTGATAAAATTCATTCTCCATAAATGTATCTCAATAGTGGTTGTAATGTTCGAATTAATATTAATATGTGATAATAATGATATATTAATTATTATAATAGAATAATATATCAATTAAATTCTTACTTCCCATGCACATAAAATTGATAAAATCGTTCATGCGTATTTTTGAACTATCACCTCCACGAGGAGATGTGATTTGTTTTTAATCAAAACATAACATGTACGCTAAATATAAGTATACTGAAATCATTAATATGATATTAATTATGTTATTATCATTATTTAATGATAAAATAAGACTTAATTTATTTCCATAATGATCCTTGAAGAAAGGAAACATTACTCATGTGTACGCACGACTTACAATCTTCACGATGGTAACATTGTTCGATTTTTCATATAAATATTTAATGAATGGGTATAAAATTATAAAATTTATAAAAAAGTTGTTATTATGTCATGAAATTATTATCAATATGAGTGAATTATTACCACATGGAAGATTGACATCATACAATGTTCATTTTTTGACTATAGTACAGAATATCGACAAAATGTATCATATGGACTTAAATAATTATATAATTGTTATAACATGGTAATATGTTATATAAAAGGAATAATACAGAAGAAAAAGGTTCTAAATTAGTTATTATTTAATCTAATTTTATTATATTGTAATATAATGAGCATATATGACAAACCAGACTCTAGGTAATGTACTTCATATCAATCTACTTTTATTGAGGCATATTTTGATTTTATACACAACCTTATTTTATAATATGTATAATAAACCGTTTTTAAGTTTAATTTCATTAAAAGGTCATAAATTTATTTTATAAGAATAATTTAACTAAAAGTAAAAAGTAATTATTTTTTATGTATATGGAAAGAATGACATATATGCCATAATAACCATTATTTGATACATGGATTCCTCTAAAAGCATTAATGTTTTTAATAGGAAAAGAAATACCTTATTAATTTTTTTTGTAATTTTGGTATTAATAATTTATTTGAATATTTATTGACTATTTCGATATCTTTAAATTATTTTTTATGATTTCAAATGAAATTTTATAAATGAAATTTTGATAATTTCAATATTTTATGTGTTATGTTTATAATGGTACTTGGACATTTGATGGGTGGTTTTATGACAACATAAAGCCAGATAGTTTTATGATAAAACAATTATAGCTAGTTACGTTATTACCTCTAATGAATTTATTACGGGAGTTCGCCGTATAACTATTCTATTTGTAAGAGTTATGAGTATGTAAGTCGATCGTACGGTTATTACATTTAAGTATGATTACTTCTAAATTAACCATTATAATTTAAATATGAATTAAATGGGTTATAGGGTAATATTTTTATTAAAAAAGGGTAATAAATGGGTTTATATTCAAGTAATGTATTTAATGGTTCTTAAGGGTGAAATGTATTACATTATGATAAAATATTCACATGTTTCCATGTTTTCATAAGACTAATAGTTTTCCTTCTTATTGTATGCCTTTATGAAATTTTTATACTCATCCTATGTTTTAAAATGTTTCTCATAGGAATTAAAGGTTAATAAAGTCATGTATGGAATAAAAAAAATTAAAATGGTTAAACATTACAACAATTTTTTTTAAAGATTTAGTTTTTTTGAAAAAATGGATAGTGAGTAGAAGTGTCTACATTATACCATTTGATTTGTTATATATGAATTATGTTTTAATTATCTAAAGCTGTAAACATGAAAAGATCCTTTATGTGAACTAAATTAAAATTTTTAACTTATATCAAGATTATATAATTTTTATGACCAATTTATTATTATTGTTATCAAAGGCCTGTTTAGATAACATTATAGGTTAGGGTGTTATTTAATCATAAGTTACATATTGTATATTACCACAATGGATTTCATGATAGGAAAATATATTTAAATATTATATAAATTTATTGAGATCAAGTTAACATTAGTAATGATATCTTAGTATTTACCTTCTTCATAAGATGTTATATGATATATTTTTTGTTTTATTTACTCACACTATCCATTTTGGTTTTAGTAAATGGATGGATTTAGTAAGTTCCAAAGTAACAATTTATTTTAAGGAGAATATAATGGTTCTATGAATAATGATCCAAATGAAATTGGAGTTGAAATTAGGATTCTTATGGTTATTCCAAACCAACTACCTAGAGTCAAGAATAACTACTTAAACCTTGGTGATTTTTCTGATGCATCATATATGATAGAAACAAATATGTATGGATGTTCAAGTAATATTTATCATAATGGTTTGTATATTCAACAACACATGTGTCATGGATGTGGAAATAAAAAAATTAGAAAATGTTTTAATGTGACAGAAATATGTTACATATCTAGTAATGAAGGATATAGGGAAATAACCTTCCAAGAAAACAAGACACATTTAGTTGAATTTTGGATATGTAAATAAGCTCTTTTTGAGTTATAAATTAAATGTTCTAAATATGGGAAGTTTGGTCATTATGAAATTAGATTTCCTAAAATGATGGTTCATGAATGTGATCAAGATTACCGTACAAGTATATGTTTAACAAAACCAAATTCCATTCCAATTGAAGATGAGGAAACTGAAAACTACCTATGAATGTTATGGAATCTTTCATAACATATATTTTGACATTATTAAATATTAGGAAATTATTAATGTTTTTGTTTTTAGGAAGGATGTATTAAGGAATAATGATGTTTGTTAGATGATTAAGATGTCTAAATTTTATGAAATCAAGAGTTATGTTAGAGATATGGATGATGAAGTGTTTAAAAGTATTAATTATCATTTTATTATGAGGATACATTGGAAGACTACTTTTGTATTTGTAGTATGTTGTTTGTTATGTGAAAATATTATTAATGGATGAATTTTATTTTCTTTTGTGGACATAATTATAATGGTATTAATAAACTTTAGGGTTTATATGATCTTTTATTTTGAGGTAATTATGGTATACTATATTTTGGGATGCAAAATGAATGGTATGAGATAAAATTTAAATTTATAAGATGTTATGGATATTTTTTTATTACATCATCATATTTTTAGAATTTTATAATAATGATGTAGTTCAAAAAAAAGGAAAACATACATGTTGGGTAAAAATATATCGCATAAAGAAAGGTCATGGGAATCAAACCCACAACCGAAGGGCGATTACAGTGCATTGACTACCACTAGCCTACATGAAGTCCCAGGTTACTATGACTTTTTTATTTTTATTTAATCAAGTTTATGGATTAAGAATAAGTATATTTTTGGGAAAATAAGTTTTGTAAAATAGAAAACCATGGGATTGGAATATGAATTGGTGATTAAGTGATTAATGTTAATTTCAAGACATTTTATATTTTTGGTATCCTATAAGATCCAGGTAAATATAATACTATTTTATTTTATTTTAGGAATAAAGGTTTAATTATATTTTGGAAGAATCTATGATGGACTTATGGTAATTTGATTTATTTATAGAAATGGTTTTCATATCTTGAATATTATCAGTACAATTACATTTTCCTGTGATACACCAAGAGTAATTCATTTAATTTAGAGATATGTATTTAAATTTTATCTTGGAAGATTATGTAATTATATTCTTCTACTTCTTGGGTTACAATCTATGTTTGGATTATTTTGAGGAATATTAAAATAGTTATTTATCAAATTTTCTTTGTTCAAATTTGGGTATTACTATTTAATTTTGGATATTAAAAGTACTTTTCCATCATACGATGGTATTTTTTTTTGAATTATCATATCTTGTAAAAAATATTATTTTTTTAGTTATTGTTTATAGATAACATTAATATATATTAAACCTTTTTTTCATTATTTTATTCTTTATTAGTTTTTTTACATTGCTTTAGGTATGAAAAATTCATCTTAAATACTCATCATTTAGACAAAAAGACAAGTTTGTGGTAGAAATTGATTAAGGGGTGAAACTATACATGTCATGTATGTATATTACATTATGATCTTAGTAAATGTAGAAATATAATTCCTTATCTATATGAAAATGATATTAAAACAAAAATATTTTGTTTTACATTTCCTAATATGAAGTGAACGACCATTTAACCTATTAATAATTTATGGTTTTCAGATTGTTAACTTAATCCTAAAAAACATCTTCTAAAACACTCCACTCGAACATTATGGTTAGTTTTGTCTTCTGTATCCATGTTTTCCTACATGGATCCCCACTACTTTTTATCTTCAGTGGCCCATGTATTTCATTTTCATTGTTTAAAAGTGAAGGATTTATTGACTATTTTTATGATATGGTATTTTGGTGAAGTAATTTTGAAAAGTGAAACCTCAGTTTCTAAGACTAAATTTTAAATCATGAGGATGAAATTTTAAAAAGGGGGTAATATTTAACATCCAAGGTAATTATAGAATAATTATTTTTTCATATTTATTAATATTTATGAATAAAATTTTAATGTCACATTAATGGGGCCCCTATTTCTGATAGGGTACTTGACATTCACAAATATTTTTATTTGAAATCATAAATTGCAATCAAGAATGAGTTATACTGAAAAATAATATATTATTAATATTATTACTTTATTTGGAAGTTATTACCAATATATTATATTGGAGTGAATGAATAGAACTAACTTTATTATTTTTAAACATTTTTATGAAATGTTCTTACATTCATCCAATAAATTTTATAGTGTTAAAATGAGAATAAAACCAATTTTACTCATAAAAAACTCTAATATTTTTAAAAGGCAGTTTTACTGCATTTTGATAAACAAACCAGTTTGAATCTCATTTCTGAAATTTTTATATGTTATATTTTAGAAAATAAACATATCATTTAAAATTAGAATCTAAATGTTTACTTTGGATGATTTTTTTTATTTTTATAAAAAGTTTCATTTTTTGATGAATAGTTGAAAATTATGTATTGTAGTTAAGAAAACTATTTTTTTTATTTAAATAATGATTATACTTTATTTTTTTTAAGTAATAATAATTTGAAAAATACATGTATTAATCCAATTATTTTTATTGGAATAATTTTTATATTGAAATTAGATATAAAAAATTAATGAAATTTTAAATGTTTCTCTTTCCCACCTTCTCACCACACATATAAGATTAGTTTTAAACCAAATTTAACCAATTATGTGAATTATATTATAAACAATATATATAAGTGGTTTTAATTAGTATGAAAAATGGGGTCCAGTCAGATCAACAAATATTTTGTTAACAGTAAATTTATTATTTTATTTACAATAGTTATTAGACCGAAATCATCCTTAGGTAAAAATTATGATCATTTTAAGCACTTGGGTAGGGAATAGGAATTATTATATTTTATTTAATGGTATGTTATAATTTTAAAAGTCATATTTTTAATTAATTAGTAATGTTTAATATAGGTTTATAAAGAATATAATTTTGGCTATAAATAGTAATTTTAAAACTAAAAATATTTATCTCCATCATGATAATTTATTTATATTTTTTTACATTAAATAATTAAATTTAATTATGACCCAGTGATGATGAAGTAATAGATTTATTAAAAGAATAATCAAATATATTTTTTTCTCTAGAAAAGGAATTCCCCTGTGTAGCCTTTTTGAACCCTCCACATAGAGAAACCCCCCTCCCCCGCTAAGGGGTTGTACCCGAAGGCAACTCCCTAGTCAGGGAAGGAGCCATTGCCACCCGAGATGGCAGCGCGTCCCAGAGGGTAATGTCTCAGCAGCGATGGTTCATCACATCGATCTGTCAGCAATTTGGCCACACCTCAATTTTCCCGCCCAAATGAGTCTGGGCGACCCAGCATGGTGTGTGGATCCTGGGGGGGAGGTTCACCATAAAAGTGGACTCCCGGGAGTCGAACCATGAACCTCCAAAAGAACAACCTGTCTTGGAAACTCACCTTCACCACCGCACCACCATCGAAGTGGAAAAGAATAATCAAATAATGGTAATAATAGTACTGAAATAAATATAATTTGAAATTTTTTGTCAAATAATACAATTTTATGGATGATATTGACATTTTAGGGATGTGTTAGTGTATTTTTTTAGGAATAAAGTGGTTATGATTTTTTAAAAAGTCATGTAATGAATGATTTTATAATTGACATAATTAATAATTTAATAAAAAAAATATTTCATTAAGTGATATAAAATTCATAAAAAACTATTATTTATAAAAATTATTATATAAATCTAAAAATTTCATTAATAACTCATTTATTGGCCATTTTTCAAGATTTTGTAATTATTTTAGCCCTCACATTTTAAATTACATGATTAAACAATAAGAGTTAAAAGTGGTTAAAACAAAAATATAAGGAATAATAAATATTAAATACATGTATAAATTTCAATAATTGATTATGTTGATACTCATACTCATCCAATATTCAAAAAAATTTAGCCTGGATCCATTTGGAATAGAAGAATATTTTATATTATTTTAGTACTTTTAATAATTCAAAGAGTGCCTCTCCCCTCTCTATAAAAGGGATCCCATTCGACTCTATTACTAACACTAACAAAACAATTTGTTTTAACCAATGTCTAAACAAAAATATTATTAGAATACATCCCCACATTATTTCATCCTTAGTTTAGGTATAACACCACCCTTAGAGGTGTTATGGTGTTAAGAAGGGAGATCATCTGAAGGAAATGTAATGCTTTTATTTAAGTGTTTTTATTTTATTTATTCTTCCTCTACCTTCAAATATTTTTCACCCATAATGATATAAAAAATACAATATCATTAATATAATGAGATTTCATTATTTTAATATCATTACCTAATTCCATCTCCAAATATTTTAAATGGGAAAGAAACTAATTGTTCATGTGTACGTGTGAACTATCACCTCCACGATCTGATATAATTTTTTTTAATAAACATCTCTCAACAATAGTAATAATGATATAATTAATGTTAATATGTGATATTCATGATTTATTTATCATTATAAGTTAATACTATATCAATTACAATATTTGTTTCTTCAAACAAAAAAATTATAACGCCTTTCATGCATACATGTGAACTATCACCTCCAAGAAGTGATAAAATTGGTTTTTAATCTTCTCATCACTTGTATAATATATATTAGTTAATTTAAGTAATTAATATGATATTAATTATATTATTATTATAATATAATGATAAAATAAAACTTACATTCCTTCTATAAAGATCAACAAAATGGTAAATGTTACTCATGCTTACGTTCAGCTTACCATTTCATGATTGTAACGATATTCAATTTTTCATATCCATATTAAATGGATGGATTTAAAAGTATAATTGATATATAACAGTGATTATTATATAATTAATATTATTATGTATATGATTGACTTATGACAAAATAGATGATTGACATCATACCAAGTTCATTTTCAACTCAATTACCAAATATCAAGAAAATTTTCTGTTTGAAATTAAATAGTTATGTAATTTTATAACATGGTAATAAGTGACATAAAAGTAATAATGAACATGAAAAGGATATAAAAAAAATTTAACCTCAGTTTATTATTCAAAAAGATAATGAAAATACATGATAAATTAAACTCAAGGTATGAGACATAGACTCAATCTTTTTTCATTAAGGCTTATTTTGATGTATACACCACCTTATTTTATAAGGTGTATAGTCAACCACATTGAATCCTAATTTCATTGAAATTTATTCAATGGTAATCCTATTATTTGAATCATTTTTCGAAGTGAAAAAAGTATCTTTTTTGTGTATATGGTAAAAATGACTTCTCTGACATTGTAACCGTTATTTGATACTTGGCATCCTCTATAAGACTATATGTTTTTAAAAGTGAAATAAATCCCTTATTAATTTTTTTTGGGTAATTTGGTATTGATTTTTTTTTCAAAATAGAATTACTATTTCAATATATATAAATTATTTCTTTGGATTACAATTGAAATTTTATAAGGGGGATTTTGATAGTTTCAATCCTCTATGTGTTAGGGTTATAATGGTACTAGGTCATTTGATGGTTAATTTCATGATAGAGTAAAGACTGGTAGTTTAGTGTTGAACCAAATATTGGAGGTTATGTTATAACCTTTAATAAATAGGGTATAGAAGACACCTATATGGATATTTCATTTGTAAGAGTGGTAATTATGGAATTCAACCACATTGTTATACCATTTAAGTATTATTACGTCCTAAATTACCACTAGGTTATATATATATTCTATGGATTTTAGGTTAATATATTGATTATAGAAAAGGTATGAAATGATAATATAGTCAAGGAAATTATTTAATAATATTTTTGGGTGAAATGTATTAATTGATGATGAAGTATTCACATGGATACATGTTTACACAAGACTAATAGTTTTCATTATTTGTGTATCCCTTACTGAAATTTTTATGATCATCCTTTGTTTTGAAATGTTTTTAATACGAATTATTGGATAATAGAGTAAATTCTAGGATTAAAGATGTGTTGTGATGACTAAACCTTCAATGAAACCATGATTTTTTAATATTTTGTTTTTTGAAAACATGGATTTTGAGTATAAGTATATACATTGTAACATTTTCATGGTTATGTATGGATTATGGCCAAATTTTCTAAAATTATAAACTTGAAAATAACCTTTATTTGAATTAAAGTACAATTATTGAATTAAATCCAAATTATGTACTATTTAAAGCCAGTTCATTATAATTACATGGAATGTAATCCCATTATATTTTTTGTAACCTTCAAAGGTTGTAAATGCTGAGAAATGAAATCCATTTTTATTTGATGAATATTTTTTCATCACACATCAGGAATTCAATGTGTATATCCTGTAACCTTTCACATACCTGTACAAAATTATTTACGTCAATTTATCGAACATTACATGACATGTAATACCTTTATACAGTTTTTAATAATTCAACAGACAACAAATATCCCAGTTTCCACAAAAAATATGAAAACAAAAAAAATTAAAAAGGCATACCTAAAAAGTGTAATGGGATGTTAAAACCTCCCCACCATAAAAAATATTTTCCCCATAAACCATGTCATGATGTTTCCATATCAATGATATAAGGCCATTTCTTTCCCATCCATTCCCCATGACCCCAGATCTCATGAGAACAAGAGTAATATTTCCAAAACAGGTGGAC
The DNA here is from genome assembly GCA_963277665.1 of Viscum album. Classification (NCBI taxonomy): domain Eukaryota; kingdom Viridiplantae; phylum Streptophyta; class Magnoliopsida; order Santalales; family Viscaceae; genus Viscum; species Viscum album. Next base: position 1,917,630,876 of record OY728135.1, on the reverse strand, counting down.
CAAAGGAATCATTATCCAATAAATTACTTTTGTTTGTGAATCAAATTTACTAAATGAATGACCAATCATGGATAATTTAGGCTCAACATTAAGATCATAAAACCACATGAAATAATATGGGTTATATAGATACATACATAGATGAGATACATGGATCATGTTATGTATCGACACCAGTTTTGCTGAAAATGATAAAAACTAATACACATTTCCCACCTAAGTAATAAATTTAAAAGGTTCCACAAAATTATGTGGGATCATACCTTTCATCGCATTCCATCCATGACCCAAACAGTGTGAAACAATCAGGAACACCTCATCACTAATTAAGAAAATACAATAGTCTATATAATGATTAATAGAATATATATATTATCTTTCTTCCATAAAATTTCTAAAATTAATCGAATAAATATTTTATTCTATCTCTTAGACAAAACATGTTCCAACCACCAAACAATCACCTATCTATGACCTACACAATAAAGATATAAAAGGCTATCCATACAAGTCCTTATAAGAAGCCACTCAGATTAAATATCTGTAACTATTTGTATAGGAAATATTAATCATCCCCAAATGTTCATCTTATTCTCTAGTAAAATTTTGTATGTATTCATGAATTATATCCCAAATAATATATATATCTCTCTCTTTATTTTCATCCATATGTGGGTGGTGCACCATACTCAAATTAACCTAGGATCCCTTCCCTTTCTGAAGGTCTTTACAAATATAATATCTAAACGTAGGATCCCTATTAGTGTCTATAACATATAGAAATCCATGAAAATGAAAAATCCATTTCAAATAGATATTTCCCAACCCTTCAACTATGGTTTTATCATGAATGAATATAAAGTGAGCCAATTTGATCAATATGACTATCAAAACCCATATTTCTTTGTTCTTTTAATGGGTATGAGGTTACCAAACTGTCGAATCCATTGATATATAATCTAACTTCCAATTGAAAACTAGAAATGTGTACAGATTTCCAAAAGGTCTCTGGTACATGGGCTGGAACTATTGTTTTTCTTAAGAACGAGAGATAAAATCTATAATGTTCTATCTCATATAGGGACACAAGAATCCTTGAAGAATGTCATAAATTATGTTTATTTGTCTTGGGTATTCTACAGATTGAAAATTATTGAAATTCCCCATCACAGAATTTATCATAAGAAACAGATTAATATACTATTTCAAAAAATAAAAGATACAATCCATGGATAACAACCCCAGAACAACGCCCCGCCAAATGTGATTTAGTAATACTATATAATTCAGAATCAAGTTATTTTTCATAAATAATCATATCAAGGAGATTGGAGGTCAATTTAAAATTTTCGAGGACAACCTTGACCCCTATTTCTTGAACTCTTAAATGGAATGGTGATAAAATATCCATGATTCTCCACTCATTTGATGATCCATTCATAGAAAGGGTTTGGAATTTTCTTCTCCTAGAATCAAATACATAATTCAATTTCCCCAAGTTATAACCAATGTCAAAATCATAATTACACAGGTTCTCCACCCAGTGATTGTGGGAGATATTCCAATATTCCATAGAGAACATATAACCCAAGAACTCTTGATCAGATTTTATGGTAAACCTTTACTAGAAAAGTAAATATCACCAAATCATAAGTGCATGAATCAAAAATACATGTTCAGTGTCAGGGTTTGGATAAATATACTCATGTGGACATAAGTTTTGAGATCCATAAGATACCATGTGACCACCCAATATAAGAACACAACACAATCCTAAACCTAATTTAATATAGAAGACGACATAGCACTGCCTTGCCTCTGGAACAATCAACACTGATGTAGAAGTAAAAATGCATTTAAACGCAATAAAGGAACTCTAATATTTAACATCTCAAGAAATATTCACCCCCTCTGAGTGATATAGGTCATTAGAGAAGACAACATTGAGGAATCCTATATGAACCAAATACAATACACTTCTAGACCATATAAGATCTAAATCTTAATCATATTATGTGGGAGAACTAATTTGTAAGAAAACAAAACATTTTTATGATCAATTGAGATACCAAATTTCCCAGGAACTTAACCTTATAAATATACTAATAATATTTTGATATCCTGGCATAAATTTGGTGATTTTTCAATAATTCTAGAACTACAATCAGATGATGTATTTGATCATATTCAGACTAAGAGTAAACCAACATTTCATCCACAAACACCCTTACGAACATATTAAGATACTCATGTAAGATCATGTTCACCAAACTTTTTAATATTATAGGAGTTTGGGTTAGACAAAATGGCATAAAAATCCACTTTTTATGGCCATATCTACTACAGAAGGTGGTTTTCAGAATGTTAGATTATTTTATTCTAAATTGGTGAATACTAGATATAAGATCAATCGTTGATAACCACTTCTCCAATTTAAATTAGTCAAATAAATCATCAATACATTAAAATAGATACTTTTAATTTATCCTAACTCAGTTGGTATTATGGTAATCGACAGATAGGTGAAGCGTTCTATTATCTTTTTTACAAAAGTGAAAAGGAACTACCTATTGTGACACACTTCGTAATATTAAGACATTCACTAATATTTAACCAATTGAGTATTTAGTTATTTCATCTTACCAGCTTCCATGTGATAAGATGGGATATATTTGTTATTTTCTTGGAACTAAATCAATGGAGATCTCATCTCTCTTATTAGAGGAAAACCATAGAAATCGGGACTAAAAATGTCAATAATCTCAATGAAAACTAGTGGGAGTTCATTTTTAATATATTACTAATCCATATAAAATTAAAACAATGATATTAAGTTCTCCAAATATAGATAATAAGTTATGACTCTAATTGACCTTATGGCCCATTCTCCCTAAACGATTTTGCACACCACATTGAGAATGTTAAGGAAGACTTTTCAAAGATAAAATTCAATTCTATCATTATGATAAAAGAGCCAATATATCCTAATTTTAATTCAAGATGATTCAATTGAGAACCAAAAAAAACAATGTATGATTGATATCTAATAAATATATTGCACAAGAAGGAAAATAGAGACCTTTCTCTCTCTTCATTCTATTAGTTGTATTTATTTACATCACATAAGATGAATGATATGTAGAAAGATATATATGGTTCAAAAAACAAGTAGATATAAATGAAGGAGACAATAAATTATCAAAACAGATTTCCACTAATGATATAATTATAGTTAAGGTACCTCTCACAGTCACTGGACTTGTATAATCTCCCCCTGGAGACTCTTCCTATGTGTGGAAATTGTTAAATAGGGATATATCTGGATGAAACCCCTTTGTTCATGAATCGTCTAATTGCATCACAATATTTTTTTAGTGGTGATGACACCATGAAACTATATAGGGAATAAAATATATAATAGATCTTTCTCAAGTGACCTAAATATAGAAAGAAAATACATATCTTGGGTGCTTTAGTGAAAACCCATTTTGAATGCCCATAACTGCTTCCATGGATGAATGTCAAAGGGAATTATCAAGGAACTACAAGAGTTCTTAGAGAAACATGCTATCAAAAAACATGATGATAATACTTATGATTTATATATATAATTTGAAAGAACTCAAAGAACTACAACATGGAGAAAAATTGAACTCCCATAAACCCTGACTTAATATCCAACTAATGATCACACATCAACACCATAACCAATACATTAGCATAAGAAGTTCTCTCCATCAAGAAATCATGAGAATGAATATCATGTTGAAGAAAACTCTGAACCTCTGATGAAATAATCTTATCATTTCATACAATATCATGTGACAACTGAAGAACATTATAAAATAGGTTTTTATACTCCATCACGGTCCCCTTAGCATACTCGAGTTTGAAAAACTAGATATCCTTTTATAGCACCATAGACTCTTGGTAAAACTATTGTTTGAAAATAATATTATGTTCCATCCACTGAAAAACCCTCATGATTCTTCAATATAACCATCTAGTCACAAAATATCATACAAGGACCCTATAACATAAAGGTGGAAAACATCACCTAAATTGATTTAATAATTTCTATGAAATCAGAAAAATGATATGTCTCCTTTATCCAATCATTATACTATTGAGGATTATTTTAACCATGTTAGACTAGTGGTTTCTAGTGGAGGAACTCTTGTGATTAATTCTAAGATTCATCCCTCTAAGGTACCATAACTAGATCCTAAATTGGAATGAATGTAGGTTCATTTCTCAGAACATAGACAACATGTACAATAATTTCAACTAGATTCCAGCCCATAGGATGATTCACCCACTTTGATTCACCAGAAGCATCCTCATGGGGCCTATTCACACATCTTCTAAGAATAATGATTCTAAAAAACATTAGTTAACATCATTGAAGGAATCATATGTTTACTATGATAAAAAAAACTCAAACTAGTGAAATGATAGAAAAAATAAACCCATCAGATAATATATCAAGATATGGATTTCAACCTAAACAAATAAAAAATAGAAACAATACTAGAACTAGATCAAATTATTCGTAAAGACATATTTTCCAATACATAAATGGTGACATAAGGCTCATTATAGAGATATATTACCATGGTATTAGTCACAATTACCCATGTTGTCCCAAAATAATATTAAAAACTACTTACTAAAATCATGGTAAGATTCATAACCTTTAACTATAATTACAATTTGTCATGTACCATCTTAGATACCTTGGCTCACAGATACCAGATCCAACTCAGATATAGGACAAATGGTGTTCCCGATCCACATGGGTTGAAAAATAGCACCTAAAATTATACAAAATAAAACACGAAATGAATTTTATACAAAATGGAAAAAGAAAAATATACAAGTCATTATTCCTAGTACTCCAAAGTAATAAATTACCAAAAAATAATCAGGTATAATCAGAAAATAGAAATATTATATCACCAAAGAACTAGGTATAAAAACAAATATCTTAAATAAAACATCCCTCCATGCAAAAAATACCAAGAAAATCCACCACCTTCAGGTGACAATTTCTCTTTTATTGGACTTCGAAGATGGAAATATAAAAATTACTAGAGGAAAAGTTAATATTTGAGATATAAATCCCACTAGTTTTCCACTAACTCTTCCATAAAATGTTGACAAACTAATATAAAATACCATACATTCAATTTTAAACAAAACAATTAATGGAATTGAATTTTCTTATTTAATAAAAAATGATTTCTTTTTAGAATACTCAAAAAAAATTCAAACACATCTTAAATAAACATTCTATATAATATATTTTATATAAATACACTTAATTAATGAAATACGTTTTATATTTAATGGAATATATAATCAAAACAATAATAAAAATAACTTTGATCATATACCCTATGGTAAGAAAGTTTCTAGTTAAAGGATCCTCACATGTCTCATATTAGTGATGATGGAAATATTTGCACACACAACTCTCAGGATCCGACCAAATAGGATTCATCAACTGCCCATAGAGGATAAGATCTTCTTAACAATGTTTTTTTAGAGTTTTTAATTTCATTCACTTCTTAGGGAATCATTATAATAGTGTTCTTGTCCCCAATAATCTAGTAACTACTCAGGAAGACATGTTATTAATCAATCAACTTGTAATGGGAAAAGAATATCATTTCAAATCAAATAATAATTTGAAATTTCATTAACCAGTTTTACCCTTCAATATTCCTATTCAGTTCCAAAACAAAACATGATATTTTTTATTAAATAGATCATTTTTAATGTAAATCCAATAAATGGTTTTTATGAATACAAATTATAACATTTTCTAATGTAAAATATTAAATCATTTCTTCAATTCCATAAATTTCGTATTACACCCCAAATTCCAATTCCCTTGGAATTGGGGGTTTCCCAAAAATCGATTCCATTTTAAATTTCAATTCAAAATCATATAAAACATGGTTTTCTTAAATAAATTGAAATCAATTTCAAACAATTAAATAAAATATATGATTTAGTTAATTGGGAAGCATCTAACAGAACCACCTACCTTTTATCAATGATCATAAAATCATTTCATAGAACACTCATAGTAAGATTTTGGATCGAAGAACGATGTATAGAAATATCTAGAAAACATAAATACAATAAATATATTTTTAAAATGAGATTAGATGCATATAATACATAATGATATATCAAACCTAAAGGTTAAATGTTGTAGATATTGAGAGAAATAAACAAGATTATTTTCAATTATCACAGATGGATCTGATCTTCCATCGATGCATTGATTCTCCAAGGGGGGTGGATGATACAAGATCACTTATGGATTGATCTGAGTTTTGTGAGGGAGATATTCATGTTGTGGGGAAAGAAAATAAATCATGAGGCCCAATTAAAAGATCAAATCATGATAATCACATGGTCTGTAATTTCATTACACATCATGTAATATTCAATAGATGAAAAAAATTATCACCTTTTCATAAAAAGATGATTATTATTTAAACATCATGGATTTAAAATACATAGAGTGTAAACTTTCACGCACCTAGAAAATATTCATGTAATATTTCTATAAAAGTTTACATCATTTTTAATACCTTTATACAACATATAATCACCTAACAGACACCAACAATTGAGTTTCTCAACAAAATCCTAAAACCTAAAACCAAGAAAAAGGCCTACTTGAAAAGTGTAATGGGATCATAGACCTAACAACCTTTGAGTATAAGGTTACATGTTTTGTAGAAATTTAAATTACATATATAAAAAATAAACAATTATTTTGATGTTCTACATGTACTATTGACCCCGAAGGATAAATACACAATGGCATGTAACGAACATTCCATATAATTAGACTCTAAAAATACTTTCCAATTATTCTAACTTGGGTATAAAAATTGGATAAATTAATAGTCAATTATATGATTTTTTATATAGATAAAAATACAATAATATATTTTATATTAGATTTGATTTTTTGTTTTTTAGAATTTTACTTTTTTCTATATACTAATGATGATAGGGTTCAATAGAGATGTTTAGAGTAGACATGAGGTTCCATAAACCACTAAAGACATACTAAACATGGGAAAAAAATTCATATATACATTTAGAGTTAACATACCCTAATATTTTGGATTCATGTTCTCTATTTCATAAATGGGGTTATGTAATCCCATGAACTCAATGTTCATGACTAGTTGTAAGTCGCACAAACAACTAATTGATTCTTGTCCTACCCTATGGTATAAAGAATTTATTCTCCATTTATAACTTCATTAGTGCCATGATTTATATAACATCCCTAGGATGAGGTTAATATCATCCATAGGGGTTAAAATTCAATCTATTTAGATGCATAGTTTGGTGAGGTATAGGTTCACCTCCATGGTTTTAGATTGGTGATATGGAAGTTATAAAGGATTAGATGTTCACATTTTATAGGACCTGTGAATTATTTTTTATAAAACGTTTACATTGTGTTATGATCTTAGTAGAGCTGAGATATAGTTACAAATAATTCCTTATATCCTTGGGTTCTCTGACCTTAAAGAATATATGGGTTATTGTTTTATGATATTCCACAATCTTAGGTGATAATCTAATTTATCATTCCATCCTTCACTTTTTTCAATGATATACTACAGGGTATATTTATAGCAACCCTTTTATGGGTTTTCCACCACCATGTATTATATTCTATTAAGATAATATATAGTTCATATGAGATCATAGTATATGTGGAGTATGTGGAGCTACATATCAGTGTTTCTTTTTCTTGAATGTCATAATTTATGTATGTCTCGAGGGATGGCATGAATGGTAGTCCCCCTTTCAAGCTTATGTAGGTACGAATTTGTTTTAGGATATAGGTATTTTATATTTTATTTTATTCCTAGAGGTAATTTTTGTAATATTATTGGGGTTTTTTATCACTTAAATGTTTTTATGTAGTCTGGTATTATATCTATATTTTCATTGTTTATGTAATGTTCTGAATATATGAAATTGTGTGAAGGTTAACTATGAAATGTCCATTAATGTGTATAATATTCATTCATGGTGCTAATAATGATACATTGTTATATTAGTGGTAGGATGAAGTGGAAAAAATAAATTAATTGATTTCCCATGAGGGGTCCTAATGGGTCAGGTCATGTCAGGGTGTTATCAGAGTGGGTCTTCCTTTGGAATAGAGTATAGAGTTTGGAGTAATCGGAGGTTTGGTTTACGAAAGTTGGGAAAAATTTTCAAAGGATATTTAGTTCAGTTTCATGAATTGGGATTTAAAAACATTTGTTATATCAAGATAAATCATTTTCATTTCTAATAAATATTAATTTATTATAAATTATAATGTTATATTCTAAATTTGAATATTAGATAATATTTCTGTGAAAAGGAAAAATAATTATTTCCCATGAAATTGCATTTTAATGAATTATATGGTTTTATCTAAATTATTTATTTAAAAATTATATATTTTTTTCGAAATAATAATTTTTTCAATTAATTATGTTAAAATTATCTTAGGTTAGATTTTTGATAATTTTCTCAATTTTTTTTATCTTTAATGAATATTGAAAAACAATAAATTTTTTTGAAATGTATTTTTGTTAGAAAAATTTATAAAGTTAGATTTTATATTAAAATGTTTTGAAAGAAAAAATAGTTCATTTATATTAGTAATAATCCAATAATTGTAATTATAATTAAAATTATACTCTAATAAGTTATGAAAAAAAATTTATAGAAAAATGGTATTTTTCCAAAAAAAAATTTCCATAATGTTTTATGGGTTTATTTTTAATTTCAATTATACACATTATTTTACCTTAATTTGATAAAATGTATTCAATTTTTGGAATCATAATAATTAAAATTAGTTAATACGGAAAAATTATTATTTCTATAATGAATATTTAAAATAATAAAAATGTGTTAACACAATTAAGGCTAAAACATGTTTACTGAGAGTTAAACTAAAGATACAGGGTCTATATAACCCAAAACTTGTTTGAATTAAATTTTATGTCCATCTTTAGGAAATATAACATATAATATTAATGAATAGTTCATTTTGGATCCATTTGTATTGGTTAAGACATTTAAAACTTTATACTTATTAAAAATTACAGGTTTGATCTCTCCCCCACTTAAAAACCCCCCTCTCCTATACTATACACAATTAAAATAACATTTATAATCGAATATAACTTCTTAAATACCTTTCATACATCCCTACCATGGTATAAGATTCCATTTTTTGATCATAAAGCCCTTCTAGGAATGATTTTGTTACAGACCTAAGGGGGCTGTCGCAAAAAGTGGCGTTGTTATTAATTAAGATTTTTTATACAATTTTATCTCCATAAAATAATAGTAATTTTTTCAAATAATAAAAAAATATATTTCATATAATGAAATTTTGTTATGTTAATGGAATAACCTATATAAACCCCCTTTTCCATCAAATGGGAGACATAACCATTGTGTGTGTATACGACATACTACAGTCTCATGAACTGATTGAGTTTGTTTTGCATCCCCACCACTCAAGGATGGTTATAGTGATGTATTTAATGTATATATATTATATTGATGACATATTTACCTTTATATAATGATATTGCATAATATAATTTATTACCTTCCAATTAAATATGATAACAAAATTTATGTGTGCATGTGGATTACTACCTCCATTAAGCAACAAAATTTATCTTCCATCTCCAAATAAAAGGGAATATATATATATATATGTGTGTTTTTTTAAATAAATACTAAAATATTTATGATATAATCAAAAAAAATTTAAGATGAAAAAATAATTACCTTATTTACATCCCAACCAATGAAAAATGGAATTATTATTCATGGGTAGGTGTGGCCAACAGTCACCATGATTGTAACATAGTTAATTTTTCAAAATAAAACATAATGGTTGGTCTTAAAATTATAATTAATGTATAAAGATGATATTATTTCAATATTATAATTAAATATATGATTTCATAATGAACTCTTCTACCATAATTATCCTACTAAATACATTTTGGACATGTGAGATGAATATCATCACAAAGACAAACATGAAATTAATTGATTATGTAATTAAATATAAAATTATAGTATATATGATAAATATTATAATAAAATTGAAAAATATATTAAATAATGAAAATAATTAACAAAAATTTATTATTAAATAATAAAAATATTGTCTGTGATGATTCACACTCAAGTTAAGGGACACATTAAAGTAAAACCTAATTTAAAATGTTTTAATTATTTACTTTATATATATTTTTCTTCCACGAAATTATTATAAAAATTATTTTATGGACGAATTAATAACAATATAAAATAATTATAAAGTATATTTCATCTCCCTCTTTGAATTATTTCAAAGGATTCCAAAAGATGTATTTTTTTATATTTTATATATTGTTTTGATTTTATTTACAAAAGGAAAAATTAATATCCTATTTTAACATATAGGAGGTTACCAACATTTCTCTCTACTGAAACTATGATTTTTTATTTGTATTAATTTATAATAATTCATATTTTTTTCAATGAAAAACCAAATTTAATTTTTTTCATTGTATTTTATTTTTTGAAATGATATTTTAAAAGGAAAGAATATTTAATTAATACAATAAATTTTTCGTGCATGTTAAAAAGGGGTTTTCAAGAATTTTAGGATGAAAAAGTGAAACTAATTTTTTTATTAATGATATGTTAATTGATAATTATTGATAAAGGGATGACGTCCTAATATATATTATTTTATGGGTGATCCTAAAATAGATTATATGATGGGTGAGGCCGATATAGCTCTCCATTGCATTGGATAATCTTCATATCCTACAAGACAAGATAAAAGGATATAGTCGATAATGTTTATCATATGGATTTAATTGGTATGTAGTAATTTTTTACATTATTTTAAAATAATTTATGATTTTAATAATATAAGTTTCAAAAAAAAATTTATTACTTGAATTATATGAGTTTAAAAGGGTTTCTTTGAGAAAAAACTGTGTTTTTAAGTGGATATTATTTATTCCATATGATCAAAAAATTATGCAGTAAAGGTAAAATTTTTATGTGTTTCTATGTTCTTCACATGGATATTATATTTTATTCATTTTTAACCATATGATGACTTATTTTCCCATCATTAATTTTTAAATATTTCTCATAGGGTTTAAGGATGCGTAAGAATAAATAAGAAGTCAAGATGAAATTGTAAGATTACGACCTTTTTGGAGTTTTATTGGGATTTTTATAGGTAATATTTTTGTGATTATTTTTTTTTTGGGTATCAACATTATGTGTATTTGTATTTAAAATTTTATAAAACATAAATAAATCAAGCATTGCATGGTTGGCTCACAGTTTCTCTAATCGTGCTCCCCAATCCAGCTAACTATGAAACCCTAGATAATGTGGATTCACATAGTTGGTTGAAATATTGTCATATTTTGTGCCCTATTAGGATAATACATGAACCCCTATAACATAGGAACTTATTTTTTGTTCTCAGTTAGGGAAAAATACGTACACATGTCCAGAAAACTATGCATGAGAATTAAATTAAACAGAAAATTATTTTGAAAAAAATCCCAAACACCCATTTTCTATCCCAAATTGACCCTCTTTTGACCCTAGTTCATATTTAATTATTTTTGATCTCCTTGTATGGATTAATTGATTTCTTGACCTCTGTAATACATGATTAAATTATCTAATCAAATATATACACCCCTTCGTGGAAGTGGTCCTGTATAGTTGCATTCTCATTCCTCCTTTTTTTCTTCTCTCCTTTTTGGGTTTATTATCATCTATGTTTTAGATATATATCCACATTAGTGAATCTTGGTATGTTCTTGTGGATCTGAATCAATATCAAAGATATATTTAATTATCAAATGTTGATTTAGGGATATGGTTCATGATCTCATTTTACGCTATTACTCTACTCATATTTTTGGGATTTTCTGTTGGCGTGAATTCTTCACCCAAATTGAGGTAGGTGGTCTATTATTAAAATAAAATAGTATTAATATCAATTATGTTTAAGTGATTTTAGAATTTCCAGGGTTCCATTAACAATTTTAATTCTTTAATTTAATTAATTAATGTGGTTAATTTATTTATAAAGGAAATGGGAATTTTATAGAACATGGAAAGTGTTGATAATTTGTTATTGAGTTAATTATCAAATTACTGAATTAAAAATTTCAAATAAATAATTGTAGAATTAATTATGAGATATTGAGATTATTATTGAGAAAATGAATTGTATAATTTATTATAAGATATAGAGATTGTTGATTGGAGAAAATTAATTTTTAAATTAATTATGAATTATTGAGATTTTGAATGTGATATTTGATTTCATATTTAATTATGACTTTTTGAGTTTCTAGATATTGGTTAATTAGTTGATTAATTTATTAATAGTATTTTCATTATTAATTAATTAGGATATTATTTAATGGTATTTATGTGATAAACTAACTATTTATTTAGTAATAAAAAATGGATTTAGATAATTGATTATTAAATTATTTAAGTGTAATTAATGGTAACATGGTAATTTATTTGTGAAATAGACAATGTGACCACGATTATTCTAATGTGTAATGTATGAATGGAAACATTTTCATTTATTTATAAAATAGAGAATGAGAATGTAAAAATTCTAAGGTGTATGTTATAAATGTTTACATGGTCATTTAGTTGTGATATTAAGAATGAGAACATGGTCATTTTAATGTGCAAGGTATGAATAGTTACATAGTCATTCAGTTATGAAAGAAGTAATGATAACAAATTCATTCTATTTCGAGATGTGTGAATAGTAACATGGAAATTCATGTATGTATGAAATAATATAAATAATGAAATTTTGGGATATGATATCATCTTTCAATACATCAAGATCTGGCATGAGCCTATGTGGTTATTTAGGTATGTGTGTCTAGGGAACCAAGGGTTTTTATGTGGTTAAACAAATATAAATTGATAATGTGAATATTCATTACCTTTTCATTATAATTATATCATTATGAAAGTTCATACATTAGATATTGACTAGATTTGTTTTAGATGTTGGTGGTGGTGGCATACTAAGTTGTACTCAGACCCTACTCAGGCTACATGATCGGTACCCAAATAGACTTTGTGTTTTCTGGATAGTTTAAGGGAAAATGCCATTTTTCCAATAGATGATTTGGGATGGATGTTGGATGTGGGAACTAGTCATGATTTGGGACTAGCATGGGGGAGTGATCAATGTATTTATTTCAGGAAAACTTGACACATACATTGGCGTGGAATTTTTTCTACTTTACTATTGATGTAGTACTTTTAGTTTTTGATATCTTATGATACTTGTTTCTTTGGGTTATGATTACTTGTTATTAATTAATTTATTTATTATTTTCTATTGGTTTTTTTACTCAGATAAAAGAGGGTATAGTCTCCCCATGATAGATATTAGACCTTCATTTCTATTCTGCAGTCTTTGGTGTACAAGGAGACACACATGAGGTCATGTGACCGATCAGATCAGTTCCCAGTTTGTGGCATCCGGGATGATACATTACATAAAGTCATCAAAAATAGACCCTAAAGGAGAAAATGTTTCTTTTTAAACATTTTTGTATTTTTTATTAAATGGATACTGATTAGAGGTGTCCACTTTGTAATATATTAGTTTTGTATATAAGAGTTATGACCTAATTATCTACTCTATAAACCTAAAAGAAATATGGGAATGAAATAAAGTGAATTATATTCTAAAGACATTATATTATGTAATGTTTAAGGCTAGTTCATGATTGATGGTATGATATCAAAGGGTTATAAAACAATAGAGGATAGGTTAATATTAATAGAATACCCTTGAAATATCCTACTTTATAGTTATGATGAAAATATTTATCATTTTTAGAATACCATGTTTCCTCATCAAATGTATGTATGTTTAGAATGGTTTTTTATAATGGAAATAGGGAATCTAAAGTAGTATGGTGCCCAGAGGAAAATATCCTTATAAATGAGTGGATAATGAGAATTTTGTTTATAGAGATGAACCAGTTGAAACAACATACAAATGGTGATGTAATCCATTTTAGAGAGAAATTAGATTTTTCAAAAAGGCACATATGGATTGATGATTATTTTATGAAGTGAAATCCTCCCACATTCGGTGGAACTTCATATCTAGTGGTATCCAAATGTTGTGCCAATTCTAAAGAAAATATATTTAAAGTCATGAGATATTTATAATGTAAATAGGTACCTCAATACATTTACTATTCTGAAGGTAAAGAAGATTGATGGTAGTATTTGGTTAAGAATGCCAAAAAGAGAGAATATACCAATGTTATTTAATGTGATACATTTTATAATATTTTCTCTGAGAAATATTTCTATATTATTTTTTAAGGAATTAGAAACAATTACTGTAAATAAAAATAGAAAATAAATATTCATTAACCACTGAATTGTTTTTATAATTACCTAAAAGTATATACCTAATTTAATTTAGGTCCTTCATAGTAAAATAAATAGATTTTGAACAATATTGAAATAGTAATTATTTATTACTTTGGCCTCAAGATAATTTAAAAATCAGGAGAATGATTTTAGTTTGGATTTGAATGTTGTGAGGTAGTTTAGTGATACTTATGTTCCTCGAGATGAAAATAGTAATAATTATTCAATGTAGAAAGAAATGAATAAGTATTCAAATAATTAATTTTTTTTATGCTACGAAAAAGTTCCAAATGTAGTGAAATAAATTTCTTGGAATGTTTGGTAGGTTATATATTGTGTAATTGGTATGAAGAATTTGTTTATAAATCTCATGAATATAATGAAACTATACTTGAAAAATAAAATAATTGTGTAAGAGATACAAAACCAATGAATATTTTTTTAATTTCAATGATTTAGGACATAATTGTAACATGTGTTAGAATTTGGATGCATAGTTTGGAAATGAACAAGTTCAAAAAACAATGTGTGAATAAATAATTTTATAATACTATTATGTGTTGTTTTGATCCATCAAATAAAGTGGTGACATGTATGTTACTTTTTTATTTTAATTTTTCCAATACCATTTTTGACCCCAAATCATTACAATCCATCATTTTGGAGACATATAAATGTAAAATGGGAATATAAAATCTTTAAAAAAATAGAAATTTTGGTGAAAACTTCTAGTGTAATTTTTATGAAATCCAATATTTGTAAAAATATTTCAACGATTATTAGTGGGATGGCCTTTCTTAAAAATGTTGTTTAACAATCCATAATAATGTTTTATATTATTTTTGGTATGGATTGAATTTATATTTATCATACTAAGATAATATTTATAGATAGTAATGATATAATGAATGATTTTATAGCATCGATAACATATAAAAAAGCTTAAAAATTAATTGGATATGAAAGTAAAAGTTACCTAGATTTTTTTGAAAAGTAATAATCAAATCAAATTAGTGATGTTTTAGTATTGAATGAATATATCGACATATACCATGATGAATTTCATAGTTTTATTTTTTATTGAGAGGTTGAGTTTACATTTGATAGTGTGATTCATACTAAGAATATTTAAAAAACCCCCCTTATCTAATGGATCATTGACCTCTCCTAGTTTCTCTAGACCATGCACAAGTCGACAAAGAGCGGTTTCACTTCAGCCAACTTTAGACTACCTTACAGGCATACCAGGAACTGGTCAACATATCATAGAATATACTGGTTTAGGGGCCCACGTGGATAACTTTTCAAAATAAACTGAGGAATTTAAAAATGAGTCTTGAGACGTGGTCGAAATACCTCTACCCCTCGGATAGAGAGATTGAAACCATCACGAAGGATGTTGACGGCCTTGAGAGGAAACTGGAGGAGGTATGGGATGATCAGGTTTTTGAGGAGTTCCTGGGGAAGAAAGAAAGCCTCACAAGAATTCTGCTGAAACAAGAGCGGTTAGCCAGGGAGGGGGCGAGAATTAAATGGCTTAAGGAGGGTGATAAAAACACCACCTATATTCAAGTATGTTTCAAGAAAAGGAGGCGGCTGTTAAAACTGAATATACACATGGAGGATGAATCTTTTATAGATGAAAGAAATGTGGTTGGCGGCTTGGCCAACACCTTCTTCTTTAATTTGCTTGCAGGTCGTAATGAACACATGCAGAATGGATACCCTACAGAGGAGACAGACTTGTTTGATTTTATTCCCTATTTAGTATCAGACAAGGATAATGAAGGCCTGAGAGAAATACCGGGTGAGGAAGAAATTAATGAAGCTATGATTCATTTGAATCCTGAGAGTTTGACAGGTTCAGATGGATTTTCAGTGTCCTTTTACAGATCAGTTTGGGACATTGTGAAGGATGATTTGGTTTATGTAGTACATGATTTTTTCCTGTGAGGGAGCTTTCCTCGAGTTTCTTGTGCCACCACTATGGTGCTTCTGCCTAAATCCAAGAACCCCTATTCTATAGCACATTATAGACCAGTTAGTATGTGCAACCCTCCTTATAAAATCATGGATAGTATTATTAACTTCAGGATGGAAAGTCATTTACCTCGGTGGGTTTCGTTGGAACAACATAGATTTTATAAGGGACGTTCAATACAAGAAGCCATTGCTCCAGCTCAAGAAATGTTTTGTGATATTAACATCAAAACCCGTGGGTCCAACATTTCCATCAATCTCGATATGACCAAATCCTATGATCGTGTGGAGTGGAGCTTCATCAATAAGGTTCTTGAAGGTATGGGTTTTTCCTCTAGGAACATTGATATCATCATTCATTGTTTTAGCACTTCTTGTTTATTAGTCACCTTCATGGGGAAATCCAAAATATTCTTCTAGGATGCATGTGGTCTAAGGCAAGGGGACCTGATCTCTCCGAGTTTGACCATTCTTATCCAGGAAGTTCTTAGTCGGATTCTTCATCGGAGAGTTAATAATGGTGAGATCCCCCCATATCGTAGAAAATGGATGCTTCTTGTAGTGTCTCACCTCATGTTCGCGGACGATACAATCATTTTCATAATTTCCTCGAGCATATCGTTTCATGGACTGAAAAAGGTGTTGGAGGAGTATAGACATTGGAGTGGGAAGAACATCAACAATAACAAGAGAAACTTCTACATACCAAAAGAATGCACCTCCTCGCGGGTCTCCTCGGTGAGCTCCAAAATGGACCTGCAAAGGGGTGATCTCCCCATGAGATACCTCGGTGCCCCCATCTCATCGAGAAGTCCTCAAATCTCCATCTTCGACCACCTTCTCACCAAAATAACCGACTGGGTGTTGAACTAGAAGAACAAGTACTTGTCCTTCGGGGGATGGACCACGGTGGTGAACAACGTTCTCCTAGAAACTCTGGTGCATACTCTCTTTTCTATTAATGTCCCCAAAAGAGTTATTCATAATATCGACTTGATCCTTGCAAGATTCATATGGGACCCCACCTCCGTAGGAAAAAGGCACTGGGCCTCCTAGAGAAAGATGGTGCAGCCGGTCTGTGAAAGAGGAATTAATGTTCAAAGCTAGGAAAACACCCCTTATTGCATGCATGCGAGATTAGCATGGGCTGTAATAGAGAAACACACCCTGTGGGGGGATATTTTCCACAAATACTATTTGGTGAGTCATGCACAAGATGAAACCCATAAGATGTGTATTTTCTCGATGATCAGGCCAAACATCTCCACCCTCCATCCACATGTACACTAGATCATGGGGAGAGGGGATATATCCTTTTGGCACCAGAACTTGAGTGGCTCCACGATTGGTTGTCCCGGGTTCCCAACCACCTACATCACTTTTAGGGAGGCGAGTTGCTTCCCGTATTTTGTCATGACGGTTCTTGATAGGGAGCAAAAAAAATATTCAACCTCATCGTATTGAGTTCAGACCCAGATATATGTGTCTTCACCACATCTCCCTCCGGGGCCTTCATGCAAAAGGAATTCTGACGAATTTCTAGGGGGTAGGTTTACGAAAATGAGGAGACATAGGATGAGGTTCTGTGGGTGAAAGATATACCTACCAAATTCAATTTACTCACCAAGATAATTCTGGACAAGGCCATCCTAACAAATGAGAACGTCAAGAGGTGTGGTGTAAACATGATGTCAAGATGTGTGTGTTTCAAGTCCTACAAGGAGGAAATAACAGTGGATTTGTTTTTTGAACGTGACTAGGAATGCGAGGTGTGGACTTGTTTTTGGAGTCTCACTGAGGTCTTCAATCCCAGCATGGATGGCCTTCCCTTTCTGGATAGCGTGTACCAAGGCTCGAGAAGCAGCAGACCTGAATGGATGGTGAGAACAGGGTTTCTGCATGCAAGATACTGGGGACTCTATACAACAAGGAATAAGGTGAGACATGAAGGGGTGTGTGTGACAGCACATACTTTTATTGTTTGGATGATGAACCTATTAGGCGACATGGCCAGGGCTGTCAGAAACTCTAAGGAAGCCCTATCTCTAGCTCAGTTTCAATCAAGGGCATGTGTGGAATCCATGGTCAGTGGAACTAAGGGAAAATGGTTTTGATGGAACCCCCTAGCTAGAGGTTTAAAACTCTATACTGTTGGGTCTTGTGCTCTGGGTTTAATGAAGGGAGGAGGAGTGGTGTGTGACACTAGTGGGTCGGTGCTCATGGGGTTTTCAGTAAGGCAGGGGAAATCTTCTTCTTTACAAGAAGAGGGCCTTGCAATGCTCCATGGTATCATCTTATGTGGTCAGAAGGAGTTGGACATCTATGAAGAAAAAATTGACTCAATGACATTACACAAGTCCTTATAGGACTAGGTTCTCTCTATCTGGTTGATCACCTATGCCATCACAAAATGACGATGCTTACTTGGAAGCAACATTAAAGTGCTACACACCTAGAGGGAGGGTAACAAAGTGGCTGATCACCTCGCTTATGAGGTTATTTCTAGACATTCGGACATTTTCCTTCACACTGGGGCTAGCTTGAAACCTGAGGGGGTAAATTTTATCAGAGGGGATGCTCTTGGTCATCACTATTTTAGACCTCCTTAGATCCTATCTTTGGGGGCGAGTATAGGGAGGTGGGGGATGGTGAGTTTGTTGTGTTTTTGTTGTTGTTTTCCTCTTTTCTTTGAATAAAAATCTATATAATTATGATGATAAATGTATTGAGGATCGTGAAGGAAAACTAAGTACTATTTAGTAAATATTTGATTAAAAAAATATTTTTAAAATTTATTCAGTGTGAATTTTGGTTCTAAGAAATTCTTTTCCTTATGAATATTATTTCTATATATGGCATAACTATTAACAGAAATAAAATTAATGTTTATGAAGATTGGAAACACATAACAATGTCATAGAGATTCATATTTTTCCTCTCTTATTAGGTTAATACTATCTTTTTTTAAAAAAATTAGCTTAATTATATAGCCCACTAACTATACTAACACAAAAAGGTCTTAAACCCATATTGATGAAGGAGTGTGATGGTTTTTTATAGGAATTTAAAACATGATTTGTGAGTGATCTAATTTTGGACCTACAATCCATAAGTATAAAATTAGTCATCTAAAATAATTCATCATTGAAGGGACTCGGTTGTCTTTCCATGAATAATTATATGGTAATTTCTTATGTTTCACATAAACTGAAACATCATGAGTTAAGTGATCATACACATGGTTTAAAATAATCTAATGTGGTTTTTTATAAATTTTATGGAATCATTTACATGGAGTAAAGTGTGAATGATGTATTAATAAAAAAGGTTTGTAGAATATATGCACTCAGAATGATTTGAACATGATACAAAAAAGAAGGATGCGACTCATTAACGATTATAACTACATGATTCATTATCATCAAGAAAAATAAGAAAATTTTGATTATTTTTTAGGAAAAAATGATAATTCTATAATAACCATGTAATGTTTGTAACATTTTCCTTCTGTTAATGATGTGATGAATTTTGGCCTAGATATTGTGCATATAATAATCTCAATTGTATTATTTATGGTGTTAGTAAAAGCATATATTTCCAAATGAATAATAAAAGATAATAAAGTGGATATTGTTTTATAAGAAAATTTAGAATCCTTTATTAAAGGTATGTTTTTTTAGTTTAATAATGATGAATATGGT
The DNA here is from genome assembly GCA_963277665.1 of Viscum album. NCBI lineage: Eukaryota > Viridiplantae > Streptophyta > Magnoliopsida > Santalales > Viscaceae > Viscum > Viscum album. The sequence continues at coordinate 1,917,610,663 of OY728135.1, read as the reverse complement.
TTTATCATATTTGGAAAAAGAATTTGGTTTCCTTTTAATACCCAACTGAAAAGAGAATAGGTGAGTGAATCTCACAATTTCTCGTTTTCCATCCATCCTAGAGGAATTATAATTTCTAAAGACCTTCAAGAATATTATAGGTGGGATTGAATGTTATGAGTTATTACAGAATCAAAAATGAAATGATTGACTTTTCAAGAGGTTAAAGTAGAACAAAAATTAACATAGGGGATGATTAAGTGTTTTTCAGTGACAGTGTGGAAAAGGAAAAATATATACATAGATTTAATGGTTAGATTTTAAAATACATATAGTTGTAATAAATTGACATGGACTATTATTGATCAATTAAAAAAAATCAACAAATTTCCATCCCATTCAAGATAAAATATATTTAGATTAGCATTCTCCACTATATCTCACTATGATGGTTATGATACATGGTGTTGCTATCCACACTGTATATGACCATGTTCTTATGATAACTTATAATATTTGTAAAGGCCTTGATATGTCATTTTCTAATGAATGAAACTTCTACACCACGTTTCATCTTAAATTTAATGGACAATCCAAGTGAATTATTCAAAAAATAGATGGCATTATTTAATCTTTTTGAATTAATTACCTAGGATATTGGTATTAGTGTATTTCATTAGTTTAGTTTTCTTATTAAAGAATTCTTCATTCTTGTCTATAGGTCACACCTTTTAAGGTTTTGTATAGAAATCACTCCCAAACTCTATCTTTTTGTGATGATGTAATTAAAATGAAGTTATTGGCACTGATGTTGGAAAATTAAATTTTTCAAAAGGTGAAGATGAATTTAAAATATTTGAGGATGTATTAGATTAGAAAATAAATTTATATATCTTACCAAATGAAAGGCCTTTATTTGGAGGTAGGTGATTATGCTATTCTTGGAGTATCTCTATGAAAAGGATTTATACAATATGGTTATAAGGGGAATCCTAGTTCAATGTTCACTAAGATATATGTAATCCTAGAGAATATTAAATATTTTTTCTACCATATTCCAATTTCACTAAGTGTATCTTTGGTACATGGTGTATTTTAGATTTCATTACTATGAAAATAAATGTAAGACACATCTCTTATTTTTATCCCTGAACTAGTTCAATTGGTAGAAAACCTCACTATCAAGGAAAAACCTATTCATATATTTTTATTATTGAGAGAATCTGTTATAAAATAAGGTGATCCACTAGGATTAGTATTTTTGGGAATACCATATGGCTGAATAAAAAATATGGGAACCAAAAAATGCTATGAATGATGAATATACCCAAGGTTTATGTGTTGAATAAAACTGTGAGCATGCAATTCCAAAAAAATGGGAGAATTTAACAAACCAGGAAATTATATGACAAATCATTTTAATATGTTCTTAACAATAATTAATTATTATTTATAGATTTATATTCATAATAAAAACATCATCAAATTTTTAATTAAAAAGTATTTATTTCAAAGAAAATTATTTATTCATAAATTTATGGTTTTATATAAAATGTTTATTTCAAAATTATAGAATTTTAATTTAACAGAAAATTTTTATTTTGAATTCATCACATAACGAATTTCTTAGAATAATCATTCATGCCCCGCATAGTTAGCTGGGGTGGTGAGGGTGGGATGGGGGTTGGGTCATGGTCGTTGGGTCGAGTACCTAGGTCAATAGTTTGGTTTTCTCTTTATTGTGCATCGTGTTCCATGTTATGGTAGTACCCAATTTTTTTATCTTAGGATAATGTTTTCATTAATTTCATGAAATGTTTTTTCAATGAATAGCGATGAATTTTAAAATTTATAACAAAATATCATTTAATTTCAATTATTTATAATGAAAAATCATTTAAATTTTTTTTGAATAATAAAAATACTGCAGTAATATTATGAATAATCTAATAAATATCATTATAATTAATATTACACTTGAATTTGATGTAAAAACATTTATACTTAAAATGACGTTTTTTTGAAAAGAAGTATTCCATCATGTTTTGATGGTTTATTTTTAAATTAATATATAGCACATATGACAATTATATTTCATAAAATAGATTCCAAATTCTAAATTATAATAATTAATATTACTTGATAAGGTAAAATCAATTTTCATCATAATTAATAATAAAAATAGAAAAAGTATGTTACCACAGTTATGGTTAAAACAGGTTTACCCGGGGTTAAACTACAGGTATAATGGTACAAATTACCTAAAGGCAGAAATAATTTCTACTAAAGGGAAATATTTATACCCTATATAATTTTATCTAAAAAATGTGTCTATTTTGGATTATTTTGGGTTAAGTAATACATTAATTTATTTTATTATTTTATAATTCCAAGTCTATACACTCCCCCACTAATAAAAAGATACCACATATCCTCTCATTTTAAATCTTAAAGAACATTTTTTTACTAAATACCCTTAAAAATAATTTTATTACATCCCTTTCCATATCAAAGATTTCCTTGTTCAATCATAAAAAATCTTAAGAATAAATTATGTAAAAACCTAAAGGTCTTATCCAAATAAAATGTATTGTTCTTAAACGAGTATTTTAGCATTATTTATTATTTAGATTCATTCAATTTATCATTAAATTTTATGAGAAAATAACCCAAATACGTTCAATATACTAATATAATTGTATGTTATCATTGCAACCTATATCCACATCTTTCCTCACTAAAATTGGAAACACAACTATCATTTCATTGTAGGATAGACTTACACCTCACAAACTTATGTAATTTTTTCCCATCATAGCCTCTCATGATTAGTTATAATAATATATTTAATGTATATATATATATGATATTAATGACATATTTATAATTTTTGTGGATAATATATCTTCTATTTTCTTACATTTTAATCCGTTAAAAAACGATAACATTGTTCGTGCATACATATAGACTACCACCTCAATGAAGATATGTGAATTTGTTTCATAATAAAATAAGATGGATTATTTAGATAAGTATACTTAAATATATTATATGATATTTATGATATAATCATCACTATAGAGGAAACAATATTACAAAACTTTTTTCTATCGTTATAGATGAAAAATATAAATGTGACTCAATTGTACATGTGAACTATTGTCTCTATGATAGGATTAAAAATCATTTCTCAGAACCATATTTCATGGTTTGTTATAAAAGTATAAATTATATTTTAATAATTGTATGTTTTCCATTATTATTTTTCATGAGATGATTTAATAATGACCACTTTTACCATAATCATCCTAAAAAATTAATTTTGGCCATATGATCGAAATATCATCAAAATGGATGAAATAAAATTCATTGATTTATTAATTAAATAAAAATGGTGATAAATAAAAAATTACTAATAATATTTAAAATGGTTTTTTTCTTTTTTTCTATTTTATGACTAGAGCTTAGGGGTCGGCTATTGGCATTCTCTAATGATAATTAGTCGAGGTGAATTGTCTCATCACACCACATTTTTCAATCATTTAATTGAAATATAAAGTAGACAACTAATATAATTTTATTAACTAGGATGTTAAAGTACTCAAATGATGAGTTTAAGGTAAAGGACCCTATATCTTAAAACCTCATTTCTCAGGTTTTAATGGTTTAACTATTAAATATTTTTCATCCATGTTAATATTATTTAAAAGAATTTATGGATTTATTTATAAGGATATGAATTAATTGTAAAAAGATTTATATTTATTTTAACTCTACTTCAACTAGTCTCAAAAGGAATATTTTTTATATAATTTATATGGACACTTCTGAATTTATTTATAAAAGGTAAATTGAATGTTTTAGTTTAATGTATATGGAACTGAAATCCTTTTTGTAACCATAAATATTATTTTATATTGTATTTTATTTAGAATATTTTATGTTTCTAAATAAAATCCTTGTTTCTCTTTTCAACAGGTATCTTAGTTTTCCAAATTATATTTTAAATGTAAATAGTATTTCAATAGAGAAAACAGTTTTACATATGCTTTTGATAAAGTTTTTCAATGGGTTTATAATAAAAAGGTGAAGGAATAAGATTTTATATTCATGATATGATAAATAATAATTATTTAAAAAGGTGTGTGATCCCAATAAAACTTATATTCTGGGTGATATTGATATATCTTATAAAATGGGTGAGGATGATATATCTCTCTAATGCATAGGGTAATGATTGTTGTCTTAAAAGTAAATGAGGAAGTTAACTAGGGAGGATTATCTTATTGATTAATCTAGAGTCCAGATATTTCTAACTGGAATATAACATGGGTTGTAAATGTAATGATCTATGTTTCAAAAATAGTATTTTTTTCTTACTATGAGGTTTTAAGGTATAATTTTAGGAAAAATTATTTGTTTTATATGTGGATATGATTTAGTTCATATTATAAAATATTTTTTTGATAATGGAAAAAAAATTTGGGGTTCAATGTGTTTCAATAGACGAGAATATTTCATTCCTTCATATCCATAAGTATGTTTTTTTTTTCTCATCTCACATTTTTAAATTTTTTTCATATAGTTTATGGAATGGTATGAATAATGATGAAGTCATGTTGAATGTCATGAGTAAATTTTCTTCATATGGTTTATTTGTATGTTTTTTTATATGTAATATTTGTGAAATAATTCTATAAACACTACACATAAATGATATTTTGGAATTAATGAATGTGAATTATAGATTAATGATGCTAGATTATATATTTTTTAATTGTAAGTCATATGAGTGAACCCAAAATTGATATATCTAGTTTAAATAAACCTTTTATAGGAATTTTTTATTATGTTGATTGTATCACAACTATAGATCATCAGTTATTGGATATAAAAAAGAAATTATATTCATCATGTAGCATATAAGTTATGATTAATCTATTTTCTTATTGTGTTAGTCAAGACGATATACTTTAATACCCATAGATTTGTTGGAGTTGTTTCCATAGAAGAAACTTATGTGCACATTATCATACCATTTATTCATAGTTTTGAATATTAAAAAAATTATTATCACATTATGATTGTTCTTATATGAAACATAATATGATATAATTTCCCTAGAGTAGTCTTCACACTATAATGTCAAATAATTTCCCTTCTATGATGGGAAACCAAACGTGATACGACACTATTATTAAATATATGTTATGTAGTCGAATGATATAATTTTAAGGACAGTAAAGATACAATCTATCAGGGATCGAGACTCATAGGATTTTGAGGAAAATTATCTTGGTGTATTCGCTTGGTAATATTTTATAGGATATTATGAGAACAGGACTAAAAAATAGAGAATACAAATTTACATGTGTTATTGGATGTTTCTATTTGTGGCCTAGGGTATTGATCCTTATAAATTAATATTATTATTAATGAGTATTGTGAGTCACTTAATTTTATGTATTGATTAAAACTATGATGATATATATTCGTGGTTAGGTAGGATATGTTGGGCATGTCGTGAGTAAAATTGCATTAATGGATAATGAGAGAAAATATTTTTCAGTTCCTTTCATTATCAAAAGTTAGTATCTTAGAACTATTAAGGAGAATGACATATCTTTAATATATCAATGTACATTGTTTTATGTAGGAATTGTATATTTCTATAAAGTCAATGAAGGAGACATCTAGCACATAGGTTGATGGTACTATCACTCAACATGCTGGATTTGACATGTCATGATTTATAAACTATATTACAAAGTAAGCATATGTATAATCTATTATGTCATTGAGGCAGTAAATTCTTTCTCTATGGATGCCTTTCTGTGTTGGTAAATTCTGAACTTGGACTTTAGGTTTCTTCACCTAATTTCAATATGAAAGAGGACAAGAGGGTCACAGACTATGATTATCGATATTCTCTGTTAAATAATAATATTTTTATTAATTATTTTACAAGTTAAATAAATATTTTTCCTGCTCATGGTTTTATAATTAGTCATGTTTACATGTTTTTATTTATTCTCTCTCCAGTTATTCGAGAGAATATAATATTTGTGTAATATTTAATAAATATTTATTTTATATTTTGTGAATATAAAATTTATTTATTAATTATTGAATAATGAATTGATGTTTATTTAATAAATAAATAGTCTTTATTCAAGGCTTGATAAATATTATAGAGTAATGATACACCTGTATTTTAGGACTAATGAGAAAATAATAAATATTGAATTATATTTGATTAAATGATAATTAATTTTAATTAGTAAGTGAAGTGAATGTTAGTAAATAATAAAAACAATATTATTTGACATTAAATTTTTCTAGGATCAAATAAATAATTAATAGAACTTATGATATTATTTTATTTTAACACTTGATATTTCTAAACATAGTTATTTTATTTTCTCATTAGAACAATTTGTTTTATTTTCAGTTGTGAAGAACATAATTTTCACCTTCTCTTAAGATCTTTATATCTCTACACTATAAGATCTCTCCCAAGAATAGAGAGAAATATTCCTCCCCCAGATCATGGAGAAATATTTTGATGTAATTCTCATAGTGATCAAAGGAAGAAAACAAAAGCCTAAGGATCTGCCATGCTAACACCTGGAGATTCCTTTGGTAATGTTCGGAGATTGTGAAACATGTGTAGATCATAGTTAGAAATTATATGCACTTTCTTCGTAGAACACAATGATGATTCATTGTATATTTTTTACCCAATCCATCAACAAATAAATAATTCCATCAAGGTAATTCATATTTTATTAAATTATTTATAAATAATTTGTGAGGATCCGCTCTCTGGTTCCAGTGCAGTTCACATTTTCTATCTTCTTTTATTCAATTTTCGTAAACATGTCATTTATCATCATGTAGAACTCATATTGATCAATGAATAAGAAAAAACCCAATTGGGGTGACTCTCATTACACTCTTCCTTATCTTTCATTTCTTATATATTTAATCAATATAATTAATTTAATGAACAAAATATAATCAAAGATTTCATCCGTAGGGGTAGACGATTTTGGCTGGATAACATAGTAGTACATGCAGTGTAACTAGAGTTACATTCAATGTAGTTTTTTTAATTCTAGAGGAATTAATTTAGAATTAATTACTCACTATAAATTTATGACATGCAGTGTAGTTATTACCTCAAACCATGTGTTGATGGGGAAATATTGGTGCACAATGAATTGGAGTAAGCATTGCATATCCCATGTACATGGATTGTAGTCCCATGGAGTCATAAATAGGCTATGTATTACCATATACAACCAAATGATCATTGACCGTGTATTTAAAAGATAACAAGGTTTGTAGCCTATAGGACATGCCATTTAGTATATTTTCTTGAAGTATGATTTACACAAATAGTCCCTAGATGTCTACCTTAGATAGATTCTGACAAATGTATATGACATGTATCTCACACTAAATTCCATGTACAGATACCAAATTATGCAGATTTAATATTTATTTATTAGTTTATGTAAACCTTAAGAAATGTTCTTGTGTTTGTTCATTAAGTTGATAGGACACTCCATGTGATGGGTTTTAAAAATTTTAAATATAAATGTTTAATTAATATTTTCATGATGGTCAATTATTCATATCTTGTATGATTTGTATTATAGGTTTTACTATTCAGGCATTAAAACATAATATGTTACCAAAAAATCATGTTATTAGTGTAATCGTTAAATTGATACTATATAGAAAGAATGCACATGATAATTCTTGTATTCCATATGTCATAAGTGTAAACAGTTTCTGTGTATAATACATATAGGGTATATTTGGATGGGTATTCACCATAGTGACTCCAAGGTACATTTATGTACCAAGTTAATTTTAAATTAATTTTTTTTAAAATTACAATGGATGTGAATCAAAAGAAAATTTAGACCAGAGTTAAGATAAAATAATTGATTAATTAAATATGATAATTAATTAATTTGAGTATGATTTATCTTAAATAAAAACGACTAAGATTTTAATTCTAGTTAATTGGATGCATAATTAGTTATATGAAATTGTATTATCATGATCATAGACCTAACCATTGTATTTGATTGGTTTCATTTAATTTTTTAAAAAATTAAAATATAGGCATGTGTTCCTGCCCCCTTCTTATTATGTAAGGGCATGTGTTCCTATGGTTTCTTTAATATAGACAATTTTTTTCTTCACTAATGTGTGAGTGAAGGCATATGTATTGGATATATCTCCAAATCTAATGAAGGAAGTCCTTGTTTGGATCCAAGAAAAAAATTTCAATGAGAGTTTCATTGGTGGATATATGGAAATCTGTAACATGAACATTATTTCGTTCTAGGTGTTTTCCTCCAAGGTCAACAGTTAGTTTACCAACTTCTAGATAAACTAACCATTAGTTAAATCTCATGATGATAATGCTTTATTATTTTATTTCTGTCAGTTTCATGGTTCTTTCATTATGGTTTTTATGTTACGATCACCTAAATTAATTAACTTAATGATATTACATGATAAAACTCAAATAAACTGATATATGTATAAATATAATCTATTACTTGGTTAATCACATAATTAAATACACTTAATATTAAAAATAATTCGATAAATTTAATACTTTTTAATTTACATATAAAGGATATAATCTATCAATTATATATATATATTTCTTGGTATAGACTTCCACTAGATCAGTTATAAGTGAAACATTGTTCAAAGTGCTTGACCAACCAAAATTGGGGTGATATCAATTATTAGATAATTATAACATGATTATTTGGGCTAGCTTAACTTAGTTCACATAATGGTTTGACTACCATAACATGACTTGGTGTAACTGAGAGGTAAGTGTTGAGGAAATCTAAATTAATGATTTTAGGATTTGGGAGTCCACTCAACAGATCAAGGAACTATGAGTTAGTGCAGATATCATATAGAATGCCCACCAAAAACCATTCAAGAATTTATCCACCCAAATTTAGGGTAACGAGAAGGGGATTATGGATCCTTACCACAAGAATGTGCAATAAATAAGATATTCTGAATCCAATGGTGAAGACTATTATGTTTCCATAAAATAGTGGGAGACTAATGAATATAATATCTATTTATTTGTCAAAATTTTATTAGACATAGTAAAAAATTTATTCTTATCTTTTTTTAGAAAAATCATTAAAATGAATTAAAACATATCATTGTTATCTATACATTCTAATGATAACCTTGTCACCAGAAAAAAGTTTACAGTAGTGGTAAAGGAGTTTAGGAGTTAAATTCTCCATGAAAGGTAATTGTTTATACTAAACGAACCTTTTCCAACATTACATGGTAATAAGGGAAGTTATGAAGAGATATCTCTCTTTGAGAATCATTTTAATGATACTATAGATATTAACTGTTTCTTCCTATCATCCATGTCCAATTATTTTTGAAGTAACATGAGGATAAGTATTCATATAACATGATGTTTCACCTTCAGGATATCTATATAGTTAAAGAAATACAATAGAGGTATGAGATATCCAATACATTATTTATAACTAATCTTAGATAGTCTATGCTAGCTAGGCTAGATATAGTCTAGATTATTGGATACAAAGAACCCTTAAATTTTTTAGTCCTTAAATTCCTCGATGTATTGTGTACAGATTTCATATATTCACCACATACCAAGAAATTCTCTAGTTTTATTGTTAATTATAATATTATAAATAATTTAAATTTTATTTCGTAACCTCTTACATTGATTCTCCAAGTGGATAAGGACATGGGTAAGGATAAGCCCGCAATTTATATATTGAACAAGAAAATGAAGAATAAGGAAAAAAGACCCAATACCTATGAACAATCTAAATATTTTGAGCATTATTATTCAAAGAAGAAGAAGATAAAAATGCAGTCCATATAGAAGGAGGTATTATGTTTTTAATGTGGCAGGTAAGGCAACTGGAATATGAACTAATCCAAAAAGCAAGGTGAAACCAAAGGTTCATTCCTTATCAAGATTAATCTTTCCATATCTACACATTAGTTATTAGATACAACTTGTGGTGCTCACATCCATATAATTTTAGGATCCTAGATGTTTTTAAATGATTACTTGAGGAGAGGTGGAACTACATGATAATAATGTTATGAGGTCGGCTTCCTTAGATAATGGTTACTACCCCCAATCATTTCCAACATGAATGATTTTGGTTTTAAAAGTTTTTTATTTTGTACCTACATTTAACTTGAACATAATTTCTGTATCTTTCCTAGATTCTGATGGGTTTATTTTCAAAATTTAAAGTAATGTTTGATTCTTTTATAAGTACAATATATTGTATTTTATGGAACCATAAAATCAGGGTCATTATTTATTAATTTAGAAAAACCAAGTGATGTCAATTAATAACAAATCATGTTCACATGACTCATATAACACCCATCTATGGAATCACCATCTTGGTCATGTAAATGAGAGTAATTTGAAAAATATCTATAAAGATGTTTATTTATAATTTTATGATTTAAACCACTTAAAATATTTTGTTCTTGTTTATAAGGAAAAATGATCAAACAACCATTTTGTGTATAGAATTAAAGGGCCACATAACTTCATGGATTGGGAAACACTGATGTGTGTCAAACATTTTCTTGGTAAGAAGATAAATAATATTCAATTAGATTTTGGTGGTGAATATCATAAAAAAGAGTTTATCAACTTCCTATGGGGTTTTTGGATTATATCTCTACTCACTCAACCTTATACACCATAGTTTATTGGTGTTAGTGAAAGTAGAAACCATACAATACTAGACCCGGTAATGTCAATAATGATTCTTGCATATATTCCATTATACTTTTGGGGATATGAATTAAGAACTGTAGTACCAACAATAAAATGAGTACCAACTAAAATATAAAATGGGATTCCTTTCACGATATGGAGTGGAAAAAGCCATTTTTTCATATACACATGTATGGGTATCAGAGGGGTTTGTTAAGGCCTTATTAGGAAACAAACTAGAACCCTTAGCCACAAATTCCATCATTATAGGGAATCCTAATGAAATGAAGGTATACAACATATACATCCCCTTGGAAAAGAATGTGATTGTCCCACATCAAGATATCTTTCTTGTGAGGGAGCACATCCTCAAAAAGGATAGTGTGAGAAAGATTGACTTTGATGAAGTTGATGGTCAAGATACTCAAGAGTTTGTACAAAAACATATTCTACAGTTCCCCACGGAAGAGGTAGTTATTAAAAAAAATTACTGTGTAGAAGTGTAATATTGTTAAGGGAAATAGAGATATTTTTTTTCTAGTCATAGATGATACTGACTCATGATTGGTTAAAAATGATAAACCTCACTCTTACAAGGAAGTGATAGAAATATAAACAGCTGCAAGTTGGAAATAATCCCTGAATTCTAAAATGGGTTCCTTGTATCAAAACCATGTTGAGGTTCTCATCAATGTAGTAGTTATTGTAAATCCCATTATATGAAAATGGGTATTAAAAAAACTAGACATAGAAGTTAAATTAAATACATATATGGCAAATCTATTGTCTAAAAGGTTTATACAACATCAACGAATTGACTGTGATGAATCCTTTTCCCCAATTACTATGTCAAAATTCATAAAAATTGCACATGATATAGGATCTTACCATAACTATGATATTTGTAAGATAGATTTTAATACTACATTCCTTAATGGGAACATTCTAAAAGAAGTTTATATTACAAAACCAAAAGGTTTCATGACTGCATGTGATTGTTAAAGGATTTTCAAGTTTTAGAGATCCATATATAAATTAAATAACGAATTTAGATAATGGAACCTTTGATTCGATGAATCCATAAAATAAATTGGTTTCATTATGAAATATTTTGAGAAATGTGTTTACAATAGGTTTAGTGGAAACATGGTCATTATCCTAGTAGTATATGTTGATAACATATTACATATTGAAAATTACATACCAGTTTTACCATATATTAATGAATAATTAAAAAAGCGTTTATCCATGAAGCAGTTAGGTGAAGAAGAATAAATTATTGGAATTAAGATCATTTCTGATATGTCCAAGAGGATTCTTGGACTAATTTAAAGTACATATTTTGGAAATATAATAAAGAGACTTGGTATTTAATAATCCAAGAGGGTATAGGTTCTATTGTCACATGTTTACATCTTTTTATGAAAATTTATCCTCAGACATGACATGAGAAAGATAGAATGATTAAGATACCATATTCATCAGTGATAGGATCAATCATGTATGTTATATTATGTTTTATAATTGATGTTTCCAATGTATTGAGCATGGTAGGAATATATAAAGATGATCTAGGAGAACAACATTGGAAAACTATTACGGCTATATTTATATTCCTACGAATAACTATGGATATGATCTTATTATATATTGGTGATGAGGAGCTGGTCATAAGGGGTTATACTGATATTGGTTATGAGATAGATTTTAATGATGTGAAGTTGTAGTCAGGATATGTTTTATGACTCAGCGGAGGATATTTGTGTTGTAATAGTTTAATGTAGTAAATTTTTACGGACTCTACAATGGAGTTCAAATATATAGAGGCTTATAATGTTTCCATGGAAGATGTTTAAATTAAAAACATTGTCCTGGATCTTGATGGGGTTCCTAGAAATAATTACCCAATCACACTGTATTGTGATAATTCTATAGTAGTAACTATTTCAAAAGGGAAAAGGTCACATCGATAAACAAAGCACATACTCCGGAAGTATAACCTCTTCATGTTTTTTTATCATAGGTTTGAAGTTGAAATGACTATAGTACCCATGGAAGAGAGTGTGGAATACCCCTTGACTGAAGGCCAATAACAGTTGAAGCATGAATTTATGTGAGAGCTAGTGGACAGAAGGTTGTTAGTAGTTTCATCTAGTGCATGTGGGATTTTGTTGTAGTTGATAACCTAGAACCAACCTCAGCACACTTTATGATAATTTGTATTCATGGTTTTCATTATTACTAAACTTATTATCACATTATAATTGTTCTTCTATGTAATACAGTATTTGATAATGTCCCTACAGTATCTATTATAATAAAAGGACAAAGACTTTCTCTTTTATGATGAGAACATGAAAGTGTTATGACACTATTTTTAAATAAATGTTATATATCAATTTTTTATAATTTAGGGGACCCACATGATACATTCTATTTGGGTTAGATACACATAGGTCTTTGAGGAATCTTGTCTTGGTGTACTCACTTGATAATATCTAGTAGGATATTATGATAATGTGACCCTCTAGTAGGAAATACATATTTATATGTATCATTGTTTGTTCTTATACATGGATGTGTGTATTGGTCCTTATAATTTATGATTATTATTAATGAGTATTATGTGTAGTGTACATTGATGTGTTCATGAGATTTGTGATTTCAAATGTTTGTGGAAAGGTAGCATATATTGGGTATGTCATGAATAATATTGCATTAATGAATAATTGGAGAAATGATTTACCCCTTACATTCTTTAATTAAAGTTAAGATCTAAATCCATTTGATGGTAATGATATAGCCTAAATAAATCAATGTCCATGGTGTTCATAGAGATATCTATTCCTATAAATTAAAAGAAAAATACATCTAGCACATAGTATTCATGTTTAGTAAATGTTATTAATGAACATGGTTTAGTAATTATCCATGTTTTATTGATAGTAATTATTCAATTACTAGTTATTGAGTGAATATAATGTGGGAGTGAAATTTAGTAAATATTTATTTCCAATTTTGGGAATATAGTATTAATTTATTTATTTATGAATAATGGAGTGATATTTATTAAATAAATATATAGTCATTATTTGAGGCCTGATAAATATTATAGAGGAATGAAATACTATTATTTTAGGTTTGATGATAAAATAATGAATATATAATATTATTTGATAATTAATATTTAATTTGAATTCGTAAGTTAAAAACATGTCTATATATAATGAAATTAACATTATTATCTGACATGGGGTTTTTCATAGTATTAAATAATCATTTATGGCCACTTGTGCAAAAATTTTAACACTAGCGAGATATAAACCATTTTCTGTTATTTTCTCATTAGAACAATACATTTGACGATGTTTTTTCACAATAGAATTATGGAATTATCTCAGGGCCATGAGATATATATTCTATAAGATCACTTCCATGAATTGAGAGGAATCAACCTCCTCCAATTCAAGGAGAATAGTTTGGCTGTAATCCTCCTAGAGATCTAAGGAAGATGAAACAAGTGTAAGGATCCTCCATGCTTTCTCTTGGAGATTCCATCGGTGATATCAAAATATTCATGGAATACACGTGGATCATCAGTAGAGGGAACATGTACTTGATTCCTACAATTCAAATATAGCGAAGCACATATCTGTTACTAGATCCATCCAAGAGAAAATAATTCCATCAAGGTAATTCTTATTTTATAGAATTAATTATAAATAATATGTGACGATCATCTCTCTAGTTTCAGTATGATTCGTGATATCTATCATAATTGATTCAATTCTATTGAAAATGCTATTTATCATCTTGTAGATCTTGAATTGATTATTGAACCCAAAAAATAGAAATGTTGGGAACCACTCATCACACACTTCCATAGCACCCGAAACCTAAAATATTTATCTTGTTGACTATGAGATTCTATTTTGTTGTCAACCGATAATAATTCCATGATAACATCATAATGATACAATTATAGTGCTATAGAATCTTATTGTTAGATATTTTTGTTAAAACATATCGTTTCATGGACTCAGAATATTGGCATCTATACCCCCAAAAAATTGGGGAGATCAATCACTCATTATTTTGGGAGAGGACCCTCCACATGTGTGGTGGATGGTAGTCCCTACTTTGCAGGATGATTCTACTCATTGGATAGATTCATACTATTAATAAGATTAAATCAATTAATATTTCTAGGTGGTTAAGGATTGGATATATACTATATACTCCATGTTCCATCTAGTCTGGACACACAATAACCGAATAGGGACTCTTGAATCAAGTTTCTTTCATAGTGCATTGATTCATTTGTGGGATTTGACAATGAAGATGCATGATGATGATACTCTACTATGGTTAGAGTTTGAGTACATGTAGTTTTAAGACAATGCGAATCAAATGATGGTTTGACTCTTTTTTTATCTTCTTTGTGGGTGTAATATGACAAAGGATAAGTAATCCCCAAGGATTATTAACCTCATGAGGTAGTTCCCTAAGATGGTTCCCAGTGAATTCATGTAAGCTCAAATGTTTAAGTGATGTGCCCAGAAAGATATTTTATATAATTTTGATCATATATCCACCCCACACTATATATATTTTTTAGAAAGGTCTATATAGATAGAAATATTTATACAAGAGTTGTAATTCCATATCATGGCAAGATAGGGTTTCCCCGGGGTGGAATCATCAGCATCAACTGATCGTTGATAGTTGTATGTATCCCATCATAAAAGGTATGAACATTCATAATCTTAGTCTTGGTGATTGAATCTATTGGGAACCCACATAGGTCCTTACAACAATAAAAATATGATTTTTAGGGTTCTGAAGGTTAATGAAGCATTCACTGTGCCTGTTCAAACAAACATGCAGTTGAGGGATGCTCAGAAGATACAGTGGATGGACCACCAAATTAGAAATAGAATAGAGATAGGTGGAATTCATTGACTGGTAAGTGGTATGATGTCATTTTGGACGATGATTTGTTGGTGAATAAGGATAGGTGACAAGTGGATATATATTTTATCCACTTCTACCCCCACCACCATTCAATTCTCCTTATAGTTGGATCGGATTATACCAAATATACACAAGAGGGGGGTGAATTGTATCTTTTCAGAAATCTTCATGAGATTGTGTTCTACTTTTTACTTTAATCAAATGAATAATGCAGCAGAAATATAAAGTTCAGAGACACATGATGTATAGTGGTTTGGGGAATAGAAAGACCCTAGTCCACTCCACCAATGCTCTACTCCATGAGCTTGGTGATTTTTACTATCTGGTCCTCGTTTCAATAGAACTTTCAACAATTTAGTACAGGCAGTTGAAACCTTTACAAACTAAGGCAAAACAAAGCCTCATGGTTCACTCACAGAACCTACATAGATTATTATGAGAATCTGGTTACTCAATAATATAAAATAAATATCTTTGTATTCTAAAAATACTTTACAGATGTTCTCCACAATTGCAAGAGCATTTAATTGACCATAGATAGATTTTCACCTTCAGAAATAATGATCTTCACATAAGAGTTGTTCTGAGTCGATCCCGTTGTAATAGATATAGAAATATAATTCACAATTTCAGCAGTAACAGATCCACAGAAGATCATCAATGTAGAACAAGTGAATATTCTATCGTGTTCCTTCATCTACAATAAACAAGGCTTTGACGCTCCTCTTGAATCAGCAGATCTTAACGTTTTGAGTAGTCTCTATTTTTTCTTTTTCCACCCTTTTTGAATGATAGAATGATCATATCAATCTGTTTCAATGAAAAGATAAATATATACCAATGACGAGCACATCCCCTCCAAATTTAGATCTATAAAAGTCACCTTTTGACTCGTGAAATTCAAACATTGGAATGTACAGAGTCATTGTAACTTTGCTGAAGACTCAGCATATAAAGAACCTTCAAATTCGATCTTTAAACCATTAATAAATTGGCTATGAATAAGTGAAATTCATATTTTCAAATCAGCTTTAAATTCAGCTTGAGATCCGCAAAATAAACAACTTTCTGACCGTTGCATAAAAATATCGACATTAAATTCTCTGACGTCAAACGTAAGGTTGATGACGTAGTCTTCAAACATAAGGTTGACAATGTAGGGTTGGTCACAGACGTAAGGTCCATCATAAACGTAGGGTTGGTCATCCATACTTTTCTATTCAAACATTCAAATGTATGCTAAAATATCCATACTTTTACTTGATCTATACATTTTCAAGAACGTATGGTTGCTTTCAAAATTAAGGTTGATGAACCATACTTTTGAGAAACAAACGTAACATTTAATACTTACATACAGTTCTCCTTCCATAATTTTCTGATATCCAAAACGTAGGGTTCCTTCTTAACGTGGGGTTCTTCTTCAATACTTTGTCGATAACGTATGGTTGATTAACCATAATTTTATCTTATCTCAGAAAGTATACATGCTTTTCATCCTTATGCTATGTTTCCTCACGTAGGTTATGAAAAGTGTATCCAGAAAACGCTAAAGCTGAACCCAAATAAGTACGTTATGAACAGTGTTTCCAGAACTCGCTAAACATGAATACTTAAGTAACAAATTATCGTTATTTCAAGAGTAAAAAAAATAAATTCCTACAAAATTCATAAAAAATAAAATCATTAGAAAATAATTAAGGGTATCTGTGAACATCAAAATTATCACAAAGAGATAGAGTATTATTCTCAACAAAACTACCCCTTTAAATAAAAACATTATGTATTGTAGAAAACAACACTTGCTCAACAATATCCCCCTTTTTTATGATAAAAAAACCCATAAAATAACTAATGAAATTAACTTAGAAAATTTATTACATATAGTTTTGAATTTTGAAAAGATAAATACAATATTAATTTCGTCCATTAACCTATCCTTTTTTTAACTTCTCCCTTAATAATATAAATATAAAATAAATATAAAAAGGTTGTGTTTATCCAAATTTTTCCCCCTTTTTCTGATATCAAAAAGAATGATAGAATATTGACTATAACACATATTAATGTAGCACTGAACATAAGTAAATGCTATTATTAACAGTTTAGTAATAATTTAATCTATATTACTGGTATATCTAAACATAGTTATTAAAAAAATAAACATAAAAGGAGATATATAAAAGTTTTATTGAAATGATGGAATATATACAACTATTATGAACAAAGGAATCAATGTTTGGTTAGGGTAGGAAATAGGTTTTATCTCCTCTAAATTACAGAATTGATCTCTGTTAAATGTTCCCTCAAAATTTTCATTAATCAATCACCGAGCTTAATAATATGATCTCTAACATCTTGATTAAAATGAATGTCTTCAATGAGATTGACTCTAAAAAACTTGTAAAGTATTTCTTCCTTCTCCATAAACAAAGATAAATTTTCTGGGAATTTATTTAAGACATAGCTGATTCCTGGCTCATTGGATGTCAACTAATCAACCAAGAATTTTTTTATTGTCTAACAAAACAGATAAAGGAGAACAATTGCATTGAAGATCTTAAAACCTGTCATTCATGTTCCTCATTGTAGCTATGATAGGTTGAAACCTTCTAATTAAATCAGTTGAAGTACCTGATCCACTGGAAGCACTCTTACCAACTGAATCAAATTGAGTCTCCATAAACAATTTAAGATCTGATAAATCTGACTTCATAAGCATTTCAAATTTAAATTTGTCAACAACATTAACCATATCCTCCTCCAAAAGTTCAACATCTTGACTTGATACTGTACTCTCCTTAAGCCATTGAAAATGCAACTGTTCTGATGCTAAGACTCTTCTTAGAGTATCATTCTCATATTGTAGTTGAGATAACATTATGTACAACTCTTCAACTTCTTTATTCTTTAATTCAGAAGCACCCTGTGCTTGATTGTCATTCTCAGGTTCAGTGTGATGCAGCAGTACTAAAGGTAGAAGATCTACATTAGACTTGTATTTCTCCTTTTCCTGATTAGGTTTGTCCACAGTTCCACAGAGTCCTTGTGAGACTCTTCTACAGAAAAATCCTCTTGAAGTACTTCTTTGTGAGCTTTATAAACATGCTCATCACGAACATCAGTAATGTTTTCATCCAATGGATTTTCTAAAATTATATCCTCTGAAGTTTCCTAGGGTCTAGCCACTTCCTCAACAGGCTCTGCCTCCTTATCTTGTTTAAGTGTAACTTCAACATCAACTACAACCTATTGTTCTGATCTTTCAAACTTCAATTATTTAAGGGTGATGGTCTGTAATGGCCACATTCTTTTCGTGATATTTTTTAACAACCTTTTCTATGACATAGACATATGAGAGTAAATCTATTGTAGTCAATTCAGGGGAAGTATGTGTCGCAATCACGGTTATCTTCCTCTATGATTGAATTCCATCCTGACTTCTTTCTTCCTCAGTATATTCCACTTCAAATATGATCCTTCTTGCTGTAGTGATGACTCTCGATTCAGCTTGTCCCTCCTTGGACAAATCATATTGAGCATGAGCACTCTCTGATTCATCAACATCTTCTACTGGAAATTTTTTTCCTTTTATAGTGCTCCAGAAATAGCCAATATTTCTTATAGTTAGAGCATTCAACAAATTACTGTGATGACAACGCACTTTGTAATCAACCAGTCTCACCATATCCTTCTTAAACAACAGTTTGGAGATGAATCAACTAAAAGGGTAAAAGTTCATTTGGGCATCACTCTAACAACAATATATTAGGTATGGAACCATATACATAAGAAAATTGAGTTTAAAGTCAATGATAAAAAGATACATTATATACATATCGGTATATAATATCTTTTCAATCTTAGACATCCTTAGTGAAATCCCTGTTTACACAAATTTCACCAAAATTTTCTGATCGGGCTCCATATCCTTTATTAAATACTTCTTTACAGATGTATTACCTAAAAGAAAAGACATTAGTTCATCTAATTTATGCACAGAATCTCCAATATTTTTCAAATCAAAATTAAAAACTCCCTCATGATGGAAGTTCAAAATCTGACCAATTTCAACTGAAGAGATAAAAAAATCCTTATCCTCTATCTTAGCAAGCATAGATCCCTGATTATCTCCTAGACTAAATTGTACATAATTGAAGAAATGTCAATGCTCTACCTCATACAAATATTATATATTCTCAATGTTTAAGGTCTATTTGAGATTCTGAAACGACAGTGCTGGTTTCAACAGGAGATTTGTCTGATAGAGCCATTCGTGATCAATCGCCTTTCCTTGTAAGATTTTCCTTCTTTATGAATGTTGTTTCTTGGCACTACTGGTTTCGGCTTTACCATCTCTCTTAGTCTTTGTCATTTCTATGAGAATATATGAAGGTCTGAATATTAGGGTTTCAAAGGTTCGAAGATTAGGATTTCCGAGGATCGAGGATTAGGGTTTTCGAGCAATGGTATGATTTTGCGGGTTTGAAAGGATATTTGTAGAAATGAAATGGTTTAGCAGACGAAAGGTTTCTGGAAACCTTTATTCCTGTGTTTTTATTAATCATTTCATAGATTTTGAACATAAAATAAAAATGATTAAGTGGGGAAAAAATTTATTTTGTTTGAATAATAAATAACCAAATAATTTTAAACAAAATTTAAATAATGAAACAACATAGAAAAATTAAATAAAGCTTTATTTAAAATTAAATAAACCTATCTCCCCCTTAATAAAATCAAACCTTACAATGGGAAGTGGTTTAGTAAAAACATTCGCTAATTAAATTTTAGTACTTAGAAATTCCAAAGATATATCCTTTTTAAGAACATGATCTCTTAGAAAATGATATCTGATATCGATATTATTAGTCCTAGAATGATTAATATGATTTTTTGAAATATTTATAGCACTAGTATTATCATATAAATTAGGTGTATTATTAAAATTAATCCAAATTCCATAAGAGTGTTTTTCATCCACAACACTTGTGCACAACAACGGCTAGCATGAACATATTCCGCCTCAGCTATTGACAGGGAAACTGAATGTTGATTCTTACTTGACAATGACACTAAATATTTCCATAAAAAGTGAAAAGTTCCTGATGTGATTTTCCTATCTAATCTGCAATTCTCAAATTCTTCATCTGAATATGAAATTAAATTAAAATAAGAAGATTTGTGATAAGGAAGAGATTTATAAAGAGTTCCTTTTAAATATCTAAAAATTATTTTAACAGCAGTTAAATGAGATTCTTTAAGATCTGATTGAAATCTTGCACAAATACATACTGAATACATTATATCTGGCCTGCTTGAAGTAAGATATAACAATCTACCAATCATTCCTCTATATAACTAGTTGTCATTTGATTTTCCAGTTTCATCCAAATCAAGTTTTATATTAGTTCACATAGGAGTTGTATATGTATTGCTGTTTTTAAGTCTAAATTTATTTAATAAATCAACAATTTATTTTCTTTGGTTAAAAACATTTCCATAAACTTTTTTATAAATTTGTAGACCTAAAGAGAAATTTAGTTCTACCATCATAATGATTTCAAATTCTTTTTGCATTAACTTTGAAAAATCATGAGAAAGGTTTTTATTAGTTGATCCAAAATTACATCATCAACATATATTTTAACCAATAAAATATTAGAATTTACAATTTTACTGAAAAGTGTTGGATCTACCATTCCAACAATAAAATCATTTTCCAATAGAAAAGAGCTTAATCTTTCATAACAAGATCTAGGTGCTTGTTTCAGGGCATAAAGAGCTTTAGTAAGTTTAAAAACATAATTTGGTTTTTGAGAATTTTCAAATCCCGGAGGTGCCTCAACATAAACTTCCTCCATTAAATAACCATTTAGAAAATCAAACATTACATCCATATGGAATAATTTAATGTTCATAAGAGATGCATAGGACAAAAGGATTCTAATGGCTTCTAATATAGATACAGGTGGAAAGGTCTCATCATAATCTATACCTTCTTCCTGATTATATCCTTTAGCTACAAATATAGCTTTATTTCTAGTTATTATTCCTTGATTATCATGCTTATTTCTAAAGACCAATTTGGTTCCTATCACTGGATAATTATTTGGTCTTCCAACTAATTTCGAAACTTCATTTCTTTTGAACTGGTTTAATTCTTCTTGCATTGCTATCATCCAGATTTCATAATCTAAAGCATCTTCTATAGATTTTGGTTTTAATTGTGATAGAAAGGCAGGGAATTCTACAAGATTTCCTATATTTCTTATAGTTTTTATTCTTGTGTCTAAGTCACCTATTATAGTATCTATGGGGTGACTTTATAGAGTTATAGTCTATTTAGGTAACAAACTCATAGGTCATTTAGTATCATGTTCTTATAAATTGTACTGAATTTACTTTATATCGTTTTCAAAATAATTTTTCAAGTTCTCAAGTCTCATGTTATCATTAGAGTCAGCTTCATCTATTTGGTCTGTCCTTTTCTCAAAGGGATCAGACTCATCAAAATTTACCTAAACTGATTCTTCAACAATCCTTGATTTCTTGTTATAGACTATAAGCGTTAGAGGTAGCATAATATCCTTAGAAAATTCCTTTATCGGATTTTGGATCGAACATACCAAGATTATTATTGGTGTTCAAGATTTAAACCTTGCATTGAAAAACATTATTGTTGTTAACTTTTGGTTTTCTGTTATTCCAAAGTTTATAGGGTGTCTTTTTCAAAAAAGGTCTAATTAAAACTCTATTAATTATATAGTAGGATGTGCTTACAACTTCTGCCCAAAAATTGGTAGGAAGAATGTATTCATTTAGCATAGTCCTAGCCATTTCATTAATAGTCCTATTTCTTCTATCAACAATTCCATTTTGTTGAGGCATTCTTGGTGTAGAGAAGATGTGTTTAATACCCATATTTGAGCAGAAGGAATCAAATTCTTTATTCTCAAATTCTCCACAATGATCACTTCTTAATGAAATTATTTTGAAACCTTTTTCATTTTGAACAACTTTGCAAAAACCTTTAAATCATGTAAAATCTTCATTTTTTAATTTTAAAAATAAAATCCATGTAAATATAGAATAGTCATCAACTAAAACAAATACATATATTTGAGAAGAAAAGCATGCTACTTTTTAAGGTCCAAACAAATCCATATGGATAAGTTCTAGAGGTTTAGATGTTGAAATTATGTTAACAGATTTGAAGAATGATTTGGGTTTCTTACCCAGTTGACCTGAATCATAGAATCTGTTATTTTCAAATCTGAGATTAGGCAAATCAGAAACTAATTTTTTCTTAGATAATTTATGTAAAACATATACATTACAACGTCCAAGTCTCTTATGATAGATGAAAGATTCATTCAATTTAGCAGTTAAGAAGTTCACTTGTTGTCTACACAAGGAATTTAAATCCAGGGTATACAAATTGTCAGTTCTAGGATCTCTAAATTTAAGCAGTTTAATCTTGTAAACAGAACAAAAATTATAAGAAAAATGAACAGCATAACCATCATAAAATAGTTTAGAAATACATATCATATTGTGTTTAAATCCTTGTATATAATGTACTTTGTTAATTGAGACAACTTCTGGATCTCCAACTCTTCCAATACCAATGATTTTTCCTTTTGGAATTTTCACCAAAAGTGACAAGTCCACCATATTTTTGTGTGAGTGTAGAGAAGTTTGATGAGTTACCACTCATATGACTTCAACAACCACTGTCTATATACCATATTACCTTTCTACTTTTGTGACCTTCTCCCTGTAATATAATTTACACAATTTGCTTTGGTACTAATATTTTGTTTGGTCAAGGGGTGTTAGCTAGCAAGGATCTGGGAATCCAGACATGCTTAGTTTTTCTAATTTCAAAAGAGTCAAATAAATCATTTAACAAAATGGCCTTCTTAATACCACTGATTTGTGGTTGTCTTAGGAAATGGTTTTTTGAAATATTCCCCCTTATTCCACAGTAATTACAATCTTGTATTTTTCCACTTCGAATAAAATAATTTTTGTATAGCTTGGGTTTTCATATTTACTGCCCTTTCCAAATCATTCCTTTTTAATAAAATTTTTCCCAAGAATTTAATTTAAAGTATTTTATCCATTTGTAAAAACAAGGGCTCCACATTTATAGGTTTCTAATTCAGTTTGCAGAGATTTTACCCTTGATTCAAAATTTGTATTGTTAATGTTAATTGAGAAAAACATCTCAGTTAACTCCTTATATTGTTTTAAAATTGTACATTTTTCATCAAAAATAGCTTTGTAAATGTACTGTATTGGATAATTCTTCTTAAACAAATAACCATATTTTTCTTCAAGCATATTGCAGTAGGCTGCATGTTTTTCATTAGAGTAACAAGATTCAGAATGATAGTCAGAAGAGTAGTAAGATTGTACCTCATCTATGTCTACCGTAAAACACATGTTGGATTTAAAATTTACTTCTTCCTTCTCTGAGTCTAATTCCGAAGTGATACTGGAATCTTAATATACACTCAATGTTGCCTTCATGGATTTCTTTTCCTTATGATCATAATCATTTCTTTTGAAAAATTTCTTTCTCTTGTCTTCTTTTAGCTGGGGACAGTCAGGTTTGATATGTCCCATTTTCTTGCATTCATAACATTTGACTTCCTTGTAATCCTTTTTGAAGGAGTTTTTGAATACCTTCTTCTTTCTATAGAATTTAGTGAATCTCCGGGCTAGATGAGCCTATTCCACATCTGAATTTGATAAATTAGAAGTTTTCGATATCACTTTTACACTTTTCTTCATATTTCCGTTTTTTCTCTATGATGACACTTTCAAGGCAGTGTCAACTCCCTTAATAAGCACTTTGTGTTCATTAGGTTTATCATGCATCTCATATTCATACATCATTAGTTTTCCATTCAGTTCTCTCATTGTTAAGTTCTTGACAGGTGTCGACTGTCTGATTGCAGTGGAGATTCAATTCTAATTTGTAGGTAGTACTCTAAGTACTTTTAAAGCTTCATCTTCTTGTTTAATGGGATATCCCATGACGGTTATGTTATTGTAAATCATTGTTAATCTTCCATTCATTTGAGTAATACTTTCACCTTAAACCTTTTTGAATGTATCAAATTTAATCATAGTAGTCTGATATCTAATTTCAATGATATTGTTAGTTCCTTCACAAGAAACAACAACTGTTTTCCACATTTCATATGCTGTCGGGCATTGAGATACTATGTTGAATTCCTGATGTCATAGACCACATATAATTGCATTCATTGCCTTTGAGTTAATATCATATTCTGCTTCAGTATATGCACTCCATCTTTTAGGTTTTTATGGTATTTCATATGGAGTCAGAATCTTCGAATATACTTTTTATCCATGGTTTTTCAGATAAATAATCATTCGCGACATCCCGCATCCACAATTTTCTCCATCGATGTACGGTTCTCTGACCATAGATATTTCATCTCTTGTATCAGTCATCTTGCTCTGTGTATAATCACTTTCAGCTTATTAAGGATTTATCAGAAAGCTCCACCTCTGATACTATTTGTTCGATCAGATTATACCATATATACACAAGAGGGGGTGAATTGTGTCTTTTTAGAAATCTTCATGATATTCTGTTCTACTTTTGTCTTTAATCAGATGAAAAATGTAGTGGAAATATGAAGTGCAGAGACACATGATGTATAATGGTTCATGAAACAGAAATCCCCTTGTCCACTCCACTAATGCTCTACTCCATGAGCTTGGTGATTTTTTATATCTGGTCCTCGTTTCAACAGACCTTTCAACAACTGAGTACAGGCAGTTGACACCTTTACAAACTAAGGAAAAACAAAGCCTTCTGGATCACTCACAGAACCTACACAGCATAGTACTAGAAGACGATTACTCAAGAATAAAAATAATGATTTTTTGTATTTTAAAAATACTTTGTAGATGTTCTCTACAATTGCAACAACATGTAATTGACAGTAGACAGATCATCACCTTCAGAAATAATTATCTTCACATAAGAGTTGTTTTGAGTCGATCTCGTTGCAATAGATATAGAAGTATAATTCAAAATTCCAGCAGTAGTAGATCCACAGTAGATCTTCGATGTAGAACAAGTGAATCATCTATCGTGTTCCTTCTACTTCAATAAAAGAGATTTGATGCTCCTCTTGGATCAGAAAATCTGTACATTTCGAGTAGTCTCTGGTTTTTCTTTTTCCACCTCTTTTGAATTAGAGATTGATCATCACAATCTATTTCAGTGAAAAGATTAATATATAACAATGATGAGAACATCCCCTACAAATTTTGATCCATAAAAGTCACCTTTTGACTTGCGAAATTCAAACATTGAATTGTACATAGTAGTCGTATCTTCCTTGAAGACTCGACATAAAAATCTCTTTTAAATTCGATCGTTAAACCATTAATAAAATGTCTTTGAATCAGTCAAAGTCTTATTTTAAAACCAGCATTAAATCCTGCTTGTGATCCGCATAATAAAAAACTTGCTGACCGTTGCATAAAAATATCGACTTTAAATTCTCTGACGCCAAACGTAAGGTTGATGACATTGTCCTCAAATATTGGGTTGACAATGTAGGGTTGGTCACTGACTTAAGGTTCATGTCACTTTTTTCAAACGTAAGGTTTATCATAAACGTAGTGTTGGTCATCCATACATTTCTCTTCAAACATTAAAATGAATGGTAAAAGATCCATACTTTTACATGATCCATACTTTTTCAAGAACATATGGTTGCTTTCATAAGTATTGTTAATGAACCATACTTTTGAGAAACAAACATAACATTTAATACATACGTACAGTTCTCCTTCCACACTTTTCTGATACCCAAAATGTAGGGTTCCTTCCTAACGTAGGGTTCTTCTTCCATACTTCGCTGATAATGTATGGTTGATTAACCATACTTTTATCTTATCTCAAAAAAGTATACATGTTTTTCATCCTTACACTATGTTTCTCCATGTAGGGTATAAATAGTTATTCCAGAACATGCAAAAGCAGATCCTGAAAAAGTAGGGTATAAACAGTGTTTCCAGAACACTCTAAATACAAATACTTTAGTAATAAATTCACATTATTTCATGAGTAAAATAATATAATAAATTCCTACAATATTCTTAACAAATAAAATAATTAGAAAATAATTAAGGGTATTTGTGAGCATAAAAAATATCATAAAGAGATATAGTATTGTTCTCAACAAAACTCCCCCATTAAATAAAAAACTTATGTATTGTTGAAAACAACACTTACTCAACACTTCCAAAGCTCAAGGCACTAACAGGAAGGGCCATAGGTAGATGAATAATATGAAGATATGTGATCAGGTTTCACCAACCATTACATTATGTTTGATCTATTTATTTCTTATAACTTCACACGTACTTTCTAAAACTAATTTACTATCAAAGTATTGTCTTAAATAATAAATTTATGATAATTTTGATATATAATGATGTTTTATATTTGAGAAGAATCTATAAAAATAGTTTTCTCATAATTAAAAAAATAATATTATCAAATGATATATAATATTTAATTTATTATATAATATATATAAGGTTTTTATATTAATTTTATGAATTTATATTGATATATAATATTTTAAATATCATAGAAAAGTAATATTGCATGGTATGAAAGAAATATGAATTTTTTTGGATGAAGAATAAATATATGCTATTATAATATATATATATATATATATATTATATTTATTTTTATATATAATATTTATTATATATAGGTTGATTTTAATTAAATTGATAATATATTTTAAAAAATTGTGAAAAAAATAGATGAAAATTAGTATGTAAAAAATTTATAAAAATAACACACTATGATAA
Source organism: Viscum album (assembly GCA_963277665.1). NCBI lineage: Eukaryota > Viridiplantae > Streptophyta > Magnoliopsida > Santalales > Viscaceae > Viscum > Viscum album. The sequence continues at coordinate 1,917,583,029 of OY728135.1, read as the reverse complement.
TATGTGGTACATGTAATGATTGATCACAATTTATTATTTTAAAATATGAAATAATACTATAAATAGTTTTATTATTACATTTTATATTTTTAAATGTTTTGGACGATTTATTTTTAATGTAAATTTTCTAATTTAATGTTTATTAAAATTTAGTAACACTTTTGAAATTAAAATTCCATTCAAAATAAGAATTTGATGTTAATTTTTCTTATTATTATTACTATTATAATTTTTTTAATGATATATGAAATTATTTATCATTTATTAAATTATAATATAATCAAAACATTGTAAAAATATTTTTTAATTAATATAAAATATTTTTCATCACAAGATATATATGAATATAATTATCAATGCTCACATAGTTGTTGTGTAATATTGGTAATTTTAAAATTGTTTCCTTTGAGATTATACATAAGATTGGATTATTATATTTCCAACCAAATATATATTTATAATTATAAATGATTTATTATTGTCTGTACTTTTGAATTTTAATATTATATAAAAAATTAATTAACCAAATACTTACACAGTGCTTGTGTAAAGTAAGAAAAGTCATAATTATTATCCTAAAAAAGATATCAAGATAAATACAAGAATAAAAATATATTATAAATTTTATTACATGATTGTAATGATTAATAAAAAATTGTATTTATATTAATAATTTTTTTTAAATTAAATAATGTTGTAATTATCTAAAACTCTAACGTTGTGGCGTTGCAAGACATGTGAAAACAAGATAAAAGTAATAAATAAAATTTTTAAAATTGTTAATGTGATAAGGTTTAGTTTAACTAATTTTTTTAACTAATTTGATGGATATTTATTAAAATTAATGTAATTATATCAATATTTTTGTGTTACATTTTTTATGTTCTAGTTATTACGAAACACAAATGAACAAAATAAACCACAAAATAAATAAAAGTTGATTTTTTAGTTAAAAATGAATTCTAAATTAATAAAAATTTATAAAAACATTTATTTGGTCAATTGGGGGCGTTAAATGGATAAATATATCATATATATTCTATTTATGAGCCACTTGAAATTTTAAAATTACATTCATGACTTTTAATGTTTGAATATTTGAAAAAATACTTCTGAATGTTCTTTATAAAAGGAATTTTATTCCACTCTTTCCAAAATATATATAGTTTGGATTATATAAATATTCTACTCAAATACCTATATAAACATATATTTACACATTAATAATGCTTATTCCAAGCCAAAATTCCTTTTTTCAATGGCATAATATTCAATCTAAAAGTGGCCATTCATAAAGAAATGTAAGGTTTCAAAACTCAAACTTTCCATTTTTATTTAATAATATTTCACCATAAAATTCATTTAAAACATTATTTTTTTGGAAAAATATTATATTCATATTATGTAAAAAAAATTCTACCCTAGATAATATATCACTTGTGAAATCCCACCTTTTTATTACATAACTTATCATTACATTTTACAAACCGAGGATTTTTAAAGTCTAGTGTCTTGAAATTCTGGAACATAATACATGAAACAACATAAATAATACTTATAAACATCTTGTAAGGATTCATAATAGTTTCATACTATGTAAAATTAATGCATATAATATCTTGGATACATACATAAAAGGAAAGGATGAGCACAAGGCCCAGTAAGAGTAAATAAGGGAATCAGTGTACTTGTGATACCAATAAAAACATGAATAAAAACATACAAACATGAGCAATGGAAGTATAGGAATATCATAATGAAAATAACATGAAGAATAACATTAATTTGTGGCTACAAAATTTATTTTAGACATTCATTAACATATCACCAAGGTCCATCCCCATGGTGTCATAAACATTACCATGGTTATTCACCAAGGTATCGTGAAACATGTCATCTCAAAAGATTAATTCATTACCCAGTACATTAGAGTGATATCATGGAACACCCTTAATATATATTTAATTTCATGTGATCCAAATAGATCATAATAATACATTTCTTAAATAACCCATGGAGAATAAATGAAATGGGTTTCATTTCAAGATCGTGATGTTTTAAAAGTTCTTATAAATAAGATCATTATGTCATTTATAATCCATGTAAAGGGAGTGAGGGTTATATTTTTTTCAATTACAGAATCAAATATATCATATTTATATATTTATGAACACCAATAAAAACGAAATAGGTCTGGTTATTTACATAAATAAAACAAGAGAATCTTTGGAGAGAAAGAGATTGAAATTTTGAGGCGAAAGAGATAAAAATTTTGATGCAAAATTTCTGCAGAATAATGACAATATAACATGGTTTTGGAAAACATTGAAAAGAGTGGGTAAAATATTAAACTAATCATAAATAAAATGTAATATAGTATAAATACATAATAACATAGAAATAATAACATGTTATGGGAATTTGTATGACATACCATATGAAAAGTAAACTTGAAAGAAAAGAGAAGATGTGATTCCTTTTACGAAACATTCTGCATCCTAACGGCGTCACATAAAAATTCAGAAAAACAATTTATGAGATCGAAAAGGGTATATAAACAATTATACATTATATTGAAAGTAATTACAACATATATAAACATACCCTCAAGAAAAATAGATGGAAACTAGAAGACACAACATAAAGGTAGTCATGGCTTAAAAGATGAGGGTGAAAGATTCCTTTACCTTGAAGAGTAACTTCGAAAGCATGAGGGTTGGGACCTTGGGAGGCTTGAGGGAACCTTGGGAGGACTCCTAGGGAGGTAACGATACCATAAAAGCATTGGTGAGGATTTGGAAATGAAATGAATGAGTGAATGGCTTGGTAATTATAGGAGAAGTTAGTGAAGAAAGCATTAGTTGCCAAGGGACACCTCATAAGTGGTATTGGAAAAAACATGACCTTCCCATGATATTGGCCACTTGGGATGCCTCACACCTGATCATACTATTCATAAGTGTACCAAAATTATTTCATAATTATTACATCCTTAATGATGTCTTTAAACATCTCAAAATAAATCTGTATTTTTACTATTCATCGAAAAATAAACTTTTTCAGAAAAATCCCAAAAAATCACCTTAAACTAATATCAATGATCTGAATTCAAAAATGAAATCTATTTTAAGAAAATAATTTTCTAAATGTTTTTTTTAATTTTTAAATAAAAACACTATTCACTGAAAATTCAACTATTTCAGAAAAATCAATAAATATCACCTTAACCAAATCTCGATGCTCTAATTTCAAAAATGAATTCCATTTTATGAAAATAATTTTATAAGTATTTTTAAATTAATTTTTAAATTAAAAACAATATTCATCAGAAAAAACTAATACTTAAACAGTAATTTATAACATAGTCATTTACCTATTTTATTGAATCACTTTAATTAATCAAGAAGCCTAAATTATATTAATACTTTCTTATGTGAGGTTACTTAATCCATTTGGTCACATTACTAATCGTAAATTTAAAATCACTAATCATAATTCTCTATTCTTCTAAAATTATGTTGATCTTATTAGGCTATAATTTTTTTACTTAAAACAACTATAGAAGACAATTTTTCGAAAATCATTACACATTATTAATTATTTAAGGTTTACATTAATATTTTAAAATATCCTATTTTTTCATAATTCATCTATAATATACATCTTATATTTTTCTAGACATTATATAATTCACAAAAATCACCATAAAAATAATTCACAATTTTATTTATCTCAATGGATTACACAAGGATGCTACAGTCTCGTTACATAACCCCTTATTACACCAGTATAAGACCAAAGTGTAAGGTGTGGTAAGGTGATAGAATCCTAGGGCAGCTTGGCCAACATTGCCTTAGTGGTGATTTCTATCAGCTTGAACTTCTCCCAAAGGCAATTCCGTTCTAAATTCACATGATGATGTTCGACTTGGGTTTGGTCCAGAGCAAAGCCCAGTGGTGCTACCTCTTTTCCAAGTTCCGACAGATAGGCTTTGATCAACCTGAGACTACTAGATGGTGGCATCGAATCTTCTTTCTGTATTAATTAACCAAAATCACATTTATTTATAGAAAATAATTGAAATATTATGTTTCCAATGGTCACATTAACCAATGGTCATATAATAGTCAAAATCCAACAGTATAAATTAATTATACTCATTTCATCAAATGATATAGATCTTTTGAGTATAAAATAAAATAGAACATAAAATTAGGAAACAATAATTGTTAAAAAGTTTGATTCGTTTCATTCTTCCACCCTAAAGAATGCTCATCCCTGAAATTTTTAACTCGTACCCTCAGAAGAGAAAAGATTTGGGTACTTCTACCTCATAGACTCCTCTTGTTCCCATGTGGCTTCTTCATATTTGTAGTTCCTATGCAAAAACATAATAAGGTGGGTAGTCTTGTTGTGTAGAAACGTGTATTTATGAACCAAGATCTACACCGAATGCTTCTCATAAGAGAGGTCATGTTTTAGTTGAACCACCTCTTGGTTTAGTACATGTGAAGGGTCAGGTATGTACTTCCTCAAAATGGATACATGGAAGATATCATGAACTTGTGTTATATTTGGAGGAAGTCCAAGCCGATAGGCCATTGCTCCCCCACGATCAAGGATTTCATAGGGGCCAATTTACATAGGGCTGAGCTTCCATTTCTTCCAAAACCTGATGACTCTCTTCCAAGGTGATATTCGAAGAAAGACCTTGTCATCGACATCAAACTCAAAGTCTCTTTGACGGTTGTTGACAGAGCTCCTTTTCCGACTCTGAGCATCCTTAATGTGTTGTTGGATGGCATGGACGTTCTCTATCATCTCTTGCACAATATCAGGCCCAAGAAGCTTTCTGTCACTAGCTTCATCCAAACAGGTAGGAGTTCTACGTTGCTTCCCATATAGAGCTTCATAGAGTTCCATTTGAAATCTTGAGAGGAAGCTATTGTTATAAGAGAACTCAAATAAAGGGAGATTTTGATCTCATCCACCTTTAAATTCCATTTAGAATGTTCTCAGCATGTCCTCATGTGTATGAATAGTCTTTTCAGATTCACCATCAGTTTGGGGGTGATAGGTCGTACTAAAATTCAATTTAGTGCTCAGAGCATGTTGAGGACTTCTCTAGAATTTTGGTGTGAACCTTGTATCATGATCAGGTATGAGAGAAAGTAGAACTCCATACATCTTTACCACTTCTTTCACATTAATCTTCGCAAGTTTATCAAGAGATAAATCTTCCCGAATGGAGATAAAATGGGTAGTCTTTGTGAGACAGTGCACAATAACCCATATCGTATTATTTCATTTCGAAGTTCTCGGAAGACTAGTGCTGAAGTCCATAGTGATATTATCCCACTTCCATGCAGGTATGGGTAGTGGATGCAATACCTCTTTAAGAAATTGTAACTTTTCATTCACTTGCTGACATACTAAGCAACTTGAAGTGTAGTCATTGATCTCCCTTTTCATATTCTCTCACCAAAAATGATCATTAAGTTCCCTATACGTTTTTATGCTTCCAGGATGTATAAAGAATGTAGAGCTATGAACTACATCCATCAGCTCCTTTTTTATTTCTGGAATATATGGAACACATAGTCTCGTATAAAATTTCAATACACCTTCTTGATCAATATTTAACTTCAGAAACATCCCATCCTTTACAGCTTCAAACATCTTATGTAATAAAGGATCTTCTTTCTGAGCATTCTTAATCTTCTCTAGTATTGGCGGTTGAGAAATAATTTTGGATAGGGTTGATGATGTCCCTTCCCATATAATTCCCATGTCCACCTTTACTAGGTCATTGATCAAAGGATCTTTTTGGATCCTCATCATGGAAAGAACATCTGGGTCTTTCCTACATATTGCATCGGGAACTTTTTTTCCTCTTCCGAGATGATAATGAATTGAAAAATCATAGTCCTTAAGAAACATCAACCATCTCCTTAGTCTCAGGTTCAATTCCTTTTGTGTAAAAATATAATTCAAACATTGATGGTCTGTACAAATATCACATGTATCTCCATAAAGATAGTTCGTCCATATCAATAGAGAAAAAAACGAGCGCAACCAACTCTATATAATGAATAGTATAGTTTTTCTTATGAGTCTTCAACTGTTGAGATTCATAAGCAATGACTTTGTCATTTTTCATGAGGATTCACCTATGCCCTTTGAGAGAAGCATCACTAAAAATAACTAATCCTTCTCCACTTGAGGGAAGAGTTAACACTGGTGTAGTAACCAATCTCTTCTTAAGCTCTTGTAAACTTTCCTTCACATTCCATTGTCTAGATGAACTTGACCCATTTTCGAGTTAACTTGGTTAATGGATTATATTGTTGGGAAATGTTTTTCACAAACCTCTTATAATATTCTACCAGTCCAAAGAAACATCGAATCTCGGTTATTGTTGTTGGCTGAGGCCACTCATATACATCTTTAATCTTTGCAGGGTCAACTATGATTCCTTCATTGGTTACAATGTTCCCCAAGAAAGAAACTCGTTGTAATCAAAATTCACATTTATTGAACTTACCAAAATGCCTCTCCATCCTTAGAGTTGAAAAAATAGCCCTTGGATGATTCTCATTGTCCTATCAACTTTTGGAATAAATCCAAATATCATCACTAAAAACTACCACAATGTTATCAAGGTAATCCTTAAAGAATATATTCATCAAATATATAAAAAGATTAGGTACATTAGTCATCCAAAGGGCATTACCACAAACTCATAATGCCCATATTTTGATCAGAAGGCAGTTTTTGGAATATCTTATTTCTTCAACATCAATTAATGATAACCAGATCAAAGATCAGTCTTAGGGAAGAATTGAGCCGCACAAAGTTGGTCAAATAAGTCATCAATTTTTTGAAGAGGTTATTTGTTCTTCACAGTGATCCCATTCAGTTATCTATAATCAACACATAGCCGCATTTATCCATCCTTCTTCTTCACAAATATAAATAGTTCTCCCCAAGGAGACACACTCGGTCGGATAAACCCTTTCTCCAACAAATCATGGATATTTTTCTTTAATTTCTCTAGACTGACATTTGTTATCCTATAGTGGGTATTTGATATCAAATGAGATCCTGGTAAGAGTTCAATGGAGAACTCTACCACTCTTTCTAGGGGAGTTCCAGAAAACTCCTCGTGAAATACATCAACATATTCAGGGACGATGGGGACATTTCTATCTTTAAATAATCATCTCCTTCTTCTTGTTCATTGATCAACTCCATAAAGTTGGATATATGGGGTTCTATTAGACAATGATCAGGTTGATATATCTCCTATTGGTAGATAACTATAGATTTTCCATTCAAGAGTACTGGTATTTACTTGATTCTACAATTTATCATAGCATTATACATTGATAGCTAAGTATATTTTCATACTTTGAGAGGAAAAAAATAATCTTGATACCACACCATTCGGAGCTTCAACTTCAGCTATCGTGAAAGAAAAGGAACAACCTTGATCCCTTGGCCTTTGATGAGGCTGATGGTGGTTCCCCTCCACTGCCCTCAGATTTGGACGGTGATTGGAAAAGTTCCCACATTGTCCACACTTGAAGCACTGGACATCAGGTATAGACTGCACCATCTTCCCCTTTTCATTTTTGTTTTGATGTTGAGGTTTTACATCACAATGAAAATTCCTCACAATGTGGTCATCTCTACCACACTTTTAGAACTTCCCACTACGGAGCAGGCAGTTCCCCAAATTCTTCATACCACATTTATTACACGTGGGATGTTTTACTTACTTGTATCCTCTTCAATGATGGAACCTCCTCCCTAAGATTGGATCCAATGATATCTTCTTTTCATTTCATTTATGAGACCACTGCATCTCACCAAACTCTAGATCGACTTTCATCACACTTCGCATGATATCCTCAAAGCTATCATAGTCTCAGTTATCTAGATTCATCATCATATGAGGTCTAAGTCCACCAAAGAATATATCAACCTTACCTTTTGGATCCATGACAGAGCTATAGGTATATCATGAAAGTTGGGTGAGGTTCATATCATAGCATCTGATAGATTCATTATCCTTCTACTTCATCTTGAGAAACACATTCTCCATTATTGTTCTCATCGAACGGGGAAAATTCTTAGTGAAGAATATCCCTCTGAACACTTCCCACTCAATAAATTCAACTTCCACTCTTTTCCTCATGTTTTTGATCAATTCCCAAAACTGATCAGCTTCTCTGTCAATGTGATAGGCATCCAAGGAAACTTTCTCTTTCTCTGAACAATGATAGCACAGAAAAGATCTTCTCGATGGAGTTGACCCACTTCTCAACAATCAATGGGTCAGTCGATCCACTGAATGTTGGTGGTCATTGATGCATAATGGACTGAAAATAATGTTGTTCCTCTCACCGTGAGATATATCTCTTAGCTTGATTCAAGTTATTTCCCTTAACATGAGTTGTTTGGTTCATCATTCTCATGAATGTTTCCATTCCGGATTCCATTGGATGGTCATTAGTGCATGGTCCATTGCGGCCACTATTTGCATGGTTCCTCTTATTGCCTTCCATTTTCTAAAAGAATAAATTCTTCATGAGAAACTTATTTCATTTAAAAATATTTTAACTATAAATGATTTTATGTCTTAAAACATCATCCTTATAAAATTATACTTCTCTATAAATATTTTATAATGATTCATAAAAATCATTCAACTAACCAAACCTATCCCCCGGGAGTATCGTAACCAAGAGTACAGGAAGGCCCATTATCATGTACCTGTTCCCATTCAAGTCAATCTCTAAGGGTTTTTTTGGGTTTTCCCCCTATGTACATATGTGCCAGAGCCACCTCTACCTACCCGTATTCTGATAGGGATGTATTTGTTTGATAAACCACTTACTCAATACTCACCAAAATACCAGGAAGTTTTCCTATATTTAATCATTTCAATAGGATTCTTAATAATTTTTTACATCCAAATTTACATAAATAACTAAACTATCCTTTGATATGTACTATGGCATATCACCTTTTTACTATATAACTTTTCATTACATTTTACAAACAGAGGATCATTAAAGTCTAGACTCCTGGGAATTTGGAACACAATACAAGAAACAACATAAAACATTCTTATAAACCACTTTTAAGGCTTCGTCATAAGTTTATCCTATGTAAAATTACTTCATCTCATATCCTGGAGACATAAATCAAAAAAATGGTGAGCTGAAGGCCCAATAAGGGTAAACAAGGAAATCAGTGTACTTGTGATATCAACAAGAACTTGAATAAAAACATAAACAAATGAGCAATGGAATTATATGAATATAATAATCAAAATAACTTTAATCATAACTTGAATATGTGGATACAACATTTCATTTAGGAATTCATGAACATATCACCAAGGTCCATCCCAAAGGTGTCTTAAAAATTACCATGGTTATTCACCATGGAATCGTGAAACTTCTCATCTCTAGAGATTATTTCTTTACCCAATGCATGGGATCGCTATCAGGGTAAACCATTAATATTTCTTTACTTTCATGTGAGCCATATATATCATAATAAAAAATTTCATAAATAACCTATGGAGAATAAAATAAATTGGATTCATTTCCAGATTGTGACATTTTAAAAATTCTTAATAATAAGATCGTTATGTAATTAACAACCCATTGAAAGGGAGTGAGTGTTATATGTATGTAAATTATAGAATAAAATATAAAATATTTATATATTTATGAACACCCATAGAAACTAAATAGGACTGGTAATTCACATAAATAAAACAAGATAATTTTTGGAGAGAAAAAGAGAAATTTTGAGGCGAACATTCTATAGCATAACAGCAATATAACCTGGTTTTGGAAAGCATTGAAAAGAGCGGTTACAAGATTAACCCACCCATAAATAACATAAAATATAATATAAATACAGAATAAAATAGAGATGAGAACATGTCATGGAAATTTGAAAGACATACCACAAGAAAAGGAAACATGAAATAAAATAGAAGATGTGATTCCTTTTACGAAAAATTCTGTAGCCTAACATCGCCACATAAACATTCAGAATACAAATTGATGAGAGAATAAAGGGTATATCTAAAATTATACATAAAATTGACTGTAATTAGAAAATATATGAACATACCCGCAAAAAAAAGAGATGGAAACTATAAGACACAACAAAAAGGAAGTCATGGATTAAAAGAGGAGGGTGAAAGATTCCCTTACATTGAAGAATAACTTCGAAAGATTTAAGGTCAAGACCTTGGGATCTTTGACGGCACATAGGGAGGACTGATTGGGAGGTAAAGAGACCATAACATCTATAAGGAGGATTTTCAAATTAAATTAATGAGGGAATGACCTGGTATTTATCAGAGAAGTGAGGGAACAAAGCATTAATTGCCCTAGGACACCTCATCGGTGGTATCGAAAAAACCATGGGCTTACCCATCGTATTTTCCCATGGTATTGGCCACTTGTGACAATTCATACATTATCTTACAATTTATATGTCTACTAGAATGATTTCATATTTATTACATCCTTAATGTTTTCATTACACACCGGAAACTAAAAACTGTATTTTCACTATTCAGAAAAAAATTCATCTTTTTCAGAAAAATACACAAAAAACACCTTAACCTAATATAAATTCTCTGAATTCAAAAGAGATATCCATTTTATGAAAATAATTTTTTAATATTTTTAATTTAATTTTTAAGCAAAAACACTATCCACAAAAAACTCAACTATTTCAAAAAAATCCCAAAAATTCATCTTAACCAAATATCGATGCATTGATTTCAAAAATGAACTCCATTTTATGAAAATATTTTTCTAAATATTTTTTATGTAATTTTTAAATAAAAACACTATTCACCCAAGAAAAATAACACATAGCCAATAATTTCTAAAATAGTTATTTACATATTTTATGAATCACACTACATAATAATGGTGCCTATATTATACTAATAAATTCTTAAGTTATGTTATTTAATCCATTTGGTCACATTACTAATAAAAAGCATAAAATCACTATTCATAATTTACTATTCATCATTAATTAAGTTGATCTTATTAGACTATAAATTTCATACTGAACACAATTGTAGAAGACCATTTTTTTAAAATCATTACAGATTATTAATTATTTAAGGTTTACAAAAATATTTTTAAATAACTTTTTTTTCAATTCGTCAATAATATACATCCTATATTTATCCAGACATTTGAAAATTCACAAACTTAACCATAATAATAAATCAAAATTTTATATATCTTAAAGGATTACACAAGGATGTTGCGGTCTCATTACATATCCCCTTATAACACCAGATTAAGACCTAAGTGTAAGGTGTGCTAAGGTGATAGAATCCTAGGGTGGATCGACCAACATTGCCTAAGTGCTGATTTTTATCAACTTTAACTTCTACCAAAAGAGATTCCATTCCAGCTTCACACGATGATGTTTGTCTTGGGTTTGGTCTGCAGCAATGCCCTGTGGTGCTATATCCATTCCAAGTTCTATCAGATGGGCTTCGATCGGCCAGAGACTACTAGATAAGGCCATCAAATCATCTTTCTATATTAATTAACCATGATCACTTGTATTTATAGACAATGATACCCACATTTAGTTTTCAACCGTCATATTGACCAATGGTCATATAACAATCAAAACATAATGGCATCATTCTTATTATACTAATTTCCTCAAATTATATTGTTTTTTTAGTATAAAATAAAATAATAGAAAAAATTAAGAAACAAAAATTATTAAAAATTTTGGGTCGTTACATCACTCATTCCATTTCTATGAATATTTATTCATAAGCTATTGTTATGTCAAAGTACATTTTTTGAATTATTTTTGTCTTCTTTCCAATTATCATATCTGTTTCCATAATTGGGTAACCTTTGAATATTATTTTTAAATATTATTATAATTATTCCATAATGTTTTTATGAAACCTAAATATTTTATAATATTTATTTCCTTTTAAACTCTTTTACAGAGCATAACCCATACGTGATGGTTTTACACTACCTTTGTGAGTTGTAATCTATTATTTAATTTTAAATAAATACATTCAATGGTAATACATAAAAATGGAATGAAATATGATATATATCTTGATACTTATATATCTTATCAAACCATCAGAAAATGATCGTTTTCCTTTTCTATTATACCGAAGTTTTTTAGAATAATGGATAAACAACCTCAAAATACCCAATTTAATAAAACTTAATCTAATATGTAAATAATACACAATGGTAATTGATTATAAAGTAATAATAGTAATTAAAACTGTGCAAAAGAAAGTAAATAATTAATAAAATTTCAGTATATACGAATTTAGTGCATGTTTGGTTTGAGTCGAAACTCGATCTAATGAGTTTTATTTAAAACATTTACATTACATGTTGGAATGATTTCTCTTGTCTCTCTGAAATATTCTTTTTGAATTTTATTTCTCATATTATTATTTATATTTATAATTATTCTATGATTTATTTCACCTTTCTCTTAATAAAGGGATTTTGTTAACCCAATCTTCTAAAACCCTTTTTATTTAATGGGATAATGTAAATTCTTGTGCTTATGGGTGAAAATAAATTATTTTTTAAATTTTATTCATAATATAGGGAAATAAAATATCCAATATGTTTTATTCATGTTTTGGTTCTTATATATTATATATGATGATATATTAGACAATAATATAAACCTCCAACAGATTGGGTAATGTTTTATTATTCATGAAATTAAGTTGGATTTAATTGGTGTAGTTTTTCTATATAAGATTTATTATAATGGTGATATGTAAGAGTGATAACAAATATAATATAAAATCATTACATCATGGATCCTATAGTTACATTGATTTTTATCGATCCACTCATAGTTCATGTTTGTGGTTTTAGAGTCCTGAGGCCTCTTCAAGGGTAAAATAGTAAATCTAATTTAAGAAGAGATTCTAAATAATTTCTAATAATTCCATTTATCGCAGGGCATAGTGTTTACTCTAGAGCTGGTTATTGTTTGATTTTTGAGCTTATTTTATCGACAAGTTACGTTTATATTTTATAATGGAATATTTATTTATCATGTGATCACATAAATTGATATCTGTGTGACCATATATTTATCATTTTTAGCCTTTGAAATACTTCTATATTATATTTCATATCACGTAGTTATACCATTTTTGAATTTCAAGCATTGTAGAGGCTTAGAAATAATATATAAAAAATAATACATTATTTTATGAATTTGGTTTTTTTCTGAATAATTATTTATATCTAACAAATAAAGCATTATATAGGAGGAATAATACCATAGCTATTTTTAAAATAATGGGTTTAACCTAGGGGTAATGTTACCATAATTCATATTTTTGGTTCATAAGATGACCCATCATGGGTGCATCAACAAATTGAATTAATTAAAATGAAATTTGTGAAAATCTAGAATATACATTTCAAAACCATTATATAATCTTCTTATTGGGTTATCCATATTCAACTTTGATATAAACCCTAGATATAGGGAGAGGGACGAGAACATGATGAAATAAACATCAGATTAAGGGGACAAGAATTAATTAGTGATCACATAAAAAATCATATGGAATGGTGATGATGAATAAAATACTAACATAAATAATGGTTTGAAGAGATGGATTTTGTAACCCAAGGCCAACTTTTTTTACTTTAGATTAATTCATTGTCCTTTATGCTGATTAATTTTCAGAAATTACACTATTATTATTTGTTATTTTAGTAATTTCCATTATAGATTTATGTTTAGTATATGATATCTATTACAATTATTATTTAAATACCTTTCCCCCTATATTAATAAACATAACACACAAAAAAATCTCTCCAACAAACCTTTTTGATCCTTGAATCATTTTCCCTTAGAGAATTCCTTCATTGACTATTCATCTTTCAGTGTTTTGTGAATGAATTTTCAGGTGGCTGAAATTTTCTCAAGTAATCATTCTTCATTTTAGGTTACATCTTGTTGTGAATGGTCCTCAATAGAATTTTCATGGTATGGTGATTTTACATTGGGGTTATCATATTGTCAATGAAGTAATTCCTGATAACAACATGGATTATGAAATTACAAAAGCAGTGAAGTAAGAAGTAACCTTGAGATAGTTTACAATGAAATAACATGGTAGCATGGTATAAATAAATAACCTTGATCAAAAGGAAAATGGTGCAATGGGGGGAAAATAATGAAAAATGTAGTAAATCAATGTGGGGGTGACAATTATGAGATGTGGATCATGTAACACCTCATTACTATCTTTTAGGTATTTCTCTTCTCTTTAATTGTTTTCCACTTTATTTGGTTACATCTTGGGTCTCACAAGGATGGATATAACTTTATGGGGAAAATAACCTAATTTTCAGGGATTCATGTTTGTTTGAATCAATGAAGTCTGTGTATAAATGTGTTAATGGCATAACGGGGTCGTCCCCATGTTTAGAGAATACCTAAGGTGGTTTGGGTGTTTAGGTATGAATTTGCTGTTTTTGAAATCTATTGTTAAACTACACACCTTTTAACTAGTTTACATGCCATGTATCTGATCTCCATGATCATGTCATAAGCTATGTGAATGGATTTAAAGGTTACATTCCATGTAACGATTACAATCCACATAATGGTAAAATTTTTGTTTTTAATAAAATAAAAGTTAGACATATAGTGTACTTGAAAGTCATGGATTATATGATGTGTATGGGGATTTAAAGTCTTCTAAGTCTCATGAGTTTGGATTTTAGGTCACTTAAAATTTTTTCTTCTTTCATTCATTCACAACCTCCTTGTTCTCTACTTGGGAGCTCTCCCTTAGTGACTTTTGGAACCCCTATCCTTCGGGGTAATTTTTTAGAGTTAAATAATTAGGTTTGTGCATAGTGTCTCTCCAGGTATTATAATTCATTATTCTCTTTCATTGAATTCAATCATGGTGTCCTTGTTGGGTTGTATTTCTATATCTATTAATCTATGATGATGACTCTTCTTGATTATTTCTAGATATGTTGTGTGATCTTCCTCTGGGGGTGGTTTATTTGTAGGTTTTAGTGTAGTGGGTACACATTCTCAAGGTATATCATGATATTTCCTCTTTTCCAACCCTTTCTCTAAATTGAATAAAATTTGGATAGTAGTGGATAGTTTCTAGGGCCTCTATTGTTTTCATTATGGTGTTTATTTATTGTGGGATCCTTTTGTTGGTGTGTAGGACCCAAAGTTTGAGGGGGGAAGTTCCGTCTCAAGCATGTTTTGGTTAAATATATTTCTCTAGTTTAAAAAAAATTATAAATGACATGGTATGATTGAATGATTAGATTTGTGTTTGTGAGAATAGATTTTTCATAAATGATTTCCTAGTTTTGGAAAAATAAAATGGGTTTTCAAGGAATTTTGAAATGTATTTCTGAAATGGTTTTCAAATCATAGTTCTAAAAAAAATGGGTAGGAAAATAGAGAACATAGTAGTCCTAGCTATCATGACCTAGTGTGATCCTTGGAGTAATGTTACATGTGATTTGTGATGTACCGTTATGATTTTTCTGGCATGGATTTTATATTATATTTGATACCTTTTTTGTTTTATTTGATATATCTAATTTGATTGGTGTATATAAAATTCATGAAACTAATTTTCATACATTATTTGGAATAGTGGAAAAGGGGGAAATTAAATTTGTTTTCCATTATTTTGATAGAAAACTACTAAACAATATATCATTACATGTTCTATATAAGGTTTAGAATTATTGTATTATTGTATATAGACTTGTTATGGGACACATGGGTGAGGCCATACTAAGAATTTTAGCTAACACCCTACACACCCATTTAGTGGTGTGCATATCTTCTTAAAGCTATCAATGAAAAGAAATGCATGGAGCTGCAATGAGGTGGTAAGGGTTTCTATCAGCTTGGATTTGGGGTAGCTGGTGCGGTGTTGGTGGGAGTTTCCCATACTCTTGTTAGGATGGTATTTCTGAGTGTGATATACACTATAATACAAAAATTAGGATTGAAATAAGAATGAGATTTTCAGATACAATAGAAGGGTGAATTGTACATTTTAAAAATTCATGTGTAACTCTTAAATATGGTTATGTTTAACAAGGTTAAACAAGATAAATCACAAGACCTCTATAAGTTCTAATCACTTTCTAAATTCTGGAAAAGTGCTTACAGAAATGGAACTTAACTAAAGTTTACAAAGATGAAGATTATACCTTAAAGCGTATAGAATCTAACTATATCAGAGTACAAGAGTGAGGAAGTACAAGATATTTATACTTTCCTTAATAATACAAATTTAGCGGAAAAACAGAGTAGTAAAAATATTGGTAACAAGTATAAACTCTTTTAGCCCAAAGAGGAGGGTATCCAACAACCTTGGGTAAGGGTCCCTTGATTTATACTTTCAAGAAAGTTTTTCTTACCCCCACAAGTGTAATCCCTTGATACGGCGATCAGAGTCTGTCTTTCTATCCCCGCACGCCCCCAACTATCAGGTAGTCGGCACCTCTATCTTTCTCAGCAAGGTATCCCTCAACATCAAGGTGTTGGAACCTCTGTCTTCCTATCCCTGGAAGAACCTGATTGTACATAGAAACAATCGGAGTCACACGAAGAAAATCTACAAAAGTCAATGTTTGAACATGTTGTTCAAACTTTCTGCACGAAGCTTGAGAGTTGGTAAGAGCCTCTCTCTCTAGAAATCACTTTAACAATATGTAAGAACAGATGTCAAAGATCAGTGTCCAAGTTGTCATGTGTCGAGCTCGTTCAAATGAGCTCTTATTTATAGCCAATGATCCAACGGTCAGCTCCCTCCTCCAATGGTCATATTCTTCCTTGAATTTCGGAGGGACCAGTACATGTGTCACTCAAACAACTATTAATTGATAACTAAAAGCACAACATCATTTTTTAGTAGAACAAGTGTGAGCACAACAAAAAACTGATATTCAGAATGGAGAAAATGAAAGTTTGGAATGTAGGAAAAAAATGAATTTGGA
This sequence comes from Viscum album, assembly GCA_963277665.1. Lineage (NCBI taxonomy): Eukaryota > Viridiplantae > Streptophyta > Magnoliopsida > Santalales > Viscaceae > Viscum > Viscum album. Next base: position 1,917,565,939 of record OY728135.1, on the reverse strand, counting down.
GTCTTTAGTACTAAGATATTCAGATTCTGTTTTGTTGGAATTCATAATGAGAATTTTTAATCAGAATTCTTCATCAGAATTCGTAATGAGAATTCGTAATCAGAATTCATCATCAGAATTCGTAATGATAATTCTTAATCAGAATTCATCATCAGAATTCATAATGAGAATTCGTAATCAAAATTCATAATCAAAATTCATAATGAGAATTCGTACTCAGAATTTGTAATCAGAATTCATCATCAGAATTCGTAATGAGAATTCATAATCAAAATACATCCTCATAATTCGTAGTTAGAAATTTATAGAAGTTCGTAATCAGAATTCAGAGTTGAACATCATAAAAGTTCGTAACAGGGAATTCGATGTAGAACTTCATAAAAGATCATAATAGGAATTCAGATCCTAAAACAGAATGCTTCATGTCTATGTATTATTCAATTCCAAGATTTTAGATTTGAATCCTATTTTTATACGTTAGAAAAATTATGATTTGAGCAATGAATTCTAGGTATGGTTAGATTTCCTTGGGTAATGAAATTTTCTTTATAGACGTAAAATATATAGGGTAAAATCATATTTGCATTAAGATAAGGTGTTTGTGATTTTCGAAACAATAATGAATGGAAATCCCATAAGGAAAACCTTATTGACCCAACAATATCCACCTTTTCGGAAAGCACAAACATCCTTATGAAAAAGAATGTAGGAACATAGAATAAATTTCTAGACTTTGAAATTAAATCTTATCTCCATTTGTTTATGGATAATGGTGAATACAACTAACTCCCCCTTAGGATTTAGAACACTTAGGATTGTATTCTAGATTTCCTGAATGAAGATATCTTTGTAATGATTACTCCCCCTTACTAATTAATGATCTTATTATACTTAGAAGTATTCTCCCTTAGATTTTTTATCTCTATTTTAGAATTCTTTTTTCCTTTCCCCCCCTTCGTAATTTTCAAAAAGATTTTGAGTGACGGAAAACAATATGGTACCTGAAATGTTAGTACAGAATACATAAAAAATCATCAAAAATTTCATTATGATTGGAAATATTAGTATAAGGAAGAAAATACAACAAAATATCAGAGTGATCTATTTTATTTCTTTCTCCCTGGGCATTAGAATTTTGACAATGGGGTTAAAATGTTTCAAATATTTATGGTCCTATCCTACATTCTCCTCCAACCCTGTTATCATTTCTCCTTGAGCCTTCAGGACCTCTACCTAAGCCTTCATGGCCTCTTCTTGAGCCATTAGCAATTCATCCTGCTTTACAATCTTCTCTTCGAACTCAATACAGAGATCTCTTTCACCCTTCAAGATTTGAGCAACAAAATTAAGATTCCCATTAAGTTCTCTCACTTATTGAGTCTATGTATTTTGTTAAAGGGTTAGCTTTTCCTGAAAGATGTCTGGATTATTTTTGATTTTTGCATCTTTAGTACCAAAAGCTTCATTGACATCTTCTTGAAACTGATAAATCTACTTAATATCTTCAATAATTTTGTTATTCCATTTGGTCATGTTCTTGCACGATTTCTTATGGGCTTCATAGTTGATCAAGAATTTTTTTGATCAGTCTCTATCTTCACACATCTGTCCATTTCCATAGATATAGGGTTTGATTTTAGATTCATACTATACTGAAGCATCTGGCATCTAGACTCAAGTGCTGGAAAGATCGGAATGGTATCCACGAGCTTCTTGAGGGACTGGACCACAAAATCATGTCCCAGGGAAGATGACTCTGAATCAGACATTCTACTTTGAGATGGTTCTTCCAATATCTCTACCAACTTCATCTTAGAAGTTCATCCAGCTTCTCTCGTTCTGAAAATATCTTTTGTTGGGGGTGTCAACAAGCACTTTCTTACCCTTGCTGGTTCATGGTATGGTTTCCTCATATGGTGATTCATGCTCACATCCAGAAAGTTTGAAAATCTTATCTTCATCCAATTTCCCTTTTCCAGCACCAGATTCAACATCTTCAAGTTGGGTAAATTCATGATTTTGACATTCCTCTTCAGATAGCTTATTCACTTCATCTTCTTCTCCTTTCTCATCTACTCCCGGAGTAGCAATTTTGGAGGATCTGTCTTAAGAAGTCCAGATTGAAAACATTTCGGATGAGGTTCCCTTATCTTGATATTCTTAGAATTGCTTAATTACATCATCAGAGCTACCACTCATATCAAGTTGTTGAACATTCTCCACATATTTCTGAACTACATCCATCACTTCTTTCTCAACTTTCTTCTCATTGGAATTTTCTGGATTCTTCATACCCGGAGTCTCAGGAAATTGTTCCACTAGGAAAGATTTCAGCACTAGGATGTTCTCAGAAACAATTTCAGCATCCCTTAGAAGGGATTGGAAAATCCTGGCCTCTTTCATCATCTTCTTCTTACTTTTCTCCTTTTCTTGACTCTCAAGATCTTTAGTAGTTGTTTCTTTTAAGGCTTTAGGCTCAGCAGGATCCAAACAAAATAGTGGATCCCCTTCTTTTCTACTCTTCTTGTCATCTCTCTACTTTTCTACCACCTCATCCAGATAATCTTTTTGTTTTGTGGGTTTAAGAGGTGCATATTGTTCTTCCTTTGATTTTGGGGTTTTATATTCATCTTGCACCTCCTTCGACATCATTTTCTTATCGGCCTTATTTGAGGGTTCAACCTTTTCCAATTTTTCAGAATGGGTTCTGCCTCCTCCTCTTGCAAATCATAAAATTATCATATCTTTTTTGAAAAGACGTCTTTCATTATCTTTAAGGTGTCATATCTAATCAAAATCACCTTTCAATTTCTCTTCTTGGAGCTATATGGGATCTTGAAGGACTCAAGACACTGAACTATCAAATTTGAAAGAAATTCTAGATACATAATGATCTGACCTCTATTATTTCAGTTATTAATGTTTTGAATTGTATTGGGGATATGTCTCATGAGATTCAACTTCTTTAGATTTACCAAAAAATCTAGAATATACATGTTGCTTTTCATAAGGGTATTCTTATCACCCTTCCTCAGTACGACAAACCATTATTCCCAAAGCGATGGAATCCAATTATTGGTTGAAAGATGGGCGATTGTTTTTTGCAGTGTTGATATGAGAATGACCAAGGAACTCCATAGACCTTGCCTTAACAAAACTACCCTGAACCTCGGGCAAATTAGGAGAGAAAAATTATGCCTCTCCTTCATAGGGAATTTCAACAAGGCTAACTGCCTTGTTATAGGATAAAGCATACGTCTTCCCATAGATTTTGAAGTAGAACTTCTCCCTTCCATATTCCATGAAAAAAATGACTGAGTCATAAAACTCTATGAGCACGTCCGGATACACCACATCTTGAGCTCGAGTTTTAGAAATGGGTAAATCTTCCCATCCATTGAGCTTGATGTTTTTGGAAATTAGAGAATCATACTTATTGAAAAAGTTTGGGTGTACCAACCTCTCCCTATATATCTGCCACTCCGAGATCGGCTTGATTGAAGGCATATCCTGAGAAGGGGCTTCTGTAGAAATTCGGAGTGATGAACTTTGAGAGATTCAAAATGGGCTTAAGAACTAAGGCAGAGCTTGGAGATGCAAAAGATTTGAAAAACTGATGTGGGAAAGCCCTTCAGGGTTCATTTATATAGGTGATGGAAGTGACCTTTCATCTTCCAAAACCAATCTAATGGTTGGGAAACTCTCTGATTTGATCAGACAGTTGAAAACATGCCTTCAAGGAAATCTTGAATCAAATCTTTTGAGGTTTTAAGAAAGGCATTCATATTTAAGGAAAAAACGAATCCAAAAATTAAAATACAAGAGAAAATACAATCAAGTAAAAATGATTATGAAAACTTTAGTAAAGAAACCATACCTTTCCGATTGGCTAGGAAGATTATTCGTAATAGGTGATATTCTTTCTGATGAAAAGTTGACTACGAAAAACTCACTTTGAAAAACTTAATATGAAAAAAACATAAGATCTAAAAGATTTATTGAAAAAATATTGAGTACCAAAACTCGATTACAAAAATTATGAGTAAGAAAATTCTTATTACAAAAATTTCCATTACGAAAATTTCCACTATGAAAATTTCCAATAAGAAAATTTTCAGTACTAAAATTTCGAGTATGAAAATTTCTATTATGAGAATTTCCATTACGAGAATTTCCATTACGAAAATTATCATTACGTAAATTTTCAGTACAAAAATTTCAAGTATGAAAATATCCATTATGTAAATTTCCATTATGAAAATTTCCATTACGAAAATTTCCATTACGAAAATTTCCAAAAACCAACTACGAAAATTATTAGTACTAAAATTTTTAAAAACCAACCATGAAAATTTTATTACGAAATTTGAGAAAAACATCAACAACTGATGTACTCCCCCTATGAGAAAGAGTTTATTACTATAAGAAGATTGGTTCAACATGAAGTTATTGGAGGAATATTACCTCATGGATATCATTCCTAACTTCTGTTTAATGTATTAAAATATATCGGTAGGTAATGATTTTATAAAAATATCAGCAAGTTGATCTTGCATTCCAATGAATTGAAGAATGATATCTCATTTTTGTGTGTGACCCATAAGAAAGTGATGTCTAATATCTATGTGCTTTGAATGAGAGTGATGTACAAGGTTTTTACTATGGGAAATGGCACTTGTGTTATCACACAAAATTTGAGTCTTAGTAAAACTCAAGCCATAGTCTGTGAGTTTGTGTTTCATCCACAACATTTGAGCACAACAACTTCCAACTGCTGCATATTCAGCTTTAGTAGTGGGGAGTGCTACAGATTGTTTCTTCTTGTAGGACCAAGAAACTGATGAATCTACTATTAAATGACATGTTCCATATTTACATTATCTATCCATCATACATCCACCAAATTCATCATCCAAAAAACTCTTTAAAACAAAATAGTTTTTATAAGTGTAAAACAGTCCTAAATCCATTATTCCCATTAAGTAGTGAAAAATCCTTTTCACTGCCTTTAAATGAGATTCCATAGGATTGTATTGATATCATACTCATTATCATACTGAAAACATTAAGTCTGGATGACTAGCTGTCATGTAAAGTAGAATTCCTATCATAGCTCTAAATGATATTTGATCTACTGGTTTCCCAACTTCATCAAGATCAAGTTTGTTTGAGGTACAAATAGGAGTACTTATACTTTTAGTGTTGTCATATCCATAACTTTTATGATATATTTAATATAATTATGTTGAGATATGTACATTTCTTCCGGTTTTTGAGAATTATGAAAACCAAGGAAAAATTTAAACTCATCCATCATACTCATTTTAAAATAAGATTTCATTAAATCTGAAAAGGAATCCGTTAAGGATTGCTGAGTCAAACCAAATATAATGTCATCAACATAATTTTTAACAATAAAAAAATTTTTCTTATCTTTATTTATAAAAAGGGATGGATCTGCATTTCCCTTAATGTAGTTATTTTGAAGAAAAATCTTGTAAGTCTATCATACCAGGCTCAAGGGGCTTGTTTAAGGCCATAAATAGATTTGGTATGTCTAAAAACATGATTAGGTTGTTTTTTATCTTCAAATGTAGGAGGTTGTTCAACAAAAACTTCATCTTGAACATAACCACTAAGGAAAGCACATTTCACATCCAATTGAAAGAGTTTGAAATTTAAGAATGTTGCAAAGGGAAGTAAAATAAGAATATATTCAAGTCAATCTACTCGAGCATAGGTTTTTTCATAAACTATTCCTTTTTATTGATTATATCCTTTAGCAACTAATCTATCTTTATTTATTACTATTATTACATTTTCATCACACTTATTTCTGAAGACCCATTTTACTCCAATTATAGAAGTTTCCTTAGGTCTTTCAACCAAGGTCTAGAGTTTATTCCTTTCAAATTCATTTAGTTTGCCTTGCATGGATTTAATCCAATCATCATTACCTAAAGCTTCATCAGTTATTTTTGTTTCCAACTGGGAATGAAATTCTATATTCAATACATCATTTCATAAGAAACTTTTAGTCCTTAGGGGATGATTGACATCACCAATGATACTATCACTAGGATGATTCTTTAGAAACGATTGTATTGGGTTTTATAAAACCTGTTCATCAACTTAGGGTAGGATGTCTTCTGGGGTTAATGATTCAGAAGTATCTTCTTGAACATTTTCCTTATCAGAAGAATCTTCTATCATAGGATGATAATCAGTTTTTGAAAACACATCCAATGGTGTAGGTTGGGGTTTGTTTAAAAACAAAAGGATCAGTTTCATCAAATTTGACATGCAATGTCTCTTCAACAGTAAAGTATTTTTATTGAGAACTCTATAATCCTTAGAAGTTGTGGAGTAGCCTAAGAAAATTACTTCATCATATTTTGGTGAGAATTTATGAAGATTATCCTTAGTATTCAGAATGAATACCTTGAAACTGAAAACCTTAATGTTGTAAAGTCTAGGTTTTCTACCATTTCATAATTCGAAAAGAGTATTATTATAAAAAGGTCTAATCAAAACACCATTTATAGTATAACAAGAAATACTTACAGCTTCATCCCAAAAGGATTAGCTACAAAATACTCACTCAAAATGGTTCTAGTTATCCCTTGAAGAATTATATTTCATCTTTCAACAACACCATTCTGTTGAGGTGTTCTGAGTGCTGGAAAGTTATGAGTATTTCCCTTTCTACTATAAAAAGTTTCAAAATTATAATTTTGAATTCTCCTCCATAATCACTATGAATAGTTTTCAATGGAAGGTTTTTCTCATTTTTAACTTGGGCTCTAAAAATTTTGAAATATGAAAAAGCTTCAGACTTCTTTTCTTGAAAATAGTCCCACGTAAATCTAGTGTAATCATCAACCAAGACAAATACATAATATTTCCCCCAATGCTTCCAGTTTTTGTAGGACCAAAAATATCCATACGCACTAGCTTTAATGCATAAGTATTTGAGACTTCAAAAACTAATTTAAAACTTTATTTATGTTGTTTTCTATATTGACAATGGTCACCAACTTTTTAATAATCGAATATAAGCTCTTATAGATCCTTAACTAGTCTCTTCTTAGAAAGTTTGGATAAGTTACTAAGGATACATTGTCCTAGCCTTTTATTCCAGAACCAATAATGATCTTCCATTGCACTAATACAAGGTATGTCTTGGCTCCTATGGTCTTCCAAGTTTATTTGATAAATATTCTCTTTCTTATGGGAAGAAAGAATAAACTCTTCCTTGGAATTGTGTACTAAGAACTCATCAATCCTAAAATTCACAAGGTAGCCTTCATCACATAATTGTCTTATAATGATGAGGTTGTGCTTATGAATATTAACAGATAAAACATTTTAAATCAATGTTTTTTCAAGAAGAACGATGTTACCTATACCAATAATTTCTCCCTGAGCATTATCTCTGAAATTTAATTTTTCTACTTTCATCTTGATACAATTTTAAAAATAGTTTTTTACTAGTCATATGCTGGGAACATCCACTATCCATGTACCATGTATTACTGTTGGTACATTCCCTATTTTCCTGAAAATAAGAAAACAATTAGGTTTATGGAATCCATACTTTGTTGGATCTAGAAATCTCAGAAAGTAAAATTTTTGTAACCAACATCTTATTAGAAAAATAAGCTCTATGAAATCCTAAAGATTGGGTTTTGTTTAGAGAACAATTCTATGCCTACTGACTGCCACATTGAAACTTATTGTAGAATGGGGCACTTTAGGGAACAAAGTAATTACTTCTAAAAGTTGGTTTTGAATCAGTATAACCAAAACCAGAAGTATTCCTTCGAGCTCGGATTTGTGAATACATTTTTCAAAATTTTCATTACCTAGGGTAATTTTTGACAGAATATTTCTCAAGGATAATATTTAGGACTTTAGTTTTATAACTAAGTTTTTTTAATAAAAAAAACATTTGATTTTGATCTAGAGCTAGTCTCAAAAACATTTTTCATAGAAATTATGTTTTCTAGATCTTTAGAAAGTTTATTCTTATCAGAACATATTTTCTCAATATTTTTTGAAATACATTCAAAATCAGCATTTTTCTTATCATGATCTTTAGAAGGATCTGATATTTCTTTATTAAGAATAGTATTTCTAGAATTTTCCTTATCATTTTTTTTCATGAGTTTTGAATTCTCATTCTCATGGGGTTTGGAAAACCAAGAAACTTCTTCATAGGTGGGTAAAGTTTTATCGTCATCAGAAGAAGATTCTTCATCCTATGAGTTATAATATTTACTATCATTTTCATTTAAAGAATCATTGGTCATTGATTTAGCATTGTGTACCTTATCTATCAAGAAATGATTATCAATAGGCAGCTTACCTAAAAGACCAAGATTCTCCTGTCCAGAGGATTCATAATATGAAGATTCATCTGAAAAATATCCACCACCGGCACTCCATGTGTCATTAGCTTTCAACACTTTCTTAGCTTTATACATGTAATAATTCTTTTTTTTTCTGATAATTCCTTTCCTTTCTTTTTTTTATTTTAGCATAGGGAAATCATGTCTTATGTATCCAGCTCTCTTTCATTCCTAGCATGTAACATCAGAATATTTCATGTCTTTCCCTTCCTTTTCATATATCTGGATTGAAAATTCCTTTGTCCAGCTATCTTGTTCATCCTTCGAGCAATATTTTCTAATTCATTTTATGAGGATTCACTTCCACTAGATTCGGAATGAATAACAACATTCTTAGATCTGGATCTTGTAACTCACTAGGGAGTCTTGGCTTTTATATGATTGGAAGTAGTAGTTAAAGAGACATTTCCATTTCCATTATTCTTCTTCACAATATCAGCATCTCTCTTCATTCTAGTATCATGCTGATGAAGAGTTCAAAGAAGATTATCAAGGGAAATCTGAGTAACCTTTCTATTCTTATCAATTTCAGTCCTTTTAGATTCCCACTCATTTTACATTATGTCAATGATCTTGTCAAAAAGGGATTCATCATCCAATCCTTTTTCACCCATTGATTGTAAAATATTCACAATAGTCATGAATCTATGTTGCACATTGCATATGGGTTCACCATAAGGAAAACTAAAACCATGATACTCAGCTCTATGCATGGATCTTACGGACTTAATTACTTTGGATGTTCCAAAAGAATTAACTTCTAGTTTCTTCCATATAGAATTTCCTGCTTCACAAGATGAAATTTTGATATATATTTTTAGTCATTGAATAATGTAATGTATTGCGTACCTTATAATTAATTTGATATTCCAGATATTCTTGATTTGTAAAGTTACTTACTTCTTTATCAAGAATTTTGTACCCACTGGTAAGCATAACCAAATTTTCAACCCCAGGGTTGATAATGAAATTCTTCATGCGATCTCTCCAATATTCATTATCATTACCATCAAAGATAGGAGGTCTGGTTGGATTTATATTGTCTATGGAACCAACATTGATTCCTTCCATTTTTAAGAAAAGTCTTTCCATAAAATCTTATTAGTAGATAACGTTTGTAAACAAGGAAAAATACTCTATAGAGTAAAATTATCTCTATGTAAAAGTGAATCTGAACTATATGAGTTCGAAAAACAGATTCTGAAAAAAAATATGATTCTGGAAGTGTGAATCTGAAGATTTAATTCTGATAATTCTCTTCTGAATCTAATCATGAGATTAATTCAGATTGAACCAAATCCCTTGATACCAATTATTAGGATGGTATGTTTGAGTATGATATACACTATAATACCAAAAGTAGGATCAAAATAAGAATGAGATTCTCATATACAAGAGGGGGGGGGGGAGGGTTAATTGTAACTTCTAAAAATTCCTTTGAAACATTTAAAGATGGTTATGTTTAATAGGTTAAACAAGAGAATTCACAAGACCTCTATAAGTTATAATCACATTCTAAATTCCAGAAAATTGATTCCTGAAATGGAACTTAACTAAAGTTTACAAAGATGAAGATTCTACCTTAATGCGTATAGAATCTAACTATATCAAAGTACAATAGTGAGGAATTACAATATAGTTATACAATCCATAACAATACAAATGCAGTGGAAAAACAGAGTAGTAAAAATACTGGTAACAAGTATAAACTCTTTTATTCCAAGGAGGAGGGTATCAAACAATCATGGATAAAGGTCCCTTGATTTATACATTCAAGAAAGTTTGTCTTACCCCCACCAGGGTAAGCCCTCTATATGAAGATCAGGGCCTGTCTTGCAATCCCGGTAGGCCCTCAACTATCAGGTAGTTGGCACCTCTGACATCCTCAATAAGGACGCCTTCATCGTCAAGGTGTTGGAACCACTGTCTTCCTATCATCAGATGCCCTTGATTATACACAGCAACAATCGGAGTCGCACGAAGCAATTATGCACAAGGAAAAGTTCGAACAAGCTGTTCAAAACATTCTGTATGAAGGTTGAGAGTTGATAAGAGCCTATCCCTCTAGAAATCACTTCAATAGCATGTAAGCACAGATTTCAAAGATCAGTATTCAAGTTGTCAAGTGTTTAACTCTTTCAAATGAGCACATATTTATAGGAAAAGCTCCAACGGTCAGCTCCCTCCTCCAACGGTCATATTCTACCTTGAATTTTTGAGGGACCTGTACACATGTCACTCAAACAACGGTTAATTGATAACTAAAATCACAACATAGTTTTTTAATAGAACAAGTGTGAGTACAACCAAAAACTGATATTTGGAATGGAGAAATTGAATGTTCGGATTGTATGAAAAAAATGCATTCGGAGTCTTTCGTACTAAGATATTCAGATTCTGTTTTGTAAAAATTCATAATGAGAATTCGTAATCAGAATTCTTCATCAGAATTCGTAATGATAATTCATAATCAGAATTCATCATCAGAATTCATAATGAGAATTCGTAATTAGAATTCAACATCATAATTCGTTATGAGAATTCGTAATCAGAATTCATCATCAGAATTCGCAATTAGAATTCGTAATCAGAATTCATCATCAGAATTATTAATGAGAATTCGTAATCAGAATTCATCATCAGAATTGATAATGAGAATTCGTAATCAGAATTCATCATCAGAATTCGTAATGATAATTCGTAATCAGAATTCATCATCAGAATTCGTGGTTAGAACTTTATACAAGTTCGTAATCAGAATTCAGAGTTGATCTTTATAAAAGTTCGTAATAGGGAATTCAGAGTAGAACTTCTTAAAAGTTCTTAACACGAATTCAGATCCTAAAACATAATGCTTCATGTCTATTTATTATACGATTTCGAGCTTTTAGATATGAATCTTTTTTTTATAGTTATGAAAAAATATGATTTGAACAATGAATTCTAGGTAAGGATAGATTTCCTTGGGTAAGGAAATTTTCTTTATAGATGAAAAATATATAGGTTAAAATCATTTTTCATTTAAGATAAGGTGTTTGTGATTTCCAAAACAAGAATGAATGGAAAATTCATAAGCAAAAACTTATTGAATCAACAACACTCACATGGTGATAGTTTTACTATCTCTTTTAGTTATTTCACCCCTATAATTTTACTAGTCTCTTGGTGATTGTTTTATCACATTTTCTATTGTATCACTTTCGTTGTTCTCTATCTGGTATAACATATATATATATATAATTGTTTTATACTATTGTTTCTTTCTATATATGTATATATGTTATGTTTCTTAATCACGTTGGGATAAATTATTACCTCTATTTTATGTTGTTTCTCAGGTTCTTGATAATAACTTTGGGAGGATGGGGATCCCCTACAGGTATGTGACATCTCGTGTTAATTTACATGTAATGAGAAGGTTTCTGATTTGTTTTTATCACTATTTTTTTTATCAAAGTATGTCTATCCTCATGTGTAATTATTTTGGGACATTTGGTAGAGTGGAGATAGTATTGTCAAACCATAAATTGTAATATGTGGTGAGTTCATGTCCAGATATTAACAAATTCATGATCAAGTTACAACAGATTATTGTGTTTTTTTCTCATTCTTTTATTTTGTGGTCTTAATCTCATTTTTATTATGGTTTTTCTAATTTAAACTAAGACTATTATTTGTCTAAATAACTGTCCACAACCCACACGCCTAGATCCCAAGCTAAAATCCTAAAATTTTCATTTTCATCTTTTATGTTAATAATAGTGATAAAAAAATTCATCTAAATGATAAAATGTAAAATAAAAAATTGGATCATGTTTATCATTGAAGATATTTCAGGTTTAGAGTTTTAGAGAATTAGAAAAAACTCTTACATAAAAAACTCATATCAACATGGACCCTTAAGACATCAAAATTTAATATCACCCATTTACCTAGCCTTTCTTATTTAACAATAAGTCATACAAATCATGTTTAGTAAATCTATTAGAGACATAATTCATTGAACATCACTCTTTAAAACTCGTAGAAAAAGGAAACATAAGAAAGGTTAGATCATATGATGAGTAAGGGTAAACATATGCATTAATAGTTAAATTCCATCAATGAGAAATATGAGTTCATAAGGGTATGATAAAATAATCAATTTTCATGATAGAATCATAAAATAACTCATACCAATCAATTACAAGACCATCAACTATGAAAACATGACAAATGAAACAATAATCAGAATCAATAATAACAAGCCATATAATATAGCTCTTGATTATTAGAAATATTATAAAAATATATCAATCATAAGTAAAAAAAACATAAAAGAATATTGGGAAATCAATATATTTTTCACTCTTATAAATCAAATAACCATGCAGTTCACTTCCATGCATGTCATACATACAAATCGTATATCTATATGGCCAAATTCTGTGCCCAATGATTTGGAGGGATGTCAAATATCCACACATCCTTTTTGAATCAATGATTCACCTATCATTGGTTTATCATGAAACCATTGATCAAATTTCTATGAACCATTATAGAAAAATCACTCATAAAATATTTCATAAAATCATTGGAGAAACCAATAACCCTATTATTTAAATGTGGAAAAGAAATGAGTTCTATAATAATCTCTTAGAGACAAGATTAACTTGTGGAAAAGAAACAAGATAAATAAAAATATATTTGGAAAATTATTATCCCATGGGAAAATAAATTGAATAAAAATATATTTGAAACATTAATAACCCATAGAAAGGAAATGGGTTCCATAATAATCTCTGTGATGAATGAATAAACTATGGAAGGGTAATGATATCCATAACAATAAAATTTAAACATTATTAACCAGTGTAAAATAAATGGTTCAATAAAAATATATTAAATTAATGATTAAAACAAGGAATAGAAAAAGGTTCAATAAAAATCTCTTCAAAACATGATTAACCCATGGATAAGATATGGGATCAATAAAAATGACTTTAAAACAAGACTAAACCATGGAAAATAAATGGGTTCCATAATACTATCATTGAAATAATATTAATCCATCTTGGAAAAAAGAATGATGGTGTAAATGAATGTTACCCCAGGGGAGGATAAATAACAACACAGTTTTTTGACATTTATTAATGGAATTTTTAATAAAATTTCATTAAAATCATCCATGAGGACAGTGATATTTAAATATTCCAAAGCATCCCATAACACATTAAAATATTTGAATCATAAAAACATGATTGTAATATAAATAAATAATATTATATTACCAATAGAAAAATGAGATTCATGATATAACATGCCAAAGAGTCCATATATAAACCTTATAAAGGAAGATATGTTTATAACACAACGAACTTAAAAAATAAAAAAAATTATTATAATAATCCATTAATGGGTTGGTAACAATAAAATTGTAAACCCTGTGAAATAATCATCATTAAATGAAAAATTTAAATTCAATCATGGTAAAATTAATTGTGATATAATATATTATAATTGACAGTAGATACACTACATAAAAATTAATAAGTTTCTATTTTGATGTATGCCTCACTAGAGTAAAAGTGAGATAAAAATCCCTTACTACTATGGTAACAAATAAATTTGAAACCCCAAAAGTAATAATAATTAAATGAAACATTTAAATTAAATGTAGATAAATTAATTCATGATATTATATATATAATATTTCAGAGATATACCACACATAATAATAAAGTAGTGATTATGACATTTATCTCAGAAATGTAAAATGTGAGATTATGATACCTTACTGCATGAGTATTTTTTGAATAATGTGATCTAAGAAAGTGTGATATCAATTAAAATATTAAATATAATTAAATTAATAAACCTCGTGATATAAAAATTTATAGGCTATTTAATACACCATATAAAAGTAACTAGGTGAATAATAAAAATTTAGTCTCAATGGAATGTAAATTTAGATGAAACCCCTTACCTTGAGTTTGTTTTGTCATCACTGTTCTTTATCTTCATGAATTAATAACTTAGGTTTATTATTTTCATACATAATAACATTTATAATTTTATTATTACTTTTATTTCACATATAATCAAGATTCAAACAATTACTTAATCAATAATGTTTATGTTAGATGTTTTGACCATATTTGGCTTGTGTCTCAAAACTGAATTTGTTCAGTCAACTATGGTCAATGTGGTCCTTATATAAACATCTCCAGAATAATCATAATGAAATAATTATCAAATTTATAGATCCATTATACTTTCAAAGAGTATAATTAAATACGGTTATAAAAAATGAACCAACATTACAATCCTAGAGACGGTTGGTCGTATATACACATGAGTAACATTTCCATTTTTCAATGATCAGAATAGAAAGAAGGTAGGTAAAATTTAATCCTTCCAAAATGAATATTATATAATAAATATTATGTTATTTAATCATATATACTTATATATATAATTCTTGATATCTAAAAGGAATTACATCTCGCTGTGAAGGTGGTAGTCCACCTGTCCAAGAACGACATTATCTTTTTTCAGTGTGTGAAAGGGTAATAAGAAAAATGATATATTTTATTTCTATAAATTTTATTATTTCATGAATATCAAATATATTATATGTGTATAAAATTGTTAATTAATCCAATCCTTAACACATTCCATATAATGTGTGAATGTATCACATTGCTAAACTAAGGCAGTAGTCCACATGTCCACAAACGATGTTATCATATTAACAAAAATTAGAAAGATTAAAAGTATGTGTTATATAAAAATTACAGAAGTATTGATAAAACATAAATATTATATATATCATATAAAAATTGGGTTTCTATCATAATGTCTAATCATGAGGGTTGGTAAAGGAAAAATGAATGACATCGTTTTGTGAAGTGGTAGTTCACTGTACACAAACAAAAAGTTCATTACCAATTTGAGGGCAGTGTCCTTAGGTGTTGTTCAAACCATTAACAGAAATTGTATAATTATATTTACAATACGTTTTTAAAAAAAATTAACCATGTTATAATAATTATTTAGTTATTTTACAAAGAAATAAAACATAAATACATGTTAAAGAATTCTACCTATTTTTTGGGTAACTAAAATTGGTTTATAACAAAGGACTTATAAGGATTTATTTTTTCACAAGGTAAGTTTTATAGGTTTAAATGTGGGATTTTTGGATAATATTTTATCAGATTCTAGATGATCTATAGGGACTGATAGGTGTGAGCAAATGGGGAGGGTGTGTGCCTTTTTATAGTATAGTAGGAGTAGCACTATTGTAAATATAAAAAGATAAATACTATTGGGAGGTCTCTCTCACCTCATGTACATCTAAATTTAAAAATAATGGATGAAATTGGAATTTTAGTCAATAAACACTCAAACTCACCAAAATAAAAAAAATTATCATTTGATCGTTAGTATTTATGTTCCCTTGATTTCATTATTTTAGTTTTTCATTTAGGTATCTAGTTTTATATTACATTTAATTCATCCATTATAATGATATTAATTTTAGAATAATTATACAATTCATCACCCCATATTATAAAATATTATATATAACTAATAAAATAAAAATACCATACGTGTTGGAAAATTTTTTAAACAGAAACACATCTAATGTACAACAACATTACTTTATCATTAACTACCATAATCTGTGTTTTACTATATATGGGTCAATATATTCATTATAAAATTTTATGTGGTATATAATTAGACCATATATTTAATTCATAAAATTTTAAAAAAAATTGGAATAATATCTGATTTTTAGTCATTAAATAAAATAAAATTTATTATCAACTAACATTAATGTAAATTTTGACATTCTTTATGTAATATAATTTAAAAAATATGAATAAAATGATGGAATTAAAATATATTATATTGAAATATATTTAAAATTCCATATACATATACAATAAAATAATGGAATATAATATTTCAGTTCATTTTCTTCAGTTTTAAAATTTTAATTATCATTTATTTTAATTTTTATTAACTTAATAATCACTACGTTGGAATTTCATAAGCATTTAATGTAATTATATCATCTAAAAAAGTTACTTTTATATTATCCGGACAAAAAACTTATTTTTCATTAAAAATAATTTTTAGATAAAAAATTATGTATCTTTATCCATAATCCAATGCATTATTAGATTAAAATAAGGGTACATTTTTTAATCTTTTTCATTACCTAACATATTATATGGGTTAGTTTCATGAACATGTGTCCCAATATAACACAAAATTAAAACCCCAATGTGTAATATGGAAATAATATGGGCATAAAATGGATTTTAGACATTTTTCTAGGTTATTTAGTCTCTTAATATTAAATTTCAACACCTAAGTTACAATTTTTTTACCACAATTGAAGTTATTTGTTTTACATAGTTTCAGTAATATTTTTGGTCAAAAAGCATTAACCTTTAGAAATTAGTAGTTATTCTTTTTCTAAATATGTAATCTATTTTCATAATTCAATAACTTAAGAGACATAAAATAATTTGAAATTAATCCCAAATACACGATGAAAAATCTATATTTTAATGTACAAATTTTCAAATTTTTATTACGTTTTTATATCTTAAATCCACGTAAAATTGTTTCCAATAACCTAAATTATATTAAATGGTATAAAATTGATATAATTGGTCTTTAAAACCAATTAGAATCATAATTTTAGTATTTAAATAAATTGGACTAAAATGTGGTTTTGAACTAAAATTCAGTATTTTTCACTATTCATCAAAAATATTATTTATCAAAAAATACCAAGAACTCACCAAATATAAATTCTCATATTTAATTTTTAAAAATGGCATCTATATTTTAAAAATAAAATTTATAAAATTTTCAAAATTTGGTTTTAAGGTAAGTCTTCCATTTAATGGTTGAAAAACTGCCGTATTAAATAATAATAATAAAAGTATATTGTTGTTCAGTATAACTCAGTATTTCAGGTAAAAAGTGCTATCAAAGAAATTAAATGTAATTTTAAACTCAATATAAACATGAATTTTCATATAATTAATGATAAACTATTCATTGTGTGTAAGAAAATATATAAAATAATTTAAATTAATTTGAAAGATGATATTCATAATATTCTAGAAGTTAAATCCAACCCCTCTTAAAAAAGTTTTACCCTCAAATGTAATCTTGGTTATAAAATGATTAAAATTTTTATAATTAAAATATTTAATGCTACATAATATAAATGGATAATAAAACATCTTCATAGAAAGGATATGTGGGAAGCATAATGGTCACATTATGTTATGCATAACTAGGATTCCCTATTGGGAGGACATTGGTGGGATATTAAAAGAGTTATTATTAAGGAAAAACTAATTACTATGGATTAAGAGAAAGTGATAGAGAATATGGTAATGAGAAAGTCAATGAAAACAAAAACAAAATCTAAATAGTTCTGTGATGGTTTTTTGATTTCATTAAAAAATGTGGTAATTGGTAACATTTTATTTCAATATCATTTTCCTAATGCCGAAGAATTATCCTACCATTTGGTCCAAGAAGAAATAAACATAAATTATGAGTACAATTTCATCCTTTAATCATATTCTACCAAAATATCATATTTTATTCCAACTAATTAGTAATAGAGATGTAGTTTTAATTCTTGAATAACAAAAATCATCTTTTGAATACCACATATCCAAAAAAGTGAACGTTATGCTATTCCACCTATCTCTAGAGATTAACTAAAAAAATTTCCAGCACATGGTAAGATGATTAAAAAAATGTGTAAATCGTCAAATGATATACTCATCATAAAAACTCATCAAGAATAGCCAAAGTTCAAATTAAATTATATAGTAAATAACTACCCTTAAAATTCTTGAAAAATTTCCTGACTGTGTATGAAACAAATTTATTATAAGAATTTGATCATATATTCGTCCAATATAAATCAAAATTATTCATCAAATAAAATCCCATATTTTTTCATGATAAACATAATATTTTAAAAAAAAAAGGTTATACTAACTTAGACATCATATTGGCAATGGTAGTGAACTAAACCCTTATCATCCATTGGTCATTTGCTCAGGCCCCACCACCTTAACAGATGTGATTAGTTATATACGAGCTTATAGGGTTCCCCCTATTATATTGAGACATGAAAACTAATTCCTCCATAAAAACTCTTCATTATGATCCAAAGGGTTAAAAATGGCTCATCCAAAAAAAATATATCCAAAAACAACTTTATGAACTCATCACTCAAAACATCAATGGTGAATCTCATACATTGAACCTATGATCATCCTTTAGCTTATATAACTATTAACACTTCCATAACTCTTAATATATCCTCACATGAAAAAAACATAATCTCAAACATTACCTAAATAGTCCTTCTATAACAACTATTACAACCTAGAACCCACACTTCCTGATCCTTTACTGAAATCTATAACATTACATTTCTAGCATTGATTTTGTTAACTATGGCCAAAAAATTTCATCTAAACCATACAAAATAAATGGGAAACCTGGTTCATGTAAAACCTTAACAACCATTAATATTTAGTGTTTTAGAGAATTAGTACAATATCTTACATAAGCAACTCGTATCAACTTGAACTCATAAGTCATCAAAAGTAAATTTATATAATTTCGACCACCTTTTCATATTTCATAATAAGAAATCAACATCATTCATTTGAAATACTTTATATCCATAATTCATTCAATATCATTCTTTAAAACCTAGGGAAAATGAAACTTACAATGTGTGGGAACAGATTCTCAATAAGGACAAATATAAGTATTATTTATTAAATGATATCAATGAGAAATAAGTGGGTATAAGGGTATGATTACATAATCAAAGTGTATGAGTGAATCATAAAAGAACTGAAACCCATAAATACCTCAACCATAAAATATTAAAACATGGAAAATTAAAGATTAATTATAATCAATAGTCATGAGCCATATGATATCAATCTAAATCATTAGAAATATTAGAAACCTATTGAATGTAAAATAAAACCTACATAGGTATCTTGAGACATCCTTATATATTTCTATTTTATAAATGGAATAACCATGTGGTCGAATTTCATATTTTTCCCTATTCTAAATGGAATAGAAATACCACTGAATTCCATACCCAATGCTGTAGAAGGATACCACATACCCACCTTTTATTGGTTTGTCATGAAACCACCTATCATTGGTTTATCACATACCGACTTATAAAATGTCCAAGTTCCATTTCCAAATCATCATAAATAATTGATTTCATGAACTCATTGAAGAAACCAATAACCCATTGATTAACCTCTCATGACCCGAACCATGCCGGGGATCAAGCCTAAAGTACCCCATGCCCACCTATATAGGCTATAAACTGGTGACAAGGGATGATGAAATAACTAAATAGTGTATGCCTTTTCTGAAGTACCTGTATTCTCACACAAAACCAAATCAACGATAAATTATATAGAGAAATAATAGAATATTCAATACTGCTATAACTAATCCAAACATACATAGACCTCTACACAAAAAAAAATTATGATAGTGCAAACTAAAAATAATAGGGTCGAAATACACACCCAACTAAAAATGAGTCCCAAACTGACACAAAACTAGAAATGTAAATAGCAGTAAGGGATCCCCTCTCGTAAATCGAAAGCTACAACCATCATATGAGGTTCAAGTACCTGTTAACCCGGAGCTCTTATAAAGATATGGTCGACCTATCCACCTTCTGAAAAGGAGTTGACATTTGTGGGAAAAATAGATTCAGGGGTGTGTATATAAATACCTATTAGAAATATCTAGAAGGGGAGGAGGGGGACAACTAGGGGTTACAAAAGGAAGCAGAAGACAATAGTATAAATATAGAGTCAAAGATTGTAGCTCATCCCAAAAAGAGTAAAATAATGGTTTTCCTAAATCATCGTTCTGTACATGGTGAGAAGATGAATTACCCATCGATCATTTGATAGATATAGAAGTAGGGTAAACTCGTCCAACAATAAGAAGATAAACACGAAAAGCCCGAGGCATTCCCTATTCATCTCTGCCTCCCCTAGAAGGAGAGTAACTGAACCTAAAGAAAGGGTACTGAAGAATTAACTATATATATATATTATCTGTCAAAATATTCCCAGGAAAGAGAGTAATGGGATCTATATCTCACAGCTTATCCCAAGGAGTGGGTAATAACGAAGGATATATATATATATATATCATACCATTATTTACTTAATATAAATTAATAAATGTGAATAAAATGATGGAATTAAAATATATTATGTTAAAATATATTTAATATGACATATTAATATACAAAAATAAGGGAAAATAATAATCTATTTAATTTTATTCAGTTTTAATATTTTAGTATCACCTATTTTATTTAATTAATAACTAAATAATCAATGTGTTGGCATTTGTTATACCCTTAATGTAGTTATATAATCTCTAAAAATTAAAAATAAATTATCCTAATAAATTATCATTTAAATATAAAAATAATGATTATAATTGAAACTTTATAGCTTCTTCCGTAATCTAAATATTTATTGGAATTAAAAGTAAGGAATGCATATTTTTTGTCATTTTTTTACTTAACTTATTAAATGGGTCACATTCAAAAACATTTGTCCATTTAACTCATAATACTTTACCCCAATGGAGAATATGGTCGAAATATGGTCATTCAATGAATTTTGTACAGGTTTATATGTTTATTAGGCTCTTAATATTAATGTTTAACCACTAAGGAACTCGTGTTTACCTTAATCGCTATAATTAATTTTAATTACTTGCAATAATATTTTTTGTCTAAAAATAATATAAACTTATTATAAATTATAAATTATGCTGATTATAAATATGGAATTTATTTTTCCAAATTCAAATCACAAAATATGTAGAGAATAATTTTAAATTAAACCCAGATATGGGACGAAAAATATGGTTTTTAAAGTAAAAATGTTCAAAACTTTTCAATGTTTTTATATCTAATTTATATGTAAAATTGTTTACAATTTCCTAAATTGTTTTTAATAATTTAAAATCAGTCATATTATACTTTAAAACCTATTAATAACATAATTTATCTATATAAATCAATTGGAAGAAAATTTAGTTTTGAACAAAAAATCTGTATTATTCACTATTCATCAAAAAATGAATGTATATAAAAGAATTGCAAAAATTCACCCAAAGTAACTTTTGATTTTTATATTTTAGAAATAATATTTCATTATATAATAATTATAAATGATTCAAAATTTAGGTTTAATGTAATTCTATAATTTAATGATAGAAAAACCACCATACTAAATAATAATATTAAAATTATATTATTTGTCGATACAACTTGGTCTTACATGTAGCACAAGTTATCCAAGAAAATAAATATTATGTTCAATGCAATACAAACATTATTTTTCACTTAATAAAATCATATGTTATTTATTATGAATAAGAATCCAATAGTTTATGATATGACTGGATCATCGGTAGAGGCACAAAATGCCATTGATCTGGTGAATGGTGATAAAGAAGATGGTGAATTAGACAACTCCCAGAAGATACTCATGGATTATAATGAAGATATTTTATGGGATTCATTCATTATTAAGGTCACAAAATAGTAATATTACATGATTTTTAAAATATCACTATGATTTGACTTGAATGAAGAACAGAACTCATAGATTAATAAACAGAATATGATATTGATATATGGTTTCAAAGAGGGGAATACTCACCTAGAATAGCATGTGATGACTTGGGAAAATAAGTAATTTAAATATGAGGATCAAATCAAGAATAAGATATATATATATATATGAATTTTACCTCCATTGAATTGTGATTATTGAAGTTAAAGAATTCTAACTACATTAGATTGTTCTGGAATGGGCTGTTTATTTCTTATGTAGTTTGATTTTTTTGGATTTTGCGGGTTTCACATATTTTCCATAAATGTTTTTCTGAAATAAATTTATTTATTTTAGATGTGTGGGTGTGCTAAAATATGCCTACATGATTTTTTTACATAGCATCCACGTCGGGGTGAAGATAATACTTTCCAAGGGAATCCTCCCCTCAATCATACTTTAACGGAGGCTATCGTATATGTAGTTAATTATATTGAACAGAATGTATTGAATGTATATAATGTAGTCATTGAGATAAAACCAAGAGATATTGTATATAATGATCGATCGTGAGAGTTATTACATTAGAAGCCGCCATCTTTTAAGGGTGAAAATGAACCTTAAGAGGTGGAGGTATAGATTGAAAAGATCCACAAAATATTGGACATTCTATTTATATGTGATATTATAAAGGTTATGTTAAAGAAATAAAAACATACGGGTCCGAACAAGAAATTGTGGGATTCCATGGTACACACAGATAGGCATGTGATATTTGATTAAGAGTTTTTATTGAATCTCTTATAACAATACTTTTTTTAGAGTCAATATTGATGGTTAAGTATTTGATGATCCACTTTTTACAATAGGTATAGATTTGGGTGTCAACATACACGAATTAGTTTACAGATATGGATAACTTTTTCCTAGAGGTGGTAATTAATGACCAACTAAAATCTCAAAATTACCTTTATGTTTTCCAACAAAAAAATAGAGAGTAGTTATTTATAGAGAAGCATTATAGCTATGTGGAGAGAGTATACATGGACATTATAGAGGTGATGAATATGAATGTAATGTATCTATTTGTTCAACTTCTATTCCATGTAGTGGAAACATAAGTGGTGCATAGGGGAAAATGAGGAAGTGAAAATTTCATCATAGGAATAGTAGAGGAGGTTCTTAGTAGAAGACCTCTTTAGAAATATTAGTTTATTCTAGAAGTGTTCTTATAATTATTTACCATTTTTTTAAATATTAGACACACTTGGAATTACTATCGTTCACCTGTAATTATGTAAAAATTTGTGGACCTTATGGTCATATACAGAATTTATATCCTACTGTGTGTATTGCAAGATATGTTTAGTGATCATCAGTAACAATGGTTACTGTGGCATAGTCAGACGCTTCAAAGACTATGTGGTTCTATCCATTGGAATCTTGAGTGAATCTCCTTCACATAATATATGAGTTTCCAGTAGAGGTAGATGTAGATCCAATCATAGTGAGAGGTACCATATTTATTGAATCTTTGGTAGTAGTTTATTTAGTTTATATTTTTTCTTCCTACTCATTTAAATCTATATATTTTATTGATATATTTAAACTTATATTGATGGTCATGTACATTTATATTGAGTTATTGACACCTCTTGGGAATATAAAACTTTGGGTATCAGTGTATGTGTGGAATGTCAATAGATGATACAATGTTAGTCTTGGATTTGATTTCTCTCAATCTATATTTAGTTGGAATCATAATCCTGATGGATTTAATTGTTTCTAATTATGATATGGTTTATTTTTATCATGAGTTTTTCTTGTTTCATGAGGCCAATGTGAGCTCATGGTTGTTTTGGTGGGAGTGGGAGCTGAGGTATGGTCACAAAGGATGTTACCTCCCATATATGATGAGTTTATTGTATACTTTTATAGTTGATCCTGATGAAATTTATTCTATTTTTCATCTTCCCACTTTTTTGGCTTATCCTGAAGCTCACTATATTATTTCTCCAAGATTCAAATAGAGAGGGATAAGGAGTCTACAATTGAACATGTTCCAGATTCAGAGAATATTTTTATACATTCATATAACATGGCACCATAAAAGTTAAAAGAGTCCAATGTTAAGTTACACGATCTGATGGTGAAGGTTTTTGTTTTACCTAGTGTTTTTTCATGGGCTACCACATTGTTCTTTTCTAAAATGGTAGATGATTCACTTATACAATGTGTGGACTATTGGATGTTTAACTGGGTAATGTCTAATAAAATATATCATTTACCTCATGTAGAAGACTTATTTGAGCATATAAAAGGGGAAAAGTTGTTTTATAATATTGATCTTCAGTTATACTATCATCATCTCGTAGTTCATCTGATATACCAAAGATGACATTTTGGAGAAGTGATTGAAATTTCAAATATCTTATGATGTCATTTGGTCTAATTTATAGTCATGTAGTTTTCCTCGCATTGATGAACTAAATATTCCATCAGTACCACACCACATTTTTGGTATCATTCATGGATGATATTTCGGCTTATTCAAGATTCATGAATGAGTATGATCCCCATCTCTGTTTGGTCCTAGAAATCTTGGGATGTCACCATTTTCATGTAATGCATTCAAAATGTAACATATGGATCCATTAAATGATGTTGTAGAGGAAACTTATTTCTATGATTGGATTATTAGTTGATCCTATGATGGTGGATACAGTTTCTTCATGGGATGAACCATGAAATTCCTTTTATATTTGAAGCATCCTTGGTCTTGCAACATATTATCAATAGTTCATCAATGATTTCTCAAATATTTTGTCACCATTGGATAATGATACTGATAAGGGGATCAATTGTTTTGGGATTTAATGTTTCAGTCTTACTTTAGTGACCAAAAAATACTTATGACATTAATTCATATTTAGATATTTTCTGATCCTGATACAGTGAATGTGTTTTTGTATGAGTCTTCTAATGGTTTGTGTTGTATATAGAATGATCATATGGTAGCTTACAACTCTTATTAGTTTTATCCATTTGAGAAGAATTACCCCACTCATGATTTTGTGGTTATGTATTTTCTTAGGTGATCATGACACTATCATTTTGAGGATAGGTTCACAGTATTTCCATACCATAATATTCTAATATATATATTTTTTCTAACAACTAGAATCTAAGATAGATTATGTGTGTTTAATACATACAAACGTTTTTCTTCAACATCACCTACACACAAGGGAATACAAATGTTGTTTCTAATAATCTTAAATGGAATGTTCAAAAAGAATATTTTTTGGAATATAAGAAATAGTATAACCTTATGGGGATTTTTTCTTAGTTTTATTGGGATGCATAAAAGGATGTTTCAGGTATTGTTCTCATGATTTTTCAGTTATCATAATCTCTCCATGAGTCTATTTTCACGATTTAACAAAATTATGACATGTGGATAGGAATTCAAAAAACCCAATATTATGGGGAGACCATTTATAGTTTATCTCACTATCCAAATAGTATTATTAGTTTCTGGAATTAGTTTATCATCCCTTTAACTACAAGGATATCAATTTTTAATTTAAATATCTCTTCATAGACTATAAATTATGGATCTATAAATATTTATTATGACATGTGAATCAATTTTTGGTGGCTCGGTATGAAGTGTGACATTAGTGATTATGCCTCTTACTGTTACACTAATCAATTTTCAATGATAGAGCATTATAAAACATTTGATTTTGACTGTACGTTTCCAATTCCTATTTGGAATTGGGATTAGGTATCCATGGATTTCATTGATGGATTGCAATAAGCTCCTTAAAGGAAGAATGTTTTCTAGGTGGTGAAGGATCAGTTGAGAAATTCATCACATTTACAAAAACTAAAAAAGTTCATGATTTGTGTATGATTTATATGAAAGAGACAATGATGATACATGTGGTTCTTAATATCATTTTTTTTAAACAAGTATCATAAAGATAATTCTAGGTTCTGGGGGAATATCTAGGAGGTTAAGGGGACCTAGGTCAGGATGAGTAAAATTTATCATCCATAGAAAAATTACCAAAACATGCCTATTATTCATATCATATAGAATATTATCATGTATTCTGTGTTATATTTAAAAGGATCTTTTGATATCTATTTTGTTTAACTCTCTGTGCAATGGTTATTTTAATAATCACAAATCTTAGTTTTATTTATTTCCATTTAGTCTTTTGTTCAACTTGTTCTAAATGTGTTGAAATCATATGTACAATTGTTTATCTATGATCAATGTATGGTTATGGTTGACCTGGAAGTATTCTGGATTGAACAGACACATTGTAATAATTCCATGTCTTGACTCACCGATAGTCATTTTCCTGAGTCACCGACGATGAACAATTGCACCGATGATGAATGGATGCACCGACGATGAACAGTTGCACCGATGATGAATGGCTGCACCGACGATGAATGGTCGCACTGATAATAGGAACAATCACACTGATGATGACCTGGAGCACCGATGATGAATGGTCGCATCGATGGCTACTGAAGGACCAATGAGCTACTGATGCTATGCTACCGATGCTAATCTACCGATGCTAAGCTACCGATGCTAAGACACCGATGCTAAGCTACTTATGCTAAGACACTGATGCTAAGACACTGATGCTAAGACACCGATGCTAAGCTACCGATTCTAAGATAGTGATACTGAGATATCGATGCTAAGATACTGATGTTGAGATACTGATGCTGAGATACCGATGCTCAGAAACTGATGCTAAGACACCGATGATATTGAGAGACTGATGCTGATGCCACCGAAACTAATGCATATTTAAAATGTCTCACAGATCTCATGACTCACCAATAGTCATGATAACTGTTTGAACATCTATAAATTTGTATTTAATTCTAATGGACATAATTGATGTTTTTAATGAAATTAATGATATTTAACGTTAGTTATGGCATGTTAGGAGACCATACCTCATACCTATGGAAAGCTAATCATTCCCATTGCCGGAGCTCGTGGAATAAAAAGGAAGGTCGAGCTGTAGTAAAATCATGGATGCATGAAACAACATAGAGAGAGAATTCTTCCATGAATATACATGCGAGACTGAAGAACACATGACGAAGTTGAAAAAGGGGAATTTAGCATGATCTAAAGAAAACTCATATACATGAAATCTAGCACTACTGAAGAACATAAGAAGAACACTGGAAATCAGAGAACACATTTTCTTGTGATGGAAATCAAGCTGAATCACGATACACTGTTTTTAACAGCAAAACCACAGATGGACTCAGAAGCATCTCTGCTAAATCCAAAGAGTCCAGAGATGCACTACCAATCACTAGAGATTTCTAAACTCTGATACATTCTCTCTTAGTGACTATTTTACTTACATTTTTGAGTAGTGTGTGTACTCTATTCATCATAATCACACACTGACTCCTGTGCTGAACTGGAAGATATCAAAAACCTCAATCCAAAATTTTTTACTCTTGTTTACCCATGAAAACTGTGGAAGAGGTCCTTGTGTCGCTTGGTCATTGTTTTTGTTTCCCACAAAGAACTGTGGTAGAGGTCCCTATGTGGCCTGGACAGTCGTTCACTATTGTTAACCCCGATCCAGGGGGTGGATCAATTTATATAAATTGTGGAGAAGACTAAGTCTCAGCTTGGGATGAAACTTCCTGGTTAACTCTTCTGTGCATTTTAATTTTTGTCTATAAGTAAACTATATATTTGTTCCGCTTCTATTACTTTTTAATACAAAAATATTTTAAAGATACTTTGATAGTTAAACTAGAAAGTGTCTATACTTATTGTAAACCTGTATATTAGTTTCAAAAGATAATTTAATCTTCATATTACATTAACTGAGACTTAATCAATCTTTGGGAAACTGAATGAACATTTACACTCTGTATAGATTCACTATAGTTTATCTTTGTTTTTAATTTGGGGGATTTTAAAATAAATATTTTTAACAGAAATTTTAATTGGAACTCAATTCACCCCCCTCCTGAGTATCCACTCTGTCCAAAATTTGGTATCAGAGGAAGTGTTTTTGTTAAAGGATTTTTTAAATACTCTGTTTCTCAAATGTGACTTTAGTTTTATCTTTAAAGATCTCAAATTTCTTTTAGTTCTAAATTCTATCTCTTTTAATTTATTTTCTAAAATCTTGTTATGGATAATATACTAGAGAGAGCTTCTACTAACATGCCAACTTTCTTTAATGGTACGAACTATGCTCAGTGGAAATTGAAAATGAAAATTCATTTAGATAGTATGGGTTTTGATATCTGGACTACTATAAAGTCTTAATATAAAATTCCCGAAACTAAAAGAACAACTTGGGATAAAATTACAAAGAGTACTTACAATAATAATTGTAAATATATAAATTTCTTGTACTGTGCTTTAAGAGATGAGGAATTTAACATAATATCTTCTTGCAAAACTGCTTATGAAATTTTGGATACTTTAGGTGTTTCTATTGAAGGAACAACTAATGTTAACGAAATGAAATTCAATACTTATACTATTTAATATGATACTTTTAAAATGAAAACTGATGAATCCATTTCTGATATGTATCTCATTTTCAATGAGATATAAAATACAATTAATTCACTTGGTAAAGCTGTTCCAGTGAAGGAACAAATCATGAGAATCTTGAGATGTCTACCAGACTGATAGAGAGGCACATATGTTTCAATCAGAGAATCATGTGACATTGGAGATCTCCTTGTAAAAGAGCTTATTGGTAAACTTATGATGTATGAGGAATAACTCAAGGTGAACAAGGAAGAAGATGATGAACCTAAGAGAAAATCTGTAGTTTTCAAGTCTACTTCTTCTAAGAGAAAAGACAAAGAGACAATGAAAGTACCTACTGAACGTTAAACCCGTGAAGATTCTGATTCAGACAGTGATGCTGAAATGGATCAAATAGCCAAATGGTTTAAGAAATTTTATAGGTAGATGAAATATTTCAGAAAATCAAATTACAAAAGAATGTATGACAATAAGGGACATTGGAAGAAGGACTGTAAAAAGCTAGATAGAAGTGATGAAGTTGTTTTCTACGTGGGAAAAATAAAATGACACATTAAAGCAGACTGCACAAAGTTAAAATTGAAGAAGAAATATGATTACAAAGACAGTAAGTACAAGAATGCAATAAAGGCTACCTGGAATGCATCTGAAGACAGTAAAAGTGAATCTGAAATGTCTGATTCTGCGAAGAATCATGTCAACATGTGTTACATGACCAACACATCCGAGGTAACCTTAGATAATCCTGTTTTAAATTCTTGTTATTCTAGAGGTGATGCAGAATCTGATTCTAATTCTGAAAACATAACTAGTGCGGAATTATTTTAATACTATAATATGCTGGAAGAGTCATGCAATGAACTTAAGGAAAAATACAAATCATTGAAGAAACAGCATACTCTAACTACTACTGTTAAAACCGAGCATACTATTAAGAAAGAGAAAAATGATCAACTGTTAGAAGAAAACACTGAACTGAAAATGTCTAATGAGAAACTTTGAAAATACTTATAGAAATTTACAAATGGAAAGGGTACACTAACTCAAATGATAGGAACTAAAGTGGAAACTAAATACATTACTTGAATAGGCTACAAAACTGGACAGAGATAGATTACTAGGATTAGATTTATTCCTAAATTTGGGCAGAATACTGGCAGTTCATGTTCTGGACATTCATATGCTTCAACTAGTGATTCACATAGTTATAGATCAAATAAAGTTTATCATTAAAAATATTTTGATTCTGTAATTTGTATAAAACCCATAAGACAAATGTGGGTACCAAAATCTTTGATTTCTAACCTATCTGGAACATAGAAGATCTGGGTACCAAAGTCATTTTCCATCTAAATCTATTTTGTAGGAAACCTATTTGAAGAGTTCTCACAACAAGGTATGGTACATGGATAGTGGATGTTCAAGGAATATGTCTGGAGATTATTCATGCTTCAAGAGCTTAATAATGGTTGATGGAGGCCATGTCACTTTTGATGATAATTCTAAAGGAAAAATCATCGGTCTAGGCCAAATTAGTAACACTGATTTAGTTTTAATTTCCGATGTTTTATTTGTTGATGGACTAAAATATAATCTGTTAAGTATTTATCAATCGTTTGATGATGGTTTCAATGTCATATTTGAAAATGATTTTTAATGTTTTTAATTATAAAAATGTTTTAGCCTTTTCTGCCATAAGAAATGGAAATGTTTATGGAGTCGATTTAAATTCTTTAGCTAAGAAAAATGATACTTGCCTAAATGATTTTCATAAGCAGTCATGGATTTGGCACAGAAGATTAGGACACTGCAACATCCATTCACTTATAAATCTAACTAGGAAGAACTTGGTTAGAGACCTACCTAATCTTGAAATCCCAAATGACAACGTTTGTAATCCCTGTCAAAAGGGAAAGCAACATAAGGTTTCATTTAAATCAAAGCAAGAAGTTTTTACTTCTTAACCTCTAGAGATGGTTCACATGGACTTGTTTGGACCATAAAGCGTTTCTAGTTAAAATGGGAAGCACTATGTCTATGTTCTTGTCAATGACTTTTCTAGATATACTTGGGTATACTTCTTAGCTCACAAAATTGAAGCTTGTTCTTACTTTATTAAATATTCCAAATCTATAGAAAATCTTAGTGGACTTAAGATTAAAACACCAAGAAGTGATCATGGTCGTGAGATTGAAAATCAAGACTTTGAATCTTATTGCTCACACAATGGCTATAATCACAACTTTTCTGCTCCTAGAACACCTCAGCAAAATGGTGTAGTATAAAGAAGAAATATAACCCTTCAAGAAATAGCTAGAACCATTCTTAATGAGTATGACCTTCCTATTTAATTTTGGGCTGAAGCTGTAAATATACCTTGTTATATCATTATTAGAGTCTTAATTGGACCAGTTCTTAAGAAGACCCCATATGAGTTGTGGAATAATAGAAAACCCAAAGTTAGTTACTTTAGAATCTTTGGCTGAAAAGTGTTTATTCTTAATACAAAGGATAATCTGGACATGTTTTATTCTAAAAGTGATGAGGGAATCCTTCATAGATATTATTTAACTAGGAAATCCTATGGAGTATTTAATAAGAGAACCAAATTTGTGGAAGAATCTGTTCACAACAATTTTGATGAAACTGATCCACATAAGCTTAAAACCTCTCTTGAAAATCATGAAGATGATTTATCTGTTCTGGACCTTAATGACAAATCTAAAAAACCTTCTATAAAAAGATCCATTTCTGGACATATTCCAGAATCTGATTTGGTTGAACAAAAACCTATAGATGAACCTGAAATTTCTAGTCCTAACTTTACTAGATCAAAAAATATTCTAAAAATCATCCTTTGGATGTTGTTGTTGGTAATCTTGATAGAGGGACACAAACTAGAGATTCTCTAAGAAATTAGGTTGAACATGAAGCCTTTCTTTCATAGCTAGAACCTAAAAATGTCAATGATTTTATAAATGATGAATTTTGGATAATGGGTATTCAAGAAGAGTTAAATCAATTTTAAGGAAACAATGTATTGGAATTAGTTGACAAACCTAAGGACACATTAACAGTAGTCACCAAATGGGTTTTTAGGAACAAAGTGGATGAGTCTGAAACATAGTTAGAAACAAATATAGGCTAGTTTCACAATGATATAGTCAAGAAGAAGTTATAGACTCTGAGTAATCCTTTGCAAATGTAGCCATATTAGAATCCATTAGGATATTACTTGGATATTCTGCTCATCTGAATTTCAAGTTATATCAAATGGATTTCAAAAGTGCTTTTCTAAATGGTCTTGTTGTTGAAGATGTTTTTGTTGAACAACCACCTAGTTTTATTAATCCTCATTTTCCAAATCGAGTTTTTAAACTTTCTTAAGCTTTATATGGCTTAAAACAAGCTCCAAGAGCTTGGTATGATAGACTTAGTAATTTTCTTATTTCAAAAAGTTTTACAAAAGGGATTGTTGATCCAACTATTTTTATTAAAATAATTTCTAAAGATGTTTTAATAGTTCAATTCTATGTTGATGATATTATTTTTGGATCTTCTAAAATTTCATTATGTAATGAATTTTCAATGAGTATGGAAAATGAATTTGAAATGAGTTTAATGGGAGAACTTAAATATTTTCTGGGATTTCATGTTTTCCAAAATGAAAATGGTATTATTTTGAATCAAAGTAAATACACAAAGGATCTTCTAAAATGTTTTGGTTTGGAAATTATTAATGAAAGTGATACTCCTATGATTACAGTCTGTAAATTGGATGCATATGAAACTGGGAAACCAGTGGATCAAACCAATTATAGATGTATAATTGGAAGCTTACTTTACCTTACTGCTAGTTGACCAGATATTATGTTTTGTGTGTGTATGTGTGAAAGATTTCAATCAAACTCGAAAGAATCTCATTTACTTGATATTAAAATAATTTTTAAGTGTCTTAAACACACTATAAACTTAGGCTTGTTTTATCCAAAAAGAAAATCTTTTGAGGTAATCAGTTATTCAGATGCTGACTTTTCTGGTTGCATGTTAGATAGGAAGAGCACATCTAGATCCTGTCATTTTTTGGGAAAATCCTTAGTTTCTTGGTGTAGTAAGAAACAGAACATTGTTGCATTATCTTCTGCTAAAGAAGAATACATTGCTGCTGGTAGTTTTTGTGCAAATATTTTGTGGATGAAACACACTCTTTTGGACTATGGATATGTTTTAAAGCATATTTCAATTAACTGTGATAAAACTAGTGCAATTAACATTTCAAAGAACCATGTGTCTCACACTAGAACCAAACACATTGATGCCAGACAGTACTTTTTGAGTGATCACTACCAAAAAGGTGATATTACTCTTGAGTTTATAGGTACTGAACATCAATTAGCCGATATTTTCACCAATCCCTAAAATTTGGAAAGGTTAAACTCGATTAAACAAGAGTTAGGTATGATGGATCTATAAAACCAATCTGTGAAACTGATCTGTGAAACAGATATGTGAAATTGATCTTTCAAACCGATTTGTCAAACCGATCTGTCAAAACGATCTATCTTGTCGATTAGTGCTACTGATTGGGTCGTACTGTTTTTCAAAATTATTTTTGTATATTTAAAATGAATCTGTTTTACTTAATCGATATTTTATTATTTATAACCCTAAATGATACAAATAATGACACGTGGCTATTCTATTCTCTAAAGACTGTTGACCCTCCATTTTCGGACAAACTCTCTCCTCTCTTCTCTGTAACCCGAGACTTCCGAATCTTTCCAAGCCTCTCAATTTAATCAAAACCTCAAAATGGCCAATAAAAAGAAACATAGAAAGGAATCTGAAGGAACTTCACCTATCAATCGTGCTCGAGGTGAGTGGAGCAGTACGACATAGAGGTCTGTAAACCCGGAGCTAGAAAAACCAGAAGTTATAGCTGAAAATGAAATTTGTTCCGAATGGGTTTTATCTAGAAAGTCCATTCTCTTGAAAGTGTTGGAAACTCAAGGCTGGATGGAGTGTTTCTGTAATAGTGATAGATTCTTTTACCAAAAGCTGGTGCACGAGTTCTATATGAACCAGGATATAGATTTGGATAGAGTAGAGGATGTGAGATTGTCTTCTATAGTAAAAGGGAAAAAGACTACGTTTTCATCTAAACAATGGGATGAATGTCTAGGAGTACCTCAAAATGGAAGAAATGAGGACTATTCTGGTAATATTCCTCCACAATTGATTACTTTATTTATGAGCTATCCATGGAATTTTTGATTGGGAAGTCTGAATCACAATGGATAATTGCATGTGAGTTGGATGGTGAGAACCAAATCCTATTCAAATTTTTTCAACATCAAGTATGTCCGAGAAAAGATGATTTTGTTACAGTAATGTATCAGGACATTTTTCTGGTATTTCTTTTTCTGAATGGTGAAAAGATAAATCTATGTAGATATTTTTCCGAGCATATTGTTGAGATGATCAAACCTTCAAAGAATGCTACTACTCTGTTTCATTCTAAACAGATTTCTGCCATGCTGAAATTCTTAGGCTGTGTGGATGATGGATATGAGTGTATATCATCGGTTAGATTTTGTTTCAACAAAGTTATATGTATGAGGATGAAAATCAATTGGAACCCATGGAAGAAATCTTGGGTTGCTGATGAAGAAAATTTATATGAGTCCTTCAATCCTACTGATCATCCAAGGAGACCAAGGGAATTAAGAGATCCTAGCATAAAACCTGGTGAGGAAGTGATCTATTTGGATGAAGAAGAGGAAGTGGTTGTTCCTAAAGAAACTGGTGAATCCAGTAAGAATGTGACAGATGAAGAAGAAGAAGCTGATGAGAATCTAAATGCTGAAGAAGAGGGTGAATCATATCCTAATGAAAGGTGTGACCCTGATACTGTTAGACCAAAGAGAAGAAAGATGGAATTTGGTTCAGTAAGTCCTCCTCTCAATTTACCAAAAATTGAACCACTTTTAGATGAAGAGGAAGAAGCCGAGACTACTAAATCAACTTTTGAGGAGTATGAATCCGGAAGTACAGACAGTTCAAGTGAGAGACCAGTTAATGATGATGATGATGATGAAGGTGGTGATGGTGATAAGGTTGATGCCGATGGTGATGGTGGTAGTGGTGACAGTGAATGTGATGGTGATGATGCTGATGATGATGATGATTATGCTCGACCTATTGAAGGTAAAAATTTGATCCAAGATGATCCTAAAATCCATCCTATTGAGCAAGAAAATCTCCTTGAGGAAAACAGGACAGAACAGTTGGAGAGTGATGAGGATGGAGATGTCCTTCCTGAATATTCTGGATGAGATCAGTTTGTGAAACCTATATACCCTTCATGAAAATTGTAATTGGAAGAGTATCTAGGTATTTTTATTCTAGGATTAGACTTCCCAGAGGAAGAGGAAGGTGTAGAAGTGGATATTTCATGAAAAAGTAATTTTTAAGGCTCAATTCATTGCCAAGTTCTTCAAATGAACAGATGTCAGACTTGATCCTGCAGTATCTCAAGGTAGACCTGATTCGGTAGTTTCTTAGTCATATTTTGATAAATTCCAGGTTGAATTGATTCAAACTGTTAGAGAGACTGTGAAATGTGAGTTATCTCATATTTCTGCTCCTACTCCTTTGAATTTATCTGATGCTGCTAGGGATGATTTGGCTCAAAGAGTGGAAAGCCTTATCAAACCATACCTATGCAATTACAGTGAATCGATTTGCAGGCATATTACCTATTTGAATCAAACAGTTAGGGAGTTAGGCAGAAATCTTGTTTCTCTTTTACTTGAGTTCAGAACAACCTTCTCTGGTATGATATACGTTTTAAGAAATATGATAGAACATTTGAAGAAAGCAGATTTGAGGAATTTAAATGCTTAGATTACTCAGATTATCGCTCAGGCTGGCAATGCCAGGGTTACCAAGATCAATGGTCGTGAATTAGATACCTTAAGAGATGTTGTTAGAGAAGAGCTCGCAGCTCTTGGGAAGATTTTAGATTTAAATTCATTGATTAAAATTAAAGATAATATTTATCATGTGCATAAAATGGTACAGTTAAATTTTGCTGATGCTACAAAATATCAAAAGGAGATTAAGGAAATAATAGATCATTATTTCTCTAAGATCTACACAAAGCATGAGTTGAATCATCATTTTAAACTACTGGCTGATAATATGAGACTCCCTCCAGTGACTCAAGCTTTTAAATCTCATGTTCAGCAGATAAATGATTTTACCCCCACTTTAGAAAATTTCATGCAAAATAAGGATGATTTTGAAAAATCCATGAGGTACGGTGGAGAAGTCATTCGGGACTTCATCAATTTTCTAAAACCCTGCCTTCATGTGAAAGAAAAAGTCATTGTTTTTCCTACATCTGAGACTCTGCAATCATCAGATGTTGCTCCCGACCAGATGTCTATTTCTCAAGCTCTTTTTAGTATTAGACCAGTCTTTCAACAACAACTTTCAAAATGACCTTCTTCGCAGCAGGTGACCTTAGAACCCACAGTTCGTCCAGCTCGGGTCGTCCTACCTCCTTTCTCCATAAGGCCAGTTCCACCTTCTACCAAACAACCTTCTGGACCTTCAATTCCCCCTACTACTGGAGGGAAAGCTCCCTTGAACCCCAAGGAATAGCTATTACTGTCAATTTTTGATAGGGTGTTTGTTTTCTTGAACTATTCCATTTTGTCTGTAATATGTGTACTCATTTATGGTATGGAATCTTCTTTATTATCTTATTTATCTCTTATTTTTTCTATTCCCAAAGGGGGAGAGAAATCACG
This sequence comes from Viscum album, assembly GCA_963277665.1. NCBI lineage: Eukaryota > Viridiplantae > Streptophyta > Magnoliopsida > Santalales > Viscaceae > Viscum > Viscum album. Next base: position 1,917,529,461 of record OY728135.1, on the reverse strand, counting down.
GAGAGAAAACAGAGGAATCATGCATGCATAGGCAAAATCAGGGAGATCATGTATCTGGATGGGTGAAATGAATGTCCATTTGAGTCCTTGCTGGCTATTTATCACATGCATGTATACACAGGGGGAGAAATGTTGAAAGAGGAGAATGTCTCAGTTATATATATGTTCTAGTTGCTATTCTAACCATGTTTTATCTTTTGTAATATATTCTTTTTTATAGGGGGGTCATAATGAATGACATACCATATTATCTCTTAATTTATGCAATTGATTTGTTATTATCAAAAAGGGAGATATTGTTGAACTCTCTGTGGAATGGTTATTTTAATAATAAAAATATTAGTTTTATTTATTTCTTTTTAGTCTTTTTTTCAAATTGTTCTCAAATTGTTTAAATCATATCTTCAGTTGTGTATCTATGATCAATGTATGTTTATGGTTGACCTGGATGTATTTTAGATTGAACGGACACTTTGTAAGAATTCAATGTCTTGACACACCAATAGTCGTTATCCTGAGTCACCGATGATGAACGGTTGCACCGATGATGAATGGTTGCACCGACGATGAACAGTTGCACCGATGATGAATGGCTTCACTGACGATGAATGGTCGCAAATATAATAGGAAAAATAGCACTGCTGATGACCTGTCACACCGATGATGAATGGTCGCACTGATGGCTACTGAAGGTCCAAAGAGATATCGATGCTATGCTACCGATGCTAAGCTACTGATGTTAAGCTACATATGCTAAGAAACCGATGCTAAGACATAGATGCTAAGACACCGCTGCTAAGCTACTGATGCTAAGATACAGATGCTGAGATACCGATGCTAAGGTACCGATGCTGAGATACCGATGCTGAGATACCGATGCTAAGACACCGATGATGTTGAGACACTTATGCTGATGTAACCAAAATTGATGTAGATTCAAAATGTCTCACTGATCTCATGACTCACTGATAGTCATGAAAACTGTTTGAAGTTCTATAAATTTGTATTTAATTCAAACGGTCATAATTGATTTTTTAATGCAATTAATGATATTTAATGTTAGTTGTTGGCATTTCAGGAGACCATACCTCATACCTATGGAAAGGTAATCATTCCCATTGCCGGATCTTGTGGAATAAAACGGAATATCGAGCTGTAGTAAATGCATGGATGCATTAAAAGGCATAGAGAGAAAATTCTTCCATGAATATACATTCGAGACTGAAGAACACATGACGTTGTTGAAAAAGGGGAATTTTCCAAGATCTAATGAAAAATCTTATGCACACAATCCAGCACTACTGAAGAACATACAATGAACACTAGAAATCATAGAACACACTTGCTTGTGAAGGACATCAAGCTAAATCACGATACTCTGTTTTTAAAAGAAAAACCACAGAAGGACTCATAAGCATCTATGCTAAATCCAACGAGTCCAAGGCTGCACTACCAATCAGTAGAGCTTTCTAAACTCTAATACATTCTCTCATAGTGATTATTTTACATACATTTTTGAGCAGTGTGTGTACTCTATTCATCATATTCACACACTGACTCCTATTCTGAACTGGAGGATATCAAAATCCTCAAACTAAAATTATTTTCTCTTGTTTACCCACGAAAACTGTGGAAGTGGTCCTTGTGTGGCCTGGTCAATTTTTTCGTTTCCCATAAATAAGTGTGGTAGAGGTCCTTGTGTGGCTTGGACAGTCGTTCACTATTGTTAACCCCGATCCAGGGTTAAGATTAATTTATACAAATTGTTGAGAGGACTAAGTCTCAGCTTGAGACTAAACCTCTTGGTTAACTCTGATGTGCATTTTAATTTACGTCTATAAGTAAACTGTATATTTATTCTGCTTCTATAACTTTGAAATAAAAAACTATTTTAAAGCTACTTTGATAGTTAAATTAGCAAGTGTCTATACTTATTGTAAACCGGTAAGTTAGTTTCAAAAGATAATTTAATATTTAGATTATGTTAACTGAGTCCTAATCAATCTTTGAGAAATTGATTGAACATTTACACTCTGTATAGATAAACTACAATTTAACATTATTTTTAATTTGGGTAATTTTAAAAAAAATATTTTTAACAGAAATTTTAATTTGAACTCAATTCACCCCCCTCTTGAGTATCCACTTTGAACAACACATTTGGTATCAGTTTAGTTTTATTATAGAAACTATTATTAATCTTTAATCATAATGTCTTCTTTTGAGGCCTTGTATAGTCACTAATTTGGATAACTTTTTTTATGGGAAATAGTTGGGAAAACATCAATGGAGGTACAATGATTGGTTCAAGAGATGTCTATGAGGATTTTAGATTTATGCAATACTGTGGATATAGATCATGGTCAATAAATTTTTTAAGAGTAGAAGTAACATCCTCTGGAGTTTTTCATTGATGAACATATTTTCTTAAAAGCATTTCCTTAGTCCGATCACTATTAGCTTGGGATACATATAAATTTTCCTCTATGATATGTTGGATCATTTGAAGCTACTGACAGTACTAGGTAGGTATCTTATTGATTAACAATGCTAGTTTAGTTGAAAAATAGTCATGATGTTTTCAACATATCACAACTCAAGAATTTCCATCATGATCCCTCTCACATTCTAAGTCGGTAAGAGATTGAGTAAGAGTTAGATGTTTAGATTATTGAGAATCCAATAGATATCATTGAATCTTAAGTGAATGTCATGTGTGTGAATTAGATTCCATTATTCAGAATGTTATAGGGGAAAATATCATATTATCATGTGAATTGGGAGTGCGAATCATTGATGATGGAGTAGTGGTCACACCTATTTACTATAATTCATTATTCCACCCAACTTATTAGGGATAAAATTTTTTATGGTTGTATGGTTATAACATCCCATTATTTTTTTTCATGTATTTATATTATATTTAATTGTTTTGATATATAATTGGGTGTATCTTTGGAATCTAGACAATGGATACAATTTTATTGTGAAAATGCCCAAATTTCTAGGGATGTATCTTGGTTTATATAATAGAGATTATATAAAAATGTTTTATTGTATTAAAAATATTATTCTTGAGTTAAGATAATTCCCAAGGTGGTTTGGGATTTCATGTATGAATATACTATTTTTTAATCTACTAGGTGATTAAAAACATTTTTACTAGTTTACATGACATGAATTGTTTCCCCAAGATCATGTCATATACTGAGTACACATCTTGAAAGATACACATCATGTAAATAATACACATTGTGTAATTGTGAAAACATGGTTCTAATAAAAAAGTGATGAGTTTTTCAGTGTACTTGAGCTCAATGGGTCACATGATCTGTAAAAGGATAAAACCATGTATAAGTATCGTGTGTGGGTGTTTTAGGGAACTACATGAATGATTAATTTTCCATTCAACTAAAATCTCTTTTATGTCGACCTATGAACACCCCCTGGGTGATTTTGGGAACCTACACTCCTTTAGAATTGATCCACTCAACATTTAATCATCAAGGATGTGCGAGGTGTCTCTCTAGGTAATAGAATTATTTCTTCTCATTCATTTCCTTGGATTTGGGAAGCCCTATTGTGCTACATTTCTAGATTCATTAATCTATGATGATGTTTCTTCTTGATTCTTTATAGTTCCTTTTTATGATATTCCTCTATGGGTCATTTCATTGTTAGTTATAGTGCAACCAGTGTGTGTTTATGAGGTATGTTGTAATCATACCTATTTGACGAACCTTTTGAGAAATTGAATCGATTATGAGATGTGTGGATTGATTCGAGGGCCACCGTTATTATCATTATTGTTTTATTCTAGTTGGTGGATACTTTTGTAGACATATGTGACCCTATGATTTAGGTATACAGTTTAATATCTTGCATGTGTTGGAAAAATTTATTTCTAGGGTTTTTATATATTTTTCAATTAATTAAATCATATTATTGATGGGTTTTATTTATGTGTTGGTAAAATTAGGTTTTGGTAAAATATTACTTCCCCTAGTTTTGGAAAATTAAATGGTGTTTTCAAAGCATTGTGAACTGAATTTTTTAAATGTTTTTTAGATAATTAGTCTAATTAAATGTTTTTGAAAATAGAGGATAAGGGAAACATTGCGTAGTTAGGTGGATGTTGTAGTAATATGCCACATCTACTATCAGTAGGTTCATTCATGGACTATTCCTCTACTCTCAAGGCATTCTGCTCTAGGGACATGTCTGAACTATTAAAAGGTTCACTTGTTGGGGTGTTCCTATACTCTCTTGATTTAGTGAATTTTTCTAGAGTCATAATGACCATACGATAGTCTATATTAGGTATGAGTGTCATAGATATGGTAACATAGTGTGATCCTCAACATGATGTTAAGCCTAACACACTAAGTTATTATTAATATTTTTTTGAATAAATAATATTTATTTGATGTATTGTTTTATACACTTCACCAAGTTAATCTTGCACAACATGAAACACTAGCTTAGCTTTTATTGCAGGCAACATTGAGTTTTTAAAAATCATCATTTTATTATTCTAATTTTTAAACAAGAAAATCCTAACATAGTCATTAAATTAGTGGGAATAAATAGTATTAACAACATCAGGAAATTTATATATTATATATTAAATGATTTTTTGAAATCATGGAATATTTTTTATAAGCATAAATTAATAACAAACTAATTCTAAGCAAAAAATATGTATTTTTATAAAAGAGATTTCTACCACATTTTAATGGTGTACTTGTTTTAAAACTACACATTTACCCTTTATATATATATATATTTAAAATAATCAACTTTTTTGAAATCATAATTTCAAAATTATATTTTGGTGAATTTTTGGGTTTTCATTTTTAAAAATTTCATCTTTTGATGAATAGTGAAAATACAATTTTTTGATGAAAACTGAATTTTCTTTTAAAAACATATCATGTTAAATTTATTTTTATTTATATTTAAATTTTAATTAATTATTTTTAATTTAAAATACTACAATTATGGTATTGAAAATTATTTTATTACATAATTTATGACAAAAAAATTATGTTTTAAAAGAGGATTTTTCCGAAAAAAAGTTTTTCATGGAAAATTATATTTTTATTTCTTAATTAAATTTTGAAACTTCTATGTTTTGAATTTTGTAAAATGTATTCAAAATTTGAATTCATCATGTCCAAATTTATTTTATAGGGTCCTTTTAAATCTTGGATAATATGAATAGTAACCCTTAGAAATTTTGAAGTCATAGTAAAGGGTAAATTGAGTAATTTATGTAAAAAAATAATAAGGATAATAAAATGACCCCAACTCATGGAGAAATTTTTTTGGATTGATTTAATTCAACCGATAAACCATATGGTTTGAAATATTATTATTTAATTCACATATTTACATGAAAATAATTGAATAATATCTAAATAAAAAAAATTCTAAAATGATACTTTTTTTGTCTTAAATATATCCTATGTGTCCATATAGGGTAAAAATTTATATACGAATGAATATAAAGGATTATATATATATATATCAATTTATTTATTTTTACGATCTTACTTTATTTTTAATTATTATATTTGAAATAATTACATTTAATTATTATGTAACACTCATGCAGTACTTGTGCAAGAAGATGAAAAATTGAAAAATGAATATAATTAAAATGGTAAGAATGATTAGATGATCAAGGAACATGAATAAATTAGATTAGTTGAGTATATCATGGCTCTAATAATAAAATTGTTGAATTGTTGACCATATTAAGATACATGAATATGACTATGACCTTTATAGTATTTAATTTAATGAAAAGTTGAACATGTCACACACTTATTTTTAATAAGTTTTATATTTGTATTATGCCGATAAAAAAATATTTAAGATTATTACTATTACATTTAAAAATTAAATATTAATCTAAATCATGGGAACTTATTTATTATTTTTAGAAATTAAATAATTAACTAATATAATTACACAATAATGATGAAAAAGTTATTCAACTAATCAAAAAATCAAATAATTGATATTAAAAGTAATTTTAAAAATATAATTTGAGTCATAAATAGTTCCCCCTGAATTTTTTAGGTGAATATGAAATATTAGAATTTTATTTAATTATTTTTTATGTTATATTCCTATTTGTATTTTTTTGAAGTCAATGGAATGAATAGTTTCAAAATTGACACGAAATATATTTTATGAAAAAATAATAATTTATTGAATTATATAAAAATTATATTAACTTTTAAAAAATATTAAGTCACTATGATATGTTCTAAAATGTCATAAATTTACTATTTATGGACACGTTACACTATATAAGTAAAAAATTACAATGTATTAATATTAAAAAATTCATTTACGTAGTTAAAATTAAAATGGGTTAACTAATGGTCAATACAAATTATAATGTTAAAAAATAAAAAATATATATATGAAATATACTAATTTATCAAATTAAAACTTTTTATTATATTATATTGTAATTAATTTCCTTTTGATGTATTTTTATTGAGATTTAATTTATTATAAATAAATATTTTGGATGAATTTTAAAAGTGCCCCTCCCATCAATTATAAATGGACACAACATTACTCAATTCATTTCATCTCTTTAAGCATTATATATCGACTTTAATATAAAAATTATCTTATAAGAATCCTTATACAAATTCTAGAGGTGATGGTCATATGAAAAAACAATAACTAGAGCCCTTTAGAGGAGATCTAAAGAAGAAGTTTCGATGAAGATGCAGTCATTCAAACAAATAAATTTTTTTATAATCCTTCTTAAATACTCTAAAAATATTATTTTATCATAAAAAAAATTATCATAAATTGTTTAAATTTTATAATTATTATTAAAATATCAGCATTCACCCTCTTTCCCATCAAACAAAAAGTGAATGTATCCCTCGTGTGTATGTACGACTTACTATCTCCACAAAGCCGTACAATTCATTTTTCATCATAATCTTTTATCGATGGGTATTATGATTCATTTAATGAATATATATATATATATTAGTAACTATCCTGAAAAATATTAATTACTATTTACCTTTTTGTCATTACATCAACAGAAAAATAAAACAATGTTCATGGGTACTGACGGCCTATCGTCTTCATGAATAGTGTAATTAATTTTATATTTATACATTATATAATGGAATATAATTAAGTATATACTTATTATATGTATTTTAATAATATTATTAAAATTATTAAAATTATTGGAACAAATATCAATTTATAATACCCAAGATTGTCGAACCAAAACAAGCTTTGAAAGAAAACCAATTATCACTCAGAACAATGATTTTAATAACAGTATAATAATAAATGGATTATAAGATGTTATAAATAATTATTAAATTGTATTATAAGTATATAGTTATTGAATAAAATTATAATAAATCCATATTTATTATAAATGATTTTTTAATTTGAATAGTGTATGTCGAGACAAGAGGTAAGAAAATTATTAACTCAATTTTAGATTCACTAGGTTAAAGTACAATTTCAGTAATAAAAAAATTATATGACTACGTGTAAAATTAATTGTAATATTTTTTTATTAAATATTTTATGGTCATTTATATTGAATACATATAAATTTCTCATTTGGATAATTCTCTTTTTAATGATATGATAATTGTAAGGGGATTTCTAGTCTACCTTGTATTTTTGTGAGACTTATGATATTTTGGCCACCAGTTTATTTTTTGTAGTTTATATAATAACCAAAAATGTAATCTATGATATTTATAATTAAATTAATTGGTATTTAAATATCCATTTTATGATCTCTCTTTAATGGGGTTTACGACTACAATGTTACCAAATCGGTTTGGTAATGTTGTCTCAAATTTTATTCTTTGAGACACACATTATGTTATGTATGTATTTTCATTTAGTATGTTTATATGATGAAATTTTACATTATGTATCATTATTATAAATCTTTTAATGATATTATATTTTTCATTTAATTTTATTCTATCTTCAGTGAGAAAACTATGTTACTTCAAAACAAGGTTTTCTAAAAATACTTGAAAGTGTTATTAATGATATGTAATGAAATTTAAATGAAAATGATTTCAAAGAAGTTTATTTTTTTCTGAAGTATTAATTTATATGTTTTAAAGGGTATTTTAAATGAACACTTATTCCAATTTTTTCTATGGTTTAAAAAGTGTATTTCAAAATATAAATTATATTTTCCACAATAATTATTTGAAGTGATCTTTCAATATCATTTTACATCAAAGACAACATTAATTGATGTTACATAAGTTTAACTGGTTATATGATACAACTATACCATAAATATCATTTGTTTTAACGTATTTTTGGTTTTTGAGGGATTTATATTTATGATTTTTTTCTTTCCCATGAGTTGTGTAATTTTTAAATTCTTTTGAAAATCATTTCCTTTTATGAGTTCTGATTTTATTTTTGTTATCATGGAACAAATTTGTATGGTTTTAATTATATGTTGGGTTAGACCTATATCTTTGATATAACAAATTAATTCACGAATTTAAATTACTCCCATCACACAATTGTAACTTAAAATGATTAATTTATATACAATGTTCATTTTTTGATTTTAAACACAACAGATGTGCATTGTTTCGATTTATTTAACTAAAGCGATGTTTAGTTTTTTGATAAATTTTTTTTCCATAAATATAAAAATGGTGTAATTATTGTTTTTAAGGGATAATAATTAAATTGAATAAAAATAATTCAACTAGATCATGGACCAATTAAGCCATCAGAAAGGTTATATGGACCACATAAGAAGACCCACCAAATCTATGATGAAAACTAGACTGGCCATAAAGATATAATATCTGGGATCAATAAACATACCAAAATTTAGTAAAAATCCTAAATATATTTTTTAATATCCAAAATAATCATGGAAAAAAATTTAAGGCCTCGGTGCTCTTATATAGGGCCCAACTCATACTTTGAAGTACATCCCAGCATTCTATCTGGGAATAAAAAACATCCATCCTTTCAAGACTTATTTCCAAATAAAATCAACCAATTGAGGTTGATTTGTATAGTGTGAAAGAAAAGATTTTTTATTTCATGTTTTTATAATAAATGTCTTGGATTTCAGAATATATTCCTATTCAAAAACCAATTCACATTTCTTCCATTGAATAATTATGAATAAAAACGGAAAAAACACATTATTTATTAAAGTTTCTATGAAATTGTTTCCGAGAGTCCAATGGATAAAATATTTTGAGGGTGGGATGAGAAAATATGAATCTAAAAAATTTATGAATAATAAAAATTGAGATCTTGATGTCTAGATTTTCATATTGGCATGGTAAGTGGAAGGAATGATTTGGAATTAAAACAACCCACCTCATTAGTTTGTCAATACAACCCACTATTCTCCTTAATGGAGGATGCATTTTAAAATAGAGAAGGAAACAATATAATGAACAAATACATTTCAATTTTTAAGAGGACTTTCTGACCTCATGTTTTCAATTAAGACACCTTTCCTTCTCTCTTTGTTTTCTTATTCATTTGTGTTCTTTATTTTGTACTTTGTGTAAGTTTGTTTTCAATTTCATTTGGATTTTAATGCATGTTTAATCTTTATATTCTTTTATAATCATCCAACCAATATTTTGTAATATTAATGTTCTCGAAATAATAATGTTTAAATCCCATCCATTTTCTAACGTATTCATTAAATTTAATGAACATTTATACCTCTCCTCACATTTCATGTGTGTGTTCGGTGCACTGCTATTTTTTATCCCTTTGTTTATATTATCTTTTAAACTAATTTCCATAAACATAAAAACCATATTATTAAACATAATTTTGTTGAGTAAATATAACATTGGGTTGAGCCATAATTATTGTATGTGAAGATATTTAGTGATTTTATTGGATTAATATTCTTTAAATTAATATTCTGGATATTGAACATAATATTTCATGGATTAATGCCATATTTTATTTAACATGTGGATTCCGTGGATTATTATAACCAAGAGTACATATGGGTTTATCAAATAGTTAACCCTCCATCCACAATACTATATTGAGATTAATAAACTGCTTATGGCTTGGATAAAATCCAAAATAGTTGAGAATTCTGATCAAATATAATATTTTGAAGTGGTTGTTAATTTAATTAAATATATAGACAATACCAATGATATCATAATATAAACCCATAATGATGAACCCACCCCAATAATTATTTAATTATTAAATCCATATTCATTAATCAATCATTTCATTTAAGATCTACAAACAAATCCCACAATCAAAATACAATCAATAAAAGCAATCTACTCTAATATTTGTACCACTTCTATGGACTCAACAAGATTACAGCTATACAAAATTGTAGAGCATTGAACCATTAAAAGATCAATGGGTGATAATCTGGGGTACTTCAAATGGTTTTTTTCCAAGGATGGTCAAATTAGTATTTGGGCGATTTTTATTATTATCAATGAAAATATTTTTTTTAAAATACAAAAATAAATATATAAAAAAACAAAAACAAAAACCATCATTATTCATCCTTCCAAATTTTCTCTGAATTCTCTGTAGCCTCCCACACAATCCATTGGATTTAGTTTAACCATAAATCAAATGAACTCTTCATCGACTTATGTAGAACATTAAGTATAATCAATTCAATCAAGACACATTCACTACCCGTCCAATTTTTCTAGATATAGTCAATCATATAGAATAAACAATAATAAACTCGTTGTGCCTAATTTCAATTTCCAAAACCTTGGTATTAATTATCGAATGATTAAGGATCATTTTTCACTAAAACCGGGTTTGACTCATATTCTACTTAATTTCCATGGGTAAACTGACAAGGATAACCATCTTCACCATAAAGAGTTCTAAGTTGTGTACTCTACCATGTAGCCTTAAGGGGTTACTAAAGAAAAAAATCAAACTTCAAACATTCCCTTTCTACCTAGCTAACTGCACCAGGTCACGATTCTAAAAAGTTTGTGGCATCCAACCCACACCATCAAATCCCCAACCAACCATTGATCCAATACTTATATTAGGGATTTTGGGATATGGAGTGAACACTCATTGATTCTACAAGTTGCAATGATACTTTTGAAAAAACTCCTGCAACTGCATGATATATCATAAGAAACATGGTTGTAAAGATGAAAAAATTCAATACTTCAGCACATTCACAAGTCAAATAAGCCTAAAAGAATCAAACCATAGAGGCCAAGAAGATAACTGAGTAGATGTATGAACTTAAATGTTTCATGTTTTAAATAGTTGTGGCTAAAAAGGTCCCTACCCCCTATCACTCCTTTATATCATTCATCTTTATCTTTGTCTAATTCATCCATATATAGGGTAATATAGACAACAATGTAATACCTTAAAAATATATGATGAAAACTTGACCAAACATGATGGTATAATTTATGGGCAGAATATAGAATACCAAATTTTATAAAGATCTTGAATATATTCATTAACATGTAAAAAAATCATGTATAAAAAATTGAAGGCCCAAATCCACCAAGAGGGGACCAAAATAATGTTTTGATGTCCAACCGACCATTCTATCTGATAATTAAATGAATCCCACCATTCACGACTTTTATGAAACCCCAATTGAGATATTAAGATGGAAATTTTCAGTGTGAAGGATAAGATCTATGAGATCATCTATTGAGAATAAATGATTTAGATTTGAGGGCATATTTCTGTTCCAAAACACATTCAAATTTTTGACTTTGAAAAAATTATGGATAAAAATCGATTGAATCACATTGTTTAGTAAAATAGTCATAACATTGGCTACAAAAATCAAATAAATACAAAAGTTATATGGTGTACTATAAAAATATGATTATACAACATTGAATAGTATGAATACTCGATATTGGGCTACAAAAATTAGAATATTGGGGAGACAATTGGACGCGATGATTTGAATTGAAAACAGTCCATCACATTGTGATATAAATACTTCTACATCTTCTCTTTACTAGTGTTTGGCATTTTAGAATAGAGTAGGATACGTTGGCACAAAAAAAGTCCTTCCAAATGCATGGGAGGTCCTTATAACCTCATGTTTTTACTTGATAGACATTTCATCCTCATTTTGTATTCATTCTTTTTTCACTCTCCTTATTTATAATTATGTGAGTCTGTTTTAAATTTCGTTATACTTTTAATGCATATTTCATATTATTATTCTCTTACAATATTCCAACAACGAATGTGTAATATTAATGTTTTTAATATAGTTTAAAAAAAATTAAAACCCTTCACTTTTTAGTCATTCTCATTAGATCAAAAGACCATTTTTACCTCCTCACATTTTGGGAATATGTTTGTCACACATGTTTTTTTGTCCTATTCTTTTTATGACATTTTTAACCCATTTCTATAAAAATGTAATCCATATCATTAGGAACCCAAATGTGTGAGTAAATCTATGATTAGGGTGAGTCATAATTTGGGGATGTTAAGTGATTGAGAGGTTTTGATTGATTAATATTTTATAAAATAATAGTGTCTGATTGACCTTAAATATAGTAGATTAATTCCATGTTTTGATTGATATGTGGATTACATGGATTACTGGAACAAAAAGTTCACATGGGTTGAAGAAATATTGAACCTCCCATAAAAAATAATTTATTTACATCAATACCATCGTTAATTGTTGGATTAAAGTCAAAACTATTTGGAATTATGATAAAAAATCATATTGTGAAGTGGATGTTAATTTATTGAAATATAAAAAAGAATAAGGATATCAAAATATTTACTCCCTAAGGATGATATCACAAAAATAATTATTAAATTATCGAATAAATATTCATTAATAAATCATTTTATCTTTTCTCTATGAAGAAATTAATTGATAAAAATACAATCAATTAAAAACAATCAACTCTAAAATATATACCATCAATGAGGATTAAACTCGAGTGTTGTCATAAACATAATAGAACATCAAAACAATGAATGGTAGATTGGAATCAATAATGCAGACATCAATCTCCCTCAAATTAGTTGGGTAATTATTTATATATCATGAGATAATGATGGGAAGTAGGTCAATTGTCTTGATCCAAAGTGGGAATAAGCGGACTCTTGATCCACAATAAGGAAAAGACAACAATTGGGGATAGGGGTGTATCTATACTTGTAGGTGCATCCCCCGTGATGTGATCAATTATATTTTGGAAATTATCCTTGACTTATTGTGAATCGTATTACATATTTATGTGTCTTCCAAAAATTAGTAGTATTATTCATCTGGCATTATTTCAAGGAATATACTTTTGATATTATCATTATTCCTATCTTTTTAACTTATGTTTTTTATGTATTCACTAATTTGTGTGATATTGTATATAAAGGGTATGATATTATATTGTTATGATTATGTTCACATACCCGTATGTTCATGATTATGCTTACGTACCTCCCTTGGTTACCCTAACTAAGAATTTGCAACCATCCTTTTCTTTTGTTTCATCTTCATATGTTATGATGAAGGATTCGAAATGAATTTTATCTAGAAGGATTTCAGATGGATGGTACTGACGAACTATTGTGAAATTAGAAAATCATGGTATAGTGGGAGATAATGTTGATCTTTATAAAAATGTTAGTCATGAAGAAAAATTATTAAGTGACAATCTAAATACTATAAAAATATAATATTAAAAGTCCATTGGTGATGTAAGTGATCCAATATTTTATATTTTAGTTGTATGTTATGTTAGAAAATATTGGGTTACATTTATCACTATAAAAGTTAGAAATGTAATGTTTATATTTTTAGCATCTGATCTGGATGTACAGATTATGGGCAGTTGCATTTGGTATCAGAGCAGGGTTTAGATAACCTTGGATATGGGGATTTTTTCAAGAGATGATTCGTTTTGAGTTATAGACAACATAAATGTTATATTAGACCATATATCAATAGTATTTGAAAACCCATTTTTAGTTTTTACATCTTGAAACATTAAGAACATTAATGATATTTTAAGAGACATTTATTCTTTAATTAATTATGGGTTATTTCATTTTGAAATGATAGATGAAAGGCATGAGATATACTTTCTAGTTAAATAATATATTTAATGATCATAATGGCAATGTTATTTTTTGAGGATTTTTATAAACATTAATTGATTTTATATGGATTTTATTAATATATTTTTATAAATAGAACAACCTACAAGATGGGTGACAACCCGTCATGTCCATCACAGCTGTGTGGATTAAACCCAAAACTAATGGATGAGAAGGGTGAATTGGATACCACTAGGATATGTTAATTCCCAATCAGTATATAATTCTTTTTAAAATGATTTTATGTATAAATGTTATTTTAATTTTGACAAAAAAAAATTATCATATTGATAACCATAGGATTAGAAATAGCTTCAGTGTTAATTGATTAATGAAATTTTAGAAGATGTTCACTATTTTGGAAACACAATATGATTATGGTAAATAGAACACTATGGGATTTTATTTTATGAATAAAGAATTAATTATATTTGTGAACCATATATTAATTTTTTTTGTAATTATGGTGATTCATGTTATTTATGAAAATTGTCAACATACCATAAAGATTATTAAGGAACGTACATTTTGGTATGAGAAATTAAGAGCGAAAATGGTTATTTTGAGAAAAATGTTAAATTTAATCTTGGAGGACTTTGTGAGAAATAATTCTATTTTTTGGGATTCAATATATGATTAGAATATATATTTAATAATTTATTAATATTATTTTTTAAATGAACTTTGTTGAGTGTTGGGAATTACTGATATAATAGATTATTCTTTTGAGGGAATTAGCTTATCTAATACTAAATATTTTGGTTTTGATAAAGGCATAATTATAGGGAGAATATATTTTTATGTTTTTTTTATTTTGTGACATTTAGATGATGTTATTTCATTATTTAGGCATGAAAAATCAATCTTGAATACTCAAAATGGGAGAACAAGATAAGTTACTGTTTAATTTTTTAATAGATAATACACTAATTTCAAGTTAGTGTATTTTCTTGTGTTCTTACTCTTATTAGTAAAGTTATTCTTCAGCTCTAGGAAATGGATATTGGAAAAAATGTTATCCTTTTAAATCAATGTTCTTTTAACTGGTCATGAAGTTATGGGTTTGTATAGTTATCTTTATAACGACCTTGTTTTCAATAACTCCCAATGAGATATTGAGAGCTTATTTTCTATTTAACTTCAATGTTTTCACATTTCTCTATTGTTATAAATTTAGAAATTCTAGTTTTGTAGGAACGATAAAATTAATATTTCCCTCTTATTAAAAAGAATTTTGTTAGCTCTATTTCTGATGTGGGTTTCACACAAATGAATTTTCAAGTATAAACCATTGTTTAACGAAGTGAAATTTCAAATTGAAAGGAAGTGATTTTCTTTTTATATTATTGATTATATATAAATTATTGATTATAAATTGGTGCTTCCTCAAAATACCTCTTCAATTCATGATGTTTTCTATGTATCTATTTTCAAGAAGTACATACCCAATCCTTCACATGTACTAAACTCAAATGTCATCCCAAGAGAGAAAGATATTAATTTGGAAGAGAAATATGTATAAATTCAATATTACATAGATAATGTTATAGAAAAGGACTACTCACCTTGTTAATTACTGTTTTTTAGAAACCACCAATTTTTATATGATATTTGGGAAATCAAGGATATTATGAGGCATAAGTATACTAATTGATTTGTTTAATAATAATGCATTTTGAGGGAGAAATTCATTTTATGGGGTTGAATGTAAGACCTCGAGTTATTATTAAACATTTTTTGAATAAATTTTATTTATTTTATGTATTGAAATATAAGATACACCATGTTAATATTAATCTTTACGCAACACTGGTTATCGTGTATTATATTCAATAATAAATTTATATAAAGCATCATTTTATTATTCTAATTATTTAAACAAGACAATCATAACCTAGTCATAATGTTTTTTGGAATAAATAATGTTTACAAAATCATGAAATTTATATATATTATATATGAAATTAAATGTTTTTAATTTATCGAATATGTTATGTAGGAATAAAATAAGAACAAACCAAGTTTTAGGTATAAATAGTTGTATATTTCCAAAATGCATCCTTATTGCCTTCTAATGGATGAGTTATTTAAAAATAAAAGGAAACACTATTAAAAATTTTATTTCAAATAATTATATTCTTTTTTTAAATTGTCATATAAAAAAAATTTTATAGTGAAGTTTTTTTTTATAATTTTTGTTTTTTTCAAGAATATGTAAAATACTAATTTTTATTTAAAACTGTTTTTTATTTTAATGAATTTACAAGGTCAAATTATGTTTTAATGTTTTTTTTAAATATTAATCAGTTCATTTTAAATGAAAATAATTCTATTATTTTTTTTAAATGTAATTTATACATTATTTTTTTATAAAAACTGTTTATGTTTTAAAATAGAATTTTCCTCACAAAACTATTTCACATGGAGTATTGCCAGTTTTATTTTAAATTAAATTATTTTTCTCCTATAACGTTAATTTTAAAAAATGGTTTCCCAATTTAGATTCATAATTTTTAAATTTAGTGAATAGTTCCCTTTTAATTGTTTTCTGTTATGAATAGTTACTTTGCTAAATTTTATTTCTCACGGTAAAGGTTTATTTCAAAAAATGAGCTTAAAAAAATAATGTGGACTATAAAATGTCCATAAACTGTGGGAAAATTTAATTAGATTAATTTAATAATATTCTTAACCCAAGAGACATGAAATGGAGTTATTTAATTTGATAGTTTCCATGAAAATGACTTATGGAATATTTAAATAAAATAAAATAACAAAATGTCACTTTTTTTCTCGAATAACAATTATGTGTCTACATAGTGAAAAAATTAGGTTATGAAAAATATAAAGGATTATATTGATATTAATTTATTTATTTCTATGATAATAATTTATTTTTAATATTTATATGTGAAATAATTTCAGTTAATGTATTTGTAACACTATTTTAGTGCTTGATCAATTAGATGAAAAGTCAATAAAAGGATTATAATTAAAATGATAAAACCATTAGAAGACACAAAAATTACTAAATATTATTTAGTTCAGTGTATCTTGACCATAATCAATTAATTATTAAATTAAATTCTATTTTGATCCAATTTAATATGATTATGATCTTTATTGTATTTAATTTAATGAAATGTCAAAGTTGTTATGCTTTTATATATAAAAGTATAATATTTTAAATATAGTTTTAAAAAATAGATATTCTAGTCTATAAATATTCATTGTAATGTTAAAATATTTAAATACATCATTATAATTTATATATAACTATAATAAAATAATTAATTACAAAAATAATTACATAACCTTGATGCAATAATTTTTCAACTAATGGAAAAAATAAAATAAAATATATTAAAAATATTAAAAAATAAAATATTAATTATTTATGGTTTAAAACGAATTTTCAATATTACTATGACATATCATAGGTTTATTAAATGATTTGTAATGATGTTATATTTTTATTTTTATTTTTATAAATTTGATGTAATGTATAGTGTTAAAATTGATAGTAATAATATTTTACAGAAATAATATTTTATTAAATTATAAAAACATCATAAAAATATTTAGAAAATTTAATTTTTATATTATAAGTACTAAAATGTTATAAATTGTCTATTTCTATATAATTTACACCATATTAGTAAAAAGTTACAGCGTTTAAATCTTAATAAAATGGTTATCATTATTAAAATTAAAATGGGTTAACAAAGGGCTAATAAAAATGATCAGTATTAAAATAAAACCAAAACTCATATAAAATGTAGTTTTTGATGATATTGTAACCCTATATGTTCTTATATTCTAATAAATATACTTTTTGAGTTATTTGTAATTAAAATTAATTTATAATAAAATAATAAATTGAGAAAATATCAAAAGTTCCCCTTACCACAATTATAAAAGAAAACCTCCTCCCACATTTCATTTCATATCCTTGATCCTTTTTGCTCGACCATACACTCAAAAATTATCTTCTCCACTTACATGGATACATTCTCTTGGGTTTTTTTATTCTCAAAAGATTAATACTATATCCATTTATAGGAAATCCAATGGAGACGTTTCGAAGAAGAGGTAATCACTCTTGCATACGTATGTCATACTTTCTCCATACAACGGTAGAATTAAATTTTTCATAGCCATATTTTATGGATGGGTATTATGATGAGTTTAATGAATATATATATATTTATAATAATCATGGTTTTTCAAAATTTTAATTATTTTTTACATTTCCCTCATTCCATCAATCGAAAAAATGAAAACAACATTCATGCGTAAAGATTGGCTATCGTCTCCATAAACAATGTGATTCATTTTCTATTATTAGTTTTTAAAAAATAATGTCAATATTTATATTATAATTTTATATTATTTATTGTTTCACGATTAACATTATGGAAATTATGGGAACAAATATCAATGTATAAGGGCCAAGACTACATCAAGCTATGAAAACAAAGTAGTTATCACCCAGAATAATGATTTTAATAAGATGATATTAATAGAAATATTTTAATATGTTATAAATAACTCATAAATTGAGTGAAAACTATAATTATATGGAATACATGCATAATATATCTATATTTATTGTAGATGTGGTTTCATTGTGAACAATGAATGTTGAGACTTGCGGTAAGGGAATTTATAACTCAATTTTCAATTCATTAGTTTAAACTACTATTTCATTGATTATAAAATTATATTATTTTGTGTGAAATGTATTTTGATTATATTAATTTTTATTTAAATTTTTTTGAGCATTTATATTGAATATATGAAATTTATATTTTTGATAAATGCTCACATCAATGTTGTGATAATTGAATGGGGGAATCTAGTATCACTTTTTTTTAACAAGAGTTATGTCATTTTCACCACTCATATATTTTTTCATGGTCTAAATACTAACCATTACTGTAATTTATGGTAATTATTTTTAAATTTATAGGTATTTAGATATCCAACTATTACTCTCTCTTTGATAGGGTTTACAGTTCAAAAGATTCCAAATGTTTTTGTAAATGTTGTCTCAATTTTTCCTCTTTGAGACACATGTTATGTTATGAACCTCTATAGGTAATTCCCTTTGATATGTTATGTCATTAATATCCTTTTTTCCTGAAATTATATATATTTATGTAATTTCATTCTCTCTTCCGTCAGAAATATATGTTCCATTCAAAAAATGTATTCAATTTTTTTAAAATGTTTTAAATAATCTATTATCTATTTTCCAGGAAAAGGATTTCAACGAATTTTAAATAAGTTTTTAAATATTAATTTATAATTTTTAATTGTTATTTTCGGAGAAAATTTTTTTATAAATGTTTTATTATTTCAAAAATTATTTTTAAGAATTGAGTGGATTTTTCCCCCAAGAATTAATTGAAGAGACATTTCAAAATAAATTTCAATACAAGATGACTTTATTTGATGTTACTTACGTTTACATGGTTATATGATCCAATGATACCATTCATATTTTCTATTAATAGTTTATGTTTATCATTTATTTATATTTTTTATTTTTTTATTTTCCATGAGTCATGTTATGCAAAAAATTTCATAAAACCCATTTATTTTTCTAGGTTCTGAAATTCTTTATGTTTTCATGCAATACATATGTATGGTTTTCATTATGTGACTGGAGTGAAATATATCTCCCGCTAACTCATTGGGTAAATAATAATATCTAATTATATAATTATGGGAAATAATTCTATGAGCTTTATCTACAATGGGATGAAGTGGAAACCCAATCCAATATAAGAAAAGGAATGTGGCTCGGGTTGGTTTTGTGTCCCACCGAATAGGTATAGCCCCAATAAGGCTCCCTATTATGTTTTGTAAATTATCCTTGACTTATAAGGAATGATATTTATTGATTATGTTTTAGAAAATAATTCCATGCATTATTCCTATGATTATATTTCATGTCATATGAACATAATTTTACCATGATTCATGTCTTTTGAAGTGCCATTATATATATCATGACTCTTGTATATGATATTTGATATACATGGTATGTTCTTCTAATGTTATTCTCATGTTCTCATTCCATTATTTTTGTGATTTTGATTATATACCACTATTGATTACCTTTACTGATCATTTGATCTCACCCTTTTTGTATATTTTTTTTCCCAGGTTATGAAGAATGTTGGTAATTGAACATTATTAATAAGGATTTCAAAAGGTTGATGTTTATTACCAAGGTTTAAATAATTAAATTCTAGGTATATTGGGTGAAAATGTTGATATTTATGAACTAGTTATTTATAAGGAAAAATTATTAAGGGTATTTCATGATTCTCTAAAACTCTAAACCTATAATTTCTTTTTTATGTAAGTGATCCAAAATATTTTTTCAAATTTGTTTGTTTGGCAGAAAAATTGGGTCACATTTATTTATATCAAATTCATAAATGTGATGTTTAGGTTTTTAATAGTAGATCAAATATGTATGGATCAAAGCTATTATAATACATGTTCTTTAGATTGTAAAATCATGGTTGTACTATCATGGATTTGATATGATATATGACACCTAATGATCATTTATTTGATATATCTTGTTTGATATATGTATATGAGATTCTATGAACATATTTACCCAATTTACAAGAAAAGGTGATTAAAGGGGAAAGTAAATTGTTTTTCCTTACATTTGATATAAAAGTACAAAACTATATATCATGAATTGTTTTCATTAATGTCGAGAATGCATGGATTTTTGTAGAATAACATGTTATAGAAAATCTGGGTGAGATCCTATTAAGAGTATTATCTTTCACATTGTTCACCTATTCAATGTTTCATAGAACTTGTTATATGTTTTGATGTATGGAAAGGAATATTTCCACATGGAGGGGGTCAGGTTTTCATTCAACTAGATTTTGGGGTAGCTGGGGGTGAGATGGCAAGAGATATCCCTGAAATAACATAGACAATATTAGAGTATTTCTTCCAATTTTTTCATCCTCTAATAATGGACTTGTCTCTTGGAGATTTTTTTACCTCTTCAGTTGTATTCCTTCTGTTTTGATTTATATTTTATAAATCAAATAATAATGTTTTCTCCCCTAACATCTTTGTGAATATTTATATATGTTATGTTGTCTCATTTATGTTGGGTGAAAATTTTCCCTACATTAGTTATTGATTCCTAGGTTCACGATGTCAACCCATGAGGACTGCTAGCACCCTTAGAGTATATGACAAAATGGGTTCTGTACTGGTATTTAGTGGGCCTCTGGGTCAGTTTTTTCATAGCACGGTTATAGGATCAACCTGAGCAATGACACTTGGTGAAATAATAAAGGCCAGTTGTGTTGATCGCCAATAGTGTGAGAGAAGGATAAGGTTTAGAGAAACCATAGAGGTGACCAATAATTTATTAATTGTAATAGGGTGTTTCAAGTGTTCCCACAACAATCAGATCATCTAATCATCACATGGTGGGATATGGGACATGGGCCAATGATCAGAAAAGTCCCCCTTTTAGTTTGGGTGAAATAGGGTGACCTAGTTTACAACCCAAGCATGATAACTTTTCAGTCTAGTAAAGTGTACAAGTCACAACTCACATGGATAGGTGAATGTGTCTCTGGTGGCTGTTCCACTCAATGTAGTATTCAACTGGACTAGGTGTGGTCCATCCAAATTGACTCAGATAAACTGATAAATGCCGGATTTTCATGGGTTTCACATGATTTCATATTATCTCTTTCCACTATTGTGTAATTCTCGGTAGGGAAAGATCCAAACTGATAATAACATAGATAAATATAACATAATTTTTGATAAGTATTTAGTACCTAACCCACTTATAAAAAACCTAGAACCATGAAGTATTAATGTCCTTGGTGACTAGATATATAAACATATTATTTCATAAAGAATCATCAATATATCCTTTAGAG
Source organism: Viscum album (assembly GCA_963277665.1). Lineage (NCBI taxonomy): Eukaryota > Viridiplantae > Streptophyta > Magnoliopsida > Santalales > Viscaceae > Viscum > Viscum album. The sequence goes on along the minus strand of OY728135.1, from coordinate 1,917,507,364 downwards.
TTCATCTATCATAGTACTTTTCTTAGACAAACTCTACTACAATACCTTCTTCATAAATCGTGGAATATGGAGACCTATGAATAGGTGAGCTCAAATTTCCCATAAGATTAATTATATGAGATATCAATCAATTATAGAACATGATTATAAGGGTATAATAACATGATCATAACTTAATTAAGTCATGCCCACTCATTTAAATATAATTAATCACGATTCATTACAATAGTCTATATCATAACAAAATAAAAAATCATAAGTTTATTGAATCATCAATAATTAGTCATGATCTATGAGAACATATCATAAAAACAATAATGTGTAACAATTATAATATAATAAATTTTTTAACATGTATAAATAGTATAAAGGACAACCATTAAAAAAGGGAATAAAATTATGTCATTGGATAAACTTATAGACATGAAACTATGTTTATATACCAGGTTATGGACTTGAATAATGGTTTATGCATAATGTTGTGAATATAAAAATTAGATAAAAAAATAACATAATTATATCATGAGTTTCATAATTAACATAATTCATTGGAGGTCAATAAATCACACACAACACATAACCTTAAGCCATAAAAGTAACATAAGAACATAAAAAATTTCATTGTTCCAAAATAGTATAACCCTTGAAAATGAAAATGTTTTCAGAAACATTTCATCATGACATTGTTAATCCATAGAATTGTAATAGGTTTTATAGAGTCAACGATTAAATATCATCATCATAAAAAATCACAAGAAAATAGGTGGATGATATAATAGGATCATATACCTGTTTAAATAGATTTAACATCAGAGGATGTTATTATATATAATGAATGTATTTAAAATATCAGTGGAAAATTTATTAATGAAAATAAACATTCCATTTTAAAATTAATAATTTAAATAATAAAAATTTCCAAATTCTCAGAGAAAATAGTTTCTTTGAAATAATTATATAGAAATTTATAGATTAATATTCAATTAAAAGAGTAGTTTTGACAACAATCCTTGTTTTGCATTCCGTATATGTCAAGAAATGATTATGTTCACAACTTTAGTAAAAATTAAATCAGCCAAAAAAATGAAAAGTTTAGTAATTTTATTTTATCATAGAAATTAAAATATGGGTAAAAATTAATTTAATAAATCATGTTATTATAACAAAAATATCTTCAAACCCTTTTGAATAAAATATGGACATGGTGGAAAAAGATTCCCAACTAAAGTGGAAATGAAGTCATATTTTCAATATAATATTTCCTTGAAAATTTTAATTATAAAAGAATTAAAAGTTGAACTATTAAAATAAAATTAAATAAATAAAAATATAAGATGAAAATAAATATTTTTAAAGGAATTTAACAACATAATTTCCCACATTGTAAATTTCTCACATATAATCATGAAAATAAATGAGATTGTAATACACTCACTTACTTACTTGATAATATCGAAATAAAAAACTCATAAAAGAGGGATACATAGATTGATTTTTAAATCCAACTAATATTCATGAAAATTATCATAAAATAAATTCATTTTATGTATATACACCACACAAAATACGTAAGTGCATAATATGGTGTATGTGTTACAAAACAAAAGTGAGATTAGAAACCCTTACCACAAATATCATCCGAAATCATATGCTTTTAGACTTTATCTATTATAAATAAATATTTATTATAAATATATTAATGAAAAATATTTATACAATTCATTCCATATATTAAGTGCATATAAAATATTATCTCCCATTTATTAACAAATATTTATTAAAATCACTATTTTGGTTGAAAACTGTTTTTTCATGTCTCATTCATTTTGGTAGTTATATTCCACGAACATTGTTAATGTTTTTTCCATATATATAATAACAATCATTATATAATTTTATATTTATTAATTAAATTTACTTTTATAACTTTTCAAAAAAAGAGGTGATGAAAAATGAAACACAACACTTCATGGAGGCAGCCGTCTATATGTATATATGGGCAATGCATTCACTTTTCGATGGATGAAATGAAATAATAGTAAATAGAAATTTAAAATTATAGAATAATAAATATACAATAAAAATAATATATAATAAATAAATCCAACCTTATTACCATCCATGTTAATCCGAAATGAAAAATTAGTCATATCGCATCATGTAGGTGGCAGTCCAAACATACACACCAACTAAGTTATTATTTCATAATTGATGAAATTTCAGAGGGTATATAATATATAATGATTGAATAAGAATAATTATTTCATAAATATCATATATAAAAATTAAATCTACCATAATGACCAACCATGAATGATGATGATAAGAAATGAATCGTATTTCTATTTGGAGGTTGTAGTCCACACATAGGCATGAGTAATACTTTCATTTCCTATATAATGATAAAGATATGTATTATGTCCCAAAACCAACATAATAAAATATTCTTTTACAGTATATAATGATATTAAAATATTCTTATTTTTAGTACATAATTGAAGAACATAAAATAAAACATAAAATTAAAGTGACCAGTTAAAAAAATTACATCATCTTTGAGTGTCCTCCTTTAAGATTCTTATTAAGAACACTAGGGATAGTAATTTAATGATTAATGAACCTATATAACTTTCATAAGGTTGTTTAAATTTGTTTTTTAGGTTTTTAACATTATATTTTTCTCATGTTGGTGTGTGTAAGAGATGATGGGTGATGTCCTGTTATAGTGAATAAAATGAGACACTTAGAATTACTTAAAATATTTCAATATAATTAATTATTACTCACATAAGAGTTGATTAAAGTTGATATATTTCAAATGCAGTATTATTATGCATAAATATAATATTATACAATAAAACATAAACAATTTTATGAGATTTTATAACCATTATATTTTAGTTATAACCCATAATTAACCCATTTTAAAAATACTATATTATAATAGTTTTTTCTTTTTAGGGTTCATGAAAATAATTAAAAAATTAAATATTACCCATAAGTGTAAGATAATTAATATTATTTAACACCTACAATTAAATTTCTGGAACATATTTTTTTTATGAATTTTAAATCATTTTATAAAATATTATTGAACATTAATATGATTAATGTTATTTTCAAGGCTATTCACATAATATGTAATTTGAGACATTAATATAGAAATGTAATGGAAATATATATTAATAAAACATAAATAATATATTATATTTATAAAAAAATAATGTAGCATAATAATTCCTTTTTATTAGTTTTAATATTGTTATTAATAATATATTTGCTTTTTCTATTACGTGAACAAGCATCATGCCAGTGTTGCGTAATTTGTTAATGTAATTATTCCATAACTAAATAATAATAATAAATTAACATGAAAAAAAACATTCATATTATATATGACCATTTAAAACCTAGGATTATTATTTATCCCAAATAAAAAATATTAGAGATATTAAAATAATGAAACTTGTATTTTGTATTTTCAATTTACATAATATAATGTAATGGTCATTGTCAGAGGAAAATAGAAATAAATTGACATCAAATCAACTAGAAAATTATTAAGGTTAAAATAAACCTTTAAAATGAAATCATAAAAAGTGAGCTATTAATTTATTGTTCTTATCCCATAATTTTAACTATATTTTACCCCTTTTTCCTTTATCGTGATGCCATATAATTACAGAGGTTACAATTCATAATGAAAAAAAATAATGGGAATTACATAAACAATTTGAACCAAATTATTGAAAATGTACAATCTATATTTCAAGGTATCATTTCTATAAGTTTGAGAAATATATTTTAATATGAATGCATAAAAATAAAATAATAATTGTTTTTCGAAAATTGTTTTTAGCAGAAAAATGAAGTGATAACAAAATTCAAAATAATGTCAATTCCTATTTCATTATTCATGGTTTGTTAATTAAAATAGATATTATATTACTTTAAAATAAAATAAAAAACATATTGTGGAATTTAATGAATCTTTTTTAAGGAATGTAAATTAAATCTGTTAAAAAAATTCACTATTCACATAAAATTAAATATTTTTTAAAAATTCATAGAATTAACCTTAAAATAATATTGTAATTATAGTATAGAAAATTCTATTAATTTCTAGATGTAATGTTTTAAAAAATGATATAAATTAATTATAATGTATGTTCCCAAAATATAATAAAAACCATTTTTGATGAAAAAATATTTATGAAACATAAAATCAATTTATTGAAAATTGGGTATATATCTTTTATACATTAATAAATTAATTTTCATTACAAAAAATATTTATTTTAATTTTCTATAATTTTAATATTTTTATTCATACCACTAATTAAATAGTTATCGTATAATGGTCACACTAAAATTATAATATTTTTATAGTATATCAAAGTTCAAATAATGCATAGAGTTGAATGTTAACCAATATATCAAGAAAATTATTATTTTAAACTATATTTTCATGGAGTTATATTCTCAAACCTAAATAAAAATTTCAGGTAAACTCTTTTCTCAATAATCAAGGGTTCATTACTTGAAAATACCTTTGTTGAAATACCAAATCATATAGAGGGATAATACAAATTCCATTAAAAATATGATTTGGGAAATATAACAGTTAAAAAATAACACATAAATAGGTTCCCAAATTAGGATATAATTTTTTGAGGTAAAAAGGCAGGAATGGGGTACAAATGAACAATTTTTTATTAAATAGATTTTGATAGAAATCATGATCATTGTAATGTTAATGAACACAAAAAAATAAATCAATAAAGGATAAAGAAGACTGTTAGTTCTTACAAAATGAATGTAAAAGGATAAATATTTTATTTCATGATCGTTTTTCTATTATTGGGGTAGTATTTTACTATCACTATAGAGAATTCCATAAAATATATTTACTTCAATTATTTCTATTTATTAAGAATAATTTGATTCCTTTGTTGTTCTTCGATCAATTTCCACTTATATATCATCTATTACCCTAGGAAATGAATATTAAAGCTAATTTTTTTATTCATTAAGAATTATAATAAACTTGTTATGGATAATAATATCTATAAAATAATGAAAATTTATTCCCTCTATCCTTAGATATTTACCAAACCCAAAATGGTCGACATAATTCATTTAATGTAGTTGAATATTCATATGATGAAATAATACATTAATATCCAAAACATAGTAATTACACAAAATGTTACACTTAGATAATTAGATAAATATTTAACCTAATAATCCTCCAAAATATGGCTAACAAAATTAAAAATCATTAAAATATGAAAAAGTTAATAACATTTTCTTCCAACATCATCTTTTACATATTTCCACATATAAAAAAATATCATAATGTCATATACTATGTACTTGAATACAAAAATCAAAAAATAAATTCAAACATGTTAGTACCTTCAAGAAAAACCTAAATCATAATATAACTCACTGAAAAAATTAATTATTCCAATAACAAACTCTACACTAACTTTTTAAAATACATTATAAATATAAAAATGGAATAAACTTCAACATAAATCAATTTATCATCAAATCACTAGTCAATTTCAAGGTTACCAATACAATAAAATATAATATTTCAATATCAATTAACTATTAAGCCTAAACAAACTACTATGTCAACATCATACACTCATTAAGGATTATATATCATTAAATCATGTGTTTTAAAAAAAATATCATCTTACCACTAAATCACATTTAAATTTTCATAGTACCATTAAACATATTCTTGACAATAATTAAATAAAAAATACTATAAAACTTGTAATGCCCCGAAAACAATTACCCAGAGTCGGTGCATTATTACATAACATTGACATGATCACAAAATATCAAGTCTCGAAAGAAAGATTAGTTTAGTAGTCTTAGAAGTACTAGATACATTCATAAAGTTTAAATTACATCATATAATGAAAAAATATAAAAAAATTGTTTCCATAAACCACACTCATATCCCCTTAGAATATCCCTGCAGGTCAGTCCTAAAATACTTCTTCGCATCCTAGGAAAAATAAAACATAGAAAGGGGTGAGCTCAGATGCTCAGTTATGATTACGATATATCAGAAACTTTTAATAAATAACCATAAATATTTAAGTCAATGTATATGAATAAAACAAAATTATTTTAAACATTATCTTCAACATAATATGGAAAATATATAATTAAATAATTCCATTTACTTTCTGGCATAGATATTCTACTAGTCGAATAATCACATGCAATATCAATATCCACAATCATAATGATGGAATGCATAATGCCAAACTATCATAACCACATAGTCAAGGCCTTGTACTAAGAATACTAATAAAATTTTATCAAGGCCTTGTTCCATGACAGTAGTTGGTCTCATGAGACCTACCGATGTATCGTGGAGCTATATCAGGCTCCACCCATCACATATTAAGTCAAATGCATTCCTCATATGAAAAGGATTAAACATAACATAATGATTCATATTAAAAATAGCATAAAAAATGTCAATACATTATCCATAAACCATGAATGGTATAAAATAACATATCCATAGTCAAAAATATCACAAAACCTACAATATTGAAGTATTATATAATAATAAATCAAATTCAAACAAACATAAAATCAATCAAAGGATGTTGGCATAGATTAAATAAAAACCTTTTAAGAGAAATATCTTTTCTATTTTGAAATCATTTAAAAGTAATGTAATTATAAATGAAAACATTTATATTTTAAAATATTTATATAATCTTGTAAGAGAAGCTTCGATGATTTTATAACAGTGGAAAATAGCTACACCCACCATATAAGTTAACAAAATGACGTTCTTACCTTAATTTTGTCGAAAAGGTTAAAAAGTATATTGTTTGGAAAATGACAGAAATATTCTTTCCAAATGTTTTTATAAAAAGTCAGACAAGGTTATAAATGACTTTAAACCATAGTCTAGTAAATAGTAAAAAAATTTTGGAATACATTTTTTTGAAACATGGATGAGGATGATAAAGATGTCCCAGTAGATAATTATGTATAAACAACGTTAGATAATGAAGAGATTGTAGAATTAACCATTAACTTGTGCTTTTCCTTGGTCGAGGGTAGGTTAACCTCCTGTATAATGGTGAAATAATTGTTATTAAATTATACAAGAATAATACACATTAATATGATATCATATATGATCTTATAACATTACTTTTTTAATAATATCTTAATATTATGGTTGTTTCGGGTGTTAACGGATTCATTTTGCTATATATTCATTGTAATGTGAGTCATATGTTTTATTTATAGGATGTATCATATTAATATCCATAATGATATCATGTCTTTAAACATTTTTTTAATCATATAATAAAAATTAGTCTTAAAAGGATACGATGGGGGAATGAATCTCACCGCATTCGTGGAGACGATAATCCGTATGTACGCACGAGCAATAATATCATTATTTTGATGTTAAAATAATATATAATTGGATGGTATATAATATATATAGAATCCTTATCATGTTATATTTATTATTTACATCAATTATGCATCATTATTATACCCATCCAAATAATAATGTATTGAATAACAATTACACCACGACGTGGAGACGGTAAGCCGTACATACGCCCGTATAGTGACATGTCATTCAAAGGATGGATAGAATAATGAATATGAATGTAACATATTTATAATAAAACCATATTATATATAATATACTGGACTTATTATTTTATAATGGAAACAACAAATAAAGAGGAAGTGGAAGAAAAAAGGAACTTTAAAGAGGTAATGAAATATTTACCTCTTCTTCGGGTTCTTCTTTTTGATTTGATCAAAAGGGATCCATAGGATGAATTTATGACTAATGGAAGGCCTATAGAATGAATTAAGGACACTTTAGTGTGTATTGGGGTTGGGGTTTTCTAATCCAAATGGCTTTGAATGTTTGAATTAGAGAGATTGGGGAGTTCCTTTTTATAAGAGGAGTAAGGGGCACCTTAGGAAAAGCTAGATATATTATTTTATAATTAAACCAGTTTCAGTTTATCATGGCTCCAAAGTAGATTATTTAAAGTCTAATGTGGGTATGGGTCGAAATACACTCATAAAATATGTTTTAGACAGGTTTGGGTCACTATATTAACTTTATCTTTTTGACATCACTCTTAGTTAAATAGTTTGATATTTACCATGTCTCTTTGTATTTTTATATTATATGGTTAATAAACATAATATATACTTCCAAGAGAACCCCAAGTGGTAAATTAATGATACTTTTATCATTAAATAAGTCATTTGGCTGATACTTAGAATTTTTTGAATAGAATATTAATTAATAATATAATATTTATTTTTAAAACTCTTTTTTTCAATTTTGACTCTATTTGGTATGTTGTTTTTGCTAAATTTATAATATCATTATTACATCGAATGAAATTAATATAACCAACCATAATATGTCATATAACCCTATAAAAATATATTAATTCATAAAAAGTCTCTAATTACATTTATTTATAAATTTATAAGGTCAATTATTTTAATATTTCATTATTTAGTTAATTATTGCATCATAACTGTGTCATAAATATATTATATTATTTAATTTATAAAAAATATAAATAAAATACATTTATGTAGGATATTTTTTTACCTTACTAATGAATATTTATAGTCTAATTTAAGTTATGTATATCCCTATATTAAAAATGTTTTAGTTATTAAACTTTGATTTGAACTCTTTTAAATATTCATGTAATTAAATAATAATAAATGTCATAATCTTATCCAGGTGAACAAAATAGGTTCACATTTTATTCTTAAGGTTGTTTTTTGTTAAATTATACTTGTCCAATTTAATTAGGAAATGTGTTAGTGTAAAAATAATATCATTTTTACCCTTAATTACCCTATTTTTCTTTTAACCGTGTTAAATAGAAGTAAAAAAGTTACTATTCACTAAAAAATATTTTTATCTTATTGAACCACATTTTAATCCTTGATATTTACCGTGTCTCTCATATTTTTGAAATTCAACTAACAAAAGTTGTAAAATTATTTTTTATGTAAATTTTCAAATACTCTTAAGAGGTAGGTAAAAGAAGGTTAAAAGTTCAATAAAATTTGTATATATCTAAAATTATTATATACTGACTCCAATGAATTACATTGAACATATATAGGTATTATGTATATATTTTGACCTAAAAAAACATTAAATAAATTTTATAATTATTTAAATAAAAATTCATTTTTAAACTATAACCTTGTGTTTTTAACTATTCATAAATAATTGAAAGTATTCAAAAAAATACCAAAAATTCACCCTAAGCGAATTTTGATAATACAAATCCAGAAATAAAGTCCATTTTGAATGATAAAATTTATAAAATTTAATAAAGTGAGTATTACTATTCATAACGGCTAGTTTGATTGGTTGTGGTGTGTTAGAGCTCAAAGTTGCGTACAACACACACTACTTCATTATTCAAAGAGAAGCTTACCGTGGATGCATGGGGTGTTACATTCTCCCATCCTTTAAATAATTTCATCCCAAAAAATTCTACATTATTATTGCGTAAAAAGACTCGGGTGGTTCTTCATCATAAGTTCCTTGGGCTCCCACGTTTCCTCTTCTATCTTTTGGTTTCTCCATAAAATTTCTCCAGACGAGTCGTCTGGTTTATCAACACTCGTTCTCTTGTATCAAGAACCTTGAAAGGATATTCACAATAAGATAGACCGAGTTCCAATTATAATTCTTCATAGGTGAGTACATTAATTGGGTCATTCATGTATTTTCTAAACAGTGATATGTGGAACACATCGTGAACTATGGAGGGACTTGGCGGCATTCCCAACCTGTAAGCTACAACCCCAATTTGTTCTAGAATTTTGAAAGGTCCGATGTACATGGGACTCAATTTTCCTTTTTTACCAAAACGTATAACACCCTTCCATGGAGATACCTTCAAGAAAAAATGATCTCCTACCTAAAATTACAAATCCTTCCTTCATTTATCATCATAGCTATTATTACTACGTTGATCTACTTTGATGTGGGTTTGGATTACTGTCACCTTGTCCATCATTTCCTCCACAAGTTCCGGGCTTATGAGTTTTCTTTCACTAACATCATCCCAACATATTGGTTCCAGATGAATACTTTAATGGCAGCTTTAATTATAAGAAACTTCTACTATAGGTAACTATTTATCCCACATACCTTGAAAGTCATGTGAGCATGATCTCAACGAGTCTTCTAACTCTTTAATAGTCCGTTCTAATTGTCCATCAGTTTGGGGTTTGTAGGAAATTCTCAATCAAAGGTTATATTCTAGGGATTTTTGTAGCCTTTTCCATAATTTTCTTGTAAAACGGGGATCGTGATTAGAAATAATCGATTATGGTACTCCATGAAGTCTTACAACTTCATTAATATATAGTCTTTCTAAATGTTCAAGTGGTAAATCTTCCCTTGTATCAAGAAAATATGCTAACATGGTAAGACGATAAACAATGACCCATATTTCATTATTCCTTCTAGGAGTCTTTTGTAGTCCCATGACAAAGTCCATCGTAATATTATCCCATTTCTAATTAGGTATGGGAATAGGTTACATGAATTCTCTAGGCTGTTTCCATCCAGGTTTCACTTATTGACAAACCATACATCTTGAAACAAAATCAGCAATCTCCCTCTTCATGGTTTCCCACAAATAAAGTTCCCTCAAATCTCTATACATTTAGTGATACCAGGGTGTATAGAAAAATTGGAACTATGAGAATCATCCAACAATTCCCTTTTTATATTAGTTATACATGGAACACAACGTCTCTTCCCAAATTTCCAAATTTCATCTTCATAGACAAAGTCACTCATTCTCCCATCATTAAAAACATTAATTTTCATTTGAAACTCTTCATCATCTGTCTGAGATAGTTTTATCCATTCTAGTAATGATGGTTTGGCAAACATTTGAAAAAATATTGATGTTTCACCTTCCATGGTTATTCCAATGTCCATATTCAGTAGATCCATGTATATGGGATCCTTTTCATCTGTCATATTGTTCCAAACTCTATGATCCTATCTACTCAAATAATATTCCACCTTATTTTCCTTCCTTGGGTGGTAGTGTATCATGAAATACTAATCCTTGAGTAGTTCAAGTCATCTCCTTTGCCTCATGTTGAGTTATTTAAGTTAGAAAATATACTTCAAACTATTGTGATCGGTATATATCTAACAATTTCCACCAAATGGATAATGTCTCCATATTTTCAAAGAATAGATTATAGCTGCTAACTCAAGATCATTAGTAGGATAGTTTTTCTCATAAGTTTTAAGTTATCATGCTGCATAGGCAATAATCGTATCATTATACATAAGGACACAACCATGTCCTTTGTTTGATGAATCACTATAAATAAAAATACCATCATTCCCCAATAGTAGAGTCAATATAGAAGCATTGACTAATCCTCTCTTCAGTTCTTCAAAACATTCTTCACACTATTTTGTCCAAAAAAATTTAACCCCATTACGCGTGAGCTTGGTTAATGGGTTAGCCAATCGGGAAAAATTCTGGACGAAACACCAATAATAACCTGCTAAACCCATAAAACTGCATACCTCAGTTATACTCGTCAATGCTGGACATTCTTAGATTACCTTGGTCTTATAAGGATCAAAAGAGATTCCATCCTTAGAGACAATATGGCCAAGAAAATAAATCTCTTCATGCCAGAATTCACACTTGCTAAACTTACCATATAATTCATGTCTTCTAAGAGTCTTCAGGATAATGCGCAAGTGATTTTCAGGATCTTCGTAGCTTTTGGATTATACCAATATATCATCGATAAATACAAATAAAAAGTCATCATGATATTCCTTGAATACTCTATTCATTAGATCTATGACGATATAGGGTGGATTGGTCATCCCAAAAGACATTACTGTTAAATTGTAATTCATGTACCTGGTTCAATATGTTTTCTTCAGAATGTCTTTCTTTTTCACGACCAACTGATGGTATCTAGATCATAGGTCAATCATTGAAAAGTATTGATATCCACGCAGTTGGTCAAATAAATCCTCAATGCGAGGTAGGGGATACTTGTTCTTTATTGTTATAGCATTGATCTCCCTGTAGTCAATGAACAACCTCATAGATCCATCTTTCTTCTTAACAAAAAGGACAGGATCTCCCTATGTAGAAAAACAAGGGAGAATAAATCCCTTATTACTCAATTTCTCTAGTTGTTTCATTAGTTCCACTAATTCCACAATGGTCGTTAAATAATGGGTATTTGATATGGGCCTTGAACCGAGAATTAAATCACTAGAAAACACAATTTCTCATTCTGGAGGATGTCCAAGTAAATCCTCTGGAAATACATCAACATACTTTTTCACAATAGGTACATCCTCTATTTGAACATTATTTTCCTCTCCCAAAGTTGTTTAATTCTCTTCCTCCCCAATAATTGAATTTAGTTGAGATATTGGGGGTTGATCTAGATAAAATTTAGGTAGGACGGTTCTTCTCTACCGATAAGTTGTTCTTTGTCATCATCATCAAAATTTGTAACCTTATTCTTCATACAATAAATCTTCGAATCATGGTCTAAAAGCCAATCTATACAGAGGATTATATCAAATTAAATCATGTGTATGATGATGAGATTTACAGATAATGATCATTTATATACTCTAATGGGAACGAATTCAAAAAACATTGTTGCGATGATACTTCCCTTATGAGTTTTTACTGACAACTCCCTTGTTAAATCAAATTGGAAATATCTAATTTTCATAGCAAACTAGGATGATATGAAACAATGAGATGATCCAGAATCAAATAAAGCATTTTCTAAACATGATGAAACCATTAAATTACCTGCCACTTCATCTTTTGGAGATTCAACCTCAAGAGTAGTGATAGCATAAGCTTGGACATGATCCCTTGGCCTCTTCTGAGGTATGTTCCCCTGACACTTAAGAGATTCATTTCTATAATTCCACCTTTCTATAAAATTTTAGCATTCAATATCGTCAGCCTCTTTCTTCCCCTTGCAATCATGAGATTGGTGGCCTTTTTCATCACACTTGTTACAGACTCACATTCCTTTCAGGAAAGTACCAGGGTGTTTATACTGACATTTACTACAGGATGGATATTCAACTTTTCCCTTCTTCCCCTTATTTCCATTTCCACAGTGTTCAACAGATCGCTTCTTCCCTTGCTTTACTTTAAAGTCGTAATACTTAGAGAATTATTTTTCCGTATTTATACCACATGAGACAATATCTTCATACGACGAGATGGATTGTGAGACTAATTATACGTGGTGAAATGGTTTTAACAAATCAATGAAATGATCAATCGTACTTCTTGGGTTATGTATATAATTTGAAGCATGCCTCACTATACTTGTAAAGATAGCTCCATAGATTGCGACATTCTCATCCTACTTTTGCCTCGGACTCAGAAATTTTATTTCTATATCCGCTCGATGGTCATGAGGAATATATTTTTCTATGAAAATATCTTTAAACTCCCTCCATTCCATATTTGATACTTCATCATCTTCCTTTGTGTTTTTAATCAATGAACACCATTGATCCGCATCTCCAGTGAGGTGGTAAACTTCCATGACAACATTCTCCCTTTCGCTACTCCCCAAGGCATGGAATATTATCTCCAAGGAATTTATCCATTGCTCAACAACTTTTGGATTTGTATCCCCATTTAATGTTAGTTGTTTTTTCCTCATGAAGGAATCTAACATTGATCCTCCACTCTGCGAATTAGGGTTCTCCATATGGGTAAGGTTATTATTCATAACCTGAGTGAGTTATCCCAATATGGTGATTTACTGATCAGCACCAGTTGAATCACCAGCTTCACTATAATTATCTTGAGTAGGAGGGAAATCTATACATGGAGCACCAGCATTGATATAGTTTCCATTCCTTCCAATAGGCACCATTTCTAAAAATTGGAATAAACTAGATTGGTTTAAGAATTGAAATACATAATTATAATCATAAAAAACACTTAACATAAATTGAACAGTTTATGGATATAATTCATAATCATAAAAATATGGTTTCTTTAAAGATGTATATACTCATAAATTTTTCATAAGGGTCTGTAAAGAAAATAGGAATTATCCTAAGAATATCCCCTGGGAGTGTCGTAACCAATAGTGTAGCAATGCCTATTATTGTGAACCAATTCTTGTTCAAGTCTATATCATAGCAGTGTTTTCAGGATTTAACCATAGGTACATATGTGCCAAAGCCGCCTTTTCCTTCTCGTATCCAAACAAGGATTTGTTGCATGGAAAACTCACAAAATCTATACAATACCAAAATTCTATGAAGTTCTTCTATACTGATCCAAAAAGTCTTTCTTAGGGTAATGTTCTCTAATCATAGTTTATCTAAATCTAGATTCCATGGTTTGTACTAATCCTCCTCTGATAACAACTGTAACGCCCCGACCCCAATTACCCAGAGTCGGTGCATTATTACATAACATTGTCATGATCACAAAAGATAATGTCTTGAATGACTAATTAGTTTAGTAGCCTTGGAAGTACTAGATACATTCAAAAGTTTTACATTACATCATAGAATGAAAACACTACAACAATAATTTTTCCATAAACCAAACCCATATCCCCTATAAATATCCATGCAGGTCAGTCATAAAATACTTCATCGGATCCTAGGAAAAATAAAATATAGAAAGGAGTGAACTTAGATTCTTAGTAAGAATAATGATAGAGCGAAAACTATCATAAATAAGTATAAACATTTAAGGAAATGTATGAGACTAAAACAAAAGCCTTTTAAACTTGAACATCAGAATAATATGGAAAAAATAAAATCCAATAATGATATTTACTTAATAACATGGATATTCTTCTAGTAGAATAATCATCTGAAATATCAATAGCCACTTTTATAATGATGGAATGCATAATTCAAGACTTTTATAACAACATAGTCACGACCTTGTGTGAAGACATCAAAAAGATTTTTTCAAGGCCTTTTGCCAAGACACTTGTTTGTCTCATTAGACCAACTGATGCATCGAGGAGCTATAGCAGGCTCCACCCATCACATACTAAGTCCAATGCATTCCTCATATGAAAAGGCTAAACATAACATAAACAATCATATTAAAAATAACATACAAAATTTCAATACTTTATCCATAAACCATGAATGGTATAAAATAACACATCCACAGTAAAAAATATCACAAAACCTACAATATGAATGTTTTGTATCATAATAATTCAACTTCAAACAAACATAAAATCCATAAAATATGTTGACATAGATGTAATCAAAACCTTTTTAGAGAAATATCTCTTTATAATTTTAAATCATTTAAATGTCACATAATTATAAAAGAAAAAAATTATATTGGAAATATTCTTATAATATTGTAAGGGAATCTTCACCGATGTTATAAAAGAGGAAAATTGATGCACCTGCCATATAAGTTAAAAAAATACATTCTTACCTTAATTTTTTCGAAAATGTTAAAAAGTACCTTATTTGGAAAATGAAGGAAGGATTCCTTTCAAACCATTTTATAAAAAGTCAAAAAAGGGTATAAATGACTTTAACCTATAGTCTAGTAAATAGTAAATATGTTTTGGAATACATTTTTCAGAAACATGGATGCGGATGATAAAGAGGTCCCATTAAATAATTTCGAACAAACAACCTCGGATAATGAAAAGATTGTAGAATAAACCCTTACCTTGTACTTTTCCTTGGATGAGGGTAGGTTAAACCCCTATATAATGGTGAAATAATTGTTATTAAATTATACAAGAATCATATAAATTAATATGATATCATATATGATCTTTTTATATTACTTTGTTAATAATATCTTAATATTATCGTTGTTCCGGTTGTTAACAGATTCGTTTTACATTATATTATTTGTTATGTGAGTCATATTTGATATGGATAGGATGTATCATATTAATATACAGAATGATATCAAGTCTTTAAACATTATTTTTAATCATCTAATGAAAATTATTATTGAATGGATACGATGGGTAATGAATCTCATCGAGTACGTGGAGTTGGTAATCCGTACGTATGCACGAGTGACAATATCATTCTTTTGATATTAAAATAATATATAATTGGATGTTATGTCATATATAAAGAATAATTATCATGTTTTATTTATTATTTACATCAATTAAACATCATTGTTATACCCATCCAAATAATAAAGCATTGAATAATAATTACACGATGACGTTGAGATGGTAAGCCGTATGTACGCATGTATGGTGACATGTCATTCAAAGGATAGACAGAATAATGAATATGGTTGTAACATATTTATAATAACATCATAGTATATATAATATACCGGATTTATTATTTTAGAATGGAAACAACAAAGAAAGAAGAAGTTGAAATAGAAAAGAACTGGAAACAGGTGATAAAATACTTACCTCTTCTGCATGTTCTTACTTTTGATTTGATCAAAAGGGATCTATAGTTTGGCTTTCAGACTAAAGGAAGGCCTCTAGGATGAAGGTAATACACTTTAGAGTGTATTTTTTATGGTATTGGTTGAGAAAAATGGCACTGAAAGTGTGAATTAGAGAGAAGGGGGAGTGCCCATTTATAAGATGAGTGAGGGGAACCTTAGAAAAAGCTAGAAAAATTATTTTATAATAAAACCAGTTTCGGTTTATAATGGATAAAAAGTAGATTATTTAAAGGATAAGGTGGGTATGGGTCGTAAAACACTCAACCAATAGGTTTTAGATGGTTTTGGGTCACTATAGTAACTTTATCTTTTAGATTTAACTCTTTGTTATATAGTTTGAAATTTACCATGTCTCTTTGTATTTTTATATTATATGGTTAATAAACATACTATATACATCCAAGATAACCCCAATTGTTTCATTAATGATAATATTATCATTATATAAGTCATTTGTCCTAACCATAGGTTTTTAGGAATAGAATGTCAATTAATAATATATTATAGGTTTTAAAAGCTCGTTTATGTCAATTTTGACACTATTTGGTATTTTTTTCCTAAATTCATAATAGCATCATTACTTAGAATAAAATTCATCTACCCAATCCTAATATTTCATATTAACCTATAAAATTATTTTAATTCATAAAAATCCTCAAATTACATTTATTTGGATATTTATAATGTCAATTATTTAAATTTTTCATTAAGTAGGTAATTACTACATCCTCATTGTGTAATAAATAAATTAAATTATTTAATGTCTAAAAAATTATAATAAAATACCATTATGTAGGAACAAATTTTAGAATACTAATTAATATTTATAGTAAAATTTATCTTATGTATAACCCTGTATTAGAAATTTTTTAGGTGATATACTTTGATTTTACCTCTTTTAACTCTTCTTTGAATTAAATAATAATAAAGGTACTAATCTAATCCATATGGGAAAAAGAGGTTCATATTTTATTCCTAAGTTTTTTTTGTCAAATTATACTTATACAATAGAATTAGGACATGTGTTAGGGTAATAATAATATCAATTTTACCCTTAATTACCCTATTTACTTTTAACCGTGGTAAAAAAAGTTCTTATTCACCAAAAATTATTTTTATCTTTTTGAACAAAGTTTTATTCTTTGATATTAACCATGTCTCTCATATTTTATAAATTCAACTCACAAAAGCAGTAAAATTATGTTTTATTTAAATTTTCATATACTCCTAGGAGTGAGGTAAATGACGGTAAAAAGTTCAATAAAATTTTTATATATCTAAAATTATTATAAACTAACTCCAATAAATTTCATTGAAAATTTATAGGTATTATGTATCTATTGTTTCCTAAAATAAATTTAAATAAAATAAATAATTATTTAAATTTAAATTTAGTTTCAAACTATAACTTTGTGTTTTCACTATTCATTAAAAATTTAAAGTTTTCAGAAAAAAACAAAATTTCACCCTAAGATAATTTTGATATTCCAAATCCAAAAATGAAGTCAAATTTTAAAGATAAACTTTTTAAAATTTACAATAGTGCATATTACTATTCATAATGGCTAGTTTGATTGGTTGTGGTTTGTTAGAACTTGAAATTGCATACAACACACCTTACTGCATTAATCCAAGAGAAGCGTACTGTGGAAGCTTGTGGTGTTACATTACTATGCTAATAGGTTTCATTATTATTATAAAAATAATATAATTCATTAAACACTTAAAAAACATAATTATTTAATTCCAATATATAAAAAAATTAAATCATTCCAGTTCCTTCTTAAATAATTACTTGGATTTGTTATCTTATTATTTAATAATTTATTCATTTATTATGTCACTCATTGTCTCTTCATTATCAGTAGTAAAACCATTACTCTAAAATCCATTTTTATCCTACTTTTAATCATTCCCCAAGGACATTAACTATTATAATTTCCATACATTCCACATTTCAAACATCTAGCTATTGATCATACCTAATGGAAACTATTATTCCCACCCACTACATTAAAAATAAATTTCAAATTTCCTTGTAAATTTAAAACATTATAACCTTTATTCCCGACATTAAACTTATTACCATTACATTTAGATAATTCATTATATCCATATTTCGAAATTTTCTATATGTAGGATGCTGAATTTTATTTCTTATGTGGTCTTAACAAGTTCAATTCCATTTAATATCCTTTTTTGTAATATTAGTTGTGTTATGAAAAAAAGTTGGGTGTTTTTATGATATAATGAGATTTATGACGATGAAAAATCACTTGGTTTAATATTATACCACCCATTTCATTTATTTTCTAATAATAATAATCATTTCTTTTTATTTCACACACAATAAGAATATGATTCATCCAGGTTCTAGAAATTGAATAAAACCAAAATGTATAGTGTGGGAAATAATAATTATAGTTAAAAATCATATAATATTGAAAATAAATCATAGGATGTCCAAATAATGAAACCTTACTTTAAATTTACAAGACATAAATTAAACCTAGGAAATTCATAGTCATCATCTATTCAAATAAATCATAGTAGTTTAGAATGTAAATGTGAAATAAAAAAACAAATTTATTGGGAGTGTTATATAGTTGATTATTCATAAGCCTAGTCATTTTTTACCTATTAAAATTAATTTAATACCTAATATGCCCTATTCAAAATTTTTACCCCTATGTGCATTTGTGCCATAACTATATCTCCTTGAAAGCATTTATACATGGATACATTTTTTAGGAATACCACACTACATTATTTAAAATAACGTAAGATATTATCTTATAAATAGGATTATCCAAGGGGTAATCACTAATGTTTTATCATCCTAGATTCCAAAATTAACTAAACTATTCACTAATATAAAAAACAATTACATGTGTATTACAAACAAAAATATTACACCATTTTCAGTAAATATTCAATACATAACACATTTATACACAACCCATGACCATAAATAATTAGTGTCATTGGAGAATAAATATATAAAAATGTTATTTAATAATTTATCTTAAGCATCTCCGAGAAATATATTCTATTATATTACCTTTCTTAGACATACACTACTTAAAACCATTCTTCATAACCTTGGGAAAATGGAAACAACATAATGGGATAGATCAGATATTCATTATGGATAAACATAGGGAAATAAATCAATGATAATACATGATAATATGGGTAGAAGAACATGATTATAACCTAATAAATTCCAATCAAATCAATTAAAAATATCCGGTCATGAGTCATGGATTAAGGATTTGTTATAACAAAATAATAAATTCATGAGAGTGGAAATCATGATTAATCAATCATGATCCATGAGAGAATATCATAAACATAATAATGTAGAAAAATAAAAATATTATAACTCTTTTAAAGTGTATAAATAGTAATAGTTTCAATCATTAGGATAAAGATATGATATTAGGTCTTTTCTTGAGATAATGGACGTAAAAAAGGTTCATACTTTTACTTAAAGAAAAAAAACCAAATCAACACAAAATGATGTGAATTTTATAACATTCTATTCTAGGATCCACTGAACTGTTTCCCTAATATTGTTGGTCACATGGCCTCAAGCGCACCTCCGCATATGCTAGAGGATTTTGACTAGTAACGAGGGTCCAATGATCATATGGTAGGGTGACCACACCCTTATGATCAGAGTATAATAATGGTACATAATAAAAAATAAATAGTGGATGTAGTATATATGAACTATAATAAAATGTACTAATGTCTAACATAAAAATAAATAATGAATAAACTGGCCAAAACCAAATACACAACCATGAATGTCCATGTGATGCTATAATGTGCAAGAAATAGTCATACATCTCGTAATAAATAAATAATATAAAGAGAAAAAAAATTTCTAAGGCTATTTCTGTGATCATATTGAACTATTGTTTAGTCTTTCAGTCATTGATGTCATGTTTAATGTATGAACACAAACCTGATCCATAAACCCGACCTACAACCATGTGGTCTTTTTAGGCACCCTAGTGAAATAGTGGCCTTGATAGGGTGTGATATATACATATTATGGAACAAAAAATTGTGTATACTTATATATAATCTTTGAATTTAAAATAGAATAGTTTTCAGGTATAATAAATTATATTTTAAACAAAAAATGTAAATAATTCAGCTCATTTTTTTCAAGGTTGCCCAATAGACCAAATGATCATCAGCATTATTCATAACACATATTAATTTTTAGCATGTATTTATATTAATATATGTGTATATATGTAAGGATATTCATGCAGTAACGAGGTTATAAGTCATAAGGACAATGGATACCCATAATAGTACCACATGTTTCATTTATTTTATTAAGGTAATCAGAAAATTATTCTTATCCAGGGAACACATATGAGGTAATAAAAGTTTTATTGTAGTATAGGACCTAGGGTAAACCCATGATATCCAGGTATTTGTAGTTTTTCTCAACCACAACATGATTTTGGGTAGTCAAATGTATATGAATATAATACCATTAGATAATCAAGGACATGAGGTACAACAAAAGGAATTCTTTTGTAGTGATCATTATAATGAGATACAACTAGTCATATATATTTAAAAGTAATAATATTTTTTTCTATGAGCCAATTCAATGTGTTCCATAATGAGCTACTACAATATACTTCAAGGATTAATGTAATTTTATTTTTTCTAGGAGTCATTCCATGTATTTCAATAAATTGGATACCAAATTATATCTTGTAATTTTCAATTACCCAATATTATCATCCACAAAATTCTGTTAAAAGGAAACCCAAGTGTCTCTAAGATCATGAGTAAAACATCCACCCTTTGATCATGTGAAATGAATTTTATAAAATAAAACCCTAGTGTCACTCAAGCCATAACATTATTCATGAAATCTATTAGCCAGTCTATGATTTTTTTAATAAGTAAACTTGTATCTCTGAAGGAACATATAATATCAATTGGCATACATGCCCGTCCTAGGTGTTCAATAATTTGGAACCCATGTATCACTCAAGGTTTAGTGTTTTATATTTTTATATAGTTGATATTATTATTTAATATTAATACATGAGATTCATCCATTCCAGTTTAATTATCACGATTTATTTCATTCATTATTTTTCTATTTAATTTTTAAATGACCAGATAAGTATAATTTAATATGAATGGTCTTGTATTTAAGTGTTACCTTAAATGATGTATGAGTGCACATTTTGGGTCATTACATTTATAAATAATTGATAAGGACATAGGAATGTCCATTCCATCAATCATTTTACCAAACCAAGACAACAATACTAATTCTAAATATCACTTTAGTTACAATTGATGATGTAATGTTGTAATATCCTAGCCCAACTGACCACCAAACTTATAGCTGAACCGGTCACCTCATGAACAAATGATCATCTCCCCATATTCCAGATGCTTCCAAATAGTAGTGAGGGTGTAAGAATATACAGTTGGGAAAATATAACCTCATAATCAATGTGATAAACAGTAAAAAGATTCTAATAGAATGAAAATGTTATCTACAAAAGCAATATAAATACAATAACCAAAGTAGTGGAAGAAAATTACAATATCAACGAAATATAGGAAATATCTGAGGTGATTTTATACAATTCATGAAAGACAATAATGATGCACAATTAAATAGAAATAAATAGTTTATAATTCTTTATATCTCAGTGTAGAAATAATGAAAAGGCCCAAAGCCCCAAGGGAAATATCCTTGAGCATCTGAATCTCCCACTCGGTCCTTTTCTCCTAACTCCTAGGTATAAGAGTAAACATAAAAATAATAAGTCCGTTGACCTATAAAAAAGAATATTATACTCAAGTAACAATTGTACCCAATATGGATGTGAGGTAACATCTCATTATTCAATCACCCAAGGCGTCTTGCCCAAACCAATTTGCACAATATGTAAAATAGGCAGAGTGCATGTGAATACATATGTAGTAAATGAAATGACGATATAACAGAGCCATGTAGACTGTTAAGGAAGGGATGCCAACTTAGCCCCACATGGATCCCCTCACAAAATAGTCAATATCCTATTACAAGGAAGCTACATATATTGCACAAATAAATAACATGACCTTACCATTCATCTAAACTAGTCACACCATCATGGCCTTTCCATATAACCACATATCACAATTTCCCATGGCTGAGATGCATATTCTATCATACCACATACCTCACAGTAGTGATGTATAATGAAATGTAGACCACAAAGGGAATAATCCAATGAAATCATCAAAGTAATCCATATAAGGAATCAAGACCACAATCGGATGAATCCAAGGAACTCATCCAAGGCATCCACATCGACTTCCATTGGCGTCCTAGTGTAAAATCAGTCTTGAAATTGGTTGGACTCTTGGATAATGTGTACTGACATATCCCACATGAGTCCAAGATAGCCAGATCCATGAGGTAGCATGGCCAAGGGTATCCCACAAAATCAAGAACCATGGAGAATAATCAACGTAAGGCACACACTTCAACATTCTAGTACCATGGGGGTCAATCCACAGTACCTATCAATACATTCATTCATTCCAAAAAATTTATCAAATCAAACCATATGATTATAGCCCATCATATAAAACATTCTATCATTCACCATATGTGTATATCAGCATTTATAAGCAATTAATTTAGTGATTATACCCACCCACATATTTCCCACACAGCATGAGCATACCACTCATGTGTTCTATTACATTTTAAATATGCCATATGGGTATACACACCAACATACCACCTTTTCATAATTAAATAGATAAAAATTCATCCAATGAGAATACCCTCTCATGTTGACATTTCATATTTAAATACATCCTATGATTCTACACTCTTTTTTATCCGTTCCCCATTCAAGGCATAAAATGAGTATACCACCTCTTTACTCAAAATATTTCAATTAACTCATTATACAATCCATTTCAACCCATTGATTATTCCCTCTCAATTAATCAATTATCCTCACGCATACCACATGTGTTCACCCATACATATATCTCTTTCCTGTTCCCAATAACCGCTTAAATGAAGTGCATCAATACAAAAAGGATGAAAAACATGTCATAGCTAAGAAAAACACCTCCCATTAAACACAATAGCATCATATAACTAGGAAAGCATTGGAAAAATTAACATAAAAAAGATGAGAAATGAAAATAGTCTACTCTCAATATTTTTTTCTTGAAGGAAGTGCACCTCGGTTGAAGGGTTTTATTATAAAACATGAAATTATTCTTAAACAAATCATTTCTTCCACGTAACCAATTCATTATAGAATTTTAATCTAATTTATAAAAACTTATAAATAAGAATCTACATCAAAATTAAATAAAAGGGATGGGTTAAAGACCCTACCTCAAATGATGGACAATAAATTCTTTCAAACACAAACAGAAGCTGGCTCGCCGGTATACACTTTCAAACACATTCATACACACACACACACACACACTCTCTCTCTCTCTCTCTCTCTCACACTTAGATATATCCTTAAATTAATGTACGTTTCCCCATTCCATCATGTAAAATTCCCATGAAATATATATATATATATATATATATATATATATATATATATATTTATACATAAGAAAATGCATTAATGAACATGAAAATTGATAGAAACATCTTACAACAAAACCCTTGGGTATCACAACCCCAGTAAATGAAAAATAGCAGTTGTAATACTATTTACAGGTTTAAAAACTTACTGTAAAACAATTCCAGTTGACTGAAGTCACCTGAACTACTTTCCCTTTAGTGGCACTTATTAGAACACTTAGTAACGAGTCCTCAGATACCATTCACATGACCTAACATTTAAGGAGAATAGAAATTGGGTCATACCAAGAGGCCTATTGTTTGTAAGGACCATGTGGGGTGATGGATAGGCCTAATAAATTCTTGAAACAATGAAGATATGGGAGGATAGGGCTTATCCTGAAGGATCATTTCATGAAAATAATGAAACCCATCTAAAATCAATGATCGGAGGAGAGGAGGCTGAGGGAGCCCTCATGCGTTGATGTGAACCCCCTTGGTGTGTATTGAAACATTGGGGAAGATTTGGGTGGGGGTTAGTGATTTATTTTCTATTTAATTTAATTTAATTAATATAAATCAAATTTTAAAAACCGGGTGTCGCACATGGTTAAGATAGAATGTTTTGAAATCTCTGCTCCAACCATGCAGAACCCCATTGTTTCTGAACCACCATTCACATGGATGTGCCACCCAGTTAGGATAACAGTTGAATAGCCATGTGAAAGCCTCTATCTCCCTTGGAATAAGCGACATGATTTTCTCCAGCAAGCCGCATGGTTTGATAGACTATGCATAGACTGTGTGCCCACTAGAGGTCCTTCAAAAACCTTTCATTCCACAGTCTGAGGAACCAAAAACTCCTAAAGACACTAAAGAATGTTCTTGGGGCTTCCCCCATGTCCAAAGACTCTATGCATACCAACCCTTGGAATTTACTTTCGAACTTATATATTAAAAAGGACTCGTCCGGTAATTACCTAAAATTCAAATTCCCTCAGTATTTCATCCAGTACAAAAACATGAGTTCTTACAATATACCCACCTTAAAACTTATCTTCCCTAAGAAGAATTCAGGAAATATGAGAACATTACCCAACTTAATGAGTTCATGAGGATTTGTTCAATAGTCACACGGAATTTACAAATGCCAAATGAACCCTTAACCATTTCAGAAGACCAAGGTGCTTAATCATTTAAAACCCAATCCCAACATAAAACTCTTACCCATACAGAAAAATAGTGCATATTGAGGCCTAAAATCAAGATACATGATCTTATCATCATCTATTTATCCAAACAACCATTGGTTCCTTTTAATGAGGGTATTAGCCTTAAACAAAAAAATACAAACCATGGCCCTCCAACCATTGGATTTACCTAAAAAGATACGTATTATGCATTATATCTACACTTATCACGTGATTCCTTTAACTGGGTGAAATTTATTTCCTCTGAGGTCATAATAGAGACATCATCAATGGAAACAATAAAACATCAAACAACCACAAAACCATTCATGCATACTTTAATCAAAATACATGGTCATCCCAAAAACCACAATCGCCCTTATACTGGTGACATGATCTTTAAAATTCATCCATATCCAACTACGTACAACAAGAGAAAATGAAATAACCCAAGTCACATAAAGCTAACCATTATTTAATTTTCCCAGATTAGAAAGCCAACACATCCCAATTGAATCGTAATTCCTTCCTCCCTAAGGCATTAATCAGTTAACACAATCACTTGCACAGAAGTCCTCACACAACTTACATTGACCTTCCCAGATCAATACATATCTAGGATAATTCAAAACATTGTGACTATTCAAGAATAAAATCATAACATAATAAACCATTAATACCATTTACAACCTCGGAAGAGATCACCAATCAAACCCACAACTTTTAAACATGAGCGTGGTGTATAACTGTCACTCTCCTAGTGCATATGGTGTGAAGTGAAGATAAAAGAAATCCTTGCCTCATATAGTATATTTCAATAATAGTATACTAATAAGATTAGTAGAATCCTTACTGGTTGACCCTTTACAACAAACCAAATTCACTTTCTAACACATCAAAAATTAATCCCTGATGCCTATACCAAACGAGGAATTCAGGTTCTTTCAATATTTCCACTAAAATTTATCCTAGACTAATAGAGTTTCTAAATGGTTGAGCATACCACCAAACTCATCAAATTAATTAGGAAATGAAATCACTGACACACACAACAGATCTAATGTGATTTTAGCCACCATAGAAGTGTCCAACTTTGCAAATCAAAATATGAGTCACTCCCAAGCGCGCTATCACTAAATGTCCTTAAATGCGCATGTGATTTTCCATAAACCATGATCACCACGTTAATCTTTTTTCATGAAATATTAAATTAAAAAATTAGGCATGTAAAAACACCGAAGTTCATAAAAATCTTCCTAAGTAGTGAGATAAACTTGTTTCCCTATTCCCTAGTCACTCTACTCTGGAGTTCCTCTAAAAACATACTCAATAACACAATACTTTCGACCAAACCTGATGCAACGGGTTTTCTACACCACTAAACACTGAACACTCGACATGTACCATGAACGTTAACACATTCAACCCTAAGATAAAAAATCAAACAAAATGTCGTCTCATAAAACCATATCTCAGATGATGATGTTCTGAGTTGTCCATCAATAATGGAATGAGTGTTTCATAAGACATCCTAAGCATCTGACCATGCCCAAGTCATGTCTAATCCATTGGACCAAGACATCCTCATGATTTTCCCACACCAAAGATCAATGTAAAAAGAACACCCGTCGAACAAGGGTGTTTTTTAGAACCAAAATTCCAACAATGGACAACAGAACCAATGTCAATAGCTCACATTAAAAGCAAGGAATTAATCTTGGAGGGCGCTACTTACCAAAAGCTATCCCCTTACAAAGCCTAGGAATTAACCCTATATATTGGTCATGTAAGACAAATATCACTTGTTAAAAAAGATCATTTTTTCATTTATCCAAATCTAAAATAAACATCCTAAGGATGATCTCTCATATATATGTTCAAGGCATATCACATGAAACATTATAAAATACCCTCAAAAGGGTTTAAACAAGTGGAACCACTTCAGGATCCAATTTAAAGCCATTTTATTAGTTAATTTCAACCACAACACATTTTAAATAATTTTAAGAAACCCCCTAGTACCTTTTTAGAAACATGGACCATTGTTTTTAAACAATTCCCCCGGATAAAAAAATGATCTTTAGTATCTAAATTCATTTTAAAAGATTATGAGTCCAATGAGGGTCCCATTTATTCAACACTGGTTCTAAAGAAAGTAACCCAATAATATTTAATTTCTTAAAACATTCCCCCAACTATCCTACATGGGTAAAGTTTATCATTTTGAAAATTAACAAACCATTTCAAATCAAATCTCATCAGTTTCTCATTTATAACCACTCCAAAACACACAATGGTCGTAGAAATGGTCAGTCAAATAGGTGGCTATATCCCAATCGATAAGGCACCCATACACATTTTCCCTGACATTTGGATCCCATTAATTGAAAACAAATCATTTAGTTATGAAACATAATAACCTCCACATTACACAATCTCAAACACTTCATGCCTTTATGTTTACTATGGGTTTACATTTTCCATTTCATGGAGTGCTTATACACTCAATAAATTGAAAATTGACTCCCATTAATCACCTCCATTTCCATTAGTACATTGTCTTTAGAAACCATTTTTCTATGGTTCAAATACACAAGTCTCCCTTTTCTGAATTATAACTGAACTGGATCCCGTCATAAGCACAAACAAAAAAGTATACCAATGCAATAATTTTACATATTGGAATAGCATGCTAAAACCCTCACAAAATCATGTAATATAACATCTAATAATGTACATCATTTGAAAGAAATGTTAAATCAATAGTCATGATGACCTATTACCTCAACAGGTACAAAATAAATATGCCACAACTCATGGAACACAATCATGCTTATTAGGAAACCTACTAATGCAGCTATATGGCTTGTAATCAATGCATTACATGTGCACTTATATGTTACTAATATGATTTGTTTCATTTTACTTGATTTACATTCAATTCAAGGGTAAATTTACAAAAAAAATTACTGAAATCTATAAGCCAATAAAAATACAACATTCCCCCAATGTGAAATCACATCCACTATAACAATAATAGAATAACAACAATTACCAGACCTATCTTATTGTTCATTCCCCATACATGGATTTTTTAGTCCCAATCATGAATATATAGCATGTGTCGACACATTTCTAGTCTCATGTCCACTAGCCACAAATAGTAATACAAATGGAAAACAACTATTGATACCACATTCTAACATCCCAACCCAACTGACCACCCAAACAGTAGTTATTCAAGTCACCACATGAAATGCGGTGCATCTCCCTATATGCTAGAGGATGGAGACTAGAAGAGATGGTGGAAGGATATTTGGTGGGTAGATTATACCCTCATATTTATAGAGAAAAATGGAAAACATATAGTAATATCAATCAATAGTTATCAATATAAGGAGTAAAAAAACTATAACCAAAGAAGCATAAGAAAATTAAAATATCAGTGAAATATATGAAATGGTCAAAAACTATTTATACAATGAATGCATGCCAATAATGATGAATAAAACAAAACTAGAAAATAGTTCAACATGCTTTATATCTCAGTGAAGAAATAAAGAAAAGACTCAAATCCCTAAGGGTGATCTCCTTGATCATCCTGAGACCTTTCTCGGTCCATTCCTCCTAACACCTTGGTACAAGATTAAACAACCCAAAAATAAATCCATGTACTAATAAACAAAAAGAGTCCACTTAGGTTCCAATGGTATGCAAGCAGGGTGTGAGAGAACATCTTAGTATGCCGACACCTAATGAATTTCATCCTAAACATTATGTTAAATAAGTAAAATTGGAAGTCTGCCGATAAATATGTAAGCATCAAATGAAATGAAAACATTCCTAAGGTATTTAAACTGCTAAGTCAGTTATACCAATGTAACCCAATATGGATCCCTAAAAAATGGTCATGCTCCTATAATAAGGCATTTACAAGTATTATACAAATAATAACATGACCTTTCTATTCATCCAAACATCTCATTCCATCATGACATTTCCATATAACCACATATCAAAATTTACCATGGAAATTCATATATTAAAGCATACCATGTACCTCATGACCATGCCATATAATGAAATGTATATCAAGGATGGACAGATCCAAGGAACTCATCCATGGTACCCATATAAGGAATCTTGAACATGGAGGTTCGTATCCCAGGAACTCTTATAAGGCATCCACATTGAGTCCCATGGGTTTCCAAGTGGAAACTTGATCTAGTCACTCATTGGAGTCTTATGAGAATGTGTAACGACATATGCTTTGTGAGTCTAAGAATGACGGATCCATGGTGTAGCAAGGCCCGAGGCATCTCATAGAATAAATACCCAAGGGGTATAACGAACACAAGTAATCCACTATCACATTCTAGATCTATAGGGAGTTGCCCATGGAATCTCTCACTCCATGAATTCATTTGAAAACATTTATCAAATAAAACCATATTAGTATACCCACTCATATAAACCATTATATCATTCACCATATGAACACAACCACTAATATAATCATTTAAAAATTCCATTCCAAAATAGTATACCCACTAATATCATCCATTTAACCATTTACCTTGGGATTACCCACCAATTCATCACAATTAAAAATGAGTCTTTAACACAAGCATATGGGAATTCCCTCCATTATAACCATAGAAATTCACTTATTGAGTATACCCACTTACATATTTGCATCACAACAATAGTATACCACTCATGATTTCTATTCCCATTTAAACAAGAAATATGTGTATACCCACCCACATACCACCATTTCATAATTAAATACATGACATGTCAACTGATGATTATACCCTCTAATGTTGACATTTCATATTTAAATACATCCTATGAGTCTACCAACTTGTTTATCAATTTTCCTTTCAAGGCATAAAATGAGTATACCCCCTCATTAACCATCATTGTTAAACTAACCCATTAAATAATCCAGGATATACCATTGAGTATTCTAACTCAATTTATCAATTACCCTCAAGTATACCACATGTGTTCACCCACTGGTATATCACATTCTAGTTCACTAGAACTGCTTAACTGAAGTGCATCAGCATGAAAAAGATGCAACACATATCATAGCCAAGAAAATCACATCCCTTTTAATTCAAAAGCTTCCTTTAACTCTGAAATAATTGGAAATACACACATAAGAAAGATAAGAAACATAAATTCTCTATGCTCTATGTTTTTCCTTGATAGTAGCACACCTCAACTGAGGGGTTTTATTATAAAAACATGAATTTTCTATTAATAAAATAATTTATTCCACATTATCAGATCATTCTATAATTTCATTCCAACTTACCAAAGGAATTCAATAAACAACTACATTAATTTTTAAATTAAAGGGCTAGGTTAAGGACCATACCTCAAAATATGGCCAAGCCTAGTTTTCTAAATCATAAAACAGCCTATACACATGTATGCACAATGATATATATATATATTTATATATATATATATATATATATATATGTATTTATATACATCATCAAACTAATGTATGTGTTCAACACAGAATTATGGAACACACACAGAAGACATATACATATAGACACACACACATACAGATATATATATATATATATTCATACCTAGGAAATTAAGTGCACCGACATGTAAATTGATAAGAACATCCTACAACAAAGCCCACAAGTCTCAAAACACCTCTAATCCCTATATAGAATATGTGAAGCAATTTATGAGTTTAGAAATGTACCCCCAAAATGATTTCAAAGGACTAAAGTCACTGAAACCACCTCGTCCTCATCAACGGCTTCTGGAACATAGACCAATGGGTCCTTAGTTACCATTCTCACAACCTATCATTCACAGAAAAAAATTGATTCATCCCAAGATACCTATGGTTTGGAAGAACCATATGGGTTGATGGATAGGTCAAATACATGTCTAAAACAAGAAACAAAATGGGGCATAGGGCTTACCGAGATGAACTGTGTGACGAAATGGAAGAAATCCTATAAGAATCAAAGATCAAAGGAGGGGAGGCCAAGGGAACCATCATGAATCGAAGGGGAACCCCAGTTGGGGTGTTCCGTGACATTGGGGAAAATATGGGTGGAATTGAGTGATTTATTTTCTTTTAAATTTTTTTCATAAAACTAAAATAAATCAAATTTTAGGAACTAGGTGTCACGCATGGTTAATATTCCTTGTTTGGAAAACTATACAGATCCCCTCTGTTTATGAAACCCCATTCGCATAGATGACTTGTACAGTTAGCCTAACCATATACATGATTTCTGAAAGACTTTACCCCCTATAAAAAAGATACATGGTTCCCTATAATATACCACACAGTTTTATGGACCTTGCGTAAACTGTGTTCCCACAACAGGTCCTGTAAAAACCTGTGTTTACCCCATTCGACACTCCAAAAACTCCAAAAGCCTCCTGGGAAACTTCCCAGGATTTCATCCATGATAAAAAAATATCACTTATAGAAATAACATTCCTAGTAATTATGTTCTGAAGATTGTTTTTAAAATTGACCTATCCAGTAATTACTGAAAACTCAAATTCCCTTAGAATGTCATCAAATTCAAAAACACAACTTCTTACAATAACACTACATTTTATTACATTTCACTGAAACAAAAATAATGTATCATGATCACGATAGTAAATTATCTCTTAAGATAAGGATTATGGGTCATAAAATATAAGATACAAACCCCATGAGTGCTGATAAAGATGGGGTGAAGTACCTCTAGTGGTTTAATTAGACGCACATAAGCTATTTAAACCAAGGCATTAGGTTCTACATACATTATGTCACAGTTTAAGGGATACACATGGAATATTTTTTATTTCACCGAACAATGTAATTTCTAAATCAATGACACAATAATGAAAAATACATATACCACTTACCTCATGATTGGGATGGTCCACTCATCTAATATGAGTTTTTGATTTGAGCTTGAATGATAAAAATCAAAATATTAGCCAAGAACCCTAAATATCTAACGAATTATCCTGCATTCAGATAACATCCATGATGGAAGGATATTAGAATAATTTCTTAAGGGGGGGTAATAGACTCATTGATATGATTTCAAAATATTCAATGGAATTCTATTCAGAGATTAGATGATAGAGATTCACTAATGGGATAGGAAGAGGAAGGGGTGGACACTTGGGAGGTATCCTTGAAAAATGGTAGAAGAAATGGGTAAAACCCAATTACGTTTATAGGGGAAAAGGTAATTTTTCCTCATTTAACAAGAAAATTTTTCATCCACATGGTTCAACTAACCGTGTGCTAGCCATGTAGCCCAAATGTTTTTGCTATCTGTGCCCCATTTGGGTTTGTCTCATGGCCTCAATCATGCCTCTTTGTATGCTAGAGGCTACTATCTCATAGCAAGGGTCTAATGATGGTATAATGGCGAGACTATAACCTCATGATCAGAGTACCATAATGGTACATAGTAAATAATTCAACAATATATGTAGTATAAATGAGTGGAAGATGAAGATAATAATGACTGAGAGTAGAATAAATAATGAATAAATTGGAAAATGAAAAATACACAACATTTCATGTCCATATAATTGTATAACATACAACTATTAATTATTTAGAAGATAAAAAATAAAACACATAAAATGAAATGAAAAAAATACTCAAAGGATATCACCGCATGATTCATGTTCTCATGCCCTGTCTTAGGCTCTTAAATACTGACGTTCAACGTAAAAAAATAATAATGATCCAAAAAATCAACCTTAAACCATGTAGTGTATTCGGGAATTGAAATGTAATAGAGGCCTGAATAGTGTGTGGGATATACTCAGTATGCCAACACCAATGTACCCGAGACCATGTGGTTTATTTGGTGTGTGTATGTTTCCAAATGGGTTCTGGGTTTGCATGTAGTGGCACATTATGTGTACATTAGTTATAATGAACTATGTTTATATATGTCCTATGTTAGTGACATGTGAATGTGAAACTTGATTTATCACTAATGAAAGGGAATCCTGGGTAACCAAGAAAAATTATTGTGTTGTGTTAAAGAATATGGATGATTTAACAATAAAATAGTTTTACCTAGAATTAACGTATTTTTTAATATTTACGTTTATTTCATTTATTTTAAGTATTAATAATATAATAATTGTTTTCTGATACATGTGGAATATTTTTTTGAGTTGGGGTTCTCTGTCCAACATTCATGCTTCTTCTCCATTAAATATTTTCACCCACGTAGTTGTTTATTTATCACTTTGTTTCAAGTTACCTCCACTTCCATTATAGGAATATCATCGATGCTTCCTCTACTTAATCAGAGAGGTAATATTGATGTTTACAGAGTAAAATCAATTTCTATTGAATTAGTGTATTATTGTATATATACAGTTAATTTATTTATTTTTAGGATTATTATGATAATTATTTTTTTCTTATTCAAGTGTATTCTTTTGTTTGAGTTGGGGATCTTTGTCCAACATTCATGCTCCTTCTCTATTAAAATATTTTAAGCCATGTTGTGGTGCATTTATCACTTTCTCTCATGTTACCTCCACTGCATTTGAAATAAGAGAAAAGATTATGTCTCTACTCAATCACAGACGTAATATTGGTGTATACACAAGAAAATAATTTTATATAGAATTAATGTATTATTTCACATTTATGATTAATTCATATCTTTTTAGTATTACTCACATAAAAATTTATTTATTATAAAGGTGGATTCTTTTGTTCATTTTGGGGTACTATATCCATCATTCATGCATCTTCTACGTTCAAATACTTCCACCAATGTTGTGGTTCATTTTTCACTTTCTTTAAAGGTACCTTTACTTATTGTATAGGATGATAAACGGCGTTGCCTATGCTCAATCACATAGTTAATCATGATGTTTTCATGGTAAAATTATTGTCCATATAATTAATTTATTATTTCATATTTATGTTTAATTTATTTCTTCTTAGTAATAGCTAAATAATATTTTTTTATAGGTGTATTATTTAGTTCTATATGATGTGGTTTTTTTGAAGCTTCTCATGCAGTGTTGGCAGTTTGATAAAGAAATTCAGTTGAAATAATGGTATCATTGATAGTTAAGATTGTTTTTTAATGTATGAAAGAATTTTTATTTTTCATGTTGTATAAAAAATGTTTTAAATGTATATAATATAATAATTTATTCTGCTATTCGTGTTGTAAATTTCTTTTAATTTAAACTCAATATTGGGACATGTTTTTATTGATATATCTAGTATGGTTCTAGTGATTTTAGTTCTACGGTGTGCTGGAACAGTACACTATAGTGATTTAGTAGTGTTCTATCACAACATACTCCAATATTGAATTTTATCATCACTATTGAAAGCATAGATAAAGAAATAATTTATCAGTGCTTCTACAGCGCTGATAAATAAATCATTCAGTGGCGCTTTAGGAAGCGCTGATAAAATTACTGGGCTTTTTACATACTTCATGTTATCAGCAATTTTCTAGCGCTGATAAAATCCATTTATAACTCAGTTAAATGCTTGTTTTTTTAGTAATAATGATTACATGTGATCAAAAAATTACAACTAATGTCTTAACGATTTCAACCAAAATCATATTGTGACCTTTATCACATTATCAATTCAAAGTGTACCACATGTATCAACATGTACTACCCTGTGATTCCATCCACACAATTATACAACATTTGATACTATCCATAGGCCTACATGTACTATGAATCATAGTATTAGATTTCATATACAAAATTTATAATAGAAGATTCATATTGTCTTATATGAATATTAACCAGGCTAATTCTTTATCGATTCATCAATCACTAGAGAAGATGAAGAAAAAGGTCCGTGTTACATAATAACCATTCGAACGTGACCTAATAATTTCAAAAATATCAAACTAAACCATTATGAAATTATATCATCCTTAACAAGGGTCAAATAACAACATGCACACTCGTTCCATCTGATGTCATCTTAGAAAAAAAGAGTCCTATTTATAAAAACAGCTCCCAAATATTACCTAACATCTAAAATCCCATGAGAATATTCTATGAGGAATTAAATACTGGGGTGATACATACTCTGGGGTAGACCATACTAAAATATAGATCATCGATCCTAAAAATTGGTCCTTCCAAGATGGTATCTAGGCACTACCATGTTTCATTTAGGTTCAAGTAGTAGTGGAAGAAGCCTATGGGAAACATTTGCATTCTCATTCCAAGGAAACTTCTAAGGCAACATTAAAACCAACCATTAAACGAATGTTAAAAATTAATACACCACTTTAAGTTTTCATTTATTCCATGTTCATTTATTCACATTTAGATTTTATAACATTTAAAGCACCTTAAGTTAAAAAAATTATATGTGATGGTCATTTATGAAAACTACACTTGGTACTATATTTAGATAATTACATAAAGAAACATAGGCTTGCTATATCTAATTTATTTTAAAAAAAATTATTAATTAAGAGATATCCTATCATAATTTTGAAATTAATCTTATAAATTATTTTATTCATATTATACATTTGTTTATAATTTTTCACATTTGGGAGTAGTTAAAAAATATCACTTATATGCTTTAGAGGAAAACACCCTTTATGTTGTAATTGAAATTTTATTTCACTAATTACTCAAATAAGTAAATCCCAATGAAGGTAATAAGTTTTTATTAATTAAAGGGTATCAATTCATTAAGAATACACAATAAAATTATATGTAAACTATATAAGTAGTTGTTGATAATTTAAATAATCATCCTTATCTTGCACGAATATTCCCCAAATAGGTTGAGTATTAATGTATATAAAAATAGGCAACATTCAAGGGTCATATCATGCTAATATGTATTGAGTTAATGTCATCCCAAAACCATTATATTATTAAAATTTCATAATACCCTTAATGGGTTTATCTCATAAGTAACATTCTCCAACTAGCCTACTTGAGTCCAGTTGTACATTTTGGAATTCAGTCATATTGGTCATCATAACCAAGTATTGGAGGTACATGAATTTATAATAAAACCACCTCCAATAAGAATTAAAATTCAATATAAATATATAAACACCATGGTTTAGTTAGATGAATTATCATTCCTATGTTATAATTCCACATTCCTTTATAAATTAAAATTATCATTTAGGTTTCTTGAATTAGGTTTTAATGGTTCTTTATTTTGAATAAATGAAGTTCATATTTAATGGTTAGATTATATGTGTTTCTCTACCAAAATTATAAGGGACCAAAGAACTTATAAACTACTGTTGGAACCTATTTAATCATTACTATATTTTTTTAGTACATGCGACCAATGGTCCATGTATCAAACATGTATCAATTGGTCAATTAATTTTAATCCATCCAGATATATGGGAAAAATATTTAGTATGATAGAGACATATTAATAACAAATCATTTATAAAATTTTTATCAAATTTTTTTGTCATAAATAAATAATTATAGGTGATCAGGAAGAATAATCATCTATCATAGTGTAAATAGAAACATGCCACTAAATCACACAAGAAACATCAAACATGTATCAAATAGTAAGGAAATGGAACCTACATTGAATATCATAATCATGACATATGAATATCAACATACCTAGAATGGAGCATGTAAAAATACCACCATTCTATATTGGGTTAGGAGTAAGAATCCTATAAATTAATTAATTAATGAATAAATAATCAGAGTAAGTACCATATCCACACAAGGTAAAATTATAATCAAATATAGTAATGACGAACATGAACAATAGTCAGATTGTTGGACACTTAGTCTTTTCACCATAAATGGGTTGATCACTCCCATACACAACTATTTACTATGATCTGATGCATTCAATGTATCATATTCACTATCCCATAAATATTAAGATAAAGTAAAAAGATCTTTGGTATATAATATTTATGTCCCCACTCGGGATCCATGGAACCGGCGCCCCATGCCAGTTGGTCACAAGACCTCAATCAGGCCTCTCTATATGCTAGAGTCTTCTGACTTGCAGTAAGGGTCGAATGATCGTATAGTGGGGAGATTATACCATCATTATAATTTTAGTATAAAGATATATAATAAATAAGTCAAAAATGGAAGTAGAATAAATGTAAATGAAGATGAAGAGAATAATTACTGAGATTAAAATAAATAATGAATAAATTGTATAGTGAAAGATACACAACCTTGCACATCCATATATTTGTAAAGTATACAAGTAGTAATTATATAGAAGGTAAAGAATAAAAAATATAAAATGAAATGAAAAATACTCAAATTTTATCACCACATTCATTATGTGCTTTGGCTAAGTATTATGATCTTAAACATTCATGTAAAATGTAAAAACACAATAATGGTCCATAAACCCAACCAGAAACCATGTGGTCTATTCATGAATTGCAACATAGTGGAGGATCAAATAGTTCGTCAGATATACTCAGTAGCCCACCACCAAGGGAGTCTAGTGCTATCCAGTTTGTGAATATAATATGCAGTAGTGACTATGTAAAATAAATAATGATGTAAATAAATAAATATAAATATGTCAACTTTCATTCCTCAAGGACACCCAGCAGATCATAGATTCTTTGGACTAGTAAAAAAATAGAGAATATACCATCATATATATATATATACATGTTTTATAAATGTCTATATATATAGATATATATACATTATCTAGTAAGGACTTGAGGAGGAAGGCCAGGGAATCCACAAAATAGTAGTGCAATAATCATTTATTACATTATGAAGAACATCGATGTCATCCTCTCCAGGGAACACAACTCAGGTCAAAATAGTATAATATTTTTAAAGGAACCAAGACTATCCCATGATGTCCAGGTATGACTAGTTTCTCTAAGAAACAACACAATTCACAGTAGTCATATGTATATGAACTAAATACCATGGTAGTTCAAGGACCTGAGGTATATTCTAAGGAATCCTAGTATATTAATTAACATAAGGAAATACCACAAGTCCAATATATTAAAAAATAATATATATATATATATATATATATTCCTACGATCCATTCCAAGGCACTCCATAACGAGAAACCCTTGTATCACATTTGGTGTGACATAATTCTATTTATTCAACTATCTAATCAATGTAATTATGTAAATATAAAACCCAAACTAATAGAAAATGGATTTATACCCATGTATCTATACCCATAGTTTATACAAACTATTTTAATAGGTGACATATAATGATATATAAGTATGAATTTTCTAAAAACATGGGTATACATTATCGATTTCATAATTTTATCGAGCATTCCACCCTATTTTTCATTCCCCCTATTTGAACCCACCCCTCCCTAACCTCCACCTCCCAGCCCTCCCCTCCCCTCCCTGGCCTCGACCTCCACAACCCCCTGCCTCCACCTCCACCTCAACATCCTAACCTCCACCTCTTAGCCCCCTATCCCCTCTCGTCTCCCTCTCGTCTAGTGACGTCCCCCATCCCATTTCGGTCGCATATCCTCTTGTGACACCCCCCTCCACTCTAAGCTCCCTCTCCTCTGACGATGTCCCCCATCTACATCGGCGATGTCCCCTAGCCCCGTTATCCACTCCAGTCACACATGAGACCCCCCGTGTCTGAACTCAACATGTGGTGTCACCCTCTCTCCTCTCCCTCTTCTCCCTCCATGTCTATTAAATTTTTTATGGGTTATTGGTCAGTAATTCTAGGTAAGCATTCATATTATTTAATTAAAAAAATTCATAGAGTTTTCCTCTATCATATATCAAGGTTTCATTCGGTTGAACCCTAGGGGTTTTGTGGTTCCCTAGTTCCATCTTTGATTTTTGTTTCGTGGGTGTATCATGGTTTTATCGGGTCCGCCTCAAGCATGTTTTTGCATCCTCTATCAAAGGAAAATCAAATTGGATCATGTTGGTTCATCTTCCACTATTTGAGGTTGGGTTATTATACTCTATTGGTTTGGACAAATTTAAATTGGGGATTTTAGTTATTTATGTGCCCATGAAAAATCTATATCAGGTATGAATTTCACAAATAAGACTACTTTACATCCTTAATATCTATTTGTGTGTGTCTGTATGTCATATTATGTATATAACTTCAAGATTCATCCCTTTTTATAATGTTATCAGGTTTTTTTATCAGTGGGTGAGTGGGGTATATGGAGAGAAACATGATATTGTAAAATAAAAATATGGGTATAATTGATTTTTTATTCTATTTTTTATGTGCTATTGTATTTTTCAACTCATCCTTGTGTTTGTTTTATTCTAATTTCATTGAATATTATTTTCATGATTAATTTTTTAATTTTAATGGATGTTAATTATGTTCATCCCATTTGAGTTACTTAACATTTTTACTACTATTTATTTTATGTTTCATGAATGTTAAATATTTGGGTGACCAAATCAAAATTCCAAATAACTGATTCAAAGTCTTTAATAGAGTCTTGAGGATGAAACTATTCATATGGTTATGTTTTGGGATTATCTTCTCAATGGTTTTTTCCAATAGTGATAAAAAAATTGATGTGATATTTTTGGTTTCCTCTCTGTTGTTCATTTCATCTTCAAACATCGAATTGAAATTATATACTCACCGATTCTTGAAGTATTCAATTCCACATCTAAGGAATATGTACAATCATCCTCATGGAAAAAAACAATAAATTTTTTCCATAATCATTATTTTTTTGGTTGTCTATATATTATAATGAAAATCCATTAATTTCTATCATTATATAGACTCAAAAATTTAAAATAAGTTTTTTATGGAAAAACAATAATTTTACCATGGTTTTTGGGTATGTTTTTTTTTTCTATTTCGATTAATTGATTTTTTAATTTTTTTGTTTCGGTGTTGATCCTTTAATGTTTTTATAGAGTATTTTGGACATTTTTGTGGTAGTTTTGGGATGCAATTTTCAAAGGCGACATTCACATGTATACATAGGTGGGAATATACATATATATGTTCCACTAAATATATATGTTCACTCATGGCGGTATTAATATATATATATATATATATATATTGGGGCTAGGAGTGCTTATGTATATATAAGAAAAATGGTTACGTGTGTAAGGTAAAGGGGTATATTTTTGTTAAAAATATATGCAAGGATCCCCTTATCCATATTTCTCCATGTAAATATTTACATTAGGGACTCATGTGCTTATTTGTATGTGAATGTGAATATATGTGAAAGTGGTAAATGAATGATTTGACTTCTTGTATTAATAATAAGATCACCTTCAGATCAAGGTAGGTTCTCCTTTGCATTGGACATTAAGTTTAAATAATCATTAATTTATTATATTTCACACCATTTTTTTGTAATAAATAATGACACAGATGTTTTTGAATATTTGTTTGATATGAAATAAATTTTTTACCAAATTGAATCTAATAAAATCAAGCTATCCTGATCCAAATCAAAACAAAACAATTTAAATGAAACCAAGATGAACTCATTCTAATTGAAATAAATTAAATAAGATATAATATAAGAAGAAAAAAAGAAAAATATTCTAAATTATATTAACCTATAAATAGTAATACTAAATAAACCAAAATGAATCTATAATAAAATAAATTAGATTATACTGCTAAAAATATTATAATGAACCAGATCTAAAAACAATCATATCATATTTTACCAAAGAAAATCATACATAATTAGTATAATCCAGTTAGACCTCTCTTGGAAGACATCAATTTTGATTGAATCAAATATAATCAACAAAGATGAACCAAAAGAAACCAAACCAAATAGGATTATAAAGAGTAAACACAAAATGAGTTGAACTAAATAATGTGGCACCACGCAAACTCATAATGGATAGAATAAAACCACATAAAAAATAGAATGAAATATTATAAAAACATTAAAAAACTAACATAACCTTACTAGTATAAATTTAAATTAGATAAATTAATGTAGATCTAGAATAATCCAAACCATGAAAATATAATTCGAATAGGAAAAAAATTCAATGAAACAAAATTAGACCATGTAAAACTAAACTGACCTTAACTAATATGATATTAAAAATGGTGAATCAAATTTGACCAAATAAAATGAATTCAAACCTGTATGACCACAATCGAAATTAACTAATCTGAACTAAACCAAGTTGATATAAACCAAATGTAATCAAACAGAATCAATTATAACATATATGAATGAAATTGTAAAAGATAATATAATAAAAAACAAACTAAATATAATAAAAATGTCTTAACCAAACTGGTATTGAACCAAACCAAACTATGCTAAAACTCAAGAGAAACATATCAGCGGATCTAAAACATGAACTAGTGGTTTGATGAATATAGTGACAATTATAATATTTACTATCCCAAAAATGAGGGATGATAAGGGTTAGTCTTATTCATAGACACATTGCTGGTTAAAATTTCTTCTGCGGGATATATTAATCAATATAAATAATATATAGCTTAATGAAATATTTTTAAATCATGAACATGAGTATGTTGTATCTAATTCTCCCATCCTTTTATTGAAATTAAAAACCAATAGACTCATGAAATATTAAGGTATCAAATTTAATTCCCTAAAAGAAAACAAAATTAAGCCCTAAATTTAGGAAAGCTTTTCCAAATGATTTTTTAATAATTTTTTAGTGATAAATATTTCAGAAAACATTTCATCCATGGAATCGACTAAAAAATCCACAAAAAAATTTATATAGGTTTATTTTTTAGGATTTCTAGTATTTTATAAGACCTAATGAAATTATTGGAACCTCCTTCATCAATATTTATAATATAGAATTTTCATAGGGTTTTTAATAGAAACCACTTTTTTCTAATTAAAAAACTTGTTTCTAAATTCTCTTAGCCTATAAGGATTGTGATTAGGATACATGATAGCTTGATTGAATAGTAATTTATCTTATATGTCGGTGATAAATTTTTCTCCTTCATTACTTGTACCACTCTTCCTAAAGAGAAATTTATTCATAATCACTTTTTTCTCTACCAAATCAAAATAAACGAGATTCATCCTTGAATATTGAGATTTAATGACACAAGGATCACAATATCCATCTGTAATGAATTTTTTGTCCTGAAATTGAACAATGTGATTTTGTAAAGGCCTTTTAGAGGATCATAGAAATACTAATGTGTGTCATTTTAGTCCATTAAAACTAGGTTATATATAAATTTATTGATTTAGAAATTGATATAAAAGTAACTGAAGCAATAGTACTTGATGTTCAAAATAGAGGTCCTGAATATATGATGTCATTAGAGGTTGATGTCCACATATACTATAACTATAGTATTTTATTATATTTTCATGAAATGTAGTTGTCTTGAGTGTCTCAACGATATATACATGAACTCAAAATTTATTAACACATTGTAAAATGATTAGAAGGATAAAATTTAAATATAATCAATTTTCATACATGTTAATTTTTACAGAAATGATAGAGATATTTTATTTTTTCTAGATATATAATTTTACATGCATGTTTACAGATTTAACATATTAAAAAGAAAACATTCAACTGATGAATGCTATTCCAAATTTGGTATTAAATTTTCAAGACACCAAGCTCATGGATTATTCTTCTAAAGTTGAGGCTATGGATACCCTCCCTAATCATGTCAATACCCATGGTCATTATGGTTTCATTAATATAATTTTCATGAGTTAGTGGGATGTTGAGAATTTTTATGTATATCTTGATGTGCTGGAATTTTTATCACATCATAAATTCACATGGGTTTAAATTATCAAATTATTGTGCTTATCCCAAAAATTTATCATGATAAGACATTTTTTAAGGGTTTACAGTTCTCCAATTCCCCAATTATTATACTTATCCAATTTCTTAATCTATTGAATTTGGTTCTATGATTCATGACCCCATATAACCTGAACTAAACTGAACTAAACCGAACTGATATGAATCCAATGTAATAAAACAAAAATTATTATAACCCAAATGAATTAAATAGTCCATTCAAATAGAATAAAAATCAACTATATTTAATGAAAATGTCGCAAAACAAACTTTTATTGAAATAAAGAAAACTAATATAAAACTCACGTTAAACTAATTATATACCATTAATAAGAAGAATTATGGTTAATTAATAGAAATATACTATTTGATAGTATCATTTTCATACTTGGATCTGTCTCCCCTTGATTTCAAGAAAATGATTTTACCAGTGGGGTGTTGTGGTTTTATTTTTTGGGCGGTCACAGGTATATTCATAGAAAACATGTATGTTATACTTCAGTTTTTTTCTTTATCACATTGGCCGATTAGGCCTTCTACTTCTTTCTACGAATGATGGGTATTTATATCCAGTTAATGGGACAAAAGGCCTCTAGAGGTGGCTTCATGGTTTCTTTTTAGGGCACGGAGATCAGGATAGTTTAGGGATTGAATAGTATGCTTCATTTATATTAACCTTTATACCATGATGGTGGTATTTATTTTTTTCCCTTGGTTGTGGACATCTATGGTATATATGGATTGTGAAAAAATTTAATTTCTTTATTTTTTTATTTTAATTAATTGATTTTATGAAAAATTATTCCCAAAACATCTTTTTAATTATTTCCAAACCTCATAAATTGAACCCCAACAACTATTAAAAAACTGACCCCTCCAGTAATTGAAAATTCAAACTTTTCCTCAAATTCTGAATACCCATATGAACCCATAGTTTCATAATATCCCCATTACAATTCTTATAATCCCCTAGAAGCCTTATTGGAAAACCCATCCACATATATTAACCTATTTCGATCAATAATATAAGTCTAAACAACCTCATTCCACTCCAAAATGGTCCAAACACATCCAAGTAATAACCATTGATTTATGGTTCCTTGACTGAAAAAATAGATCCAATTCCTTTTTTCATATTTGATACAAAATATTTTGGTTACTAGAGCTAATATATATAAAACAATTATGGTTTCACTGTTTATCACATGTTAGGCTTATGGTGCTCTCCACCATAAGCTTCATATTACCACCACCAATTCATATTATTTAGTCCCTACTATTAATATTAATATTGAATCATTTCTCCCATATTCTAATGATATGAATTATAGTTTGGACACTTACTATATGAGTTCTGATAACCTTGTTGGACCTATGTATATTGATGTATTGTAAGATGATTGAGAGATGACTATGTCATTTACCTGAGCATTTTTTAGTATGTTGGGTGTTTTGGTGTTTCATAATTTTGTAGTGGAGTAGAAAATGGCCATGTGGTCAAGGTTTTTGTCATTTTGATGGGATTATATCATAAAGAAGTATTTTATGACCTTCTATAATGGTAAAAATCATTTTTATTGGAAACATAATTAAAAAAGAGTTTCATTTTCATGAGGTTTGGGATTTTAAAAGGAATGTTTGAATGGTATTTTAATGCAACATATATTCAGCGGGAGTTTTAAAAACATGACAGTTTTATAGACAGTGTGGAGAATTAAAATG
This sequence comes from Viscum album, assembly GCA_963277665.1. Classification (NCBI taxonomy): domain Eukaryota; kingdom Viridiplantae; phylum Streptophyta; class Magnoliopsida; order Santalales; family Viscaceae; genus Viscum; species Viscum album. The sequence continues at coordinate 1,917,462,477 of OY728135.1, read as the reverse complement.
GAGGTATAATCTCAAGATATTTATATATTTTAAGTGGTTTATTTAAAAGTATATATTTGGAGATTATGTGGATTGAGTGTCTGACTATAGTTAATAGTTTTCACTGGATGATGATTCAAAACATGAGTAAGTTTATAGAATCTATAGTGAATGTTACCAAATATGAAAAAATCTAATTTATTATATTTAATTGAATTCAAAAAAAATTGTTCTTTAAATATACACATGGAGGAGAACGAGATTATTTTAGAATCCTTGTGTGATCCCCATCATTCATATCTGTGAATGATAATATGACATCATATATATATATATATACATACATACATAAATATATATATCATAAGGCTATTATGATAAGAGTAGTTACCCACTACACAACATTGTGACATCTAGTTCATGAAAAATAATGCATGGAAGGATATACCTTGGATATATTGATATATATGTTTCAAGAGGAAAAATGTACGAAAAGGAGGGTGAACATGGGAACAAATTTCTATTGAATGAATCCAGGTAGCCATTGAAGATATATGATTAACATTGTTATACATTGTATAACTAAGGAAAAAAAATTAAATGAATAATACAAGTTTAAAGAGAGAAGGTAGCAAACATTAAAGATCCAGGATCATCTATTTCGAATCAGAGGTGAAAGGTTCTCTCATAGCACATTCTAATTTAAAGAATACCGTTATGTCTATAAATCAAATCTTTTATACCATAAATTTCATTCCAGATGTGGTTTAAAACAAACTAAATCCTATTTTGATAGGCACTCAGAATTGCAGATTTCCTACAGTAGCTCATTACACTACATATTTCTTTCAATTCGTAGGCTACAAATCGATCTTGTATATTCCCATAAATCATGTTCCAAACCACATGCCACAAATATATGATTTATGTCCTCTAGTCGAAGACAAATAGTTCTGGTTGAATAAATTTCTTATCTAGATCATTGAATTTGATCCAATGTGGCATGTTGATGTTTCCATATTCTCTATAACATGAGGAATTTGGAAGGACAAATAAATCAGGATTTTAATTTAATTATCCATCGAGGATAGTTGAGTCTAGATCAAAGCTTGTGTCACTTTCCTAATATAACGTTTTTCACATACCAATACTCATTATGGACCCACCTATGCTATAGATAGAGAGCATCTCATCCTCTACATGGGTTTACTATAGTGATCTATTGGTGACTCTATTTCCAAAAAAATAAGTTAAGAAGATAAATAGTTTCTAATATCTCATTCAATCAATGTGGTAAATTGAGACGCGTTTTTTCACAAGGACTAGTGTAACCACACATAGATGTGGGTGAATAATTTTTTTTCACTTATAATCAATTGAATCCTTTTTTTTCACATCTCATCTTATTCAATTATTAAGTCTCACTAACTCTCATTTTCTCTCCATTCATTTGGTTTTCATTCTAATAATATAAATAGGAATGAAAATAAAAAATCAAGGCTATGTTTGATCATGGGATTCACCAATTATAGGGAAGAATATGGCCCAGGTGTATAGTGGTTGTTATAAAATATGAAAATGTCAATTTTTATAACAAAGTGTCTTAGACAAGGGTATTTCATTGAACCTATTATCCTAGCTCTGAGTATGTTATATGAAATCATAGACTTTTTATCCACTTTGAATCTGGCATCATCCAGTCTTACTCCCAATACCAATACTACTTATTTACATTCAAATGCTTTTCCATATCTCATAACTCGTAGAGTATTACATAATATCTATCATTGACATTTATGTATCATATTGGATTTACAATCGACCATATACTTCACTACAACATTCACAATTAAGTATAAATATTACTTATACATTTTCAAAATTCATTAAAAAAAATCATTAATCCCTATAGAATATATTATTATTTAATTAAAATATCTTATAAATTATTTTAAATATGTTACATATCAACCAAACTATCATATATATCACATGATAATTCTAGAACCTTTTAAATTTTCACCGTGGAAGAATATTACATACCATCTTTGACATATTATGCATCACAATGTTATTTTTTAATTTATTACATTAAAATGAATCATCTATCATATATCTTTTGTATGCAATGAAATACATTGCATAACATAAAAACCATATGTACCATAAAAAATATGATATATAACACAATGTACCCTTTTAATAAGTTTTGTAATTATTTTAAAACATGTTTATAACTATCGAAAAATATTTCTTATTTTAGTGAGTATTGAAACTTAGGAGATTTTAAAACACTAAAAATATATATTAGTTATGATTTCTAACTTCACTCAAAATTATGGAACATCTTCCACACAATTTAAGACTTATTGAGTCACATATGCATATGTTTTGTTTTGGGTGTTGAATTCATATGGAATGAATGAATATATAGTGAGTGGGAAGTGAGGGACGAAAATGCATTGGGTTATCCTAAAATTGTGATTGGGATATATTATATGTGTTGGATTCAACTAGGTATGCATTAGGGTATTGGGTGTTTCTATTATGAAGTATAAGGTGTCGGGTAGAATGGAGTGGGATGTAATGGAGTTTAGTGGAGTGGGGAGTGGGGGTTATTGCAGTGGAATAAGCAGTGGAGGTTGGGGGTGTATAAAAATGGTTACAAAATCATTTCAATGTATATACAATTGGAGAAGTCCAATAAAAATTTCTTTAATCATTGAGATAACATAATTCCAATCCCTTTGCTTATAGTTCACCTGATACCATTGGAATATAATTATCCCAACGGTTTTAAAACCACTCGGATTGCCTCATTCCATCAGCTCTACAACAGTTAAAATCGAACCAATGGATTATTCTTATCCTAATGGATTCATTTAACACAAACTGCAAAGATTTATGGAGACTTTTGCAATAGAATTATCCAAATGATTCTCAAACCATTGACATGGACTCATTCTTATCCTTTTCCTAAGGGAGAAAATAGATCCATCTGTATTGAGTTCTCTCAATAGTTTAAAAATTATGGTATATATCTCTCACAATAATTTGAACCATTTATTAAAATCTATTATAATGGTTGTAAACTGTTGGAATATATCTATACCAAAATTATATAGAAAACCATTGTGGAATCTAAATTCCAACCAGCCTATTGAAAAGATTTACCATGAACCATTTGTATAGGGATACTTGACATACCATATGCCAACCATTTTTGAAACCATTGGTATAGGCTATCCCAATAGTTTCTGGGCCTATCCCAGTGGTTTCAAACTATTGGGATAAGTTATATTTCTTGCAGTTCCTTGTATTACTCATAACATCCAATTACTCTATGGGAAAATCAATGGAATTCTGTAAAAATAAAACCCATGCATCTTTTTATGGAGGGAAAAAATATATATCACATGGGCCCATACAAGGATTTCAAGAAAAGGAAATTCACTTATCGGTCAATTAATAAATTTTTTCATGTATCCTATGATCATATCCTAGGTATTCCATAATGTTGAAAGAAATATTTTTCATGATATATATATTCTCCAATGAACTATGAACCCATACTAGGAATTCTGTAAAAGGGAATCTAAGTATTACTAATGGAAAAATGGAATCCTTTTTCACATGTTACATATTGGTATTTAATATGGGTTGATGTGATTCATCCATTATAGTTCAAGTGTCATGACTCATTCCATTAAATATATTATAATTTTAATTTTAAATGATAAGACAAGAATATCCTAATAATTAAGGTCATGATTTAATCATTCCACGTACCTATGTTCAAGTTTAGAATTTAGGCCTTTACATTTATAAGTAGTTGAGAAAACCATGGGGGGGGTCTATGCCATCTATAAGTTGAACCAGCTAGGATAATATAATTTATTATATTTTGTAATTCACTTACAAATGAAGCAGTCAAGAACTCTATTTGATACCATTTCACTTAAAGTTAATCAAGATATCATGCACAATATGTGACTTTATTTCTAAATATATGGATTAAGTGTCATGATATATAAGATACAGACCCTATGGGGTGGTATATGTTGAGTTTGAAAACCTAAAATGGTTCAATTAGATGCACAATGTCTATTAAATTAATGCCATTTTGTTCAATATACATAATTCTACATTTTAAGGAAGACTAATGAAAAATATACCATGTGACACAATGTCTTATTTAAAAAATTTAAGAGGTATATAAAAAAATATACACCAACTACATCATACATATGATGGTTAACTCATCCAAAATTGGGCTATGATTAGATATGGCATGACAGATAGCACAATATTTGACAGACACCAGGAAAAATGGTGAATTAGATCTCTTGAAGATAGTGCGGGAGACGGAGTAATAAAAGATGATGGGAATATTTCAGACTCATAGAATCAACAATGGAAATACAAAAATATTTTATTTACATATTAAGTAATGGGTTTTTACCAAAGGGAGAGGAAGAAGAAGGATTTCATGTGTTGGAGGTCTCATCTTAAATGGGTTTTGAAAATGATTTAATACACACTTATTTTTGGAGCGTGGAATGGAAATTTACACACTTTAAATGTGGCACATATTTAGGCTACATGGTTTCTTAAACCATTCACCAACTGTGAAAGTCACACTACTTAGGAGCCATACGCCACATGGTTTGGCCACTCAATATTGGCTAACAATGCACTAACCATGTATTTATTCCAGCAATGTGGAACAAACAATGTAGGCTTGTCGTATAGTTTGAAATCCCATATGAATATAGTGCACCCACCTTTGTATCCTACTAAAAACATTATTCATGACGATCTTACCCCATGTGCATGATTTTAAATACCATTTGACACCATTTAGACCATTATTCCAAGATTCCTAGTTTCCCCATGATAACCACATGGATTCTTCAAACCATTCCACCATAGAAATCATGGTACATTTTTTGGGACACATATTTATCAATAAATGTGAACCAACTATGCACCACTATCTACTTCACCCGAAATGGAGTTTTTGGTGCTTGGTTCCCCTGATACTTATCTGAAATTCGAAGAACCCCCACAATCCTAAAAAAAACATCAAAAAACAACAATTTTATATTTCCTAAATCATAAATTTACAATAAATATATTTTTTTAATATTCATATCATCAAACAAATGAAATGTCCAAATGCCCTCTGACTTATCAACGGCCCCAAAACACGATATGCTAAAAAATAAAATCAGGTCCATGCATAAAATATATATTTATTGAATTATCCATCATTAAAAAATTCATTTAAGGGATTTAATTGACCAAAAAATCACATTAAATTAAACCATAAATGTTTTACAAGACCATAAAACATTCGTTTGTTTTTCATTATACTATTACACATGTAAACGAAAAGGGTTTCAAAAACATTTCATACAAAATTAGTTAACTTAAAGAAAAGAAACATGTTTCATAGACTCATACATAAAAACATATCATTATAATCTATACAATGAAAATAAGTGTATGATATCATTGAATCACTTACCTAATTAAACATACAAAACATCAAAGGAAATTTCCATAGATGAAAATTGTGTTTAAAACTATTATAATAATATTTCGTGAGGAAAACTGACTTTTCATTTTGGAATTTATTATATAAATTAATTTTTTTTTGGAGAAATAGGGAAAAATTCCCTTTGAAATGTACCATTGAATCTTGTGAAGGAGGATTCAAATAAATTATTATTAATGATATTGGGAAAATTGTTTCATGTGGTATACGGTAAAACAAAGGCTCCATTCCCATATTTAAAAAAATGTAACTCTTTCAAAAAACTAAAAAAATATTAATATCATATTTATAAAATTAAAATATTGTTATAAATGAATTTAATCAATAATTGGATAATTTGAAAAACATTACGTAAAACATTTTTCAGAAAATATGGATATGGGATAAAAACATTCCAAACCAAAGTGAAAATACTATATGTTTTTCCTAATAATATTTTCTAGATCATTTTAAGTAATAAATAATGGATATTTTTACTATTAGATGAATAAATTGAGTAGAATAAAATATATTTGGTTTAAATTATAATATCCATATAAAGTCTATTGATAGAAAATTATTATAAACACTCCTTAAATGAAATGAAATTGAAACATATACCCTTATTGCATTAGTCACCTCCAAATCAAAACCACATGAAGGTGGGAACCATAGATTTATTTATAGATCATTTTATTTGTTATGAGAGGAATAATAAAATAAATTTATTTATGTTATATAAATATAAAAAAGAAACAAGTTTTGAATTTGACATATGTCTCACGAACATAAAATTGAGATGAGAAACCCATACCTTGGGTCTCATCCTTCTTTGTATACATTCACACCTACTATATAAGAAATATTTATTTGTTATATATATATTATTGAAGAAAATTCATACATATCATACCATATAATATTTATTTGTAATTTATTAGTACCCCTTTAATAAAAACTCATTATAAAAATTACAATTTTTGGTGAGAAATATTTCATTTTTTATGCATGTTTTGATTCGGTATTTATAGTTGGTGCAGATTATTCATGGATTTATAATTGAAGTGATCTTAATAATTATATACAAAAGATAATTATTAATTATATATACTTTTTTTACTATTCACAAAGGTTGGCGTTGAAAGATATTATTTACATCCCTTAGTGGATATGGTATTTTGTACATACGCATAAGGGATTGTTTCACTTTTCAATGAATGAAATAAAATAAAATTAAATAATAATTCAAATTTAAAGGATTATTATTATATAAAAAATTTAATATGTATTCAATAAATCAATCAATATTACAATCCTTGTAATTTTGGAAAGAAAATTGAGGCAAATAGCTTCGTGGTGGTGGTAGTCTCCAAATTCGTAAGAGAGACAATATCGTTTCTAAAGAGATGGAAAGGTAAGAAGGTAGATGAGATATTATAAATGTATAATTTTGATTATTTTTAGGTATAATATATTAACATTTAATATATTATAATAACTAACCACGAATAATGGCTATAGAAAAAAATCATATAATTATGTGGAGGTGGTAGTATACACATACACATGAGAAATACATTCATTTCACATTTGATGTAAAATAAATGTATAAAGAATAATAAATATAAAATAATATCATGATATTATATGTTAGATAAAATTATTATTATATATAATGGTTTTTATAGAATTGAAGGAGGTAGAAGTAAATTTAGAATTAATTAGATTAATCAAAACAATTACCTCACCTTTGAGCGACCAACTATGGATTTATTTTTAAAAACCGTAAGAATGATATTTTAAATAGAATAAACACACTATAAATTTGTTAAGTTTTATGCTAAGTGGTATTGAAACATGTTTTTAATGCTAATATTATCATGGTGGAGTGACCAAGAGAGGAGTTATGATCTCATTTTATAGTGAAAGAAATGAAAAACTATAAATTACTCATAAGATTTAAATATAATAAATAACTTTTCATGATAATGTGGAACCAATTGTATATATTTAAAATATTGAATGTTGATGAGTCTAAATCCACTTATCTAATAATATGTACACAACTTTAGGTTATTTTTATTCTTTATTTCTTAGTTTTTACCCCATTTAACCATTTTAAGGTCAAGAATGTTATTTTAAATGGAAAATTGGCCAATATGTGGAAAATGGTTGATATGATCAACCATATACCATTTAATTAATCTAGGATAATATATTTATTAGTCTTAAAGTATTTAATTAAATATTATTTTACATAATGTACTGTAAAAAACATTTTCAAGACTATTTACAATGATTTAATTTAAAGACCTAAATATATAAATGGTTTTTAGATATAAACATTTGACACTTCACATATATGTTTTCATATTCTAAAAAGTTTATGAAACATAAAAATACATTCAAAATTTATTACATTTAATATTTCTAAAAATCAGTTTCTAAGTTTTCTATTATTTGAACATGCACTGTGTGGGAACTGTGTTAGCATTTAAGGTAATTACACCATTATCAAAAATTAAAAATAATCAGCAATAATAAAAGTAATTAATTCATTTTCAAAATAACAATTTATACCTGAAAATAACCTTTATTTATCCCTATGAAAAAATATTAGATATATTAAAAAATGAGTGGCATTTTTTATATATTATTCACTTAAAATAATATTAATGTAATTATAAAAATTAATCTAGAAAAAAATTGTAAAACAATTTAAGATAATATTATTAATTTGGAAAGTAACCAATAAAATGAAATATTGGAATGTGATTTTTAGTATCTATAGTTACTATCATACCATTTTAACCATTCATTGCCTGCTTTACCATTTCTAAGGTGACACATATTTACCACAGTTACTATTCATAATTGTAAAAAATAAAGGGGAACTATTTACAAAATTTGAACATTAATATTACAAATAGGAAATAAAAATTTTGTGTTTAAATGTCTATAAGTTTTAGAAATTTAATTTAATAGAAATTTTTTAAACAAAAATAAAAACACCCTTATATAGAATTTATTTTTTATGCATAAAAATGAAATTATACAAAAAATAAATATATTTTTTATATCAATAAAATTATATTTTTTTTAACAAAATTTATATTATTTTTGTTTAATATAAAATCAAAAAGATAACTATTATTCTCAATTACATTATTTAAATAATTGAAATTCCATATTTATAAAATTAGTATTTCAAGAATCTCTAAAAAACTATTTTTAGAAAAAATCTCAAAAATTAACCCTAAGACAATAATAAAATGGAGATCTAAAAAATAATACTCATTCACTTAAATAAAATTTCTAGTTTTTGATAAATTTATTTAAAATATATCCACACAAAATATAATAAAATATATTTTAGGGTAAAAAAATCTATATTACTTAAAATGACTTCAAAAATTTATTATATATTTATTATAAAATAAAATATAAATTTTAATTAAATAAAAAATTTATAAATATATTTTTAATATGCTTATTTATATTAACACCAATAATTTAATAGTTGGGTTATAATTGCCATATTTAAATAACAGAATTGTTATATTATATCATAGTTCATATAAAGCTAAATGTTATATGTTACCTATGAAATTTTACATAATATTTGTATAAAATAAATTTTTAGGGTTTCATACTCTCTCACATAAGAAACATTTAATCCTATAAATTTAAATCATGGAAATCAATAGTTTAATATTTGAAAATACCTTTGTTGAAAAGCCACATATTATAAAGTGATGATAAAAATTCCATTCAAAATAGGATGTAGGAAACATATTGCTTATCTAAAATAACACATAAACAATTTATCATAAAAAGATAAAATTAGTGGAATGTAAAAATATGGACATAGTAGATAAAAAAAATCTTAATAATAATAAGTAAAAAAGATAACATGATAATGATATTGTTATTGGACATAAAACCATAAATTAAAATGGGATAAAGAAGGCCATAAATTCCTTAATAATTAAGGTAAAATGAGAATATTTTTAAGTAAAGATATTTTTCCATGGGTATAGGGATATTTTTTAATATTAATATAGAGGAAACAAATAAATATAATCACCCAAATTATTTCCATTTCAAAAACAAAATTTTTTCCTTTGGTTGGGATTTGATCATTTTACACTTCTATCACATCACAAACTCAATGAAATGAATATTCAAGATAATTTTTCACACTAATTGTAATAAAATTAACATTTAACATATTGTAATTTATATAAAGGAGTTTATATTTATTCCTTATATCCGAAGATATTTTCTAAAACCAATATGGTCAGTAATATTTATCTTATATTAACAAATTTCTATATGATGAAATAATAAGTTAATCTCTAAAACCTCTAACATTGCACCAAATTGTAAACATAAAAAATTAAATAAATAGTTATGCATAAGACTCATCCAAAATACGTATGACCAGATTTAAAATCCCAAAAATAAAAATGATTCAAAATATGTTTTTTCCAATATCACCCATAACATTTATCCCCAAACTAAAAAATTTCTCATAATTTGAAAAACCCAAACACATGTATAGAATGATAATACATTCTTTTAAAACATGATAATACATTCCAGAGATAACCTAAATAACCATAAAACCTAATTGAAAACATAAATTCTTCTAAAAACTAAATCTTTATTATCTGTCTAAAATATTCAACAAATCAAAAATAATAATAAACATCAATATAAATCACATTTTCATTATATCACTAGTTAATTTCATGGTCAACATTACTATCCAAAAACATTTATCAACATTTATCTAATATTTATACATAATATAATTTATTATCTGAACATAAAAAATATATTAAGTTTTATATACCCCTCTTAATGTTTTTTTAAAATATCATCTTACCACTAATCCATTTTTATGTTTTATCAGTACCATTCAAAATATTCTATAAGATCCTTTAGGAAAAAATAATTTATAAAAATCCTTTGATGTTTGAAGTGTTATATTAATTGATTATCATTAAATAAAACTTCTAAAACCTAACTCTCAAACCCCAATATAAAATTTTGGGAAGCATTATAATTATTTATTGAACCCTTAACTGATATTTTTTGGCTTATTCCTTAATACTTCCATTCAATCCTATGTCACATGAAGTGTGTTCTTTATAAATAATAATATCTTTACACATATATCATTTTTATTCAATTTTATGAACAATCCATATTATATTAATTTTTATAATTTCCACACATTATAAATTTAAACAATATAGTTGTAGATGATACTTTAAAAACCATTATTACAATCCAAAATATTAACAATGAATTTAATTAACCTTGTAAATTTTACACATTATGAATTCTTCCTACACATAAAATGAATCTTCTATTCATTTTACACATTTCACTAGGTTTTTCATACTACATGATCAACATGTAGGAAGAAAAATCATATTTCCTCTATGGTCTTCATAAAATTATACCCCCTAAAAATAAATTTTTATCTTATTGGGTGTGTTATGAAACTCAACCATATTGATGATGTTAATCATATGATGAGATAACGTTTTAGGAATAATAATATATGTTCAAATTAAATTTATAGCTTTATTTGGTTTCTCATGAGTATAATCATTCCATTATACATCATACTGACAAAGGTATGGTCTATTAGAAGAATCAAAGTATAGTATTTTTGATTCAATAAAGTCTATATTATCATATTGACCAATGTATAGTCTATCATATTGACTAATGACTAGTCCATCATTGTGACATTATCTAGTATACAAGAATGAAAAAATATAGTTTATCGGTATGACTAAATCTAGTCTGTTGGTGCGAATGAATAGAGTATATTTTTGTGACAACATCTAGTATATAAATGTGACAAATATTATTCTATCAGTGAGAATGGATTTAGACTATTTGTGTGACTGAGTTTAGTCCAGCATGATAAAATGTTTTATTTCATTAGAATAACAAAGTATATATTTAGATATAGTAATATATCTATCAAATATAATACATTTTACATAATTCAATGGATGCTACCAAAATATCATCATACGGCGGTGTATTTACTATGATGTTAAGAGGAGAACATATGTGGCCATTTCAACTAACATCACAATTCATATAAATACGAATGTTTAATTAATGCCTATAAATAGTGGTGCATTTAAGGAGTTGGGAGATTATAATTTTAAAAAATAAATCCTTCTAATGATTAAACTAATAAAACTTATCATTACCATTTTAGTTGTAATCTTTTAATAAATTTTCACTCTATGGATTCCATGTAATGATGTTAAAATCCTTAGAACATATTATGAAATTGTATTATGTTTTTGACTGATGCTAGATCATTGGAATCTATGGATAAGTGGACAACTAGACCTGGTATAGATGATTGAGTTCTTTTGGGTATAGGTAAATGGAGCTGGTTATGAACATAATGTTTGAGGAATTTCAGCAGATGAATGACAGACATAAGAGTTTGGTTTAAACTATAGATACATTAATTCATGTTTATAAACATCTTTACATGAAAGGTTAATGTATATTCATTTATTTTATATGTTTTTTGTTAGTTTAGTTAGGAATCTTGTACTTTCTAAGTTAACAAACTTTTAAAAGTTGTTTTAAATTTTTTTGTATTATTAATGGATTTTTTGTTTACTAAATGTTTCTATAATATGATATACTAGAATTAATATGATTTTGTATCAAGCTTCTATGATCATTAGATACATACAAAGTATAATAGTATATAAGAAAAAAGTTTTTTTATTACTTAGTTTGTGGGTTTTTAATAAAAAAATCATACCCTCATATAACCATTAAAACACTTCTGTTCAAAAAATTAGCATCAAAGTTGGTTCTACTAATTGACTTGCTATGATTTTACTTTCTTAACTAATATAATATTTTAATATTTTTATAAAAAATAATTTATGAAAATTTATTACACTAATTGGTAAAATATAGATTATTTATTGTATCAATAATATGATAAGTTTAATAATTGGTACACATAAAAATAAGAATCCATTATGACCATCAATATTTTATGGTTCCAAATATGAGTAATGGAGAGACATAATGACGATATTTTTCATAATACTAGTGTGGAAAAAAATATATACTAATGAGTAATTATAATATCCCCAAGAATAAATTTATTTATTTTTTAAATCAAGAGATTCTGGAATATTAGGGGAATTATAGACTAATGACAACTCTATTTTTTCTATGAAAATGACCATATAAATCTAGATATCTTCTTATGAAGCCTCTAATAATATTTTCAAGAAATTTAAAATTATATATTTTTTAATTTATGAAGCTATATATTCTAAAAGATCTATGATTTGTGGAAATTATCAAGCATTTGGTTTTCTACCAATTGAATCATTTGCAAAGTTGAATCAATGATTTTATAATAATATATATATATTAGAATCCTATAGATATAACTATATTACAAATGAGTTATTAGATGAAAATATTATAGAAATAATTCTTGTACAATGAGACACTAAGAGGACCACTTTAGGTGATATGAAAAGACATATAGATCTAACTTTCAATGATTTGATTAGTATTCCCATGCAGTATAAGGGTAAATTAAAATAGATACTGAAAATTTAATGAAAAATGATGGGGGAGCCTTTTTTCTATAACTTATATTGTTTCTAATAATGTTCATTCAGCTGAAAATGTTGAAAAGTATTCTATGAATAAAAAGTGAAATTTTAAATTAATAATTTGTTATTTAGAATAGTTAAGTAGATTAATTAACCAATATTTCCAAAAGTATGAGTATGATTATTGAGAAATTTTAATTTTAATATAATTACAAGAAGAATTACGGTGGAAATAAGTGATAAGAATAATTAATCAGAAGTTAAATTTTCATGAATTTAGAATGGAATGTTATAACTTACCAAAATTCTTAAATATAAAAAGAACATATGATAAATATAAAAGTTATGATAGGAATTATTAGATGTAATTTAATAAAAAGAATAAGAGACATATGAATGTTTTAGATATGTGTTGTGATAGTGGTTGATATAGTTCGTATATGAACTCATCTATTTTTCAAAATTCATGTCAAAAGAATATTGGTCTCTCTGATAATATTCTGGAGATGGAGAATTTATTCATCTCTAAGATAAGCACAAAGTCAATAACCAATCAAAAAAAAATGAAAACTGACCTAATAGTGATAAATAAAACAACTCAATGTCTTTAATAGTTAAATCATATTAGTTAGATGAAAATAATAAGCTAACTTTTTAGTAAAATGTTTCACGATTTTCAAAACTACTAGAAAATCAGAATTTTAAAATTTCTAAAAAACATTATTTTCTTCAAGAAGAATGTGTAAAAGAAATTGAAATAATTTTTAACTTAACTAAAAATATTTATTATCTTTATACCAATTTATAAAAATATATTTTTGTGAAAAATTTACTTTTAATTGAATTAGAGACATCTTATTTTGAGAAGAGTAGTTTTTAAAAATACTTCTAAAATCATAGTTCATGTACAAGTTTTATTGTGGATATAAATTTATTAATAAAACGATATTATGATATTTCTAGTATGAAAAATATTTTTTCAAAATTTTTAAATGCTAAATAAAACTTTTATAATATGTATATAGAGGAAATTTCTATTAAATATTTATTCCGGATAGGTTTTAAAAAAATATCTATATAATTAATACATTATTTTGAAAAGTGCTCAATTTTTTAAAAAAATGTTGAAGTGTTGGTTAGTAGAAAAATAAATGTTATTTAAATAACGTTCAATCCCTATAATTTCATATATAATATTTTTCATATGAATTAATATTTTTTCAACATTCCATGGTTGGAAATATATTAATTCCAAAAATATTTCTTCTTAATAATACTGGAACAAAGTAGGTATAGTTTCTAAAAAACCAATATTTTTGAGGATAATGAGAAATGTACCAACAAACTTTTATTGTACATGGATAGTGGTTATTCCAAACATATGACTAGACACAAAGATATATTCATGAATATTGTTAAAATGATATGTTTCAAAGCTACCTTTGGTGGAAATACTGCTAGAGATATTATCAATATTGGTAATATTGTTTTTCATCAAAAATATAAAATTTTGAATGCTTTATTTGTGATAGGTATGAAGATAAAAATGTCATCATATTTAAATTATGGGATGTGTTATATATTCTTTACATCTAGAATGTTAAATTTAATATTCATTGTTTAGAAGAGGAATTTATTATTTCTTCCGTTCAACATGAGAATGTTTATATAATAAACATGTAAGACCTTATGTGCTGTTATATAACTTTACTTAGTGAAATGGAAGACCAACATTGGTTATGTAATTGAATATTTAGACACTAAAATTTTATAAATTTTGCTAAATTATCTATGAAATGCCTATTTAAATATATATCAAACGTAAGTTTGATATTTCAAAAAATTTTGATCCTTTTAAATTATAAAGCAATATAAGTCGGGTTTTAAATATATTATTGATGTCTCAACTTATTTTTATTTATATTTAGTGAACATGGGTCTATTTTGTCCTAAAATACTATAGTTATCATTGGAAAATATTATGTATATGTATTATTTTATGATTACACTAGATATACAGGTGTTGATTATCTAGAAAATAAGTCTAATGAATTTTTTATACATTAAAAATATTTTTGTATGAGAATAATTTAATAATATATTTCATAATTTAAACATAAAAAATAATTTCAACATATTATTGAAAAATAGACATTTATAATCCCATTTAATTTGTTGATCTGAACGAATCATCCTTTTTATAATATCAGTGGAAATATAGATAATCCTATTATAACTAGAATATCCTTAAGAAATAATGTTAAAAATTGTAAATTTTTATCATAATTTAAACCTTATTATTTTTTGGATGCTTTATGTAATAATTATTGGATAAAAGAAATGTAGTATGAACAAAAAGGATTAAAATGGAATCATGTTTGGACTTTGTTTTAACATCATAATGATATGTATGTATTTTTTTTTGAAAAATTGGGTTTTTAGAATAAGTGGTATGAAAATGGATTTATAGTGAGAAATAATGATAGACCTATTACAAAGGGTTATAATAATCATGAAGGTATAGATTTTGAATAAAATTATACTCTGGTTTAAATAATTGAATCTATTTATATTCTTATTTGACATTGAAAATTTCATAATTTCAAAATATTTCAAATGGATGAGTAGTGTTAGTTTAAAAGTGGGTATTTAAATGACTAAGTTAATGTTTACCAAATCAATATTTATTAATATAAACAAACCTAAGTACTAGTTTTTGATTTTATTAAGGAACATTACAGACACTAACCATCCCCTCGATCCTGGTGTCATAGGTTAACAGTATATTTATTACAAAAAAAATTGTTTACGGAGAATTAGATCAAACAGCTTTTCTAAAGAAAGTTTCAAAAAGCATTATCACTTTTCAAATTCATGCCTATGATATTATCTTTTTTTATACTCAAAAATATTTAAAATATTCTTCTTCTGATCTTATAAAATTTTACATTCATATAAGAATATGGGGGAAAATTCATATTTTGTAGGTTTTGAAATTACAAAAAAACCAAAAGGAACTCTTGTACATCAATAAATGTAAATAAAATATCTTCTTAATATATTTGGATATTAAAATTCAAAAACTAATTGTACCTATAATATAACCTCATGTATATTAGATATATATTAATTTGAGAAACTATTTTAACAAAAATATATTAATGTCATTGATTATAATTTTACAATACTTACTTTCTAGTTGTTCGAATTTTATTTTTTTTGTATGATTTTTTTCAAAAATATCACAAAAATCAAAAAGAGTAAAATATTATATATTTGAATTTTGTTGTTATCTTTAATGCAACTGTGGGGTTTAGTCAGTTCATTATTACATGGGAAATTATTTTGAAGTATAATGACTTTAGGATGCTACATTTGGTGTATGTAAAATGGATATAAACAATACATTCCAAATATATCATTTTAAGAGAATATTTACTATATTGGTATTGTAGGAAACAAAACTCAATATCACATTACACTATTGAAGGTGAATATGTGGAATCTGGATGTTTATATGATCAAGGTTTGCAGATAAAATGTACAATCACTTAAAAAGGCATGTGTTTTAGTAAAAATCATATTTTTCTATGATAAAAAAGTTCTATTTATTTACATAAAAATCCATTAAACAACTAATGATAAAAATAATTGATATCAGAAATCATTTTATTTAGTATAACACAATAAAGTTATATATCATTCTATAATTTATCATAAATCAAGAAAAACGTGCTAATATTTTTACTAAACCACTAAATTCTGATTAATTTGAATAGATTAAATAGAAAATAGGAATGATGAATATCAGGTGATCATTAATTAATACTTATTATTAAAAATATGATTACAATAATGAAATCCTTTCCAATGGTGGATTACAATTTAATTTTTTAACATCTATCAGTTTCTAAGAAATTCTAGATTGAAATGTTTTAGTTTTTCAAAATTAATAATTTACAGTTTTTTTGGATTTAATAATTTATATTATTTCAGATTTAATAAATATTTAAATTTATTTAAAACATGAGGGTTTTTATATATTTTTTATTTTCTAAAAATTTAGTATTTTTAATCATTGTATTATTATATATATTTCAGTTTTCTTAAAAAAATAGAACAATTTAGCTAAATTTATTTTTAATAGAAATTAATATCTTTACTCCAATAAGGTAATTTATAATCTTCAATACATTCTATTTTAATTACTTGTTCTATTATTATTAATATTTCAATTAAAATTTACAAACATCAAACTTTTCACATGTTTTAACATTTCATTTCCATGACAATTGTTGTTCCCAATAAAAATTTATTTTAAAAATAATTAATAGTTTAAAAATATATTTAAATATTATGAGGATGATTTCTGTTCATCAGATTACATTAGGGAATTCAATATGATCTATTATATATGAGGAACATGAATCATCACCCAGAGGTCATAAATATATGAGTGGATCACCACAAACCACATCCATTATTTGAATAGTTGGTGACTCTCAGTCATTAAATTCTTGGTCCGTCCTATTGTTTTTCATTCATAAATAATGATTATCATTCACCCAATCATATGTTCGGAGTATATTTAGATCTTTTAATATGTATACATTAGAAGATATTACAAATTGTTAATTTTTCATGGAAACACTGATTGAGAAAATCTATTATTATATGACCAATTATTTTTTGAAAGAAATTATTTGGTTTTAGGGTTTGAAAAAATTATGTGTTGAGAAGGAATAATTTTATTTTTCACTACCTGAAGATTATAAAAGAATATTAATCTTTTATTTAATTCTGTGTACAATATGGTTTGTATGCTATAAAATTTAATCTTTTTATGAGTATTTAAATGGGAATATTAGATAATTTTATTTCATGTTTAATGTTCTATAAGGTGGATGTGGATTTATTGTAACTCACATGTTTCTGGAAATGATATTATGTTTTAAAAAAACCATGGTTGAATATAATTTATTTTCATTAATTGAAAATTTTACAAAGTTTTACCATTTAAAACTGACTATAAGAGTAGTTTCATTATGGATTCTGTTACATTTAATATAGAGGATGGGTTATAAATATACCCTAAAATTACAAAAAATATTTTGTAATAATTTTATAATGAATATGATAAAAATGACTCTAGTAAATTATTTTTTTCCTTTTCTGATTAATCAATATAGAATATTAAGAAGAATTTAGTGATTTTGGAGTTTCCTTGTTTTATCAATAAGATATTGAAAATTTTAATTTCTGGGACAAAGATTAATAATCAACCTATGATGATAAGAGAAAATGTTTCTTTGATATGACACATACTATTTCTAGGATGAAAATACTTATTTTACTAGAATTTAAAATATTCTAAAAAATCATAAATATATTTCACCATTACTGAAGTAGAATTGTTGAATGAAATAGTGTAATAAAAAAGAAAAGGTGTTTCTTTACCTCTATGGATGGAGAATATAATAAGTGCAATGATTGATGATCTCTACTATGAATTGGGGAAAGGGAAATTAGAGATGAAACCTAGAGATATAGTGTTTTTTAATTTATAAGGTCAAGGCCTTAGATTTGTAACATGAAATAGTTGAATTTCTAGAATCAGATGAGGGGAGAAGGGAAAAAAATAAGTTATTAAATTAGGGGGGGATTTTGATAGATTGTTGAAGGGATTGGAGTACGTACATGGAAATATGCATGCTACTAATGGGGATGGTAAAAGAGTTATTTCTATTTCTCATTTTTTTAGTTATTAAACAAATTCTTTATCTAGTTTTTTTACATTTGTCTATTCTAGACCCAGAACATATAAGATCTTCAAAATCACCTGTTGTTACTAAGACATTAAAAGTAAAAGCTACAAAATTTGAAAATTTTATTTCTCTGAATTTTCTCATAGTTATGAAATATTTGATGAAGTATGTAAAATATGAATTTAGTTTTGAAAAAAAAATTGGCATAAAAGTAATAAGAATAAATGGAAAAATATTCCAATGTGAAATATTTTGAAGAATAATTTTAAGAAGTAGAAGAAGTTGTAAAAATTTCCTAGGAAGCGACTTCAATTTTTATGCTTGGTTATAAAAAGGTATATAATTTCTTTCTTTAGAGAGATAATTATGTTTTGGAAGAATATTTTAGAATAATAATTCATAGAAAAGAGTATTGGGAAAGGATGAGTATGATGGAAATGATAATATAGAAGGAGTTTTTAATGATTAAAAGGGTAACTAAATTGAAGAGGTTGATATGGGGTCCTCAAAGAGACGTGTTTTTGACGCATAATATAATTCAACAAATTCAAAAGACACTAAATCTAATAAAATGTTGTAATCTAGGTTCATACATTTCACTGAATTTTTGAACAAGTTATTATATTCAATTCCACACACACACACAGACATATATTATTGAATCACAATTTCAAAATAATTATAGGAGGGTGAATGTATTAAAACTTTCACATTATCTAGATAAGTCAGAAGAAACAATTGTAAATAATGTAGTAGAGTTCAATGATTTTAAAGATGAATTTAAACCCGAAATAAAAATAATTAAATATATTGTGAGATTGATGAATAATATTGCGATGAATTTGATGATTCACGATTATTAGATTATGATTTTAAAGAAGACATATTTAGTTATAATTGATTCATTATAGAATTTACACTAAAGGATTATGTGATGTTTGAATTAGTTAAGTAATTAAAATTCTTCTTAGAATCTGATGATGTTGGAATTTTTTTAATAAAGGAGAAGAATATTTTTCTTGAAAAAGATATTAAGAAGTTGAATGCTAAAAATAATATGAATTTGACTTTAAATTCTTAGTTACATAGTTGAATGAATGAAGCTCAAAGATTTGAATTAATGTAATAAGGTATTTTGAAGTTTAAGAAAAATGAACTATAATCTAAGAAGAACCAAGAAGAGTTTTTTACGGTGAATCTCATTGCGAAAATATGAAAAATAATGAATTATTTCATTTCCCTTAAATATTATTGATGTTATAATATTTAATTAATTTTTTGAAATAATTAATGTTTTAATATTATTCTTTATAGAAATATAATTAAATATTTTCCAATTATATATGGATAAATGTAATTTCAATATTTTATTTTTGATGAATTCTTATGAGCCATAAAGTGTTTCATGGGATTTTTTTCAGAAACCTTTTAGGTAATTTATACCTCTAATTTTTTTTCAAGACACAAAATGAGAGATATTATTTAGAAGGGAAAAAAATTAATGGGAGAAGTATTTCAAAATGTTATTTTGTGGATATGTTTTTCCTGAAGATCATTTTTTGGGGAGTTTATTTCATATCGTATTTTTATAGACAAATTTTATTAAATTTAAAGGACTCATAAATAATGTAAGAGATAATTATGATAAAGGGTTATGTGTTTCAAAATTCTTAACTGTATTGATGTTTTTTCAAAGTTATTAGTTCTACCTTTTAGTGTTGTTTTTTCATTCCAGAAATGGGGAGATTATTAATTTGAATGTTCAATTTCTACACTTTCAATCTATAGTTATTAAAATAAACCCCACACATAAAAATTTTATTTTCCTGACTCTATATTTTTGATGTTTTTATAATAAATTTTTGGAAAAATATGTGTTATACTGAATATAGAATTATTTCTTACCTAGATGAATAAGGAATTTAAATAAATGTTTATTTTATTAGACTAACTAAAGTATCACCCATAAGATAAATAAAATTCAAACTCCTCAAATTCATTACTATATAGTTCATCCAAATGAACTATGTATACTCAATTAGACTGGATAAATAATCATCAATTAGATTGATAAAATATACTAAATTTTGAGGAAAAAATTTATTCTATTGGTATGACTGAATCTAGTCCATTGGTATGACATAATCTACTTTATCAGTGTAACAACATCAAATCTATCAGTATGAAAGAGACCAGTATTTTTTTGTGAATAAATTTTTTATATCGGTGTGACTAAGGTTAGTCCATATGACTAACATGTTTTATATCAATTGAATAATATATTTTATAATCAAATCTACAAATATTTCTATCGGATAGAATAAATTTTACACCATTGTAATGGTGCTACCAAAATGACATCAGATAAATATGTAATTACTAATATTTTAGTAAAAGATCATCTGATGTAATTGCATCCAACTATTTATATCATGAAAATATTTTAATTAGGGTAATTATAATAAATAGAGCTCTATTAAAGGATATGTGAGTTGATTCATTTTTGAATACAATATATATAAAGATTTATTTATTTTAACTTCTCATTATGATTTTATTTGTAATATTTAAGAGATTTTTCATTCCAAATAATCCATGCGAGGATTTTAAAATCATTATAACACCTTTTGAAATTTTATTCTATGTCTAATTAATGTCAGATGAAGGGTTTTCATTGATAAAAATATGGTTGGATCCCATTATAATGATTCAACGATTTTATGAATAAGAATATACAACCAATTCCAATCATAATGATTGATGTCTTTCTATTGAGGAAAAGTAGACTTCATAGATTGGTTTAAAAATTGGATACTGTATGTCATGATTATTGACTCCCTTATTATGAATTTTTATGTGTATTATTTTTTTTATAATGTGGCTATTAGTTTACTAATGAACTTTATAATGTTCCAATTAATATGTTTTTCAAATAAGTTTTAATTCATTTATCTAATTTTAAAGGAATTTTTGTTCAATAAACAATTTCTATAATTTGATTCACCAAACTAACTCTAAGTCTATCGAAAGTTAAATTATTCATCAGATGCATACTCGGTTCGAAGAACTAAAAGAAATAGGTTTGTGTTTTAATTGTCTAAAATATTTTTTAATCTTCAATTCAACCCTATATTGTACCAATTATAAATCTTACTATCCAACACCAGTGATGATCTTGTTAATAACCAATATACCAACATTTATTTTTTTATAAATATGTGACCATTTTTCAGTCACACCATCTATAGGTATATCGAAAATTATATATTTTCTAGGAAACCCACATTCTTTTATTTACCAAAACAAAGGATAGTATCTTATACATAGTATTATATGAAGGAATCATACCACATAATTCACATCCAATATTATAATAATAACTTATAATGATTTTGATACCAATAGAGTTGACATAAAATTAACATTTATAAATATGACTTCATTTTAGATTAATATTCTATACATAACAAAATTATACATGCCCAAAAACTATAAATGTTTAGGGTATTTGGATACTATATATATACAAGTATAATTTTATAACGGATCATTAATATTTCCCTAAAATATATTCTATCATAGCACTTTCCTTTGAAATACCCTACTTAAAACCATTATTTAGAAACTTTGGAAAAAGAAATATATAAAAGAGATAGAGCAGAAGCCTATTAAGGGTAATCATATGATATATCAATCCATGGTAATAAATGAGTATATTTTTATAATAACATGAATATAACATAATAAATTCATACCCAACCAATTAAATATCTTAAAACTCAATTTGTGGGATAATGAATTTTCATCACAAAATAAAACTTCCCTAAGAGTGCATAACCTTGAATAGTCGATCATGATACATGAGAGAATATCATAAACCAAAAATATATGGAATAAACGTAATATAATAATTTTTTTAAATGTATAAGTATGAAAATTTAATCTTATTATGAAAATGACATGAAATTAGGTTCTCACATTAATTTTTGGTCATGAATGTTGGTCAATGCATTAACTTATTGACATGAAACCAAGTCCATGAATATTTTAAGGAACATTAAATGAGTTTCAAGAAAATAATAATTTTTTCAATATTTATCCAAATTTAACTCGTTTAATTATATAATATATTGTAAACAAACATCAAATAACATTATTCTATAGATCTTCTGCAAAATCCTAAAAATATTCATCATTTCATTATAGTATTATCTTTGGAAAAGAAATGGTTTTCAAAAATATTTAACCTTATCTTTGTTAACTCATATAAAATTAAAGGTTTTCAGAGAATAAAACAAAATACTTAATCATAAATAATTATATAGAGATGATATATGGATGGTATCATAAGATAATATCCCCAGTTAAACATAAGTAACCACAATAAATATATTACATACATGAAAAATTATTTAAAATATCCCTGGAATATTTATTACGAAAAAACCCTTATATTTTTTGTATGAATCATTTAAAATATCAAAATATAATGAATATTAATCAATAAATATTCATTGATAAGAACCATGGAATCTATTAAATCAATCTTAAAATGAATGAGTTTTCATGATTGTGTGAAATTATGTTTGTGAAATATATATGAAAATAAATATTTTCTTTATACCATTGGTAAAAAGTATGTCATTTTGAAAATGGAAAGAATATTGTTTTAAATTTTTCAATAAAGTAAAATATGGGTACAAAAAATATTAATCAATCAATGTAAAATATAAAAAACATTATTGATATACTTTTAATGAAAACATACACATGAGAGAAAATGATTCCCGACCAAGGAGGGAAAAAATATTTTTCTTAAAAAAACATTTCTCTATACTTTTAGGTACCAAGGATTTTGAAATGGTATTATTACCTAAAAATAACAATCCTAAACATATTAGAATAAAATTTATTGGTTTTAAATGATAATAACTATAAAATATTCCATAATGTAGATTTCACATATATGATCCCAAACAGTATTGAGATTGTGAAATAATCCCTTACTGCCTTAGTAACCAAATAATAAAAACTCATGAGAAATAGAACCTTAAATATTACTTTAAAAAAATTAATTTGAATAATTGTACAATAAATTATATGGTGTTATATATAAAATATAAAAAACAACTGGTGAATATTATATATATATCAGAAAAATAAAAGTGAGACAAGAAACCCTTACCTCTAATATCATCCTGCTTCAGGTGCATTCAAACCAAATTTATAATATATATATATATATATGATAAATATATTAAAATAAACATTAATACATATCATATCATATATTAGTTACTTATACATATTCTCATATATTTAATAAATTATTTTTTGAAATAAGTATACTTGGTGATCACGTTTTCATTTTTCATGAATCTTTCAATTATTTAGTTACGATCCTTATAACATGATCAGGGTTTAATCATACCCAAAATATTTATCATGATAAAAATTTAATTTATATTAATTATAAAAACTATTATAATTATTTATAACAAGTGGTTGTGAAATTTAAATGACATCACTTTATGGAGATGGTAATCTGTACGTATGCTTGGCTAATGGTTTCAATTCCCCATAGACCTAATGTGAAAAAGGAAAATGTTAATTTAAACATTAATATTTATTATTGTATAATATTTTTTTATTTATATCCGATTAATATTTACGTATTACAAATAATTTCCATAAGATATTAAAAATGAGTGACATCGCTTTATGGAGGTGGTAACCAAACATGCACATGATTAACAATATAATTTCACAACGGTTGGAAAATAAAAGTATGTATGTGATATTATTATTTTAGAATCATAATTAATTCATATTATAGTATTACAACATTAAATACAACAAAATTACCAACCATGGATACTATTGATAGAAAATGAATCATATCACTATGTAGAGGCATTGCTCAACATACATGCATGAGAAATACTTTCATTTACCATTTGATGGAAATGAAATTCATAAATTTCCTACCATAAATAAAATAACATATTAATATACATGATATAATGATATTATTATATTTAAATGGTCATTATATAATATTTTGATGTTAAATTAAATGTAAAATGAAAGTGATTAGATTAAAGAATTACATCATCATTAAGGGACCTCATTTAGATTTCTTCTTAAAGAATCAATTATTGGTATTTTTATGAGACATGAACCACTATAACATTTATAATAATAATTATTAGTGGTTAATCTTATGGGGTTTTCGTGATATGGGGCTCAAGGTGATGTGATTATTGGAGGAGGTGTGGTGTCTTTTTATATTGAAGAAAAGGGTATACATGAAATTATTAAAATATTAAAATATAATACATTATTTTTCATATGAAGATAGAATCAAGTAGATATATTTATAATATAGGATAAATTTAAATTTAAATCCTCTGTTCAAAAAAATAATAACAGATATTTAGGTGTTTTTCTTGCCCTAATCTTCTAGTTTTAGCTCTATATTAACCCTTTTTAAGATTTATATGATATCAAAACGTTTTACCAATAAGGTTCATGATATTTTTTATTAATTAAAAAGAGAACCATAAAATGAAAATGGTAGATATAGAAGACCATATCTAATTCAATTTAAAAAAAACTAATTTGTTTATTGAATTTTAAAATATTTAATAATATAATATTTTACATACTTTATTATTAAAGTAATTTTCAAGTCTTTTCACATATTTTTAATTTAAAGAAAAAAATATTGAAATTATATTTGAGTATAAAATTTTAAAAAAATAAATAATATGTCATATTTATATACAAGTTCATTAACATATAATTTACACTATATAATTAAATTAAATATTTTTTTGGATATTTATATGTGTTATCCCATAGTTTTAACCGTGTTTTACCCGTTTTACCCTTACTGAAGTGACAAATACTTTCTGTAGATACTGTTCATAATAACCAATATAAAATGGAAATATATAAAAAAATTATCCTCATGATTACAAATATGGATTCCATTTTTAATTACTTAAATTCAATAAGTTTAAGAAATCAATTTTAATATAAATGTGTAAAACATAATGAAAAATAATATTTGATAAATTTCATTTTATGCATACAAATTCACTTATACAAAAATAAAATATAATGTTTATTTATATCACATTATATAGTTAGGGTTTCATAAAATGGATTTTCTGTTACATTAAAAAAAAATAGAAAACAAAATATATCTTTTAAATTTCTTAATTTAAATTAATTATGTGACAGTTTTATAATAAACTGAAATTTCAACTATTTAATGAAAAAAAATTTAGAAAAAACCCAAAAAATACACCTTAATATGTTATTGAAATTATTATCTAAAAAATTATATTCTAAACCTCAAATGAAATTTCTAATAATGGTAGAAATAAAATATAATGTCCATGCATATAATACATAAATAATTACTATTAGAGAAAATATATTTTTAAATCACAACAAGATTTTATTAAAAATTGATTAAATATTTATTATGAATAAATAAATAAAATTTCTATAAATAAAATCTTTATACATATTTTTATAATGTTTTTCCTATTCATTGTTCCAATTTAATAGCTAGGTTATAATGGTCACTTTTAAATAGAAATTATTTTTATTGTATATCCCAATTCACAAAAAGATTAGTGTTGTGTGTTATAAATCCATCATGATCATTATTCTTTTAAAATAAAATTTCAAGGTGTTATAAGGGACACCTGACCCCTCCCAACATTCAAGGTGGGACATTTGGAGGTCACCACATGGACTGTTTTAACCTTTGTGCTATATTATTTAGGGAAGTATCACTAAATATCTGTTTTGAGTAAATTAAGAGTTTATCCTATGTTTTTTATACACAAATTATTGATAAAATATTTTTTTGGTCCTCCTTTTCCCATTTCTTAGTTTATACGGGAATGTCACTAAAAAAATTTACTTGGATGATTATAAGGGTTATTTATGTAATTAAGAGCATTCAAGGGTCTAGTAAAACTCTATAATAGACTATGTAGTTCCCTAATACACTGTGTTCCATTCTCATCTCTTGTGTCCCACTATCTCTCTTATATTATTTGAGATACTCAATGATGAATGGGTCCTCCATTACATGTTTTGTGAGTCTCATTGGTTTTTATGAATATGTTTCTATGGCAGTTTGGGTTAGTACTCCCTGGACTAAAATTTACCCATTCCTTGGGTGAGATTTATACGATAGGTTTCAATAGTAATGATAAGATATTTGTAGATATCAACGTATTGTGCTCACTCAACTAATGAAAAAACTCTAGAAAATGTGTGGGCTAATCTTGATAAGTTCCAATATTCGCTTGGTGAAAATTCATATAAAATTTTTTACATCAACACTCATGAATCCTTTAGAATTAATTTATTTCTTTGGAGGTTTGTAATATAACTGTGTTATTAATTTATTAATTTAAGTAGTTTTTGGTACTCCTTTCATATATTTTGGATAATGTGATATAACCATCAAGTATTGTAGATTATATGAGTGGAACATTTCTTTATCTCATAGTTTTTATATAGAATGTATCAATATCTTTTATTTTATTTGTCATAGTGACATACTCATTATAGGATTTTTTAGCTGATTAGTTTCTTGTATATCCATTATTTTCTCAGGGAATCATACTGATCTTATTTATACACATCACTTAATGGTCCATTTCCCCACATGTGTTGTGCCTTGTTTGGACACACACGTTTCAAAGAAGGTCTTGGTGGATCTAGAGTTAACATAATTTGCTCACATCTGATGTATAGTGACACATAAAGATTTATGGTATATCATGAAGGATTTTGGTTGTATCATTGACCATTATGGCTAGATTTAGATTTTGGAGTATACATGTTGAGGGAAAACTCCCATGTGTCTTATGAATTTCAGATTATAGGCTTGTCAAATGCAATGTTCATTAGCTATTCCCATTTTTAGAATATTTATTTTATTTTTTGTATCCATATTATAGTATATTCAGTTTTATTGTTTGTATTTATGCTACTAGTGTTTTCAATTATTCTATGAATTGAAAAAATATATCTGTTGTATATTGATGTAGGCTGAGTCCTACCATATTGTGTGATATATCATCTCATTTCTAACTATTGTCCCATATCCTATTAGAGGTGGGAATAGGGTGGCACACTAGGAATACGACAAACATGGGTGGATCCTGAAAGGGTTGGGCTAGGTTATATTGGTATCTAAGCAGTTAATTCATAGGGATATATCGTAGAGATAGTAAAATTATTAGGACTAGTTAGGGAGTTTTGGGTGGTTATGTCAATGGGGTTCTTTAGTTTATTTATCAATCAACGTGGATTATAATAAGTGTGGTAGTTGACATATCCTTTATATTAAAATCGGATAACTAGTTAGTCAACCCATATTAAGGCACCACAACATTATATAATAATATTGGTACATGTATCATATAGTCTTCAATTATAACGTTTTGTATCCTACTTATTCCATATCATTTAGGTATTCTATATTCTATATAGACTCATCTTATTAATAGATTTTATTTATCACTTAATAACCATCTCATGTGTAGATTCAGGATCATGATGAGTCCATTTCAGTTGTTGGGCCTCTTACCACCAATTTATGAGTGATAATATTTAATTTAATATACTAATTTTACTGGTATAATTTCTTAGTGATCTGAGGTTGTTTCACTGCTATTGGTTATTCATGTAGATATTATTATAGTGATGAGGTTATTTGCCACTAATTTGGAGGATACTACCAATAGGCTAGGTATATTGAATCAATTCTATATGATTAAGACATCATGGATTTGCATATAGATCATAATCATTGGAAGAAATTTTTTGGATGGATTATATGACTCACATTTCCAAATATTCTAGAATCTCACTTACCATATAAATATTATTGATTTGAGTTATCTATAAGACATATTGAACTATTAGTGGATGATTCATTTCCCAAACTCAACATGTAAATTCTCTACCATTGTTTGATTTTGATCCCTTTTTAGGATGGAATTTTATTTAAGGAATATGGACCCTCGCTTGAGATACAATATGAAGTTAAAGTATATTTTGAGGGATTTTTACTTCCCAAGGAATTAAATGGGAATGGTTTTTTAAATAACTATTCTAGATTACCAATTTATGTAGAGTATCAAGGGTTTTTTATTTGTATTTGTGGTTGTGTTTTCATTCTACATTACCTATTATAATTACCCCTGAGTGAGATTTAGTAGTATGATGATTTTTAGTATGATACACCTTAGCTCTGAGAATGTTATTATTTCACCTTAACATAACCTAGTGGTGTATATAGTTATAAATCCATTTAAAATATAGTGTTGTAAGACCATGACATATAAAAATTAATGTGGTTTATAGATATGATATGAAATCAACTTTGGTATTTTATGGAATTATTTATGTCATTTCATCACAAAAATTTAAACTAGTTGATGTTGGTGTAATCCATTCATCTTTAACTATTTTATTAGAGGAGATATATTCTAGTATAACAATATGCCATATAGAATCTTGTTAGAGTATATCAATTGATTTATATCATCTTTCCCTCACCCCTTATTGTAATGTAAGTCTCTCATTCGTGGAGAAAGATCCATTGCAAGATATTCCTTTTTGGAAAATAATAAATGAAGAGTGGGGCCTACCTTGGTATTAAAGAGTTATTTATAACTTGTATCATGAGTTCTTGGAGATTGATTAAATCAAGTGGGTTCCACCTACAATAATAAGTGAGATAACACACCCCATAGGTATGATGTTAAGAGCCAACCCCTACAAGTTTAAGTCCACTAACATCAAGATGGTATGATTTTCTATGTGTTCAAGGTGTGTGAAAGAGAAATTCAGTTCCAATTCATTTGGAGGAATTTGTGAATGATTCCAAAGTATATCCCATTTTGACCTTTTTATGGGTGACACATGTATGTAATGGAATTTTATTAGAGGTGGAAATTGTGTATTATAGAGTGTGAAGATGATAATATTTTTAATTTTATAGAGTATATTGATTATAATATTCATTATGATTGATTATTATAGAGACTATAAGGTGTTAGATGATAATTATGGGCATATAGTTTGAGTTTAAACTATGTATTAAAATATTTTATTGTGATATATTGAAACTCGGAGTCGTGATTGGTCATTTTGAAGTCCAAAATATTACAGTTAATGAGATATTAGTGGTAAAATATTGGTTTGGTAGTTAGTATTTATATTAGAGGACATGATTAATAGATGATGGAGGATGTGCATGGTCCAATAAATAAAACGTGTTTATTATTTCTTTTAGATAGAGACGTGTCTCACAAATGATAGATGGTGGTGGCCCTACACTCTTACATAGTGTGATAGATTCAAAAATATTGAATATTGATGGAGTTGTTTGGTGTGAGGACATGTTTTATGTACGTGGTCTGGAATGCTTTTCATAACGGTGCAGATTATGTTATCCACTCCACCATGTATAAGGTTATTTTTCCTATTTTTTCTTATATTAAATATCATGATGGATACCAAGAGAGTAGATAATTTTAGTAGAGTATATCCCATATTGTGGTATGTCTAGTGGACCTCTACATGGATTCACATTATATTAAAAGCCCATGATGTGGTATAGGTTAATGATTTCTTATAAGGATAGGGTTTAAATTTTTTAGTTTTAGCGAGTGCTATCAAGGTGTCTAGTGCTAAAAAAGAACAACCATCTAATATGTCAAATCAATCAGCATCAGATTATGGTAGATTAGGCCACCAATGTCCAGTGGTGTGATGTTGAGAAAATTTAGGATATTGGTGTTTTTTAGAGATTTTAATTTTTTTTTTCATTATAAGAATGATCGACAAAAATACAGAAGGGATAATTTCTATAGTTATTCTACACCAATTAGAGATTAGGATATAGATGGATAATACCCTCAAAATTCTATGAAAATGTTTGAAAAAATATTTCATTTTACACTTGTTCCATAAGCACACAATATTGGTGAATGATCTAAGATAGTAGAAGATGAAAAAGAATCATACATTGGATCATTGGAGCGTGCTTTGAAAATAATTTGGTATCAATGTGAAATATTGTTAAGCACTCAATTCTTATGTGTGGAAAATTTTGGTTTCTCTAATGTGAAAACCATAAAGAATTCTTATTAAAGATGAGGTGTGAGGTTATTTCCCTAGATAAAACCTTAATGAAGAACAATTTTTTGGGTTATATATATTGTTATTAATTATTCATGGTCCCACATGGTAGAAAATAAATTGGATGAGAAAACTTCTTGGGTTTTGAAGCTTAAAAAGAATCTTATATAGGGGATATATGTTTCCCCTATGTTTATGTATTGAGATGAGATGGATCTGATATCTTCACGAATGAAAGTGGATGTTTCCTTCTTAGGTGGATCTGTCATGAATTCATTTAGATAAAAAATATTCAAAGAAGAATAATAGGTATATAAAGTTGAGTTATTTTTAATACGAAGATATTCTATGAGATTAATTATTGATAAGAACCTTTTCCACTTCAATGATAAACATTGGTTTAATTTTGGGAAGGAATAGTGACACAAATACTTTTCGGTAATGTCTTTTCTTTAGTTTTAGGTTTCAAAGTGTTGGGACTTCCCCATGTGTAAAATGGAAATTTACCAAACATAAAAAATTAGAAAAAATTTCTGATGGTTTTATTGATCTCCACATGTGGTGTTTACTCATGGGCCAACTCTTGGATAATTTTCCAATATCATTTCATTCAAAAGGTATTTTCAATATTTATTTTTCAAAATAATATGATTCCCTTAGGCATGTAAATTGATATCTCTATTATCCCAAATTTTTCATTTTTATCCATTAGAATATTCATCACGTATTTTTGAGGATGGTCGTTGAGGAATATTTTATTTTGATGACAACAAATTCTTGAAAATAATATAGTAAAACTATTATTATATTTTTATAAATTGCGCACATATATGATAAATCTAATATATCTTCCTAATAAAAGTTTATATGAGAAAATTTACACTATGATTGTATCTAGAAGAGGGAGTTTGAGATACCGGTCAAGTAAACCCCTTTCTCATTCTTTTCCTCGAGATTATCCATCACGGGAACATCATTTATAGAAACTAATTTTTAAATAAATAATTAAAATACAATTAGTGAAAACATATAAGGCCTTTATAAAAACTTTTAGATTCTTCAATAGTAGGATTTTCATTAATTTCCATCTTCACAAACCATAAAGATATGGGGAGTTTATTTAGACCAGATCTTGGATTAGACAATATTAAATTGAGGGGACTAGATTGGATATTTTATGATATTGATGAATGTACTGCATGGTGATGATGAATGAAACCATTGAATCAGTAGTCGATTTATGAGATGAAAATTACTTCATGAGGTATAGATTCTTACTTGGTATTTATTCCTAGTTATTAATGCTAATTGAAATGTGGATATTCCATAA
This sequence comes from Viscum album, assembly GCA_963277665.1. NCBI lineage: Eukaryota > Viridiplantae > Streptophyta > Magnoliopsida > Santalales > Viscaceae > Viscum > Viscum album. The sequence continues at coordinate 1,917,430,038 of OY728135.1, read as the reverse complement.
TTATTATTTCTTATTATCATTGAAATAATTTTTGATTTATGTTTAACATTTTTTTTGGATTATGTTTTTGAAAATATGACCCTTAGAAAATAAAATTTATCATTCTGATAAATATCTATATAATCCCCTTATTCATTGGATCATTTTTTCTATTTAAGTATCCCTTATTAATCAATACATCTCATAGTGTGTTTTAATTGAATTAGTGGATGGTCTATACATTAACTATACACCATCATTAATTTAAACCCAATTTCTTGTTGTGGAATATCAACACCAATATTATGTTTTACATGTGGTTTTACATTAGAGAAAAGGAGATAGAAACGTAGCAATGTAAGGTGATGTTGCTGATAACCTTGGCATGGATGTGATGAAGGTAGTAGGTGACGTGGGGTAGTGTGACATGACATGACATGAAAACTGTAACATCCCATGTAAGTAATGAATAATAGGTATTCTTATCTATGTCTATTTATGAATTAGATAGTGTTTAGAGGCTTAAAATGAGATTAAATCCAATCTGAAGCATGGAATACACTAATATTTTTAAAAGTATTGTTTTACCACCTTTTGATGGTGAACCATTTTTAAATATATCTTCTGAAAATTTTATAAGATATATTTTTCAAAATAAACTTATTATTTATGATTGGGACATTGAAATTTACTTTGGATAAATTTCTGGTATTTTTCTGATAATGTTCATTTTTTAATGAATAGTGAAAAGTGTTGTATTTTAATTCAAAACCACTTTTTAATATAATTTATTTATATAGTTAGATTACCTTTTTAATTGGTTTTAATGTGTAAATAGAATATATTTTTACCATGTAATCCAATGGTGGACATTGGAATTAATTTCACTTTGAAATTGGACTTAAACTACTGTCAATCTTTTGATATATATTGTTTTATAAAAACACGCTATTTTCATGACAACGAGAAGTAATTATTAAATTAATTAATGTAAATAATATGTTTTGAATTTTTTTAAACTGAAATCATTTTTGAATTTGGAATATCAAATATAGATTAGGGTGATGTTTTGGTATTTTTCTGAAAAACTTCAATTTTTGATGAATATTGAAACCACTAAGTGGTACTTATAAAAAACTGATTTCCCGTTTAAATGAAATTTTACCACCTCTGTGTTTTAAATTTAAAAAATCCAACATACAAGGTTGTCATTAAGTAGTAAAATGTCGTTCAATGAGATTAAAATAATTTTTTGGTGAATAGTAACTTGTTATGTTTTTATTCGCGATTAGAGGTAATTAGTGAAATTTAAGGCAAAAATGATATTATAAAAAATGATAATACCTAGACACATGTTTTACCCTTATTGGATGTGTCTTGGGAGACCAAGAAAAGACATGGGTCAACTTGGGGACCCCATGGAGCCACTTTGGTAGGAAAATGGCATTAATATCTTTTTATTTAATGTTAAAATTAAAATGACACAAACATGAGTTGTTTTATGACAAAAAAATTTAAATGGGGTTATACAAGTGATAGTTTTTACTATAAATATTAATTGGAAAGATAAAAGGATTTCCTACATCATAGTTTTTTTTTATAATTTTTATACATTAAATAATTTAAATTATGTATGACATCATGATGATGCATCGATTACCTCATTATTTAACAATTTAAATAAAATGAAATGATAATGTAAAATATAAGACCTACACTTTTCAAAAACCTATTGGATGAGTATAGTTATAACCCCTATCACCTTATCCTATAATTATATCATTGTGGGACATTTTAAATACGAAACACATTTTAAAATAAAGTAACATTTCTTTACTTTCCAAGAGTGCCCCTCCTCTCATCTTATAAAAGGCCCCCACATCTACCACCATACACACACCCACAAAGCCTTTGGCTCGGCCAAACCCTGCACATTTTGTCTCTCCACATCCCTATCTAACTCGTAGAAGCCTCACTTTTGGAAGAAGTCTTCCCAAGGAAGCCTTTGAGCTCAAATCAATAAGAGTTACTCGTTTTAAAGGTAGTGTTTTCTCTTGTGTTCTTATGTTTTATTTTGCTTCTCCAACCCTCTAAACTCTTTTTATTCATTTCTTTTGTAACAAAACCAGTATCTTCCATATACTAGTATTTTTTTATAAGAAGTATTCGAGCTACACTTACACACACCAACATCTAACGGTTAAATAACATACTGTTTCCGGGGATGGCGAATTTCTGCCTCGCGAAACGATGACTGTTCAACATTCTTTTAACACCTTCAAAGGTTACCATTAAGATGAAACTATATTTATATATGATATATAATATGTTTATGTTTTCCTTAAGCATCTTTATTTCTTATTTTGGTCATACCTTTATGGTTTCCATTATGGGTAAACGCGATATCTTCATTTAAGGAAGTGTGGACTGCCGCCCCCTCAAATTTATTTGATTAGTTATTACCATATGTGGGATGTATAAAGGATGGAGTTATGATATTATATATGATATTATACTGGAATTATAATATACCTTTATATAATTATGATTATATTCCATAAAATATGAAATAGAAATGAAAGTAGCGTTCATGCGTACGTACGGCTTACTGTCTCCATAAATGGCGCATTTCCTTTCGTACCTCTAAATGATTATGTAATATTATAAATGCATGTATATACTGGATATATATGAAATATATGGAATCTACATCATTAATATTATTATTGAGATAATGGATATTTGACTACGTGAACAACTTGTAAATATAATAAGTTCACTTTTGACTCAAGTACCAATGATCAACAAAATGACCATTATTAACTTAAATAATTACATAATGTTCATAACATGGTAGTAAGTGATATAAAAGGAATAATGAACTTGAAAAAGGTTCTAAAGGAAGTAGAAATTAACTCAAGATTATTATTCAGGACATTAAATAACGATCGAGTAAAGTCAGACCCGAGGTGTGGGACTTCATCTCAATCTCCTTTCATTGAGGCATATTTTATTTTATACACAACCTTCTTTTATATAGTGTATAATCCCCTTTTACTTTTATGTTTATCCAAAAGGAATCTTTTTTATATGAATCGTTTTACAAAACAACAAAAGGGAATGTTTTTTTTGTACGTATGCGGCGACAACGACTTCTCCGCCGCCGTGACCATTATTTGAGTTTCGGCTTCCTCTACAAGCCATACCTTTAAAAAATACCATGTTTTACTTTTATTTTATTTTGGTATTGAAAATGGTTTTCATATTGTTTTTATATCAATGTGTTTTATTGATATCTTGTGATTGAAAGGTGGAAAGTTTATGTTTCCTTTATGCATGTTTTATGTGATAAGATTATGTTGTGGTTCTTGGGAATTATTAAGAAGATGGGTGGTTCTGTGATAAAATAAGGACGGGTGAGCCCGATATAGCTCTCCAATGCATTGGGTAATGCGAAGGAGTGAAATGTTAAGGTTTCTTCGAAACGATTTAGGGACAATAATGTGATTGGTATTCCAAACGTAACCAAGAGGGTTACTCTCTACGTAATAATGTTATGAATGCCTCAAGTTACCATTATGTCTTATGATTTTTATGATTTAATCATGATCTGATGAGGTATGTTAAAGTGCTTATGTTTTATGGGTAAAGTATTATTTCATTATTATGCATATATTAACTCATGTTTCCTTTCCATATTTTTATAACCCATACTGAGCTTTTTATGCTCATCCCATGTTTTTTGAAATTTTTTTCACAGGTCAAGGGAATAGTACATGATATTATTATAGTTTCTAAGAAGTGTCAGGAAAGAATCCATGTTTCATTTTAAATATTTTTCCATTTATGGGAAAAATGAATACTATCTTTTATGTAACCACTTTGTTTAAATGTGGAATGAAATGCAAGTTTTATGTTATAATTCTATAAAACTGTAAACCAGAAAATATCCTCAATGTGTAATCTTGTAACAACTCCTGATTAAGTAAGGATTAAGGCCGGGGTCTTATAGTTGGTATTAGAAGGAGGTTTAGATAACTTTAGGAGTTAGAAATTTATTAAATGATTATACAAAAATATTTTTCTATGGTCAAATTGAAATGATATAGCATTTAAAGATTACCATGTTGTTTCATCTAAGACATTGTTAAGAATGGTTTTTCATAGAGGAAACAAAACAGATTTTCTAGGAAGGTATACAGAAGGAAATAACTTTTCAAATAAGTATCCTAAGATGGTCAGAATCAGAACTAAACATTTTGTTGCAGTGATGACTCAGTTGACTCAGGTGAAAAATTTTGGTTGTTTTCATTGATGATATTTTGGTGTTTTCTAAAAGTAAAGAGGAGCATGAAATACATTTAAGGGTTATTTTTAAAACATTAAAAGAAAAGAATTTGTATGGGAAAATCTTCAAGTGTGAGTTTTGGTTGCAACTAATTTCTTTCCTTGGTCACATTGTTTCTAAAGATGGGATAACTATTGGTCCTGCAAAAACAATGGTTGTTGAATAATGGCCAAGACCCACAAATGTAACTGAGATTCTTGGCTTCCTTGGTTTGGTAGGCTATTACCGAATGTTTGTTAGAATTTTTTCACGGATATCTAGTCCAATGACTATGCTAACTCGGAAATGTGTAAATATATCTGGACAAAAGAATGTGATGATTGTTTTCAGGATCTAAAAAGAAGATTGGTGAATGATCCAGTTTTGGCACTACCTTCCAAGAATGGTGAGTTTGTTATATATAGTGATGCTTCGTTGAAAGGACATGGATGCATCCTAATGTAGAATGATCAGTTAATTGCTTATGATTCACGACAGTTGAAAACTCATGAGGTAAATTACCCTACATATGATTTGGAAATATCTGCTGTTGTTTTTGCTCTGAAAATTTGGAGGCATCATTTTTATGGAGTATAGTGTGAAATATATACCGATCGCAAAAGTTTAAAGTATATATTCACTCAGAATGAACTGAACATGAGACAGAGAAGATGGCTAGAATTAATCAAGGATTATGATTGTACAATTCATTACCATCCAGGAAAATAAAATAAAGTGGCTGATGCTTTGAGTCGAAAAAGTAGTGCTTTGTTAATAGTGTTGTGTTTGGAACGTGATTATTTTGTTAAGGATTTGATGAACTTTGGCATAGAAGTTGTTGTTGCAGGATTCCCTTCTGTTTTGTTTCATGTATCAGTGAAATCATCTCTATCAGACAGAATCAAGCAAGCCCAGAAGCAAGATAGTGAGTTGCAGAAAAAGGTAGAGATGGTTCAGAGGGGTAAGTTACCATAATTTAACATTGATAATGATTTTTTTGAGATTTGGGAAGAGATTTTGTTTGGATTGTGATTCATAGTTGAAGAGAGAGTTGTTATGTAAAGCTCATAGTTCTCTATTTTCAGTTCATCCTGACAGTACAAAGATGTATAGAGATCTTTAGGATTATTACTGGTGGGATGGAATGAAAAGAGATATTTCTGATTTTACTATGAAGTGTTTGACATGTCAGCAGGTTAAAGTAGAGCGGCAATTAACGAAAGGGATGATTCAGCCGTTACCAGTGCCAGAGTGGAAATATGAGAATATATCCATAGACTTTGTTGTGGGATTACTGAAGAAATCTCGAGGTAATAATGCAATCTGGGTTATTGTTGATCACTTGACTAAATCTGCTCATTTCCTTTCTCTATGAGATACTTTTTCCCTAGATCAACTTAATTGTTTGTATCTTAAAGAGATAGTCAGGTTACATGTAGTTCTTCTCTCCATTGTATCTGACCGCAATCCCAGGTTCACTTCTAACTTTTGGAAAGGCCTTCAGAAGTCGTTGGGTACTGAAATAAATTTTAGTATAGCTTTTCATCCTCAATCAGATGGGAAGTCAGAACGAACAATTCAGACATTGGAAGATATGCTACGTACTTTTTCGATGGATTATTAGGGACATTGGTACCAATATCTTTCTTTGGTTGAATTTTCATATAATAATAGTTTTCATTCCAGTATACAGATGGAACCATTTGAGGCGTTATATGGGAAGCGATGTCGAACTCCAGCTTTCTGGAATGAAGTGGGTGAAAGGAAGCTGATGGGACCAGAATTGGTAGAAGAGTTGGAAGAAAAAGTTCAGTTGATACAGAAACACATGATAACGACTCAGAGTAGGTAGAAGAGTTATGCGGATAACCGGTGGAAGGATCTATCTTTTGAGGTAGGTGATCATGTTTTTCTCAAAATATCACCATGGAAAAGTGTGATGTGATTTGGTAAGAAAGGGAAGCTGAGTCAAAGGTTCATTAGACCATATGAAATTCTGAAGAGAGTTGGATTAATTTCATACCGAGTGGATTTACCTTCGAGCTTATCTCAGGTACACAATGTTTTTCATGCTTCAATGTTAAGGAAATATATGCCAGATCCATCTCATGTTTTGAGTCCATATGTAGTTCAGCTGGAAGAGAACCTATCTTATGAGGAACAACCAGTCCAGATGCTTGACCACAGGGAGAATGTGTTGCGGAAGAAGATGATTCACAAGGTAATGGTTTGTGGAAAAACCACATGATAGAAGAGGCAACATGGGAATCTGAAAATGCAATGAGGTATAAATACCCCCACTTATTCGGTAAGTAAATAAATTACGGGGACACAATTTTCTAAAGGGGGGAAGGATGTAACATCCCAAGTAAGTAATGAATAATAGGTATTCTTACCTATGTCTATTTATTAATTACATAGTGTTTAGAGGCTTAAAATGAGAATAAATCCAATCTTTAGCATGGAATACAGTAATATTTTTAAAAATATTGTTTTACCGCCTTTTGATGGTGAACCATTTTTAAATCTATATTTGAAAATTTTATAATCTATATTTTTCAAAATAAAATTACTCTTTATGATTGGGACATTGAAATTTACTTTGGATAAATTTCTGGTATTTTTCTGATAATTTTCTTTTTTTTAATGAATTGTGAAAAGTGTTGTATTTTAATTCAAAACCACTTTTTAATCTAATTTATTTATATAGTTATATTATCTTTTTAATTGGTTTTAAAGTTTAAATGGAATATATTTTTCCCATGTAATCCAATAGTGGACATTGTAATTAATTTCACTTTGAAATTGGACTTAAACTAGTGTCAATCTTTTGATATATATTGTTTCATAAAAACACGCTATTTGTCATGATAGCGGGAATTAATTATTAAATTAATTAATGTAACAAATATGTTTTGAATTTTTTAAAATAGACATCTTTTTTGAATTTGGAATATCATATATAGCTTAGGGTGAAGTTTTGATATTTTTCTGAAAAACATCAATTTTTGATGAATAGTGAAACCTCTAAGTGGTACTTATAAAAGACCGATTTTCTGTTTAAATGAAATTTTACAACCTCTATGTTTTGACATTCAAAAATCTGACATACATGGTTGTAATTAATAAGTAAAATGTGGTTCAATGGGATTAAAATAATTTTCTGGTGAATAGTAACTTATTATGTTTTTAATCGCGATTAGAGGTAATTAGTGCAATTTAAGGCCAAAATGATATTATAATAAAATGAAAATACCTAGACACATGTCCTACCATTATTTTATGTGTCATGGCCGACTATGACAAGCCATGGGTCAACTTGGGGACCCCATGGAGCCACTTTGGTAGGAAAATGACATTAATATCTTTTTATTTAATGTTAAAATTAAAATGACACAAACATGAGTTGTTTTACTAACAAAAAAATTTAAATGGGGTTATACAAGTTATATGTTTGACTATAAATAGTCATTAGAAATTTGAAGATATTTCCTACATCATAGTATTTTGTTTAAAATTTTTATACATTAAATAAATTAAATTATTTATGACATCATAATGATGAAGCGATTACCTCATTATTTAACGATTTAAATAAAATGAAACGATAATGTAAAATATAAGACCTAAACTTGTAAAAAACCTATTGGATGGGTATATTTAGAAACCTTATCTCCTTATCCTAGAAATATATCAATTTGGGACCTTTTAAATCATAAAATAATTTTAAAATAAAGTAACATTTCTTTACTTTCCAAGAGTGCCCCTCCTCTCCTCTTATAAAAGGCCCCCACCTCTACCACCTTACACACACATCCAAAGCCTATGGATCTGCCACACCCTGCACATTTTGTCTCTCCACATCCCTCTTTAACTCTTAGAACCCTCACTTTGGGCAGAAGTCTTCCCAAGGAAGCCATTGAGCTCAAATCAAAAAGAGTTACTCGTTTTAAAGGTAATGTTTTCTCTTGTGTTCTTATGTTTTATTTTGCTTCTCCAACCCTCTAAACTCTTTTTATTAATTTCTTTTGTAACAACACCAGTATCTTCCATATACAAGGTTGTTATTATAAGAAGGATTCGACCTACACTTACACACACCTACATCTAATTGTTAAAGAACATACTGTTTCTGTGGATGGTGAATTTATGCCTCCCGAAACGATGATTGTTTAACATTATTTTAACACCTTCAAGGTGGCCATTAAGATGAAACTATACTTATATATGATATATAATATGTTTATGTTTTCTTTAAGCCTCTGTATTTTTCATTTTGGGCATACCTTTATGCTTTCCATTATGGTTAAACGCGATATCTTCATTTAAGGAAGTGCGGACTACCGCCCCCTCAAAGTGATTTGATTCGTTAATACCATATGTGGGACGTATAAAGGATGGAGTTATGATATTATATATTATATTATACTGGAAATATAATATACCTTTATATAATTATTATTCCATTCCATAAAGTATGAAATAGAAATGAAAGTAGCATTCATGCGTACGTACGGCTTACCGTCTCCATGAACGGTGCATTTCATTTCTCAACACTAAATGATTATGTAATATTATAAATTCATGTATATACTGGATATATATGAAATATATGGCATCTAAATAATTAATATAATTATTGAGATAATAGATATTTGACTACGTGAACAACATGTAAATATAAGAAGTTCACTTTTGACTCAAATACCAATGATCAACAAAACAACCATTATTAACTTAAATAATTACATAATGTTCATAACATGGTAATAAGTGATATAAAAGGAATAATGAACATGAAAAAGGTTCTTAAGGATGTATAAATTAACTCAAGATTATTATTCAGGACATTAATGAACGATCGAGTCAAGTCGGACCCGAGGTATGGGACTTCGTCTCAATCTCCTTTCATTGAGGCATATTTTATTTTATACACAACCTTCTTTTATACAGTGTATAAGCCCCTTTGACTTTTACTTTTATCAAAAAATAAATCTTTTTTATACAAAGCATTTTAGAAAACAACAAAAGGGAATGTTTTTGATGTACGTATGCGGCGACAACGACTTCTCTGCCGCCATGACCATTATTTGAGTTTCGACTTCCTCTACAAGCCATACCTTTTTTAAAAGAAAATTAAATACCATGTTTTAATTTTCTTTTATTTTGGTATTTAAAATGGTTTTCATAATATTTTTATATCAATGTGTTGTATTGATATCTTGTGATTGAAAGGTGGAAATGTTATGTTTCCATTATGCATGTTTTATGTGATACGATTATGTTGTGGTTCTTGGGGATTATTAAGAAGACGGGTGGTTCCGTGATAAACTAAGGGCGGGTGAGCCTGATATACCTCTCCAATTCATTGGGTAATGCGAAGGAGTGAAACTTTAAGGTTTCTCCAAAGAGATTTAGGGAATATACTATGATGGGTATTGCAAACGTAACCAAGAGGGTTACTCCCTACAAAAGAGTGTTATGAAGGCCCCAAGTTACCTTTATGTCTTATGATTTCTATGATTTATTCATTATTTGATGAGGTATGTTAAAGTGATTATGTTTTATGGGTAATGTATGATTTTATTCTTATGCATATATGAACTCATGTTTCCTTTCCATATTTTTATAACCCATACTGAGCATTTTATGCTCATCCCAAGTTTTTTGAAATGTTTTTCACAGGTCAAGGGAATGGTACATGATATGATGATAGTGTCAAGGAAGTGTGAAGAAAGAATTCATGTTTTATTTTAAATATATTTCCATTTATGGGAAAAATGAATACTATCTTTTATGTAAGCACTTTTTTTAAATGTGGAATGAAATGAAAGTTTTATGTTCTAATTCTCTAAAACTCTAAACGTGAAAAGATCCTCAATGTGTAATCTTGTAACAACTAAAGATTAAGTAAGGTTTAAGGTTGGGGCCTTATAAAAACATAATGCGAGGAGACTCCCTTGGGTGATGGTGGAATACAACAACAAGGGGTGGAATGATAGTGGATTAGTACATAGTCAACAATGGATTGTGGAGGCGTGGGAAAATGATCAAGTGTGGTGGAGAATCCAAGCGCAGTGATGAAATCTTACTACATTAGTGACAAATGAATATGGTTGTGACCTTTTTAAAGAGAATCGATATTAGTGGTCTGATACGATAATTAGTGGTAGGGGTGTCTTATAGAACCCAGCATTTTCACTCCTATATTTAGGGAAATAAACACATACATACATATTTTCTTCAACACCAACTATATTTTCTCGAACATAACTACCCTATAATTACCTGAAATTAAATAAATATCATTATACATGCATTCCAAAGACCATTTTAGTTTATGTTTTTAAATAATTATGAATAAATAATAACAAAAAATTACATGTTCTTTGCATCAAATTGATAATGTTCCCACTATATGAGAAACTAATTTATACATTGAATGCCCTCTGAATCTCTTACAAATCCCCCATGCCTACTCTTCTTCATTTATTGTCATCTATAACACTTTATTTCATTATCCTTGTTACCATAAACATTAAAAAGGGAGAGATGAAATCCTTAGTATGGGTAATCTTTATAAAAAACTATAAATGATCATATGTGAGCATAATATGTGCATAGATAATATATCAAGAATATATAATTAAGAATAACGCCTTTATAGAATAAAAGAGAAGTTATAATATATCCATGCATAATGATTTAAATGAAAAGTTCACTTGGATGACAATAACTAGTTCCATAGTGTTGAAATGCATAATTTCATATAACTAATTCCATTCCATAAGGCAAGATATCATTATCTTTGTCGTAATGGTATTACCATCTATGAATAATATCTTTTTGTAGGTATACATGAAAATAATCAAACATATCTATATCATGAGACCCACCAACTCATCTTGGGGATATATAATGTCAGAACCGACCCATAACTTTTTTTCATATATTAAATTTATCAAATGAGATAATGACTAAATACTAAATAATCCTTGTTTCTAATAATAATCTGTATTAGAATAGGAGCATACATAATGAAAATTTTATTCCCTATGTCAACAAAAATGATAACATTCTCATTAACCTTATAAATAAATAAGGCGGATGGTGAAATAATACAGAGATAAATTTCTTGAGTAATCAATAAACATTCATATCAGTGTAATAAATATAAATATTTTAACGAGTTCCCCAAAAAATTAGTGGGACACATTTATTTGCAACCATCCCTCAAACTGACAGTGTATTGAGAAAGGGTTATATGGATATATTTTGAGATTCCCTAATAACTTAACATATGATATATAGGAAAACACCCCTAATGAAATGAAATAAATATATAGTGCTAATAGATGAATTTCATTGGTTAAAAAAATTATTCCTATAAAAGAGGATGATTTAGTTATAGAAAGTAAGTGTTAGATAATTTCCTTATTAAATAAGTAAATTACATAAGAAATAAAAATAAAGAAGGTGGATAATTGAAAATTAACATATCAATTTTGTAATAAAGGAAACTCAAGAGGATGTCCATATAGTTTAAAAACACCCACAAAAATGAATTCTTCTAAAAACTCACATTAGTATGGATTTGGATATTAATTCATTGATACCATGTGTTCAATATACCAAAATATTAATATTTATATATATTTATTAGAGGTTAAATCCTATATCAGTAGTCCCATGAGTGTAAATTCATTTTATATGAAAAATAAAATATAGTGGAAAACCAAAAAGATCATTTATAAACCATTTTTAACATTGATTTATAATAAAAACATACATGACAATTTTTATTTTTTTAGAGAATGAGAACTTAATTTTTTAAAAAAATCATTCTAAAAGTAAATTTCTAATAATGGATCCTTTAAAATGATAAAAAATTTGAAAGGAAATGTCTATCCCATGATAAAATAGTTGATTATGAATAGAACTATTTAAATAGTTTGAAATTACATTCATTGAGACAGAAATTTGTTAAGAGAGTAACAAAACATTATTTATCTTCAAACAATTATTTGAAAATAGGATTATATAAAAAAATTACCCAAGGAGGTTCCCAAGGGGTGATGAATTATTACTGATTATTACATTTTTTATTTTTTTAAATCAACCAAAGTAATCCTATTAATATACCATCCACTTTTAGTATTACTCAACGTCTCCAAAATATATTAAAAATATATAGCATATGAAGATTATATTTTTACAAGGTTTGGTCTCAATGTGATCTTATTCCATGCTTTCATTGGTTCCAAACCCTAACAAAGGATTCTCCACTACAATCACAAGTGGTCACAACATAAAATTATTAAATATAATTGTGGTACAATATGATTTCCAAATTCCCATTGTAATAGTATCTTTATAGTAACCAAGAAAAATGAACACCAACAACAAAAGAAAGAACACTACGGAATGTTTCCTATACCTAAACCTGTTAATGAAAATCTTTATTATGATCCTTCAAGATAGTTTAAGTAAAAATTCTCACTTCTCTAATATTCCTAACTATAAACAGATTTGTTCTTACACCCTATATTCTTGTTCATTGTAAATTTATCTTCTCATAACTAAATTTCACTTCATTTATAAAATGATATTTATTTTATATTCTATCTGAATTAAATTATTTAATCATGAAATATCTGATTAGGTTTTCAATTGTTTTATATGTAATGTTTTATATGAATATATTTTATGCAACGATTTTCTCTTGAATCCCTAATGTCACCATATAAGGATCACATACATTATAATCCTTTAATAATTCCATCCTCAAGTAATATAGGAAAGTATTATGGGTGATTCTTCTTAGTTCGCATCAAGAGATTACATGATGTATCACTACCTTCACCCATATGATATTCATGACCATGGAAATGATTACAAGTTCCTCAATGGATCTTTTTGTAATGAAATATATGTTAGGATAACAAATAGTGTGTGTGAGATATCCTCCTTCACGTATGGTCCTTTCATGAATGATCATGTAGACATTCCCTATATTATTCTTGTGTGTAGGTGTTTTTCCACCGATTATTTTGCATAAGAAGTGATGTGTTAGTTGGTTCAAATTCACATGAAATGTCTGGTATAGTGTGTCTCAAAAAACATTACATAAGATAGAGATGCTTTAATAGATACCCCTTTACAAGTTAGATCATGCATGATCCTTCCACATTGGGTAAATGAATGGCACGAGTAATCTATTTTCATAGGATCCCTAAAGTATTTCATCAACATCTTCCCTCATGCCTTGTTGTATTTATATAGGCAAATATCTTCCCCAAAACTCTAATAAATGTACCAATTACTATAAAAACCGAAACATAAGGATTATTTTAAACTCTAGAAGATCTTAGGATATGAACGAGTTTCAAAATTTTCTACTTCTTCAAATGACACTAGAATGATCATGCAATTACATGATCTCTTCACATGATCACATATATGGTAATGTGATGTATTGTTGGACATATCTCAAGGCCGTATTGATTTTTGACATGGATTCATGTGAAATTAATTGATGGATCGATGAAAAAACTCTTTATACTCAAAAATAAATCATGTTATAATATATGTTAAAGATGTTACCATCACATAATGGAAAACTATGTCATTTTTCACATGAAAACATATCATGATCACATAGAATTCATGAGGTAGCATTGGTAGTTGTCTATGTGTCTTGGTTGATTGTCTTAATTGGATCACATAATCCATATATTATCACATGATGCATTCATGCAATGAGTATCTTTCAGACATATCATGTTCCTTGAATTTTCACATACATTCAAGTTGATGTTGTATGTCTGGATTTGGGATATCAATCATGACTTCTTGTCTCTGTTAAATTTTTGAATTTGGATGGATGTCAACTATCATGAGATCACATGAGAATGTTGTGGAAAACAGATTTCCTAACATCATCAAGGGTTACCAAATGTTGAACACTATAAAAAACACTAATCAGTGACATTTTAAAAATCCTCTAATTTATTATCTAATGTTTGTATGAAAAATTTCAATAAATGATGTTATGGTAATTTAGTGAAATTTACAGACATTAATAGTTTGGATTCATTTATAATTGTTTACAATTTAATGAAATGTATAAACGCCACCAATTACGATGTGCACTAGATTTTCTATTTAGTGACACCTCATTTACTCACATTTTTTAGAAACATCAATTGAAAAACGTCCCTTTTTTTAAATTTACAAACATTGCTCTTTAAAGACACCTCGTTTACCGAGGTTTTTTAGAAATGTTAGTAAATTAAACCTCATTTACATATATTTAGAAGAATCATTTGTATTTTTTAAAATTTTAATTTTAATTTTTAAAATTTAAAAACAATACAATAAAAAAATTCCTACCCACACTACCAACACACCATAACCCTCCCTCTTAACATCCCCTATGTGCCACATGATAAGGACCCTCTCCCACTTATCAATGCCACTTATCAACCATAACATTGATCCATGGACCCTCCCTCCCATTGAAATCCATTCCTCTCTCCTCTCAACAGATCTACCCCAACACACACACACACACTTCGAAATAGATTCATCGACAAGAATTGAACCACGTATCTCCTACTTCAAACCCGAATAACCGAGAAACTAAGATATCATAATTTTGAATATTTAATTTTCTTATGGTATATATATATATATTCAATTATATTTATAATTAATATTACATATATATTTATATTATATATATGTGTTTATGTTTCATTATATATATATATATATATCTATCTATGTGAGCGTGTATTTCATGTATATATATTATAAATCTATATCTATAGTTTTTATCATTATTCATATGGTTATATTATATATCTGTTTATATTATATATATATATATTCATTTATGTTTATTTATATATATATATATATATTAATATATACATGTGTGTGTGTAAATATATATGTGTATGTTTACATATATATAATTGTAATTATAAATTTATATACATATATATGTATATAAATATATAAATATAAACATATATATATATACATATATAATTAGGCACATTTTAATAAAATGGTAAAAATGATACTAGCACAACCATGCTTTCATAAAAAAGATCACTAAATTTAAATATATATGTGTTTATATATATATGTGTGTGTGTGCGTGTGTGTTTATATACATAGGATTATATAGATGTGATTATGTGTGTTTATATAGATATATATAAATATATAATTACAATGATGTGTGGAAATGGGATATATATATATTGATGTCTCTAGATAAACATCGCTAATTTAGAGAAGTTACCTTAAAAACATTGCAAAATTAATGATTTTTCATAAAAAAATGTGGCTAAATTGGAAACATTTCTTGAACATGTCACTAAATTAGTGATGATTCATGAAAAAATCCCTCAATTAGCAATGTTTTTAAGAAATATAACAAATTTAGAAACCATGCTATGAAAAATCACTGATTTGTCTTTATTTTCATGAAACATCACAAATTTAGTGATTCTTTTTTGAAACATTACTAATTTACTGGAGATTTTTCTAAAACATCTCTAAATTTCGGATATTGGAAATAAAAATAAGTAAATTACAGATGTTTTTCAAGAAAAATTTCTAAAGGTAGTTCTATTTTTCTAGAAACCTTGCTAATTTTGCAAAAACATTTTTATTAAATAGACCTAAATTAAAATAATTGTAATAAACATCCAAAAATGAGCCATGTTTTCGGTTAAATGTTTTTAAATTAGTGAAATTTTCTATTAAACTTGGCTATATTGGCGGCATTGTTAGGAAATATCACTAAATTAGGAAAAATTTTAAAAAACAACTCTAATATACATCATTATATTGTAGTTTTTTGTAGTGGAAGATGACATCCCATAATTATTTAACATCATCGATCACTCAATTGATGGGGTGATCATTATTTGTGTTTCTTTAAAAGAAATAAGAATAATACACCACCTCTCTCATCAGACATCAATCAATGGCACATTTTATATATTAAATTAATCAGAAATATCGATTCTAGATGGTGGTAGGAGATTAGAACCCGCAAAGACATACTCACATAAGAGATTGACACAACATAACTTGCATACTCATGTCCACTAGCCCAACCAGCCATGGCCACCCATCTGTATGCATGTTCATAGGGGAATGTTCTCATGTGGTCCAATATAAGGAATATTCACCTTTACCTTCATATGGGCTTTATAGACTAGACCCCCACATGGTTGGGGTATCCTCCTATATGTCTGGGGTTGAGTTGGACCCTGTGGATTCATGGTTGATCATAGTTTTAGGTACAAAATAAATAATAGAGTCATCCAACTTATAATAATAAAAAAATTATATTCATCATAAGATGACACTACCGGAAAAATATAAACATTATTTACTTTTCACGAATTCCATTAAATCCACGCGAAAATAAATTCTTTATGAATGAAAATTATTAAATCCATTTCCACAACTGGTTTTAAACATTTGTAACATCTATTTTTACATGCCCTAAATAATTTAGAATAGCATAATAAATTGACACATTAATCATGGAAAATTAATTATGAATGAAATAGAATCCCATCTAGTTTGTCCATAAAAATTCCCTAGGAATAAAAAATTAATAAAAGCCCACCAAACACATATTGACACATCATAGACAACAAATTAATTAATTATGTTCAATAAACTCCCTTTTTTAATTTTTCCCTATATAAACACATATCATAAAGGTCAATATGTGGTGCCCGTTTCTCAACCATATTGAAAATTTAAAGGAAAGGGTTTGTGTATTCTTCTCAATTTTCTTATCAGAACGCAATATTCTCTCTTTTAATATTGTTTTTTTGGAAAATTATGAGTGGAAAATGATTTAATTGGGTTCCCTTAAAAAATTCTCTTTTTATAATCCACTATAAGACTATATGGGCTAAACTGGTGATTAAAAAGAGTGACGTATAACAAAAGATGAAAAATATGATTAAAAACTCTTAGTAATGTGATATCATGATCATAAATTTCGATTTCTATTATATGGATAAAAAATAATTATATTTATCAATGAAATGATATATCATTTACAAAAT
Organism: Viscum album; assembly: GCA_963277665.1. Classification (NCBI taxonomy): domain Eukaryota; kingdom Viridiplantae; phylum Streptophyta; class Magnoliopsida; order Santalales; family Viscaceae; genus Viscum; species Viscum album. The sequence continues at coordinate 1,917,412,623 of OY728135.1, read as the reverse complement.
TAAACAAACACATAAGATTGGTCAGGTGAATAAAAAATAAATCCCCCTTTGTATCATTTATTCATAAACAAAGAACTCACCATCGTGAAAAAAGAATGTGAATTAGGGACGAGTGTGATTTTCATACATCAAAACGCATGTTATCTCCTCCCAATGGATGCACTCATCGTTATCATAATAGGGTTGATTGAGATCCATGATGAAAAACTCTTTTCCTCTAATTTAAATCTTGTTAACTCATTAATAATTTCGTAATACTGTATAATTAGACGCATTTTAGTAGTATTTGGGTGATAGAAGAAGTATGAACATGAATTTTAATCTTTACTTCCAAAAACCTCTATTTTAGAAAATATTTTCATAATATATCTACAACCTAATATCATATAAAAATGTTTTCAATCACGATATCTCCACATTCCAACTTTTCATTGATAAAATGTTATATAACATAAAAGTGATTGGATCTTGAATTTTGATGATGTTTTTTAGAGATCACTTTGGAACAACTATTATGAAATGAAATTTTTATTATTTATCTATCTCATTCATGAAATATTCTAACTCTACCTGAATCCAAACCATTTGTGTAAAATCATATGTAACTGGTAATATTATTCTTTATTCATTCATAGTGTCACTAAATTCTTCTTCTTACTATATAAACAAACCTAACCCTCTCTAATAAATAATGTTACACCTAATAGTGATTCTTTGTCTATACAATCACCTACACAATCTACATTTATAAAAACAAAAAAATAAAATATAAACTATGAATATATAGTATCTCATAGTTAAACGTTTATTTAACATATCTTAAATATATGTTATTATCCAACAAATGATTCTCTTTATGATAACATAGAAATCTATCACATATATTAACTTGTATAGTTATATCTGGTTATGATGTTATTAGATAGTGAATACTTCCAATGATTGTTCATAATTTTTTCTAGTTAGCATTGCTTCCAAATATATCATTGCTCAATTTAGTACCAACTGAATCTATATTTGAAACTTCTTTTTCATTTTCCAACACAAAATACTGAATAACGTCCCTATAATACCTTTCTTCTTATAAATAAATATATATTTTGGTATCTTCTCAATTTGAAAACCTAGAAAGAATGTAATCTACCCACTAATGGAAATCTCAAAATTCATTCTCATCTACCTGAAAAACACTTCACAGAGGCATTCCTTATCACCAGTAAATATGATTTCATCCACATACACAATTACTATCTGTGCGTATTTGTACTTATATCTCACAAATATTTTATTGTAATATCTTCCATTTATAAATTCCACATCCCTTAACAACTGCATAATTGGGAGCACTATGATCCAAGGCCTTATTTCAAATCATATAATTGTTTCTTCAATATACATACTTGGTTAAAGTCATAGTCTAACACAAAACCATCATTTTCTTCAATATAGATTTCTAAATTTGGGTCATTTTTTATAAAGGAAAAATTCACTTCCATTTGATAAATTTTATAATGTTTATATCCTTCCCCTTAGAAATAATTTATTATAGTTTCTACTATTGATAAAAATGAAAATGATTACTAATATTATAGTCTTTAAATTTTAGAATATCCTTTGCACACTAGCCAGGATTTGTTCCTTGATACCTCACCATTCACATTCACATTATTTCTAAACACCCACTTGGTTCCAATGACATTATTATTTTTAGGTATTGGAACTGGATCCATGGTGGATTTATTCTCAATATGATCAGGTTACTCATTCATATATTTTATTTAATCCTTATTCTCACCAAATTTGGCCAATATATCATGTTCAATTAGAGAATTAAGTGTAGTTTTATTCTCAACTACCAATATTGTTATATATTGAACTTGATCTTATTGACCACCAATGATATTTGCAAAATAAATGTTCTTCACCAATTTTTTGTAACATTTTATCTTATTTATATTAGAGTCATTTTTAACCTTGGTTTGTTTAGAATCAATATCAATAGTGATTTATTCTTTCTGAGTATCTTCATTATTAACCTATTCAATTTTTATAAAATTCTCTGTTTAATTTTCTGAATCTAAATCTACTGAGATATTTTATTTTTTCTTATTTTAAATTTTTTTACATCACTATAGTAGTAAATTTTTTGAAACCATATTTTAATACATCTATAGAAACATCCATTAGATAGGTATCCCATCAATATTCATTCCGTAACAATTTCATCATATTTTCTAAAAAATTTATTATATATATATAATTGAAGAACATCCAAAATATATGAATTATCAAACAATTTGACTTTTATTTTTCTAATTTTATATGTTTTTTTTTGTTTTTTTTATTTTAGTATACACCTATTCTATATATATATGGTAGTATATACATATTCTCTCAAAAAATACATTGAGATTTTGTGTTCACCTAACATTGTCCTTCCCATAAATTCTATTATTATAGAATTCCTTTAAAATACCCTATTTTACTATAGAGTATATAGTGTCCTAATATTATTTCGAATTCTTTTTTAAGAAAGGAAATCTTATGAATCTTTATAAGTAAACTCATAAACATTATCTAATATCAGTTTCATTATATAGATACCCAACTTCTACTCATATTTCCTCAAGAAGAGTTTGAAATATTGATTTCATATGACTTGTGATGAAAAATCATGAAATTAATCAACAGAATATAATCATCAATTAATGTAACAAAATATAGATTTAAAATGGTATATTTTTCCATCATAGGATCACATACCTTAGTGTGAATATGTTCAACAAGTACAGATGATAGAAAGTTCACTTTATTATAACAATTTTGAGTTAATTTCCATTTTTAAATGGTTTCCCATATTTCTTCCCTATCTCTCTTTTTATTAGAAGGTATCTCGAAATATCATTCATAAAAAAATTACTCCTTGTTAACTAACCAAGATAACCAATTCATCCATCCCATAAGATATATTTTAATTTGTAACCTAAGTAACATGAATTTTTAGATCATAAATTTAATAAAAATTGGACTGGGTTCTTTCCCCTTGAGTGATGATCCTTCCATACATTATTTTTTTGATGATACATAAGTATAAATTGAATACCACATAATGTTCAACACAATTAATTTGAAAGACACTATACAAAAAAATCATTATCCCATTAACAAATGACACATTTCTAGATATTAGATTATGGGATTCAAATTCTAATTTTCCCACTTCCTTAATTTTATGGGAATAATAATTACTATATGTTACTACTCCTCTTTTTTGATTCTCCATGTTTCTCATATTTTTTATTAGTAGTATTTTTAGAAGAGAATAGACAATCAATAATCTTTCTGTTTGTACATACACTATCTTTAAATATAACTTTAGCTAAAATTGATTTTTATTCATTGTTTTTTTCTATTCCCTTTTCCTTATTAATGTTGGATATTTAATTAGGAATAGTAATCTTGAAATATTTACCTGTATAGTCATGATGATCAAATATTCCATATATTTATTCTAAATAGTCAAATTTTATAATTGTTATTATATAAGATGAATTCTGGGTAACTACATGTTTACTCTTCTCTCGTAATATCTCTCACAGTAGACCATGCCTCATTTATGATAGATACATGTTATAGCAACATGATAATTCTTTTTTCCCAAATACTCCACAAATCTTGAAGTATCCTCTGATCCATGATCTTGAATACTAATAATACCCTTTTTCTGATGATTTTTTTTGAATTTCCATATACTATGATTTTATCTACCATGGAGGAAAATATAATCATAGAGAACTTGTTTCTTATTTCAAATTAGATGAGTATTTTTCATTAGTCTTAATGCTTCATGCTTGTTCCCAATTTATTTTTGGAGCTATATTATTAGTGATAATTAATTCATTTTGAAATTTATAATGAGGAAGATTAACTTACATCAATGAACCAAACTGTTAACAAGATTGTGATGATACACTCATGAACTCAATAAAATTATTAAAATATTATATAATCCTTTTCATTCTAATATTTTCCTTAAAATATATTTACGATTCATATACTATTCTTCTTCTTTCAGGGATAGATTTTCCTCAATATAATTTCTATCTTTTCAATTTAAACCAATTTTTTTTTCCATCTATTGATTTATTCAATTTAGAGAATCTATTTTGATGTATATTATTCCTTTACATAAATTATATTTTCATTTTCATTGAATAATATTCACTTATCCATTTTATTCTTTCTGTTTTTCATAATATCGGATTCTTATTAACTGATTAACAAGTTCTTTAGATCTATTAAATCAGTTTCTTTATCTTTATAGCTAGTGGCATTAAACCCTTTTTTACACATATGCCTTAACATTGGTCCCTTGTTCTGATTGGATACTTGAGGTGGATTCAGCTTCATATTCTTTTCTCACAAAACTTATTCATTTAAATTTTATGTATTTCTTATTGATTCTATCAAATTTCTTCTTTTTGAGCATTTACGTAATTTATTTCTTTGGTGGGTCCTAATAATTTTTAACATGTTACACATGTTTATGTTAAGAAAATTTATAAAAATATGTCGAATTTCATTACAGTTTTAACACTATAGTGGTAATTTTCCCTTTCCCTTATAATTTCTCATGTTGATTTTATTTGACACAAGATAAATGAATCTACTATAATATTTATATTTTTCTTTATCAGCATATTCAGTTGATATTGATATTTATTCACTCATGATTTGGAGCTTTTTCATAGCCTCAAAATCTATCCCATACGTGACATTCTTCTTGAATTATTGTATCAATCATGTTTCATAACAAATTATATTATTATGCACTTCATCCCGCATAATATCATCTCTATATTCCAGTATTGAGACTTCAGGATCATACTAGTAAAGAAAAGTTCACACAAGTTTTTTAGATAAGAGTTGAATTATAAATATTTCTTCATAAAATAAAATATCATAAAAAATTTCACCGACCATTGTGAAGTATCTATCCTCATTTTTTACTACTTCCATCTTGAATTATTAAGATTTGTTTCTACAAATTTTCAATTTGGATTCATTGATTTTCAAATTTCTTTCTTAACTAGTTTCCAATTTATCTTAATATTTGTTATAATTTTTGAGTCCCAAATCCTTTGTGTAATTTTTTTAAAGTGACATAAAAATTGTATTTCTTTTATTTTCCATCAACTTCCATATTTTTCTTATTTGTAGAATTCATAAGAAAATCATCAGAAATAAGTGGGAATCTAAAAATTATTATATCTTTAACATCAAGGTCAAGAGGTAGAAAAAAGAGTAACAAAATATTCTTCCAATTTTTACGGTTATTTTCAGTGAATGATGGAACACCCCTGACATTTAATGAACATATTATATCTATATTTAGTATATAGTAAATCTTAGAAGAGTGGTCCTATGATTTGATAAAAACTAAAGCGATAGAGGAGGTGTTCCACCACTGAGAAGGGGGGTGGTGGTGAATCAATGGTTATTTTTACAATATTTGTTTCTTTTAAAATTAACTTTTGTTGACCTATTTGGATCTGATGTTTCTGTTCCCTAATATCACAATCAGCCTTAATGTTCATGAAAACTATGATTTTTCCCCCAGTTTAATATTTCATCATTAGAATTCTCAAACCATCTAGGTATCTTGAACCACAACTTAATGGATCAATTCAGTTTGTGTCCTCTATCAATTGAATCATTTTATAGATTTTTTTAGATATTCCAATCTATATGACCAGGAAAATTTTGGCATCCTCAATAAGTGGAATATCATGATCCATTTATCAACAATGGAAGATTTAATCATTGATTGGTCTAGATCTCATCAAACCTACAACAGATCAAATTTATACATCCTAATATTTTCATATTGTTTCTATATTAAATAGGAATCCAAGACAATGGCTTTGTGGGAAACACTTCCCAAACTAACACTTCCTTATCAAAACTAGGAAATAATATGCATTCTTGGAAATATGTTTGGGGGTTATTTGTGATCGGACACTAGAACCAATACTATATGTTATCTGATATCTGCATATATATGTGTGGAAGTCAATGTTTCAAAACCTCCAACTGAATAGGTGTGGATATTTATCGGGGAATAATTTTTCTGTACAAAATTTGTAATTCTCGAGTCTTGAACGCACTTCTGTTAATCCTATAAATTCAAGGAAAACTTGTTCTCATCATGCTGATGATGAAGTAGGGAACATAAAGGGGTTATTGTTCTATTCCATGTCTACGTGGGTCTGATCTTGATACCCTCACAATGGATAACTCATATATCAGGGAGGCCTCATACTATGAACCTCCTCAAAATAGTTGGGGTATTATGGGCTCTAATGTGAATGCAGAAGACATCTATGCTAGCCAGAAATGTGATTTGGTTGTTTCTAGGTTAATAATAAAGGTCTTCAGAGACATTAGACAATATTGTACAATAATTTCTTCTTCTTTTACTAATTTATTGAAAGATGTATGTCAGGGAAATGTGTATGAGATAAGACCACTCTCATCGATACAAGTCCTACGTAGTTTGGATTCATTCCCTCTAAGGTAGAGGTATCCTTTCCAATAAGATTCACTATTCTCATTAACCATAAAAAAATATTTTAATTCTTTAAATATAGAAGAGAAAATCAATATTGATCTATAAGGATTTAGAAAAATTATAATAAAATGGAAATGGATTTATGATAGATCAAGGTCCCTTGTTGATTAAAAACAGAGAGACAGAGAATGGAACATCCAATAAATTTCAATAAATGAGCTAGACTGACATATGGTAATGAGTGTTGGGCCTAGATCATGAAGAGGAAAGTTGGGGAAATTTATCACTATAAATTTCATAGTACATATGTGGAATAATTAATGGCCTAACAAGGATCACTCAAATATACCAAAACAATTTTCTACATTTTCTTTAGGTAAAGCAATAATTTCTTGGACATAGCCATGGATGATCAAATCTGCACTGGTTGATGAATTTATTTCGATGCTTGTTATGAAGGGTATGTAAGGTATAACTTATATTGATAGGGTCTATGAGGATCAATGATGAATGATAATGAATTCAAAAAATTTGATGGGAAATTAGACTGATAGGGAAAGTTTCCTAAAGACCAAGTTGGTTTCAAATGTCAGTTCATTGTATGTTGTAGGAAAAGAGGTAACTGATAGAGTAGTGTTTCAAGAGATTCTCCTTCACTCTAATAATATGATTTTAGAGGATTCTTTAAGGATCAATAACTCTATGTTGGATGCTCATATAATTATTGAAGAACTATTAAAGGTCATTTTGAATGCAGAATACATTTAATTGGAAAGATACAAAGAATTAGATTCTAATACATAGATTCAATGAAGGGAAGACAAACATGAAAGAACATTTATGGTAATGGGAACAAATGGACTTCCAATTTTAGGGTCTTATTAATGAAAATTTAGAAATGGATGTAACCTCTATATAATATAAAAAATATCATGTTAATCTTTCCAACACTTTTAATTTTATTTAGCATGTCTAGGATTTGTCATTTGAGGTTTAATGTTTCATTTTGTTTATATACTCTGTTTGTTTCCCACATTCCCTTAAAAGTGATTTCATGAAATGAAAATTTTAAATTAGAGGATAGTCCTACTATAATAATAACATTGAACCAGAACATTCATTTATATTTTTTTCTTGGATAACCCCATTTTAAAGGTTGTCGGGGAACCTTATATTTGTCTGTTGACTATTCATGAGGCAATGGATATTACATGAAACAGAGGGCCTCAAAGTTTTACACCATAAGAGTTTACCACCAAGAATTTTTATATTTTTTTACAAACTGCCAAATAAGTAAAGGATGAACATCTAAAATTGCACAATATAAAGTGAACAGTGCTTGGCCCTGATAATTAGAGGGATACCCTCTCAGTCATCCAAACCCAGAAGCCCTGCAAAGCTGAAAGTGGTGGACTGAACATCATATGGATCTGGCACATAGTATAGGAAACATTTTTAGAGCCTTCACATTCTTCTAGAAAAACACATCCACTAAGACCCCCAATTCCATGAACTATTCCCTTCTCTTCGATCCCACTGATTTCTGGTCATACCATCAACCAAACTCACCTACCCATCTTCTGAAAAGCACACCGCTCATTTCATCAAGCTGATCCCAAACTAACACGGGATCCTTCGGCTGCTGGGCAACTTTTTTCTAGCTATTTCCATTGGAGCCCATGTCATTCCGAACGCTACCACATCATCATGAACCCTTACACCTTCCTTTATCTAGTGGGTTTTCAATGGTGGTATGTTGGATTCATTGAATTAATGGATTTCATGAATTTCATATATTATTCTTTGACATGTTACCATGTGAGGCTCATGTGAAATTTCATCCTTTAATAATACTTTTCTCACAAAATCTATGAGAGCCTCATGGGTGATTCTTATTCCTCCATGTGAATAGATTACATAATATCTCATTTCCTTTGTGTATGTGCTTTATGTGACTGAGGGAATCTATATTGTTTCAAAAAAGGTTATTTTCATAATTAAAAGTATAATAGAATGAAATAACGTGTGTGTGAGATATCCATCTTCTCAAATGGGCCTCATTTAAATATTCACAAAAACATTCTCTATCATCATCACATGATCAGGTATTTATCCATGGGTTCCTTTACATACCAAGAGATGTGTACATGGTTTCCCTTCCCTTATAAAAATGTTATAAATGGTGTCCCAACAGATGCTATGTAAGATATTTTTTACAAGATACTCTTTCATGTGATACAATCACATATGATTTTTCTACATCATGTAAAGGAATCACTTGTGTACATTATTTTCATAAGAGATATAAAGTATTTAATCCATATATTTTATCATCCCTTACTCTGTTAATATTGGTAAGGATCCACTAGATACCTCTCATAAAATATCCATGCACAATAAAATTGACGAGACAAGGATGACTCAAAACACCCAAAGATATTAGGATCACCAAGAATTCTAGAGCATTTAGATTCATCACACGGTGTTGGAATGATCACATTATCACTTGATCACTTTCAACAATCACTTTGTTGTTCATATGATGCCTCTGAGGGAATTTCGCAATATCTCATTTATTCTCAACATTCGTTTAGATGATTCATCGTGATGAATTAGTGGGAAAAACCTATTATCATCTAATAGTTCATGTAATAATTGATTTAAAATAAAAAAACTTAACTGAATGGAATGTTATGTTTGCTCTCAAACTAATACATCTCATGATCACTCAATGTCATTGGGGTTTTAGTAGTTATTTTATATATGCCTCAGTTGATTTTGTTCCACTTGATCATGTGATCCATCAATCAATAGTATATGGATTCATGAAATGTGTATGTTTAAGCTATATTAGGTTATTTTAATCAAATATATGTAACATTTAATTTCATGGATGAATTTGGTATTCCGTGAAAGACTCGTAGACTCTTTGAAATTGTTAAATATGCCCTGATTTAAACTTTCATGAGATCACATGATAATTATACAACAAAACATCCTCAATATCATCAAGGGTTTCATAAGGATGATGATTACATCCCACAATGATTAGATAGTGGAAATATATCAAATCTTGTGTTTCTCATAAACGAAATATCATTAGATGATGGAGTAATATTATGAATAATCAGACATCCCACATCAATAGGTGCCTCTATTTCTCTCTTCCATTAAAAATAAATTCTTCCATTATTGGTTACAGCTGGAGGCTCTAGATCAAATACAACCAAAATATACTCACACATGGGCCTCACATTACTTCACCAACTTGTGCATGCCAATAGTCCTAGCAATCCTTTCTAAACCATCCACATGCATGCTAACCCATGTGTTCTCTTCTTGGGGCCTCTAAATGGACAACCAACCAATGCCATCATGTGGGCTGTGTGGACTAGAATACCCTCATGGTTGTGGTGTCCCTAATTTTTATAGGGCAGAATTGGTCTATGTGGCTTCATGGTTGGCCATATTTCTTCATAAAACATCAACAATGGATTTATCTAATTTTGTATAATAGTTGTGCATATTCTCCACCAAATGATAATTCATGAAAAAATGTAAATATTATTTATTTTTCATGTATTGTTTTAAATTGTCACGACCCGCCTTCACTAAAATGAGGGAAGGGATAGTAGATTTCCAGACCCTTACTTCTTTAAGTTGAAGGATAGATAATTACCCATGAGACCCACCTTCAATAGGTCTCGGAGTTGAGAGTTGCACTAAGGGTATGGAATCACACACAAGATGGAAGGCATTACACTTTTTATTTTAATATGATCGGGAGATAAGATAGTGAATCCCAAACAACCCCAAAAGTTGAAGGTAGAGGTAAAGCCCGAAGTAAAACATTCCCATATGCATGGTCAAAATTAAAAGATACAAGCTACAAGAACTCCAAAGGTAAGGTACCAAGAGAAAGGAAAATGACAACAGCGACTGCCCCAAAGTCCGACCTAGTACAGTCCCAAACGATCCCTGAAGTCCTCCTAGAAACCTGAAAGCAGTTTTATATATATAGGATGAGCATATAAGTATACTCAGTAGGGAAAACTAAAGACTCTCGTCAACAAGTGGGGATGAATTCTAATGACCTGTGACAAAATAGACAACCAAAGCACCTAGCAAGGAAAACTATCCACCCAAGCCTCACCAAGGAACACTCCCCAAATAACGCAAGTTAAGTAATGTATTATAATATAACATCGATGTTTGGGTACCCCGCGCCACTTTCCCACTGTTTATTTAAGAAATCTTACGCATCTAACCAATCCCTTCATTCTCATCGTAGTCCCACTGCCACACCCCGCCCAGACACACCTGTGCCACAACCACACATCCCACCTATAGAAATCTGGGCCACAACAACCATATGTAACTAACCTCGCAAACACCTAGGCCAGAACAACTACTTCCACGCCCGAAGACACCTGGTCCAAGAAGCTATTTTCACGCCCGAAGACACCAGGGCCTCATCCTGAAGATACTTGGGAAACATCCAGCCCGCAAACACCTGGGCCAACCACCACACTACTCTGTCCGAAGAATCATGGGATAATAATGGACTTCAGGCCATCAGTGTCTCCCTGTAGAGTCTTGGGCTATTTGGGAAAGGGAGCAGAAAAGGTGAAAATAACCGTCCACTCATAGAATTGTTGGGAAATACACCACCCCCAATGAAATGGGGGGTGTTCGGCACTATGTTCTCAACATCAGTGGGCGCGAATAAGAAACGTAAAAACTGTAGATATATGTATAGGTAAAAATAACTCATCTCAACCTTGGGTTCCAAAACCTGTGCATAAACACCCTTGTTACTATTCATTCACAAAAGAACAAAACAACACTCATGGACAAGTCACAACTCATTCCCAAAACCAATAACCCAATTTATCCATTCTCGTTTTCACATTCAAGTGATCCCATTAGGTGAATTATACACCACTGGGAAACTAACAGGCATAACCACAAGCCAGGGAAAGAGAAACATCCAAACAACAATTTATGCAATCACACCCGGTTCTCTTGTAAAGTCACAACAAAAAAGGGATCAAGTGAGATCCCTCGATGTATTGGAACCAAAGCAAGCCTCTAGATTCAACCCCACACGGCTCCCGAACCACAACCAACTACTGTACAACAACAGGGGAACCCATCACATCTATATAACCTCGTAATCACCATGTAGAACAATACACCTACTACCAAAATAGGGTAGGAAACTTCTTGGTTCAAGAACATCATTCATTAGGTTCTTTTTTCTGTTTGTTAACTGGGGTGGTCACACATGTATTCTTGTTTTTCTGAACATCCATTTAAACCAACTAAGTTTAGGTAAGTAAAAAATTTCCATCTTATAGTTATTTAGTCATCACTAAAGACAAGGGTTTATTAGGACACATGGAAAGACCACCAACGACCATGATTTTTAGTGAGCACAAGCCCATACAGTTCACAACACATATTGTAACACCCCGAGAATTTATGAGAAGTATTCTTTTTAATTTATTTTATGTCTTGTGTTTTATGCTACACCAAGACTATCTTTCACTATATACAACACTGTATTAGCTTGCAGTATACACTACACTTTTCTTGGACCATGTTACACAAAATTTCAATCTCGTTTTATAGATGTTATTCTACACAACATTGAGTATATATATATATATATATTCAATTAATAAATCAAATATGGTTGGATTATATTATACACAACAGCAACGGAATCTTTCACTACACGCAACCCTGACTTGGCCTGCTTTACACACAATCGAGACCTTCCTTGATAGCATGTGTTGTACGCAATACCGAGTTTCACTAAACAAAAATATGTTATTAAAATATTATATAAAATAGCTGTTATGAATAGTAATACCCACTTTTTAAAATTTTATAAATTTTATTTTTCAAAATGTAATACATTTTTGGATTCAGAATATCGAAATTAGACTAGGGTAAAATTTTGGAATTTTTTTGAAAACATTCAATTTTTGATGAATAGTGATATCACTGAGTTATTGGTTAAAACAAACATTTTATTTAAATAGACATTTATTTTAATTAAATTTATTTTAGGTCAAATTAGATACATAATACTTATATAATTTCAATGTAATTCATTGGAGTCATTTTATAAAAAATTTAGATATATAAAAAAATTTATTGAACTTTTCACCGACTTTTACCCACCTCCTAGGTGAATTTTCAATTGTACATAAAACATAATTATACGGCTTTTGTGACTTTAATTTACAAAATCCAAGAGACATGGTTAATATCAAGGAGTAAAATGTGGTTCAATAAGATAAAAATAATATTGGGTGAATAGTAACTTTTTACTTTTATTTACCACAGTTAAAGGTAAATAGGGTAATTAATTGTAAAAATGATATTATTATTACCATAACAGAAGTCCTAATTATATTTGATTAGTGTAATTCGACCAAAAACTCCCCTAGTAATAAAATATTACCCTTTAGGTCCACTAGGATTAGATTAGGAAACTTATTATTAATTTATTTAAAGAAGAGTTAAAAGAGTTAAAATTAATGTTTAATAAGTAAAACATTTTTAATATAGAGTTATACATAAGATAAATTCGACTATAAAAATTAATTAGAAAGATAAAAATATATACTACATAATGGTATTTTATTTATAATTTTTTTACATTAAATAATTAAATTTATTTATGACATAATGATGATGCATTAATTACCTTATTAATGAAATATTAACATAATTGATATTATAAATACCCATAAAAATGTAATATGATACATTTTATGAATGAAACTAATTTTATATGTTAATATGACATGTTAGTATTTATTTAATTAACTTTTTTTGAACTAATCATGCTTTTATGATTTTTGAAAAAATCAATTTCCAAATAGTGTCAAAATTGACATAAAATAGTTTTTAAAACATATATTATATTATTAATTGTTATTTTATTCCTAAAAATCTATTGTTCTTCCAAATGACATATATAAGGTTATATATATTAATAATTTACCATTTGGGGTTCGTTTGTCTTGTTATGGTATTTTTATTAACAATATAGTGTAAGAAAACAAGAAGACATGGTAAAAGTTAAATTATTTAATTTAGAGTTAAATCTAAATGATAAGGTCACAATAGTAAACTAAACTTGTCAAAACCCAATTTTATGAGGGGAATCAGACCCATACCCACCTTAGTGTCAAAATAAATCAATTTGGAGCTATTAAAAACTGAATATGGATTTATTATAAAATATTATTTTATGTTTTTCCTAAGGAGCCCCTCTTCTCCCGTATAAAAGGGCACCTCTTCCCTCTCCTCTTTACAAATTTTTGAGCTTTTAAGATCGTCCAACCCCTGCCCATTTAAATTATAAACATCCCTAGAGACATAATAGATGTTATGGTCTCCTCAAAAAGCCATCTTTAGTGCCTTAAGAGGAAGCTTAAAAGAGGTGCGTTCAAGAAGAGGTAATCTCTTCTACCGATTCTTTCAAGTTTTATTTCTTCTTCAACATCTTCTTATTTAGTTGTTTCATTATAAATTAATAACATCAGTATCAATAATATACTTATATTTTATTATAAATATGAAACAACCCCATTTCACCTTCTATCCATCCTGTGGAAAATGAAATCACCACGCGTGTGTATGTATGAAATACTGTCTCCACGCCGTGGTGTAATCTACATTTCCCCCACCACATTACTTGGATGGGTATAATGGTGTAAATAATAACTATATATGTTTATTATAACATCTTACTAATTCTGAGATATTATATCATCCACTCCAATTCCATTCAATAATTATGTGAATGATATCATCGCTCTTGCATACGTACAAATTACCATCTCCACGACGCGTTGAGATTCATTCTCCATGTTAAGCATTCAAGAATTATTATAAAGTATATATAATGAATAATAGTGAAATGTATGACTAAATGAAGCTACTGGATTTATGTATACATATATATATATATATATATTTCATCTACTTACTTCGATTCAAGTATATAAAGACAAGAAAATAGCGTTCATGCGTATGTACAGCCTACCATCTCCATAAACGGTGCGTTTATTTTCATTTATCTCTCTGTTATATATATATATATATATACATTTATACAGAATATATAAGATATATAAATCCTGTTTTACATTCTGGAAGTATGTATATCATGATATAAGTAATAATAATATCAGGAAAAATAATTCCCAACAAGTACGATAAATAAAACAATTTTACCCAAAACGTTACTTTAACATGACATTTACAATAGAATGGGTAATATAAAGTCATAAGTGAACCATATATGATATCATAACAATGAATCTGATTATTTAATAAGTAAATGACATTATTTAAATCATTATACAGGAGGTTCGGAAACGTACGAAGCATATCAGACCTAAGGTAAGGGATAATTTTTCAATCCCAGTTTTATTTGAGATTGCTTATACGTAAGTATTTACTGGGGTTATATTTTTCAACCATTCCCATAAATTGTTATTCATAAAATGTTTAATATTCTACAATGTATCTTTAATGTCATTTTTACCCCTCTTTGACTTTTACTTTGTGTAATGGAAGGAATCATTCTTTTGTTTACCATATGTGGTACTGTTTGACTTTTCCGACAAAAGTACGAGGATAATGTTTTTTAAATTATACAATGTGAATGGATTTTTACAGTTTCATAATGCCTTATTTTCATGAAGCTTAATCTACAATATTTTAGGACTATTTTCATGAAAATAATTTTCTTTAAAAATTGCATGGCATTTTTTGAAAAGAAATTGATTATGAAGAAGAAAGGATATTTTCCTCAAGAATTCATTTCAAATGTTTTATCAAAACCATTTTCCATATTAGTTGAAATTATTTCATATGTGTATGTTTCATGTATAATTTCCTTATTATTTACATGGTTTTATTCTTCTTATGATGAAATTATATACATTTGTTTTATATGAATTATGTTATGATGGGATGATGTTTATGAAACCCATTTTATTCATTGGGTTATTATGAATGATGTATTTTTATTTTGTGTCACTCAAAAGAATGATTTAATTATGAGATTGGTGGGACCTATATCTACCTCCAATTCATTTGGTAAAGATTTATATCTCATGAGATAGACATGGTTTGAATGGTAAGTTAATCTAGTTCAGTGGTACATGACCGAATCGAGGAGTGAACTCGATTCCGTAAGGGACATTGTCTACTAAGATGGTTTTGGCAGCAATTCCATGGCTACTATGGAAATCATATCAAGTGATTAATGGTTTTCCACAATTACATGTTTTATTCCCAAGCTATTTTTTTATGATTAATGTTTCTTTATGATCTATACCTTATGTACTATCATGTTTTATGTCATTGCTCAAGATTTTGATGTTTAAACATTATGTTCATTATTTTAAGTTCAAATGTATATGATTTGTTATATTTTATCCCTGATTACCCATTATGATAATTTGATCTAACCCTTTATATGTTTTCTTTTCCCCTGGATATAAATAAAGGTTTTAGGTAAGAAAACAAAATGTGATGATCCTTATGGGAGATGTTGATGATCTTTCACCACGATTAGAAGATTATATTCCGAGTTTCCAAAGACAATAAACTATTATGTTTCTTGTGTGTCTATTTTTTGTTATGTATTAAGTATTATACAAAAGTAATGTAATTTCCATGTACGTAAAGCTTTGGTAATCTACATTTGGTATCAGAGGCAAAGGAGGTAGGAATGAATCCGATCCTTGGGAACTCTCACATGTGAGCGTTGGACGAAGCATAGATTTGTGCCCAAGGTCTTCATGAGGAAATGGAAGCCACTGGGGATGGTGGTGTGTCCCGACCAGGGGGTTTATCCGCCCATGGAGTGCCCTAATAGTTATCAATTATTGTACATTGGAAGTAATTCCAGACCGCTATAGTTGGTATCAGAGGAAAGGTTTAGTTAACCTTTGGAAACTAGGATGCGAAAACATTAGTGAAATCCCTAGAGATATTTCTAAGGTATGTCAAGTTATGTCCATATGTATAACTATTAGTTTATGATATAGTCATATAATTATGATAAATATCTTATAATTAAACATAATACGTTATATATTGAAAGTAATCCCCCTTTATTATGCTGTTTTCCTAGCATGATTTTTTCCTCTCACACTGTACCTTTTGGGTTTTAGACGATGTCTTGAACCCGAAGGAACCATGTTGATCAATGTAATAGAAAATGAAATGATTTTACTCCTAAAAAACCAATGTTATGGGAGATGGAGTGAAAAATATTATTTCTATACTTACACAAGCTACGAATAATTCTGGACTTCCCAATGAGGAGAGAGATGAACAATATTCTATTGAGTCCATCATGAGGAAACGTCCACCTTCTTTCAGTGGGTCTTTAGATCCACTTGTTTCTGAAAAATGGATTAGTACCATTGAGAAGATCATTTTGATACTTCTCTGTTTAGAATATGAAAAAGTAATTATGGCTGTTTATCAGTTAGAAGGTGAAGAAAACCAGTGGTGGACTCTAATTAAGAATACAATTCCCCAAGATGAAATTGAATCACTGTAATGGGATGAGTTCAAGAACATATTTTTCAATAAGTACTTCCCTCATATTCTTTGAACAAAGATGTAAAATAATATCCTTGAACTTAAGAAAAAGGATGATGAATCTGTTGGTATATACGAAGCGATTTTCACATGGCTTTCATGGTATGCATCTGGATTTATCATCCAACCTTAAAGTAAAGTTGATCAATTCTTAAGTGGCTTAAAACCAAGTCTTCGAAGGGAATTAGCTATAGGAGACATAAGTACCTATGAAGAAATTGTGCATTGTGCTACCATGGTTGAACTGGAAGCTAGTGTTACATATCCATCTCATGGTTTTGACATGAAACGAAAGATGGAGTTCAAAGAAAAATCTCTGAGCAATAGAGAAAAGAAGGTGAATGTTTCTTTATGCTCAAAGTGTGGAATGAATCATGTTGCAGATTGTCTAAAAGGTACTAGAAAATGATTCAAGTGTGGAAAAGAAGGTCACTGAGCTGTTGAGTGCCGAAGAAATGAGAAAAAGTATTCTGATGACGTGAATAGAGAAAAGGCTACAAAGAATTCTCCACCAACACTTCAATGCTAAAAGTTCAAGGAAATGGGGAATTATGCTATCCAATGCCCTAATACAAGGTTTAATGATGATAAAACTCAAAAAAAATATTAAGTTAAAGGAAAAAGGGAAGTCAATGCGATCACTGTTGGTGATGTTGAGTATAACAACGATGTAGTGGAATGATTATGTTTTTATGTAATTCGATTCCTAAATAATGTTGTGGAATCTCATTTATAGTATTGTGGAATATTGGAATATCTATGTATTGGTTTATTGTGGTTTTAAATAATTATATGGTACCGGTAACCATGAATTGTGATTGAAATATTTTTGGAAAGCAGATGATATGTGTAGAATGAAGGGATAAAGAGAAAATGAAATATTTGATAGTATTCATGAGCTCATGACAGATATAAGGACAAAGTGATATCATGGTTTGAGTATATAGAAATTTTGGGATTTTGGTATGTGAAAAGAGTTAACTTTGGAAAGCACCCTTGTTTTCACTAAGGTTCTATGGTAATACATGATTAAGGTATTCACATATTTGGAATGTGACCAACAAGATATATCTCTTGATATATGGGGGATAAATGATGGTATTTACGTGCTTGTTATGTGACATTTCAAGTAATCCTTTTCTTTATACAATGAGATTGGACATATGTTTTTTGTATAATCCTAAATATAGTAATGGATTATGTTGGGCATCAGATAGTATTGTTTAAGGATATAAAATTTTTTTGATATTATTTTTGGAATGTTATAATAGTCTAGTTTCAGAAAAAGGGACAACCTGCAGGATGGGCGACAACCCGTCGCGTCGGACAAGGTTACGGGAACCGAACCCACAACTGAAGTGCGACAGGCCTTTATCGCCTTCCTATAGCCAACATGAAGTCCCTGGTTAGTATAAACTAGTTTTGTTATATTAATTGGTATGATAGATGAAGTATAAGTAAATTTTTGGAACCTTATATGATTAATCGCACCATAGATGGACTTATGTATATAACTTTTTCTAACCATATGTTTGCGATAGATGGAATGACCTATCATTAAATTTCATGATATACTAACACTTTTCAATAGGCAAATTCAAAATCATTTCTTTAAGAGTTGAAGTTGAAATTTTTCAGGGCTAGAGAAACAGTAAGATTGTACCAAAATGAATAAAGTATTTCTTCTGATTCCAATTTTTTTAACGTTAGGGAAATGATCTTGAAAACAAAAAATGTTTTCCTATTGCCCTCATATCTGATGAATCAGATGGTACCGTAGAATATCACAAATTTATGGCTTTGTGATTATTGGATTTTTCATAGCCATGTTCTCTACCACTCTTCATCCAAACATGATAGATAGATTTATCTTCCATATCAATATTTCACCTATGTCCTCCTATGCGGAAACCCAGTGACGAGTTAATTTGGGTAACCATTATGTTTCATACTTCAATTTTTAAAACTATGTTTTAGTACTCGTTTTTACGATGTGGGTTTCTATTAAAGAAACATTCAAGTAGTAAACCATTTATAACCCCGTCAAATTTTGAGGGCGAAATTCATTTTAAGGGGGATAGAATGTAACACCCCGAGATTTTATGAGAAGTATTTTTATTAGTTTTTTTGATTTATTGTGTTTTATGCTTCACCAAGATTATCTTGCACTATACGCAACATTGTATCAGCTTGCAGTATACACAACACTATTCTTGGATCGTGTTACACAAAATTTCAAGTTCGTTTGATAGAAGTTATTCTACTCAACATTGATTATATATATATATATATATATATATTCAATGTATAAATGAAATATGGTTTCATTCTATTATACATGACAACAAGTAATCTTTAACTACACACAACCTTCACTTGGCTTTCTTTACACGCAATCATGACCTTCCACGATAGCGTGTGATGTACGCAATACTGAGTTTCACTAAACAACAATATATTATTAAAATATTATATAAACTAGCCGTTATGAATAGTAATAACAACTTTTTGAAATTTTAAAAATTTTATTTTTCAAAATGGACTTCATTTTTGGATTCAGAATATCGAAATTAGCCTAGTGTGAAATGTAGGTATTTTTCGGAAAACATTCAATTTTTGATGAATAGTGATATCACTGAGTTATTGGTTAAAACCCATTTTTTATATAAATGGTAATTTATTTTATTTAAATTTATTTTAGGTAAAAATAGATATATAATACTTATATAATTTCAGTGTATTTCATTGGAGTCATTTTTTAATAAATTTAGATATATAAAAAAAATTATAGAACTTTTCACCGTATTTTACCCACCTCCTAGGAGCATTTGCAATTGTACACAAAACATAATTTTACCACTTCTATGAGTTGAATTTCATACATCCGAGGGACATGGTTAATATGAAGGAGTAAAATGTGCTTTAGTAAGATAAAAATAATTTTTGGTGAATAGTAACTTTTTAGTTTTATTTACCATGGTTAAAAGTAAATATGGTAATTAAGGGATAAAATGATATTATTATTACCCTAACACATGTCTTAATTCTATTTTATAAGTGTAATTCGACCAAAAACAACCTTAGGAATAAAATATTACCCTTTAGGTCCACTTGGATTAGATTAGGACACTTATTATTATTTTATTTAAAGAAGAGTAAAAAGAGTTAAAATTAAAGTTTAATAACTAATTTTTTTTTAATATAGGGTTATACATAGGATAAATTCGACTATAAATATTCATTAGATATATAAAACGATTTATTACATAATTATATTTTAGTTATAATTTTTAGACATTAAATAATTTAATTTTTGTATGACAAAATGATGTTGTAGTAATTACCTTATTAATGAAATATTAACATAATTGATATTATAAAAACTGAAATAAATGTAATTGGCGACTTTTTATGAAGAAAAATAATTTTATACGTTAATATGACATGTTATTATTGATTTAAGTAACCTTTTGTGAACTAATCATGATTTTATAATTTTCCCAAAAATCAATTTCCAAATAGTGTCGAAATTGACATAAAATAGTTTTTAAAACATTTATTATATTAATAATTGTTATTTTATTCCTAAAAATATAAGGTTCGGCTAAATGACTTAGATAAGGTTATATTTATTAATAATTAACCACTTTGGGTTATTTTGTCTTGTTATAGTATGTTTATTAACAATATAGTGTAAGATAACTAGAAGACCTGGTAAAAGTTAAATTATTTATCTTAGAGTTAAATCTAAATTAGAAGGTTAAAATAGTAACCTAAACTTGTCTAAAACTTCTTTTATGAGAGGATTTATACCCATACCCACATTAACTTCGAAATAAATCACTTTGGAACAATTAAAACCTAATATGACTTTATTTGAAAATAATATTTTATGTCTTTTCTAAGGTGCCCCTCTCCTCCCTTATAAAAGGGAACCTCCTCCCTCTCATATTTACACAATTTTGAGATTTAATACTCAGCCAAACCCTGTCCATTTCCCATATAAACTTTCATAGAAACATTATATAGGTTCTGGTCTCCTAAAAATACCAACTATAGTGCCTTAAGAGGAAGGTTAAAAGAGGTGTGTCGAAGAAGAGGTAATCTCTTCTACCGATTCTTTCATGTTTTCATTCTTCTTAAAATTCTTCTTCTTTAGTTGTTTCATTATAAATTAACAACATCAGTATCACTAATATACTGATATGTTATAACAAATATGAAATAAACTCATTTCACCTTCTATCCATCTTGCGTAAAATGAACTCACCGCGCGTGTGTACGTACGGAATATCGTGTCCACGCCGTGGTGTAATGTGTTTTCCCACCACCACCTTACTTGGATGGGTATAATGGTGTAAAGAATAATTATATATGTTTATTATAACATTATACTAACTGTGAGATATTATATCATCCACTCCAATTCCATTCAATAATTATTGGAATGATATCATCGCTCGTGCGTACGTACAAATTACCGTCTCCACGACGCGATGAGATTCATTCTCCATGTCAACCATTAAAGAATGATTATAAAGTATATATAATGAATAATAATGAAATATATGACAAAATTAAGCTACTATATTTATATATATATATGTCATCTACTTACTTCCATTCATCTATATAAGGAAAGGAAAACATCATTTATGTGTACGTACGACCAACCATCTCCATGAACTGTGTGTTTATTTTCATTTAACTCTCTATTATATAAATATATATATACTGAATATATATGATATATAAATCATGTTTTACAATCTAGAAATAAATAAATCATGATATAAGTAATAATAATATCAAGTTCAATAGGTCAAAACACGTACGATAAATAAAATGATTTTACCCGAAACGCTGCTTTAACCTGGAATTTACAAAAAATGGGTAATATGAAGTCATAAGTTAACCATGTATGATATCATAACAATGAATATGATTCTATAATAAGTAAATTACATTATTTAAATAATTATGCAGGAGGTTCGTATATGTATAAAGCATATCGGACCTAAGGTAAAGGATAATTTTTCAATCTCATTTTTATTTGAGATTGGTTATAAGTAAGTATTTACTGGGATTATATTTTTCATCCATGCCCATAAAATGTTTTTCATTAAGTGTTTAATATTCTAACATGTATTTGTAATGGCATGTTTACCCCTCTTTGACTTTTACTTTTTTTAATAGAAGGAATATTTCTTTTTTACCATACCTGGTACTTTTTTACTTTTCTGACAAAAGTTCGAGGATAATGTTTTTAAACAAATACGGCGTGAATGTATTTTTACGGTTTCATAACGCCTAATATTCATGAAGCTTACTCTACATGATTTCATAACTATTTTCAAGAAAATCTTTTTCTATTAAAATTGCATGGCATTTTGTGAATAGAAAATGATTATGAAAAAAGAAAGGATATTTTCCTCATGAATTCATTTAAAAAGATTTATCAAAACCATTTTCCATCTAAGATGACATTATTTCATATGTGTATGTATCTAGTATAATTTCTCTATTATTTACATGGTTTGATTCTTCTTATGATGAAATTATATCCAGTTTTTTATATGGATTATGTTATGAAGGGTTGTTGTTTATGAAACCCATTTTATTCTTTGGGTTATTATGAATGATGTAGGATTATTTGGTGGCACACGAAAGAATGGTTTCATTATGATATGGGTAGGACCTATATCTCCCTCCAACTCATTGGGTAATGATTTATATCTCATGTGATAGACATGGCCAGAATGGTAAGTTAATCTGGTTCAATGGTAAATTACTGGAATGAGGAGTGAACTCGATTCCGTAAGGGACTTTGTCCACTAAGATGGTCTTGGCAGCAATGCCTTGGCTACTATGGAAATCATATCATGTGCTTAATGGTTTTCCACAATTACATGTTTTATTCCCATGCTATTTTATTATGATTAATGTTTCTTTATGATCTATGTCGTACGTACTGCCATGTTTTATGTCATTGCTCAAGATTTTTATGTTTAAACATGATGTTCATGTTTTTTTAAGTTGAAATGTATATGATTTGTTTTATTTTCTCCACGCTAACACTAAATGAGCATTTGAGCTCACCCGTTATATGTTTTATATTCCCCAATATTTAAATAATGGTTTTAGGTATGAAAACAAAAGGGGAAGATCTTTATGGGAGATGTTGAAGATCTTTCACCACGATTAAAAGATTATATTATGAGTTTCCAAATACACTAAACTATTACTGTCCTTGTGTGTCTGTTTTTCGTTATGTATTAAGTATTCCTAAAAATTAATATAATGTCTATGTACGTGAATATTTGGGTCTCTACATTTTTTTCAGAGGAAAAGGAGGTTGGAATGAATCTGATACTTGGGAACTCTCACATGTGAGCGTTGGACAAAGCATGGATCTATGCCCAAGGGCTTTATGAGGAAATGGATTCCACTGGGGATGGTGGTGTGTCCCGCCCAGGGGGTGTAGCTGCCCATGGAGTTCTCAGAGAGGTATCAATTGTAGTACATTGGACATAATTCTAGACTGCTACACATATCAATATAAAAGAGTACATCAGAAAATCGATCACACCCCTTTAATTCCTTAAATGTCCATTCATTATCTTCATTATGTTTTTTTATCAATCCCCACAGAAACAATAGCATACCCACCCCACATGATACACAGTAAAGAGAGATGAAGGAAAATCCCTACTTGGATGATCAAGGATCGAAGTTCTTCTCCACGCACCAAGAACTGGGGATGCAGGACTTGCTGAAGAGGAACATTGGGAACTCCAAGGGTGAGAAGAAAAGCTTCGATACATGCACACTCCTTACCTCGGAAAGGGAGATTCCAAAAACATTGGGAAGAAAAGGATGTTGGCCAAATTGAAGAAGAATAATAATAAATACCCGTGCAATAAATATATAAGATTCCATTGTTATGGGATTTATGGATTTTAATGGCATTAAACTTGGATTGTGGTTCCCCACGAGGTTGGGTGGTTACACATGACATGATTAATTGTTATTTATTTACACTCATCGGTAAAAGGTGGTAATAGCTATGATTTTAAAGGATTTTATATAAATATAGGGGCATGATATACGGACACATAGCTGGGTCCGTTGAGGGTCGCCCCACCCTTAGGAATTTACACATTGATTAAGGGATTAATAACTGCCTTGAACCACTCCCAAAAAGGTTACAAAGGCAAAAAAGTGGTGATATATGAGAAACTGTAGAAGAATAACCTGACAATTATGGGTGGAACCGATCGTTCCACACAATGATCGGTCACACTGATCGGGCACACTTATCGGTCAAACTGATCGGTCACACCGATCATTGAGGAACTGATCTGTGACACACCGATCGCGTCACACCGGTCAGTGGGGTACCGATCGATCTTACACTGATCGGTCATCCACCGATCGGTCACACACCGATCAGTCGCATGTCGATTGGTCGCACACTGATAGGTCGCATGCCGATCAGTCACACATCGATCGGACACATGCCGATTGGTCACACCGAACGAGGCGCCACCCTTAGGATCCTAATTTTGGAAAAGTGATGGACCATGAGGGTCTGTGCCATCAAATTAGATACCTCTCAAAATATTCTCACCCTTGAGAATCAAACCAAACCATAAGATAATAGGGGGTTTGAACAACCACTTCGAAAGATACCTCTCAGGAGTGAACCTCATCGACATCTAGAAACACCTCTCCCAAAACTAATCTGGAAACACCCAAGGGTCAACTGTCTAGTCATATGGATTATGGATTTTCTTCCTCCGTCTCAAGATACTATCCGCTTTGGGTGGCACTAACTCGCTCGTACGTGTTTAATCACATCGACCATAATGTGTATTGATTAGGTATTGTATCCTCCTTTCTCCACAATCAGGAAATTTCAAAAAACTCCCCAGGTAGGGAAACAAAACATCTAATAAACTGACAAGGTCTGCACTACATCACGACACGTACAGAACGAAACAGAAAAAAACTCAAAACAACTCTTTGTATTGGAAGGGAACCTGCGTCTCCTATTCCCAGATACATTCCTCGATCCCTCCATGACTCAACAACACACGAACCAGAGGAATGGTCCATCAACGGAGAACCTTCTCCTCACGATCCTCAATCCTCACTAGTCTTTCCACAAAAGTCATGTCGTCATCGATATCTAGTTTCCCCAGTCGAGGACGTGTGAATCATCATGTGGAGACTATTGGAGTTTGGAAACATGGAATACATAAAGTATTCTTAGTAGCGGTGGTGGTAGCACTTGTTGATAAGCCAATTCGCTGACCCACCGCAACACATCGATGGGTCCGATGAACCTTGGAGAAATCTTACTCCCCCTACCGAACTTCCGTTGTCCATGCTGATGGAGTACCTTCAAGAATAAGTGGTCCCCAAACTCAAACTCAAAGGGTCTCCTCCAATTATTAGCATTTGACTTCTGATGGTCTTGAGCCACCTTAATCCTCTCCCGTATAAGCTAAACCTTCTCCGTCGTGCTATGCACTACTTCCGGGCCAAGAACACTTGTTTCCCCAACCTCAGTCTAGCATACGGGTGAGCGACATGGCCTTCCGTACAAGGATTCTAATGGAGCCATTCCAATGGTATAGTGATAGCTATTATTGTAGGAAAACTCTTCCAGAGGAAAGTGTCGCACCCATGATCCCCCAAAATCCAGAATACATGCTCGTAGCATATCCTACAAGGTCTGGATGGTGTGCTCTATCTGTCCATCTGTCTGGAGATGGAAAGAAGTGCTATGATGTATCTGGGTGCCAAAAGCATGCTTCAATCCCCTACAGACTCATGAGGTAAACCATGTATCCTTATCCGAGACTATGGACCTCAAAACTCCATGCAATCACATCACCTCATCCACGTACCTCCATGCTAAGACATCCACTGCAATAAACTCATCGATTTCCAAAAAGTGAGTTTATTTCGTTAACCGGTCCACCACTACCCAGATAGCGTCATAGCCTCCTTGAACCTTGGTAGCCCTGTGATGAAATCCATCGATATGACCTACCACTTCCACTCGGGGACATATAAAGATGGTAATATGCCTCAAAGAACATGGTGTTCAGCCTTCACCTACTGACACACTAGGCACCTGGCCACGATCTCTACCACCACCCGCTTAACCCCGGGCCACCAGAAATGACCCTTAAAGCCCCGATACATCTTGGAAACTCCCAGGTGCACTAATAGGGGTGAGTTGTGGAAATAACCAGGAACCATCTAATGCATCACCTCTGGAACAAACAATATTCCTTAGAAATGCATATAATTCTGACTATCCTCTGTCCACCCTTCCGGAGTATCGCCTTGGTTAACCCGGTCACGCATCACTTCACTCTCTATGTCTCCCCACTGAGACTCCTCCACCTGTTGTAGTAGAGAAGAATATGCTATCATCTGATACAGACAACCTCTACCACTATCCATCCCCTCATCGAGGTGCAGGGTAGCTAACTCCTCCATCGTCATCCAAGCATCTGCCGACTCTCAAACCACATCCTTCTGTGAATTCTGGCTCCAGGCATCAGCCACCACATTTCCCTTTCCTGAGGTGTTGGTAAATTTTATGTCGTTGTCCTGAAGGAACTCCATCCACCTTCATTGTCGTAAGATCGGGTCACTCTGGGAGAAGATATACTTCATGCTTTTGTGATCAGTGAAGACCACAAAGCGCTCCCCGATGAGGTAATGCTTCCACAACTTTAGTGGGAACACGGAAACCGCAAGCTCCAGATCATGGGTGGCATGGTTATTCTCATGGTAAAGTAACTGCCTGGACCCATAAGAGATCACCCCTTGCCTCTGTATCAACACACATCTGAGGCCTTTCCCTGAAGCATCACAAAACACCTCGTACAACGCCCCTTCTTCTACAAACTTCAGTACTGGGGCACTTACCAACTTCTCCTTCAGAATACTGAATGTTGCTTCACACTTCCTATTCCAAACGAAATCATGGTCCTTCTTGGTCAAAGCTGTCAAAGGTACCGCAACTAAAGTGAATTTGGGCATGAACCACCGGTAGTAACCTGCCCAATCTAGGAAAATATGAACTTCAGTCACGCTTTTGGGTGCTACCTAAGAAACAACTGCCTCGACTTTCGACGGGTCCACCACTATCCCCTACTCAGACACTACGTACCCAAGGAAATGCTCTTCTCGCATCCAAAAAAATTACATGGAAAAATTCCCATAGAGTTGGTGCCATCGAAGGACCTCTAAAACCGTTCTCAAGTGCTCTGCATGATCCTCCTTTGATTTTGAGTAGATCAAGATGTCGTCAATAAACACAACCACAAAGTGATCCAGGTATTCTGGAAGACGGAGTTCATGGGCCCCATGAACATAGCTGGAGTGTTTGTAATGCCGAACGATATGACGACAAACTCAAAGTGCCCATATCTGCACATGAAGGCATTCTTGGGGATATCTCCCTCATTCACCATCACATGGTGATATCCAGACCATAGATCGATCTTCGAGAACCATCCTGCTCCCCTAAACTGATAAAAGAGATCATCTATCCTCTGGAGAGGGTAGAGATTCTTGACCATCACTTCATTCAGCCTCCAGTAATCTATGCACAGTCTTAGACCACCATCCGACTTCTTCACAAACAAGACAGAAGCACCCCACGATTACACACTAGGCCGAACAAAACCCTTCTTCATCAGATCATCAATCTGTATCTGCAACTCCCACAACTATGATGTTTCCATCCTGTAGGGAGCCATTGAAATCGGATGGGCACCATGTTGAAAGTCAATCCAGAAATCAATGTCATGTCGAGTGGGTAGAGTCGGCTCCTCTTCAAGGAAGACGTCCTAAACCTCAATTAAGATCCCTGGAACTTTCACCATCTTTACATCCACCGACTCCACTAACATCCAACAGGGAAAAGAGGGTCTCCTCTCGTCTCCTACTTTTCTGACAACCTCGCTCGCCGATGAAAGTTACACGTTGACCACCATAATCATAAAACACTACCCTCCCTCAGGAGTAGTAAATGACGAAACATATAGAGAACAACCAATAAATTCCTAGGATGATATCGTATGGATGTATCTACAACAGTATAAGATCCTTGATAGACTGATGTGGTCCTATCACCAGTCTACAACCTCGGAAAACATAAGACAAGTCGGTCCGACCTCCGACTGTCATGCTCATCACCAGGGGCACTGAAAATATCTCGATGTCTAAACCTAGGGCATGGGCTAGACTGGGTGTAACAAAGGATTGTGAAGCTCTTATATCGAACAAGGAATTGACAAGGGTACTAAACAATCTGATCGTACCTCAAACAACTTCTGGCCCTGCTGGAACTACTGCCTCTGCGGCTTGCAACTGCCCACGCCCAGGTCCTCTGCCTATTGGTTGTTGGCTGCCTCCCTAACCACACCCCGGTTGAGGTCCATGAGGTGCACCCTAAGGTTGGCCATCTAATGCTATGTCTGACCACGGAGGAGTGGGAGCTCACTTTCCCTACTGATGCTGAATGGGCCTGGCTAGAAACTACTGCGTCTGGGGTGGGTACTGCACTGGCCCACCCCCACATTTCTGTACTCTGTCTGGGCACTAATTCCGAAGGTTCCCATGGCTCCCATTGATGAATCCCCTTGGTCATGGGCCCGAATGGAAAGGACGAGACCAAGGGATCAGAACTAGAACTGCAGAGGCCTACTTCCTACTGGTCAAAACCAAGAGGGTCCTTATGCTAGAGGCCTACTACGGACGACCTTCCCCTTCGATGAACCCACCTGGATCCCCTCTCATGATAGACCACCCAGCGTGTGCATCCTCTCAACTACATCATCTTTCTTTAGGACTTCCTAGTAGGTCGGTAAGGTGAAGGGAGTAACAACATACTGAAGAGAAGGTCAAAGTTCCTCCTCTAAACTTCTCGCCCAAGACTCCTCATCTGGAAAATGTTCTGGGGGAAATAGAAGTAGATCCTTGAACTTGATCCCCAACTCTCTTACTAACATGCTTTCCTACTAGAGGGAGAGCAGCTCCTACCTCTTTTCAGGCTTCCACGTGGAAGAGTGGAATTCGTCCTGGAACTCCTTCTCGTAGTCAGTACAGACAACCTTAGCCTCCTTCTTTTCCATGAGATAAAGCGTCCACCACTAACGTGTTGCTTCATGCATCTGGCTAATGTCCAAATGAACCCAGTACTCCGTTGAAGCCTGAATCAAGCCAAAATCTATCACTAGCTCCTCGATCCAGCTCTCTGTCTCCATATCTGAGACGCTGCCGTCATAATTCCAAAGGGTTTTCCGCTGAAAGGCACGAAGCATCCTCTACCACTGATCGTACTCCTCTTCTTGGTCATCCCTCTTTCTATCAGCCAAAACAACCTCTAGGGCCTCGATCATCTACAAAACTCATTGTCATCTCCTAGGTGCCATAGCTGCAAGGTAAACAAGGAATGCATAATCCTGAGTAGTGTAGAGGATTTATGTTTTCTTAGACTTTTTATTCGTTTTAAATTCAAAAAATACCCATGAAACACAAGAACACAAGTCATTATGATGCATTTACCTACCCTAGGGTCTCTACCCTGCAAGAAGTGTAGCCTCACTTGGCTGTTTGGTAGGTCCAAAGTCCTTGCATCGGATCACGGTGGGCCCTAAAATCCCGCGTCCTAACCAGTCTTCCCTAGCCTATTTCATGCACCAAGATCACTCGTCACCGTTGCCCTACCATCCCATGAAATCCTCACTGTTCCTAACTACAGACTCTATCCTATCTCTGAACCTCTCTCTGATACCATTCTGTCACGACCAAACATCACCAAAAGTAGGGAAGGGATAGTAGATTGTCAGACCCTTCCTTCATTAATTTTAAGGAGAGATAATGACCCCTGAGACCCGCCTTAAATAGGTCCCGAAGTGGCGATTAGCACCAAGGGTATGGAATCACACAAAATATTGAAGGCATTACCCTATTTATTTTAATATGATCAGGAGATAAGATAGTAAATCCCAAACAACACCAAATGCTAAAGGTAGAGGTAAAGCCCAATGTAAACCATTCGCATATGCATGTTCAAAAGTAAAAGATACAAGCTACAAGAACTCCAAAGGTAATGTACCGAGAAAAAGAAAAATGACAAAAATAATTGTTCCAGGTTCCGAGCTAGTATGGTCCTACATGATCCTTTATGTCCTCCTGGTAACCTGAAATCGGTTTTATATACGTAGGGTGAGCATATAAGTGTACTCAGTAGGGAAAACCAAAGACTCTCATGCACAAGTGGGTAGGAATTCTAATGCCCTGTGAGAAAAGAGACAACCAAAGAACCTAGGAAAGAAAAATATCCACCCAAGCCTCACCATGGAACACTCCCCAAATAATGCAAGTCAAGTAAAGTATAGTAATAGCACATCGATGTTTGGGTACCCCGATCAACTTTCCCACTGGTTATTTAAGACATCTTACGCATCGAACCAATCCCACCATTCTCATCGCAGTCCCACAACCACACCCCACCCGCACACACCTGGGCTACAACCACACATCCCGCCCGCAAACACATGGGCCACAACAACCATACATAACCATGCCCAAAAAAACCTAGGCCAGAACAAGTAATTCCACGCCTGAAGACAGCTGGGCCAGAAAGCTACTGTTATGCCCGAAGACACTTGGGACTCATTCTGAAAATACTTGGGAAACAACCTTCCTACAAACACATGGGCCAACCCCCACACTACACTGCCCGAAGAATCTAGGGCTAATAATGGACTTTAGGCCATCACAGCCTGCCCGAAGAGTCTTGTTCATTTCAGGAAGGGAAGTAGAAAAGGAGAAAATAACCAGCCACTAATCGTAGTGCTGGTAAAAATCCCTCCCCCCAGAAATGGGGGTGTTCGGAACTAACTGCTCAACTTGGGTGGGGCGCGAATAAGAAATGTACAAACTACAAATATATGTATAGGTATAAAGCACTCATCCAATCCTTGGGTTCCAAAACCTAAGCAGAAACACCCTCATTACTATTAATTCACAAAATAATAGCACAACACTCATGGACAAGTCACAACTCATTCCCAAAACCAATTCCCCACTTTAACCATTCTCATTTTCATGTTCAAGTGATCCCATTAGGTGAATTCTACACTATTGGGAAACTAACAGAAATAACCACATGCAATTGATATAGAAACATCCAAACAACAATTAAAGCATTCACAACCGGTTCTATTGTAATGTCAAAACAACAAAGGGATAAAGTGAGATCCCTCGAAGTAATGGAACCAAAGAAAGCCTCAAGATACATCCCCACACGGCTCTCGAACCAGAATCAACAACTGTAAATCAATAGGGGATCCCATACCTATCCATGCCACCTCTTAAGCACCAAGAAGAACAACACACATACTACCAAAATAAAGTAGGAAACTTCCAGGTTCAAGCACATCATTTATTAGCTTCTACTTTCTATCTGTTAACCTGGGTGGTCACACATGGATTCTTGTTTTACTGAACATCCATTTAAACCAACTGAGTTTAGGTAACTAACCATTTTCCATGTAATAGTTATTTAGTCATCACCAAAGACAAGGGTTTATTAGGACCCAAGGAAAGACCACCAATAGCCATGATTTTCAGTGAGCACAAGCCCATACTGTTCACAACACATTTCAATATAAATGCGTACATCAGAACAACGATCACACCCCCTTCATTCATTAATGGTCCGTTCATTATCTTCATTAAGTTTGGTTTCATCAATCCCCACAGAAACAATAGCATACCCTCCCTGTAGGATACACAATAATGCTAGATGAAGGAAAACCCCTACTTGGATGATCAAGGATCTAAGTTCTACTCCATGCACCAAGAACTGGGGATGCACAACTTGCTGGGGAAGCATGTCGGGGTCTCCAAGGGTGAGAAAAAAAGCTTCGGTACAGGCGCACTACATTCCTCGGAAAGGGAGACTCCAAACGCACTGGGAAGAAAAGTAGGCCAACCAAAAGGAAGAAAAAGAAGTAGAAATTCCCGTCCGATATATAGATAAGATCCCTTTGTTATGAGGTATGGTGATTTGAATGGCTTTAATGATAGATCATGGTTCCCCATGCTGTTAGGTGGTTACACACGATGAGAATAATTATTTTTTAAAAACGATCATCAGGAAAAGGTGGTAACAGCTGTGATTTTAAAAGATTTTATATAAACGAAGGGGCAAGATACGTGGACACACAGCTGGGTCCGTCAAGGGTTTCCCCACCCTTAGGAATTTAAAAATTGACTAAGGGCAGAAAACGACCTTGAATGACTCCCATAAAAATTAAAAATGCTTAAAAGTGGTGTTATGGGAGATACTGCAGAAGAAAAACCCGACAAGGCCAGGTGGCACCGATCGTGACACACATCAATCGGTCGCAGCAATCTGTGAGGCACCGATCGGTGACACACCGATCATGCCACACACGGATCGGTAACACTGATTGGGGATCCACTGATCGTTTACACGCCGATCGTGTCACACCGGTCGGTGGGGTACCGATCTGTCACAAACTGATCGGTCGCATGCCGATCAGTCGCACCCACCGAGATTCCACCATTAGGATCTAGTTTTTGGCAAAGTGGTGGACCATGAGAGTCTGACCCATCACATAAATCCTCAAGAAAATTATTTATTTATCAATGGAAGTATTCAAATATAATTCCTAAACTTTCTATAGGAATTGAACAAATCCTTCTTTTCTATTCCTTAATCAATAAGAACAAACCAATCAATCTTCATATTAAACATGTATAATTTCTCAAGCATGACATCCAACCCCATCTAGTGAGTCTATAATAATTATCAAAAAATCCCCACATCATCCAAACATAAAAAACACATATTAAAACATTATTGAAAAATATGAAACATGTAATTTAAAAAAACATATAATATAATGTTATGGCTAGATAACCCAATAATTGACAAGAAAAGTTCATGATAGAACCTTGTAACCCCACGAAAAGAAATTTGAATTATTAAAATCACTTCCAAAAAACATACTCCATAATGTATGAAATATTTAAAACAAATTTATGTCATAAGTTTAAAAATATTTAAATTAATGGTAAAATACATATAATATTAATAATGGTAGAATTTTCCAATCTTGTATGAAATAATTTCATGATAATGATAATTACTCAATGGACACATGTTATGATTCGAAAAGTCCATACTATTGGGGTAATGATTTAATCAATTGGAATTAGAATAAGGGAATATGATTTTTCATAATATATCTTATGGTATAAAAAATAATGATAACATATACATCCATGGGAAGTAAATACACTATATAAGGAAAACATGGTCCACAAAATGAATTGTGTTTCAAAGAATTAGAATTGAGACAAAAAACCCTTATCAAAAGTAGAAGAATTAAAATAGAAACATCCTTAAAGGATAAGTATTAAATGAAACATTAAATTGCATTAATAATTATAGTTTCATGTTAAAAAATATTAAGGGGTTTAAAGTTACAACATTCCCAAAAAAACATGGCATGTAATAGGAAATATGTATTGAGGGGTGAAAAATTGAGTCGAGAAACCATTACATATTGTAAAAAATACAATATGAATATTATCATATAGTATAAAAATAATATTAATACACTAATTAATAACCTCATTCATATATTTGATTATTTATACACCTCATTTTTAAGAACACACTAAATTAATTATAGTTAGTTATTACCTATTTTCAGTAGCGATTGTAAGTAATCATGATTGTTTTGAACTTGATTCCTAAAAGGGTGTTGGTATTTATTTTTTGGGAATATTTTATCATAGAAATACCATTAAATATACTGGATAAGATGTTCCATGATATATAAAAACCTATAATTTCATTTCATGGTTGTTTTGGTTACAATCCATCAAGTTCAAATCAATGATGATCATGTTTCAAAAATTCAGGATGAAGAAAATGTGTTTTATTAATTAATAAGTTTAATAGTTAATTTACCATAATAAAATTAAAAATAATAATTATTAACATATTTATTTCATTTAAAAAAATTAATAATGTTCCTAAATAAATTCATGATATTAATTCATATTATTGATCTAGTAGGTTGTTAAACATACACAAACTAAAACATACCATGGTTAATGGATTCTAATGTTGATTTATGTTGTTATATCATTATACCATAAGAATAATGATATTATTTATCATTTATTATTGTAATATATCATAATTGTAATGAATTAGAAGAATAATTATTAGATATTCATATATTATATAATGTGAGTAAAATGATATTATTCGTTGTATTATTGTTTTAATTATTGAATTAACAATGAAAGTGTTTGATAATTTCACTATAATGTTCTATAACATGACATATCATAGCCTTAAGGATATCATATATATCATATTTATTTGTTAACTTCATTCTCATAATCATCCATGTAATGTACTAATGAAGAGAGAAATGGAAATTTATCATTCCATGGAGGTAGTGGTGAACACAACCAATGGTTGATGATTTAATATTCCAAAAAAGGATATTAATGTGTAATATGATTTATCATTTCATTAAAAAAATATGTTATAAAAATAATACATATTTATTGAATAAACATTTCAGACCTTTTGTGTAACGCGGTTAAGGAAAATGAAACATGATAATTCATGAGGGTGGTGATCCACATACTTGCACAGATTTCAATTTTATTTCCTACAAGGGAATGAAAAAAAGAATTTTAATTGATCTTACATTAGAATAATAACATTAAGCATATAACCTATAATTATTTCACAGTAAATTTCTTTTAAATTTATTAATGTAATTATAATATAGAAAGGAAATATGTTAAGAAAAATGATCCCTCACATTGATAACATTGAGTTTTCCTTAGAGAGTTCTTAGGAAAATAAGAGATTATGATAATATCTACTTTTCATAAGATCAATTAGGAGGAATAAGATTATATAGTAAGAGGTTTTCATAAGGAAACAATGTTTTTTATTTATCTTTATGTGGTGGTTGTTGGAACATTTTATAAGAGTAATGGAATTCCACTCATAAGAAAACTTGATCCAAAACTAAAACATAAAGTATTGATGAATATATAATGTCAAAGAATTCCACTAATTCCCATTATAACACAAATTTTAAATATTTTTTAGCCATTTTCACTAGGTTAAAATCTTTTAACAGTCATTTTATTTTCCTAAGGAAACTTGTTTTTACATTAATAATTTATCCTTTTTGGATAAAAATTAAATTGAAGTTATTAAATAATTTTTACCAACATATTCATTATTTAAAATCTATTTTATTTGATTAAATTATAAAATGTATAAAAATTTATTGTAATGTAGTTAATTTAAAATATATTAAAAACAATTTATTTATAGAAATTTTGTAATGTTAAAAAATATCACATATATGTTTTTAAAATAGAATAAATTTATTTATATTTTTATGGTCACATAAAAAATTAATATTTTGTTAGATATTTTTTTCACAAATTTCTATGACATACTTAGAAACTATTAATAACATTAAACCATAGTATTTTTAAAATTGGTATGTTACACAACTCACATTAAATATATTATTTTAGAAAACCCCATTATTTTTTCAAAATAAAATTCAACAATGAATAATCTAATTTTTTCCCATTATAAAAAATTCTAAATATAAAAATTTATAAAATCATAATACAAAATTTAAAATATAATGAAAAAATATTTTTATCTACAAAATTAATCACTATTGCAAAATATATATTTATTATTATTATTCCATATCATTTAGTAAATATTTTTAATGAATTATTCACATAAAAATATATTACAATAAATTAATCCAAAGTTTATTGTGATAAAAAACATAATGCACAAAAGAAATTATTCTGGAAAACAAATTTATAAGCATAAAATTATCTTATTAGTCTATTTATTTATAATAATTAAATTTACATAAAATTAATTGTTAACCTGAATTTCATTCAAATAAATATTTCATAAATCGATTACTCTTATTCATTATTGAAAATTAAATGGATTGGTTTTAATTGATATACTTAAATATTTATATTTTACCAAAAATATATAACAATTTCTATTATGTTGGATGTTGTGTGGGGATAAATATATCAATCACATTGAATGTTTTAATTATAATCTCATGGTATTACATTATACACCAATGAAGTAAATTTCAACCATAAGAATTCAATTATTATCCACTAATGAATATTGGTGGGAGTATTCTTAAGATAATTTTCTTTCAAGTTATAAGTACTATTACGAAATCTATATTATTATCTTAGGCTATATAAAGTTTTTTATCCTTCCTCAAACATCAATAACCATCCCCACAACCATATACCCATGTAGATATAAAACCAAATAATATATTCTCAATAATATTCCACTTCCAAAACCATTTGTATCTCTAGGAAATGAAACCTCAAAGAGATTATATATTCCTATAAAAATTAACTCTACTATTTACAAACATTAGATTTGATTACTTTTCCATAAATTCAAAAAATTGTTAATAGATCGAATAAACCCTAGAATTAAGTAAACATCAACAAATATATCATGAATTATGTTTTTATCATTTCAAAAATCAATACCAATACTATTTAACCCTCTATTTTGAAAATTAATAAACACATTATCACCGCAACATCATGAATATATTAATCCTATGATTTATCTATACCTAAATAATGTGATCATTAATAGTGATCTCCAAAAATATAACCTTTTCATAAGATCACTCTTCTTGTTTCTTGATTCTAATTAATATATATTTCAAAACATTTAAATAAGAACTACTGATGGAAAATACATAAATTTATTAAATGAACATCATAACATATAGATTATTCTAGTATATCATTGATAAATGGAATACACTAATGAAATTATCTAAGAGTATAATGAATTAATTTCTATTTTTAAATCAAACAAATTACCAAAGGTACAACTAAGAATATATCATTTTATATCATAAAAGTAAAAAAATAAAACTCCCAACAAATTAAGTATTCTACCTTATTTAGTTGTAATACATTGTGATTTCTAGATATATACATTTCTCTGATTCATTTCTACAGTCCAATTTTAACCAAAAACTAATACCAAAAATGGTTATCCATAAAAATTTAGTAAATCCTCAAATTAATATAAAAAATCATTTCTAACATTTCTTCCTTAATGAAACATTAATTTCATCCATTGATACATCCATCTCTATATACTTTACTTTAACATAGTTTTCCTTTTTTTTAATTTTTAACTTAATCACTTAATTTAATCTAGAAATAATTTATTTATAATGTTTTATAAAGAGAATGTGATTAACTAAAGAATTTATACTTGTAGTCTGTATAATGGTTTATAATATTAGGCCTATTCACCATGAACTTGAGTGAAGATAAAGTCAATACTAAATCATCATTTCAAAAGGTGATTTCCTATAGAAACTTTGGTTCCACAACTAAATCCACCTTCTAATATCTATACATGATATACTTATTAGGAAAACCATAACATAAATACTTTACCAAAACATCATAATATCATATTATATTAAGAATTATTCAATGGATTGTCCCTAAATTTATCTCATCCAAATCCATAAATAAAATATTCATTATTACATTAGAATTAAATGATATAATATAAAAGAGATTTATATATACCTTTGAAATTATGATCAATGAAAACATTTATACCCTTAAATTATGCTAATAAATATCAAACTATACATTGTAATCTAAAAATAGATCTAATACAGACATTAGTTCCCCATACCCACATTCCCTAATCTATTTCGAATAACACAAACTTACATACTAGATTCTATACCAACTGTAGATTCATATACATACCTATCATAAAATTAAAATTAAAAAGGAAATATTGTATTTCATATATTTCTATAACCTATCTAATTAAAAGATTAAAAAACCATAATAAAAAAATAACTAAAACCCCTTTTTTATTTGTATGAAAAAGAATATTTTCCTACTATATGAGAAACTAATTCTACTGTAATAAATTTTAAAAATCGTCTACTAGTACACTAAAAATTATATTCTTTATTCTTATAATATTCAATACATTTCATCAATACTATTGGAAATTTAATCATTAGAATGGATGAATTGTAAATCTCAGTAAGGGTAATCATAATTGATAGAAATGAATGATCATAAATGAGCATAATATGAGAATAAATAATAAGTAAGGAATATATAACTAGGAATAATTACAAAATTGAACGAAACTGAAATCAAAATATATTCATGGATAATAATGGGAATGAAAGGATAACATAAATAATAATAAAAATTTATTATATGATGATATGTATAATCATGGACAACTAATTCCATATCATTACCCAAGATATCCTGATCATACCACCAATGAAATATCTTTTGATTGGATAGAACACACGAAGATTCTTAAACATGTCTTTCTCACGATACCTATAAATGAATTTAGGGTCTAAATATTTTTGGGCCCCCTTTTAATTTTTTATTAAAGGATTTAATCATATTAGATAATTAGTAAATAGTGCATAATTATATTTTTAATAATCATCCACACATAAGTAACACCATACAAAATTCCAATAATTTTACCAATGTCTGTAAAAGGGATATTATGATAATTAAACATCACGATAAAAACATATATGGCTAAAAAAATAAATACTTAACATTATTAATTAATCAATTTACATCTATATTGAAATTTACAAAAATATTGATTTTCCATAGTTCCCTAATAAATAAAAGGGATTACTTTCTATATAAGAATCCTTCAAACTAAAACTATATAAAGAAAAAGGGTATATGGTTAAGTCAATAATTCCTCTAACCAATCATTGTATGATATATATGTGAAAAAAATTCAAACAATGGTCTAAAATATGCAATGTTCACAAAGGGAAGTAATTGAATGGAAAAAAATTCCAAAAGTGGTTGATTTTGAAATGTAATGTTAGTGAGATATCATTTATTTGATAGAAAATAAAATCAATAAATCTATCAAAGTAGAAAAGTTGGATGGTTTAAAAATAACATATCCCATATATAACAATGAATAATCAAAAGGATATTAAATTATATTAAAAATGATTGTAGAAGAATGCTACAAATGGTGGAAAACAAGTGGGGACCAAGAATTAAATTGTATTATACATTGATTTTAATGCAATAAATTTAAACAAATATATTTTTAGAGGATAAATAATTTAAAATAATTATAATGAGTGTAAAATCTTCTGAAAATGAAAATTAAAATAGAGGTGAAAATTAGAAGATCTTTTACGAAACATTTATAATATTGATGTAAAATGAATACATGTATATTTTTTCAAATATAACTTCTACAAATTGAAGTTAATGATTTAAAAAAATAGAAACACAAAAATAATAAAAAATAATGAATCCTTGAATATTAATAGTTTTTTTTCTAGGAAATACAGATAGAAATATAGAACATTTTATTTGGAAAGGATCCTTTTTAAAACATTCAAGTTACCTTTGGTGAGAAACACATGATAAAAAAGAGTAATAGAACTTTATTTTTATAAAAACATTATTTTTAAAAACAATATTATGAAATAAAATATAACAAAATATTAATAATTTTTAATCCATGCAAGGAAGAAAAAATTTCAAGATAAAACATTATAAATCAATAAAATTATATTTTAGTTATCAATATCTATTATGGGAATCATACTCTATAAGTTAAGAAATATTGAACATTGAATTATATGTTTGGAATGAAAATATAAAGATAAAATCAGATAATATCACCTAATAAAGTCATTGGAATACTTTAACTAATTTATATGAAATGCAATCAAGAGAACGATCATGTAAAAGTAAACAAAAATTGAGTTACTGGAAAATATTATTACATGGGAAATAATTGAATAAATAGACCTTGAAGAAGGGAATATGTATTATCTTAGTATATAAGATTAAATACAATAACATGTGATAAAACTAAATCCATGAGTTGTAATTGTGGAATACATGGAAAACATAGTTCACTAAAAGTATTATGCCTCAAACAGTCAAAATTAAGAATACGAAAACAATAACAACATTAAAATATATTCAATGAAATCCCCATATATAATAGAATATAAAATAAAACATTAAATATACTTAATATATAGATATTAATGGAACCCAATATTAATGTATCTGTAAATAGATAATTCCAAATAAAACATGTTATACAATACAAATTATTTCTCAAGTGTTGAAAATTTGAGATATGAAACTCTTAACTTTTGCCAAGACATCCATGAATGAAATTTATCTTCTTGTATCACAAAACCAACCATCATAATCACTTAATTTTTAACCTCAATAGTATCTATTGAAATTTATACTCTAAATATGTAATCATTTACTATATTGACTCCCGTTTTCAATTATTTTTAGTATTAGGTGTAAGTAACCATGATTGTTTTTACCTTGTTTCATAAAACAGTGTTGTTATTTATTATTGTTACATAGTACATAATTAATATATAATTAAATTTATATAAATATTTGTTCCTACATATTTATGAAGGAATAATTTCAATACATGGAAATTGGGGCTATAATCTTGGAAGATGAAATCAATGAACGTTATGTTTTGGTGGTCATTATGAACAGAAGGTGTTTTGTCAAATAATTAGTTTAGTAGTAATGTTACCATTATAGAGAAAAAACATTATTTTAAAATTCATATAATATTATAGAATTAAATAATTTGCCATATGTAACCATGATATAAATTCATTACAATGATTTTGTAAGTGGTTAAACTAGCCCAAATTTCAACATAACATGTGTAATGGATGATAATATAGTTGTTTAGTTGTAAATTTATTATACAAGAATAATAATGATATTATTTTGTTCTTATTTATTATATATATAATAATTTTATGGAATTATATGGATAATTAAAGGATATTAGAATAATATATAATATAAGAACAAATGTTTTCTTCTTAGTATGATTATTTAAAATGATTAAATTAACAAAGATCATTTGTTAATAATATCATTTATATGTTCTAAAATTAATCATAGAATAACCCTAAAAATATAAAAACCGTATTATTTATCCATTACACCTGATCCCATGGCCAACAATTCGAGGAATTGATGAAGAGAAAAATTGAAATCAGTCATTCAATGGAAGGATTATTCCATGTGTATGCATGGTTAATGATTTCATTATCCATAGAATGAGAGAAATTTAAAGTATGTTTTACAATTTAAAAATAAAAAATATGCTAAAATTATAATACTTATTTATTAAATGAGTTTTTATGACCATTATTTTAAGGTGGTTATAGAAAACAAAACATGTAACTTCTTGGAGATATCAGTCAAAACACATGAATATATGTTAATTTTATTTTCCTTAAGTTAAAAATGAAAGATAGTTAATGTTTATTTCATTAGCATAATAATATTATGTATATAGAAAGTACTAATATAAATATATAATGATTTTAAAATTATTATTTAAAATTTAAAATATATAAAGGGATGAATTTATGAAAGAATGATTACTCACATTGAGAACATCATGTTTTCCATGGAAAATTAATTAGAATATAAAGGAATAAGATAATCTATTGTGAATATAAACTAATAGAGGATGAATATAGTTTTAGGAGATGTAAAGAGGTCTATTTTCTAAGATGATGCTAAATTTTATGAGTGGTATTGAAGTGGGTTTGAGTGTCCCAATTCATATGTGAGAAGGAATGAAATTTTTCAAAATTCCCATACCTTTTCAATAATGTTATGTCACTCAAAATTAAAGAGAAAAGAAAATAAACATAATTTTTTTAAAAAAATATAAGGCCGTGAAAGGAATAAACAACAGATTATAAGGTATTTTTTAATCATATATTTTCTTTTTATAGAAGGTTAAACCCTTTTAACCCTAATTTAAACTTACTAATGTAACTAGTATTTACATAAGAAATTAATAATTTATGCATAAAATTAAAATGTTCTATATTATATAATTTTTACATCTAGATTTAAAATCTCGAATTAACTTTATTTGAATAGTTTGTACCAAGTTATAAAAATAAATCATAAAATAAAAAATTTATAATTTATTAAAAATAATTTATTGAGTAAAGGATAATTATGTTAAAAAATATTTCATTTAGGTTTTGAAACTAGAATCAACATTTTTACATTAATAATTTCACTTATAAAATATTTATTTTGCGTAGAATAATTATTTATAATTTTTTATGACATACTTTCTTACTAATAATTTAATTAAATCATTGTATTTGTCAAAAAAATATATTTCACTATTCACCGTAAACTTTTTATAAAAAATAAATATTAATATAATATTACTATGATGAATCTAAAATAATTTTAATTTTTTCAAAATAATATTATAAATTTTAGAATAATAAATGTTCAATTAAATTTTAAAATTTAATGAATTACATTTTTCAAAGGGAAAAAAACTATTTATAATATAATATATTCTTCTACTTTTCTCCAGTAACATATAGATTTTTGTTAAACAATTATTCTACATAAATATATATTACCATGAAATAATAAAAAACATCATCTTATGAAAAAATATTGTGCATAAAGGGGGATTTTTTAGAATAATTAAATATTTTCCTTCGATGGATATTATTAGTCTAATTTTCTATACCATCCAAATTTCATTCATATTAATATAGTATTTATTTTATCTCTGTAAATATTTCATATAGATGTAACTCTTATTCATTTATTCTAATCCATAATACTTTTTTTAATATTCATACATAGATATTTATATTTTTTATAAATATATAATCGTTTCATATTGTTTGGCATAACTGGTTGAGAGATATATTGAAATCCTCAAATTATTTAAATATAATAATATATTAAAATCTGATGGTGTTTTACAACAAGGGTTCCTCCCCCTGACCATTTGAAAAACCATGATTGGATAACCAACCTCTCACCAAATGTTAGGTTGTGTAGCACATGGTAACCTAGAATAAATACCAAGAAGTATTTACTAATTAGCATATCAATGCAGTCAATTAGGATAATTGGTCATGTTAGGTTTTCCCTACTCAACCTGCAAAAAGAGGTAGAAGCATAGTGTGCAATGTTACCATGAGGCCATGTAAAACTCTATTTGTGTAGAAAACATACTAAGTGGATGGCTAGGATTGGGAATCCCCATTGGAGCTCTATATTGGGTTTAACCGTGGGTAATAGTGACAACGATACATCAAAAAGTGATATATTAGTTTCATGCGAATTTTGATGGATGTGATAGCTCGATGGATGTAAGTTTATTCAATGTATATAATTTTTCAAAGGATGGTGTTTCACTTATTCTACAAAATTATTCTTGTCATATTCATGATTTATACAAGAGGATATTAGTTTCTATTTCTTATTGCTATCAGCATAAAAATGTAGGTGGTTAGTTCATTCTAGTGACTAGATGGTGCCCATTATATTATTGGGATGGGTCCACTTAAAGATATGAAACATGATTACTTTCTAAGTGGGAACCAAATTTTTAATAAACCACCAAGTTGTAATATTTTTTCTTTTATTAAAAAACATTCAACTTTTCTCCAATTGAAGTTGGATGAAAATACAAACTGTATAAAAAATATTTTTAGCTTCTCTACATTTCATTTATATACACGTATTCCTAAGCGTGTGTTAATTGAATGGATTAATATATTTTGGTTTAGAGTGTATATAACTTCTTATGTTCTAGTGATCGATGTTAGGGGTGGTTTAAGAATTCTGTCTATACATATTGTTTTGGTGGTTGAATTTCTAGTGTATGAAACATTCTACTTCTAGTGACAGAATTTCTAGTGAACTCATGATTTAAACATATAAGGGTTTTCCCACACACTCGCATTACGTGGTATTAATTATTAGTTACAATCATATGAATTTATGACTATTTTACTTAAACACTTGATTTTATATAATATTTTGGTAGTTACTACCTCAGTGTAGTGTGGTTATAAGATGAAAAGACCAGTATGGATATGTTTTACCAAAAGCACTATAGATTTTAGAGGATAAAGATAGAATATAGTAGCATCCAAATAGACCTTGATGTCTTATTAAATGGACTTAAATCACAGAATAAAAATAAATAATAGTGGGAGACATTATACCATATTAATCCACTATTATTGAAGATTTCCTCAATATAAAATGTGGCCTACAATATCCTAGAGAGGAAAAAAATAGATCTGATTATATCCTTGAAATATATGTATGAAATTGTGGTAGTTTGAAACAAAGTGTTGATAAATCATTAATTTCTCGACATGTTATTATGGAAAATAAGACAAAATATATATCATGTTTATGATTTTAACAAGATTATAAGTCAACACGAGTTAGTGAAATTT
Organism: Viscum album; assembly: GCA_963277665.1. NCBI lineage: Eukaryota > Viridiplantae > Streptophyta > Magnoliopsida > Santalales > Viscaceae > Viscum > Viscum album. The sequence continues at coordinate 1,917,367,884 of OY728135.1, read as the reverse complement.
ACATTCAAGATGATGTCTAATCATTTCATTTACCACCATGCTACGAGTGAGTTAGAAGGTGATGATCATATATGTAAGTAATTTTACAAGAAAATACATCTTATTTATGGATTATTTCATAAAAATAATTTAAAATCATTATATATGATTAGGTAATTTCTAAAAACATCTTGAAATTCTATGACCACAACTTTTAACGGATGATTACCCAACTAGAATATGTGTTAGAAGAACGAAAATAAGTCTAGATATAAGTTTAAAGACAAATATATCACACCCGGGCCTTATTTCACAAACTAAGGTAAAAGGGGGAATTAATATAAATATATTAATGACTATATAGTTTTTTATGGATGAGGATTGTTTAGATTTTCAAATTTAATAAATTCACCAGAATATAAAAACATTTTTCTTTTAATTGTCAATGTTCATTTAGAATCTTGGGTCATTCATTCTAGAGAATCATTCAATTCCTTATCAAAACATGTGCTTCTGAAGTCTTTTGTTTCTATAATATTAATATATGAACACATGGAATATTATTAAGCTTTATAAATAGTTATAATGGGTGATGTAAATTATTGGATGTCGAATAAGAACTTAATGAAGTTGATTAAAGTAAGAAAAATGAAAATATTATGGAAAAATATTATTTTTATGGGATAAATATATGAATAAGGTTATGTAATAATATTTTTTTTAATATTTCATTGAAAATTTCATGAGGATTAATGGAAATGAAATGAGAAACTAAGTACGTGATCTTATATTTGACCAAGAGTTCAAATGGATGTATTGTGGCTAAAACTACAATTTATGAAAGTCTAGAGTTGTACCAAAATCTGATTGTTCATCTTATAGAAAACAATATAAAGTATATATCTGTAATTTCTATAATTAATCTCAATCATTTTGATGTCATAACATTTTAGAGTAATATAATTAGAAAATATATGAATGATTTGTTTAATATTAATAGGCAGAACCATTATAGCATGAAGCTTGAACATTTTCTTATTGATGTCTAGGGTCCATCCCTAGTTCATTGGAAAATATGCTTCATATATAATTTTAAAATATTCTAATAAATACAAATGAAATATATAGGTATATTTCCAAAATAAAATATAGAATATCTCAACATTTTCATTTAATATATAACCATGGTTTATAGGGGTATTAAAAGAAGGGTTAAACTCTCTAGGTAAGACAACGGTGGTGAAACACATAAAATGGATTTAATACAATACATAATGAATAAATGGATTGGACATGAATGGTTTTAACCAAGGAAACTATAAAATTTTGTGTTTCTGAATGAATGAATATAATTTTCAGTTGGAAGGTATGTATTATGGGATTTCCCTAAATTATATCTAATTTAATTTTTGTCGCAACACTAAATTTCATAGTTTATTATTTTTAACCAATGTCTATTGGTACTATTAAAATAAAAGGTTACTAATAAGTATCTATTTATTCAACCAAAAAAATTAATCATTTGAATTTTTTAGTATATCTATAATTTATTCACATTGATACTAATGATAGGGGTAATGTTTAGGATAAGTCCAGAATTGGATTTTTTAGGGGATATAGATATGAAAACCTTCATAATAAACTCAAGGATATTTTTTTTGGAATATAATGAAATCATGAATTGTCATTTTTAATACAAGGGTCTATTAAAATGAAATAATTTGTTAGAGGATGAAGTTTGTTTTAATGAATAAAAATGTAAATATGATGTCGATCTATATGAGAGAACCCGAATATTGAATGTTTTTCAGATTTAAAAAGATATTTTATCTAGTATATAAGAAAATTGATGTTATAAATGTACTCTCAAGGGATATAGAAGTATGAATTAGAGATCATCAACATTAGACACTAGTAGTTGGGGTACTAGATAATGTAGCAATAGAAGGATATTAATAAAATAATGAGTTTTAAAGATCATTCAGAACAATATGACCCATACAATATTATTTTAAATACTATTACAAAAAAACATTTAATAGCTAGGGGAGATCCTTATAGCCTAGAATAATAGGTATCACATAGAAATTCTGGCATATAGAAGTGAGATATGTAAGATGATATGTATTCATTGTATCCAAACAAAACTCGGTAGCTTAATGATTTACCATAAGGAATGAAATAACTAGAAAAAAGTGTTTCACGATCAAAGTATTATGTTTAAGGAAGTAGTAAGTAAAAATAATTCATATTGGTTCAAGGAATTCAACATAAAAAAGGTAACATATTCCTCCAAAAATATCATTAGAATTAAAACATTTCATCTAGGTGGTTTTGAGTTTGGTTTATAGTGTTTTTTTAAAAATGGTAATAATGGCTACATTCCATCATAGTGACTTAGAATAACATATTTACATGATTCAACCACTTATTTTGTACTATTTATGAAGAAATGAATTCTGTGTAAGTTTAAATATAGTCAATATGGATTGAAAAAAACTATGATATTTGAAATGGAAATCGAACGCATTCATGGTTGAAAATGTTTTCTTGAAAATGAAATTAGATCATTTTTATCATCAAATTGTATGGATGTATGATTTATTTATCATCATGTTTGTGCATATTAATGATATTCTTTTAGTGAGTCTAATCAATAATCTAATAAAAAAATTGGATTGTGAGTCTTTTGCTACTTTTGAAAAAATATATATTAGTTTTCAAAATTTGAATATGGATATGATGACTAAAAATAAAATCAGATTTGGGATTTTAGTTTCATGACAAATATATTACATCTATAAAATCATTTAGCATCCTTTAATTGTTTAATATAAATATTTTTCAACTCATCTAGGTCAAAACATTAAATTTTTAATGTGGAAGCCCCAATGAATGGAATTTGAAAGGTGATACATGTCAAAGGATCTATTTCAATAGTTAAAAAAATACATTTTTATTTAATGGTATTAACACACTTTGAAATAAATTTCTAGTGGGTGTATTTTGTTGGTATATGGTATATCAGATGATATAGAACATGGAATCCATTAAATGAATCATCAAATATACCAAAGATTCAAAAAATACTTTAATATGATCTTGGATATTTAATAAATTGTCAGAAAATGATAACATGGATTTTTATGGTGATTCATACACTTATAAGAGTATAAAGAAATTTTTTGTTTACATATTGATGAAATAAATCTATTTTTTGTCAATGTTTTACTTAGTAGTTTCAATATCTATTATAAAAGTTTGATAAGTAATCATAATTGAAGATTTAGTAGAGATAGTTAAGGGTCCACTTTTATTGGTGAACGTGGGAGGAATCAGGGAAGAGGTTTACATTATTATGATAGGGAAATTCATGATACACTTAGAGATTAATTTATTTTTTAATTATATGTCTAAAAATATTAATTAAAAATATGAGTAAAATCAAATGTTTCTTGAGAATGGATGGTTGTATCATTAATAAAATTTTGAAGACAGAATATATATTTCATGGAAAACTATGTTTCTAGTATAAGAAAGATAGAGGTATATATGCTCCTCCTTGGGATTAGGGTGGTTGGATTTCGGGGAGGAGTAATATATATATGTTTAATGAGGTTGAGAAGTTCAAATTTCTCATGGTTGTGGAGGTTTTTTGGAGTATTTTGAATCAATATTAATTTGGGGGGTTTTTATTGTAACAGCCTGAGATTTTATGAAAAATATTCTTTTTAATTTCATTAATTTCTTATGTTGTACATGACACCAATAGGAGCTTTCTCAACACGCATCCTTGACTTGCCTTGCATTACACGCAATCGCAACCTTCCATGATAGCGTGTGTAGTATGCAATATCGAGTTTCACTAAACAATGATATGCTATTAAAATATTATTAAAACTAGCCGTTATGAATAGTAATAACCACCTTTTACAATTTTAGACATTTTAGCTCTCAAAATGGACTTCATTTTTGGATTCGGAGTGTCGAATTTAGCCTAAGGTGAAATTTTGGTATATTTCGGATAAATTTCATATTCTGATGAATAGTAAAAATTACTTAATTATAATTAAAAACAACTTTTTAAATCGAAATAATTAATAGTGATAAATTATTAATTTGAGTGGTTTTAAAGTAAATTGAGAATATATTTTTACAATTTAATACAATGTTGGTCATTGGATGTAATTTCACTTTTAAACCAGTCCTAAACAAGTGTCAATCTTTTGATAGTTATTATCTCTTAAGAACACGCTATTTGTATTGACGACGGGAATTAATTTTTAAATTAATTAATGAAACTTATATGTTTTGAATTTGATAAAATATAAATCATTTTTGAATTCATAATATCAAATATAGCTTAGATCTAATTTTTGGTATTTTTCTGGAAACTTTCATTTTTTTGATGAATAGTGAAACCACTAAGTGGTAGTAAAAAAAATGAATTTTTCATAAAACTTAATTTTACCGCTTCTTTGAATGGAATTTCGAAAATCCGAGAGACACGGTTGATGTCAGTAAGTAAAATGTCGTTCAATGTGATGAAAATAATTTTTTGGTGAATAGTAACTTTTTACTTTTTTTACCACGTTTAAAAGTAAATAGGGTAATTAAGGGCAAAAATGATATTATTATTACCCTAAAAATTTCCTAATTCTATTGGACAAGTGTAATTCGACAAAAACCAACCTTAGGAATAAAATATGACCATTTAGGCCCACTTGGATTAGATTAGGACATTTATTATTAATTAATTTAAAGAAGGGTTAAAATAGTTAAAATCAAAGTTTAATAATTAAATCATTTCTAATATAAGGTTATACAAATGATAAATTCAACTATTAATATTCATTAGAAATCTAAAATGATTTCCTACGTAATGATATTTTATATATAATTTTTAGACTTTAAATAATTTAATTTATTTATGACACAATGATGATGCAGAAATTACAATAATAGTAAAAACATTAGAATAATTGATATTATAAATACCTAAATAAGTATAATTTGAGACTTTTTATGAATTAAACTAATTTTACAGGTTACTATGACATGTTAGTATTGATTTAATTAACTTTTTTCTAAGTAATCATTCTGTTATGAGTTTCAAAAAAATCAACTATTGAATATTGTCAAAATTGACATAAAATAGTTTTTATAACAAATATTATATTATTATTTGATATTTTATTCCTAAAAATCTAAGGTTCAGCCAAATGACTTATATAAGGTTATATATATTAATAAAACACAACTTTCGGGCCTCTTGGATGTATATGGTAAGTTTATTAAATATATAATATAAAAATACAAAGTGACATGGTAAATGTCAATCTAATTAACTAAGAGTTAAAACTAAAATATAAGGTTAATATAATTACCTAAACTTGTCTAAATGAAATTGGATGAGAGGATTTAGACCCATACCTACCTTATATTCTAAATAACTCAATTTAGAGCTATTTAAAACCGAACTTGACTTTATAATAAAATAATATTTTTTGTTGTTCCAAAGGTGCCCCTCTCCTCCCTTATAAAAGGGAACCTCCTCCCCCTCTTCCTCACACCGCATTGAGCCTTCAAGCTCGGTCCACCCCTGCAAAATTCTCTTCTCCACTTCCCTAGCAACATCCTAGAGGTCCGGGTCTTCTTAAAAGACCAATTTTAGTACCCTAAGAGGAGGACTCAAAGAGGCACTTCAAAGAAGAGGTAATGTCCATTACTGATTCTTTTATCTTTATTTCTTCTTCCACTTCTTCTTAAGTTGTTTAATTATTAAGTAATAACATAAGTATCACTAATATACTGATATGTTATTATAAGTACGAAACAACCCTATTTCACCATCTATCCATCCTATGGAAAAAGAAATCACCGCGCGTGCGTATGTACGGAATACCGTCTCCACGCCGTGGTGAAATCTATTTTCCACCACCACCGTACTTGGATGGGTATAATGGGGTAAATAATAACTATATATTATTATTTTAAAGTGATATTGATTCTGAAATAGTATACATACACTCCAATACAGTCCCACGATCATGAGAACGATATCATCGCGCGTGCGTACGTATGGACTACCGTCTCCACGACGTGATGAGATTCATTCTCCACTTTAACCATTCATGAATGATTATAAAGTACATATAATAAGTAATAATGAAATATATGACATGATAATGATACTAGATTTATGTGTATATATATGTATTTTATCTACTTAATTCCATTCAACTCAATAAGGAAACGAAAACAGCGTTCATGCGTACTTACGACCTACCGTCTCCATGAACGGTGTATTTCTTTCCATTTAGTGATTTATTATATATGAGTATATTCTGAATATATATTATATATAAATCATGTTTTATATTCTGGAATTAAGTAATCATGATCTAAGTAATCATATGAATAATTACAATTCAAAACACGGACGACAAATGAAACAATTTTACCCAAAACGCTCTTTAACATGGAATTTACAAAAGAACGAGTAATATAATGTAATAAATGAACCATATATGATATCATAACAATGTGTATGATTCTGGAATAAGTCAATGACATTATTTAAATCATTATACAGGAGGTTCGGACACTTACAAAGCAAATCGGACTTAAGGTAAGGGAAATATCAGAATCTCATTTTTATCCGAGATTGTTTATACTTTGGCATTTACTGGGGTGTATTTTATCATCCACATCCATGTTTCCTCAATATGTAATATTATTTCCATTAAACTACAATTATTTAAATCCTATTTTACCCTTCAGTGAGTTTTTAGTAAAAGATATGAAAGGAATCTTTTGTCGTTTTTCATACGAGGTACTTTTTTGACTTTTCCGACAAAAGTACGAGAAGAATGCTTTTTTAACTTATACGGCATGAATGGATTTTTAAAACATTATTTCCAAGAATCTTCCTTTACAAGTTTTCAAGTTTATTTTTAATCAAATTCTTTTAGTTTATAATTTTATGACATGTTAAGAAAGGAAAAGTGTTTTTGGAGTAGAAAGGATATTTTCCTCAAGAATGGAGTTCAAGTGTTTTATCAAAGTTATTTTCCATCTAATATAATAAAGGGTTTTGTTTTTATCCCTATTATTACATGGATTTTATTATGTTGTGATGGAAAAAAATTTATGAATTCCTTTATCTTATATGAATTGTTTTATGATGTCACGATATTTATGATTCCCATTTTTATTACATGGGTTATGCTATGATGTATGGTTTTCTGATTTTGTGGAACACATAAGAATGGTATCATTATGAGATGGGTGGGACCTATATCTCCCTCCAATGCATTGGGTAATGATTTTATATCTCATGAGATAGACATGGCTGGAATGGTAGGTTATACCGGTTCAGTGAAACAGGACTGAAACGAGGGTGACTCGGTTCAGAAATGGATTTTGTTCACTAAGATAGTCTTGGAAATGAGTCTTGACTAAAAAGATATGATTCTCTATAATTATATGTGTATTCCAAAAAGTTTCATGTTTTAAGTTATTATTATTGGGATTTCATTTCACTACTATGATTTATCCCATGTTATGAAATTATGCTCTCTTTTGCAGGTTAAGATTTCCAAAATGTTATGTTCTTGTGAAAATGATGTGATTGATATTTCCTTTGTTTACCCTTACTAAGAATTTGTGCTCACCATTTTATGTTTTCTTTTCCCCAAGATATAAAGAAAGGTTTTAGGTAAAAAAAGGAAGATCTTTATGGGAGATGTTGAAGATCTTTCACCACGATTAGAAGATTATATCCCGAGTTTCCAAAGACACTAAACTATTACGATCCTTGTGTGTGTGTTTTTGTTATGTACTATGTATTCTGAAAAAGTAATGTAATGTCCATATACGTCAATCTTCGGATCTCTACTATTGTTATCAGAGCGAAAGGCTTTGTCAACCTTTGGAATGTAGGATGCGAAAACGTTAGTGATATCCCTAGAGATATTTCTATGGTATGTCTAGGGATGTCTCTAAGGTTAAGTATACGTATAGGTTATAGTCCTAGAATTGCACTAATGATCTTAGAATTAAACCGAAGATGTTAGACATTGAGGGTACTCCCCCTTTACTATGTTGTTTTCTCTAGCATGATTTTTTCCTCTCACAAGATTCTTTTTGTGTTTTAGTTAATGGAGGGAACCAGAAGGAATTCGGTTAACATTGAATCAAATGGAAAAATTGGTGACTATGAGCAAAAAAATTGTGTATTTCCTAGAGAGAAAGATATTGTGATTATACTGAATCAGTCATCGCAATATATGATTAACAAGGTGAAATTTATTGGTATGCTTAATTCATCAATGAAGAGGAATATAAATTATTATGCATGTTTGCATGTTGAGGAGCATAAAGAAAGGAAGATTGAGATTTCAAAAGTAGGGAAGAAGAACCTTGAGGAATACCTCAAATGGAGGGACCGATGTAATCTGTGTGGAGAAAAGGGTCATAGAGTGACAGACTGTTATGGAGTTCAATGCCTTATTTGTGGAGAACATGGGTATTACCCAACTCAATGCCCTGACCTAAAAAGTTACTTCTAAATCAAGGAAGGACTTATTCCAGGACAATCATTGAAGTAGATGGACTTAAGTGTTTATGTATTTGTATTCATGAATAATGTTGTTGAGGTACTTTTATGGTGTATTGAAATATTTATGTATTGGTCTATTGTGGTTTTCAATAATTTTAAGGTACTGGTAACCATTAAAAGTGATTCAAATATTTTGGAAATTAGATGATATGCGCATAATGAAGGGATAAAGAGAAAATAAAATGTTTGAAAGTATTCATGATCAAATGATTGATATAAGGACTAAGTGATATCATGGTTTGAGTATATAGAATTTTGAGGATTTTGGTATGTGTAAAGTGTTAACTTTTAACTACATTCATGTTTTCACTATGGTTCAATGGGTATTCAAGAGAATACATGAATAAGGCCTTTGAATGTTTGGAATGTGACCAACAAGACATATCATATGATATATGGGGATCAACGATGGTATTAAATCTCTGGTAATCGTTTTCACTATATTATGAGAATGGACTACAGTATTAGGGATAAACCTAAAGACTAGAATGGATTATGTTGGACATAAGTTAGTATTTTTTAAGGATAGAAGTTTTTTTTGATATTATTGATGGGATGTTATAGTAATATAGTTTTAGAAAAAGGACAACCTGCAGGACGGGCGACAGCCCATCGCGTCGGACAAGGTCGTAGGAATCGAACCCACAACCGAAGTGAGACTGGCCTTTATCGCCTACCACTGGCCTACAGGAAGTCCCTAGTTAGTAGAAACTAGTTTTATTTTATTAAGCGGTATGATATATGAATTATAAGTTCATTTTAATCACCATATATGATTAATATCACTATAGATGGACTTATATTTTTTTGATAACTTTTCTAACCTTTTGTTTGAGACAGATGTAATGACCCATCATTCTATCACATGATCTGCTAACACATCACGAATGACAAATTCAACTTCATTTCATTTAGAGATGAAGTGGAAATTGTCCAGAGAACGACAAACGGTGAGATGATACCAAAATCACGAAAGTATTTATTCTAATTCCAATTTCATCAACTTTAGGGAAATGATCTTGAAAACCTAAAATGTTGTCCTAGTGATCTTATATCTGATGAATCAGATGGTAAATTAGATCATCACAAATTTATGGCTTTGTGATTGCTGGATTTTCCATAGCCATGTTTTCTACCACTCTCCATCAGAACATGATTGTTAGATTTCTCTTCCATATCCATATTTTCACCTATGTGGAAACCCAGTGATTAGTTTATTTGGGTAACCGTTACGTTTCATACTTTTGTTTTTAAAGATTGGTTTTGGTATTCCTTTTTACAATGTGGGTTTCTATTAAAGAAACATTCGAATAGTAAACCATTTATAACCCCGACGAATTTCGAGGGCGAAATTCATTTTAAGGGGGGTAGAATGTAACAGCCCGAGATTTTATGAAAATTATTCTTTTTAATTTCATTAATGTCTGTGTTTAATGCTACAACAAAAGGAGCTTTCTCAACACGCATCCTTGACTTGCCTTGCCTTGCATGCAATCACAACCTTCCTCAATAGCGTGTGTAGTACGCAATACCGAGTTTCACTAAACAACGATATGCTATTAAAATATTATTAAAACTAGCCGTTATGAATAGTAATAACCACCTTTTAAAATTATAGTAATTTTAGCTCTCAAAATGGAATTCATTTTTGGATTCGGAGTGTCGAATTTAGCCTAAGGTGATATTTTGGTACTTTTTGGATAACTTTCATATTCTGATGAATAGTGAAAATTACTAAATTATAATTAAAAACAAATTTTTTAATCGAAATAATTAATAGTGATAAATTATTAATTTGAGTGGTTTTAAAGTATATTTAGAATATATTTTGACAATTTAATACAATGTTGGTCATTGGATGTAATTTCACATTTAAACCAGTCATAAACAAGTGTCTATCTTTTGATAGTTATTATCTCTTAAGAACACACTATTTGTTTTGATGACGGGAATTAATTTTTAAATTAATTAATGCAACTGATATGTTTTGAATTTGATAAAATATACATCATTTTTGAATTCATAATATCAAATATATCTTAGATCTAATTTTTGGTATTTTTCTGGAAACTTTCATTTTTTGATGAATAATGAAACCACTAAGTGGTAGTTAAAAAAATGATTTTTTCATAAAACATAATTTTACCGCTTCTATGAATGGAATTTAGAAAATTCGAGAGACACAGTTGATGTCAGTAAGTAAAATGTGGTTCAATGAGATGAAAATATTTTTTTGATGAATTGTAACTTTTTACTTTTTTTTACCACGGTTAAAAGTAAATAGGGTAATTAAGGGTAAAAATGATATTATTATTACCCTAACACATGTCCTAATTCTATAGGACAAGTTTAATTCGACAAACAACAACCTTAGGAATAAAATATGACCATATAGGCCACTTGGATTAGATTAGGACATTTATTATTAATTTATTTAAAGAAGGGTTAAAATAGTTAACATCAATGTTTAATAACTAAATCATTTTTAATATAAGGTTATACATAAGATAAATTCGAATATAAATATTCATTAGAAAGCTAAAATATTTCCTACATAATGATATTTTATTTGTAATTTTTAGACTTTAAATAATTTAATTTATTTATGACACAATGATGATGCAGTAATTACCATAATAGTGAAAAAATTAGAATAATTGATATTATAAATACCAAACTAAGTATAATTTGAGACTTTTTATGAATTAAACTAATTTTATAGTTTAATATGACATGTTAGTATTGATTTAATTAAATTTTTTCGAAGTAATCATTCTGTTATGAGTTTCAAAAAAATCAACTATTGAATAGTGTCAAAATTGACATAAAATAGTTTTTAAAACAAATAAAATATTATTAATTGTAATTTTATTCCTAAAAATATATGGTTCGGCCAAATGACTAAGATAAGGTTATATATATTAATAAAACACAACTTTCGAGTCGCTTGGATCTATATGGTATGATTATTAACTATATAATATAGTAAAACAAAGTGACATGGTAAATGTCAATCTAATTAACTAAGAGTTAAAACTAAAAGATAAGGTTAATATAATGACCTAAACTTCTCTAAATTCTATTGGATGAGAGGATTTCGACCCATCCCCACCTTATCTTCGAAATAACTCAATTTGGAGCTATTTAAAACCGAACATGACTTTATAATAAAATAATATTTTTATTTATTCCAAAGATGCCCCTCTCCTCCCTTATAAAAGGGCACCTCCTCCCCCTCTTCCTCACACCACTTTGAGCCTTAAAGCTCGGCCAACCCCATCCAAATTCTCTTCTCCACTTCCCTAGAAACATCCTAGAGGTCCTGGTCTTCTTCAAAGACCAATTTTAGTACCCAAAGAGGAGGACTCAAAGGGGGACTTCAAAGAAGAGGTAATGTCCATTACCGATACTTTTTTATTTATTTCTTCTTCCACTTATTCTTCTTAGGTTGTTTCATTATGAAGTAATAAAATCAGTATCACTCATATACTGATATGTTATTATAAGTATGAAACAACCCTATTTCACCATCTATCCATCATACGGAAAATGAAATCACCGTGCGTGCGTACGTACGGAATACCGTCTCCACACCGTGGTGAAATCTATTTTCCACCACCACCTTACTTGGATGGGTATAATGGTGTCAATAATAACTATATATGATTATTTTAAAGTGATATTGATTCTAGAATAGTATACATACACTCTAATACAGTCCCACGATCATGAGAACGATATCATCGCTCGTGCATACGTACGGACTACCGTCTCCACGACGCGATGAGATTCATTCTCCACTTAAACCATTCATGAATTATTATAAAGTATATATAATAAGTAATAATGGAATATATGACATAATAATGATATTGGATTTATGTGTATATATATGTATTTCATCTACTTAATTCCATTCAACTCAATAAGCAAACGAAAACAACATTCATGTGTACGTACGACCTACCATCTCCATGAATGGTGTATTTCTTTCCACTTACTGATTTTTTATATATATGTATATTCTGAATATATATTATATATAAATCATGTTTTATATTCTGGAATTAATTAATCATGATCTATGTAATCATATGAATAATTAGAAGTCAAAACACAGATGACAAATGAAACAATTTTACCCAAAACGCTCTTGAACATGGAATTTACAAAAGAACGGGTAATATAAAGTAATATGTGAACCATATATGATATCATAACAATGAGTATGATTCTGGAATAAGTGAATGACATTATTTAAATCATTATACAGGAGGTTCGGACACTTACGAAGCAAATCAGACCTATGGTAACAGAAATATCACAATCTCATTTTTAACCGAGATTGTTTATACTTTGGCATTTACTAGGGTGTATTTTATCATCCACATACATGTTTCCTCAATATTAAATATTATTTCCATTCACCTACAATTTTTTAAATCCTATTTTACCCTTCGGTGAGTTTTTAGTAAATGATATGAAAGGAATATTTTGTCGTTCTTCGTACGAGGTACTTTTTTGACTTTTCCGACAAATGTACGAGAAGAATGTTTTTTTTAACTTATACAGCATGAATGGATTTTTAAAAAATTATTTCCAAGAATCTTCCTTTACAAGTTTTCAAGTTTATTTTTAATCAACTTCTTTTAGTTTAGAATTTTATGACATGTTAAGAAAGGAAAAGTGTTTTTGAAGTTGAAAGGATATTTTCCTCAAGAATGGAGTTCAAGTGTTTTATCAATGTTATTTTCCATGTAAGATAATAAAGGGTTCTGTTTTTATCCCTATTATTAAATGGATTTTATTATGTTGTGATGGAAATATTTTTATGAATTCATTTACTTTATATGAATTGTTTTATGATGTCACGATGTTTAAGATTCCCATTTTCATTACATGGATTATGCTATGATGTATAGTTTTATGATTTTGTGGCACACATAAGAATGGTATCATTATGAGATGGGTGGGACCTATATCTCCCACAAATGCATTGGGTAAAGATTTTATATCTCATGATATAGACATGGCTGGAACGGTAGGTTATACCGGTTCAGTGAAACAGGACTGAAACGAGGGTGACTCGGTTCAGAAATGGACTTTGTCCACTAAGATAGTCTTGGTAATGAGTCTTGACTAATAAGATATGATTCTCTGTGATTATGTGTGTATGACACAATGATTCATGTTTTAAGTTATGATTATTGGGATTTCATTTCACTACTATGATTTATCCCATTTTATGAAATTATGATCTCTTTCGCAGGTTAGGATTTCCAAAATGTTATGTTCTTATGAAAATGATGTGATTGATATTTCTTTTGTTTACCCTTACTGAGCATTTGAGCTCACCCTTTTATGTTTTATTTTCCCCAGGATATAAAGAAAGGTTTTAGTTAAAAAAATCAAGATCTTTATGGGAGATGTTTAAGATCTTTCACCACGATTAGAAGATTATATTCTGAGTTTCCAAAGACACTAAACTATTACGATCATTGTGTTTGTGTTTTTGTTATGTACTAAGTATTCCGCAAAAGTAATGTTATCTCCATGTACGTCAAGCTTCGAGTCTCTACATTTATGATTGTGAGTGTTATTCAAATATATATATTTAGTTCACTATAATGAAAATAAATAGAATACTTTAACCCATAGCATATACTTAGGGAGAAAATCCCAATAAATATATCTATTCCTTGGATGTTGGATCACTCAGTTTGTTTTCTTTATAGAGGATGATGATGTTCTAATTCTATTGAATGTATCCAATCATATTGAGGATTATTTCCAGATATATAAATATTTTATTTCCAATGGATGGAGGCCTATAAATGTATGAGGTCATTGTAATTGGGTACCCTTATATACCCAACTATATATATGGGGTTTTTTTACATGCTTATATGTAACATGATTAATTACTTGAAGTGATCCAGATAGATGTAATGTAACTGTATTTTATTGTTTTTCATCCAAAGAAAGATACTTTCTAGGGTTCCCCAATAGATGTAATATGAAAATTATAATGATTAGTGAGTGGAGATTTAGGGTGAAAATAACATTCAAATTTATGAATCTATGATTTGATATTGATTTAAGAATTTTCACTACCCATGATACATGGGAGGTTGAGTTTTTAATTTATGAATAATTCAATTAAATAGAATAAGAAATTAATTACCTAAATATTTAAACCATTCATATACTTTCCAATCTCCTCTCAAAATTGGGTGTCTCCTCCCCTATTCATAATGCATTGTGGTCCACCTAGGGGTGACCCCATGTCCCACATTCACCTATGTGGGTAATTGTTTATAAAAATTTAATCGTGTATCAGTTTTGGGTAAATACATAGAATATCCAAGGTTTTATTCATGTAAGTTATAATGGTGTGCTTTTTATTAACATATAAAGTTGTTTTTGATTATCTATATATAGGATTATGAATTATCTATATTGGGAAAATGATGAGGATTCAGTTTGGTGATTTGCGATATCATGGGTTATGTAAATCTCTATCATCGCTACACTAAACTAATTACTTCCACTCTCATATAAAATATCCCACTCTACCCCTTATCTATTGTATATGACTCAAAAAGGAAAAACCCCTCTATTGTATGATCTATGTTGTTTTTGGGATTATATACCAAGCATCATGTGATAATAGGGGTAGTTATTTCTTGTCCAATTTATATCCTATGTAAGGTTACATGTTACCCTTTTTGTATATCGAGTGTCAATGTGATATTGTAGGATATTGTTGTTTTGTACACTCTTGAATAATACAAAAACTATAAAAAGAAATGGTATCCCCTTTATAGATTCCAGTGGTGGTTTTGAGGAATGGTTGTAAAAATTGGATACATTATGACCCATAATGACACATGAAGTCCACTAGAATTGATATTTGTAACACAACTAGGTTATCTACATATTATATTTTTGTAATTTAAATACTATATCCACCCTATGATTATCATGATTTTTGAATTCATAGAATTCAGATCAGTTGATGAGGGATTATCACATTCCTATTACATAAATTTATAAATAATATTTATATCTCTCTGTACCTTCCTCCTATTTTCCTTATCATACATGTAGTTTTGAACTCATTATTTTCATTTATTTTTATTTATAGTTTTAGCGTATTCCTACTATGAAAATTTATACTCACCCATTCATAGGTCTCTTCCCCACACATTCCAAGATTATGGATGTGATGAATAATGTTGAGATTGTATTTATGGATGAGGATCTGGTATTTCTTGAGAGAATCTTACTCGCGATGATTGTTGTAAATGTGTAGTTGAGTATGATAGATCCTGATGGTGCTGGTAATCATTATTCTGCAAGATAAATCCGAGAATATTCAAAGTGAGGATATGAATTATAGTGTTTTATGTCTATAAAATGAATGTCCTGTTATATACATTATTCATTTCAAATTTAAAAACATTTTATTGTACCAACATTTTAGGTCTTCTTTTCATATTTCATATAGTTATGTCATTTATATTTATAACTATTTTGTTTCTAGATATTTATGGAATTATAGATATATATCGGTTGTTGGTTGATATAGGTTAAAGACTACCGTATTGTTTGACATGCCTACTCTATTCTAGTCACCGGCCTTTCACCTATTTGAAGTAGTATAGGGGTGTGAAACTAGTCATATCAATAGACTATGAGGAACATTGATTTGAAGGGTCATATATGATCATATATGCTTCCTTATGAGCCTCAATTTAATTCAATAAGTTTACTTTGATAATTAGATAAACTCATGACTTAACATAAGTTTATAATGTTATCATAGTGAAACTATTTCCGTGAGATTTCTTGATTTCAAAAGAAACCATTATAATTATTCTATTTCCATTATACGTGCCTATAATATTTTTATAGAGTTATTTTTGAAAGAAATTTTATTTTATGAGGGAATGTGGTTTTATATGGGTAAATTATTAATTATTAAATAAGAAAAAACATTCTATGGGGTTTTATATATTTCAATAGACAAAAAATCCATATTTATTATATAACCCTTAATAATATTTATACAGACATCCCCCAATTTCAAATGATTTAGTGGTTTTATAGAGGGATATGAATAATAACTATGTCCATATTCCAATTATGGTAACTTATCTTCAATTAAGTATTTTTTTATTTTACTAAATATTAATCCAAAAAAATTACATTGAGTGGAATTTTAACATTTGTATTTTAATGGTTTTCTAAATCCTATAAAACAATAATTATAATGATATTATGGATATAAGCAATTGAATGTTTTTTTTAAAAAGTAATTATCATATTGTATTGTTTAATATTTTTAATATTGATATCAGAGAAGTTTTTGATTAAATTTTGGGGTTATGGTATTGGTAATTATATAAATAAAATATAATTTATGGATTTTAAAGCAGTTTTGTGGTAATAAAACCTTCATTTATTATTATATTTTTATAATATTTTTTATTACTGTAAGTGTTTCATAATTATATCATATCATCTATTTTAATTTGAGAATTATTATATATAGAGGCTATAATATGAAGGATGAAATAAGGAAAATTGAGGACAAAATCCTTCCAAATTAAAAACATAAAATGGTTAGTGTTGGTCATAATTAATTTATGGACTTATTAACACAATTAAAAGTGTACATAAATTGTGGTATTAGTTCAACTGAGAGACTAAATTATATATAATGGAATTTGATTTTAGTAGAAAATCTCATGCGAAACATCATCCAAAAATTGGTTGATTTTTCAAACAATGATAATTGATGGGTGGAAAAAAATAGTGGAAGGATATTTTATGTTTGGGGTTATTTAGAGAATAAAAAACACCATTATAGTTTATCATCTTGATGGTGAACCAAATAATCTGTGATCTATAATTAAAAATATAATAGATAATAGTAATATTAAAACCTTGGAATGAATGAAACTAAACCATTTTTTTCAGGAAAATATATTCTGAAAATGATTTGACATAAAATAGAAGCAGAATTTATTCAGTTGAATCGAATGGGAGAGGAAAAAATTATCACTTATGAAGAAAATGTAACCATATTAATAAATCATGAACAAGATATTGTTATAATATATGGAATTAAAATTGAAATAATTTATAATTCTTTTAATCCATGATTATATAGGGCATTGGTTAATCTAGATTTTCAGAGTTATGAATAAATTTCTTAATATACTATAAATGATGTGGTATAGTTTTTTTGAATGTTATGCATATCATAACATAAAGGATAAGAAGTAGTAAATTTGGAGCGAAATGGTGAAACAAGAAAAGGTAATTGGGTGGTAATATAAATCAATTTACCTAATTTAAAAAATATGAAAAAAATTTTTTGTTGAAAATATTAAAAGATTAATAATTTTTTTTAATGTATTAAATTTGGACATATAGCCCATTAATGAAAAGAAATGGGTAATGATGTTAAAAATAATGGGAGAATGGACAATGAAATACTTACTAGGGTAGAACATCGAATCAATATATCCTAATTGAAATGAGATGGATCATTATGAAAATAATTCTCTAATGCTTGTTATATTAAGTGAAAATCACCAAATTCATAAGAAAAGAATGTGTGTAAATTTCATTTTCAACTTCTATGATAGATTTTTCCCAGTCAAGTGAAATGAAAAAAAATGGAAAAATTGATTACTCATGTTTTAATTATATTTGGATAAATTATGGATCTAAAAATATTTTTTTTCTACTAATATTTCTATTAATATAGATATATCATATCACTTAATGGTGATTATTTTATTTTCAAAAATCATGAATGAGGAATTAATGAAATAAGGTTTATTATAATCTTATTACAATAATATGTGGAATTTATTTACATTAAAAATATGTTATCATAATTATGTTATATTTTTAGTGGATATTTAGTATGGATTGGATTCACGATATCATTCTAAGACATACTATGGAATTACATAATTTGTGTTTATTTTTTTATGTGTTTAATATTGTTTATATGATTTAAATTATACATATGACAATATATCATGAAGAAGATAGATTGATAATATATAGAGGGGAATGTATTGACTCATATATATTCATATATTTTTTTTAGTTTTTTCACATAATTATTTTTTATTATTGCATGATTTTTTTGTTATTATTTATCTAGGGTAGGATAATTCTCAATTTTTTAGTTTTAGAAATTATAGATACCACATTTTAGCTTATAATGTGTGTTGTAGAATATTAGAAGCATAAATTTAAGATATAATGAATGCTTACTATGTTTAAGAAAATATTTATTGTGATTATGGGAGAAATATATTCACTTGGCATTCCCTTCTTCAAGAAGGGTTTTATTTGGGAAAACTCCCATCGAAGAATTGATGAAAATACCTAACATGTTGTAGTTGAGTGAAAATATTATACAGTAAATAAGATTTTTTTTGGTTTGGTACAACATTTAATACATCCATAGAGTCCAATAATGTGGCTCAGACAGACGTTATAAAACCACCATGGGGAGTTATATGATGTGGTGGATGGTATGGTAGAAGTGAGATAGGGAAAATATAGGAAACAGTAAATGAAATTTATATCATAATGTTTTCATAAAATTTTCATATATTAATGAACATGGTCAATGAAATCTAGGTTTTAGTGACAAGGTATCTTCTATAATATCGTAGGATATAATTAATACAGATAATTAATGGAGCATACTCAAGCACTATGGGATAAACCACTTCGAATTGTTGTTGAAATTTATACATAATGAGTTAAAGAAGTAGAATAAAATATACAAGTGTCTATTTCAACAAAAGTCTAGGGATATTTAAGGGAGTTTTTATTGAATATTTTATTTCTATTTACTAATTAAATAAGATTCAGTGATTCTTAAGATACTATTTCACCTAACATTATAGGTTTTAGTCATGAAGTGTTGTCATGGAATATTATATATAGGTATCAAAGAAAGGTTCTATTAATGGTTTAATATTTTCTTTTAGAAGATTATGAGAAACAATCAGTCAAGTAATTGTCTATTCTTAATTGTGGTAACATTTCTTACATGAGAAGTTTTGAGATTTCATGCGCTTGCTATGATAGAAATAATGGGTTTAATATGTTATAGAAGAATACAAGACTGATTTATCTGTAGGATTTCTGTAACATAGATGTCATCCCTATACCATGGATGGTAAAAAAACTAGTAGCGACTCAGGACATGGGTCTGAGGAACATTACTCTATATTAATTTTTTAACATTCTAACATGGTTAATTAATCATGAAATGAAAATAAAATATTTTATTTCAAATATAAAAGACCATAAATGATTTTAGGGATTTAATGATTTGAAGAGATATTATTTTATATCATGATGAAAAAAATATTTTTCACCATTATGGTTCCCATGGAAATAGTATTCCAATGTAATGTTTGAAAAAAGGAAAAGGGGTTGTGGTGTGATATTAATGATGACACCACAATTAATACATATTACAAAATTATATATCCTATCACATAGGGATCTCATGGGATCTTTAGATGATTGAGTTTGGGTAGGAATTTAAATGATTTTTTGATATAATTTCTTATCCAATATGAGGTGAATTAAATGTAACATAATCATAGTGTCTAAAAATGATCAACTTGGGGAATAAAAAACAAGGGGGATTGGCGGAATGAGATATTGGAAGGTCATAATCATACAACATCGACCACTAATAGTTACTTAGTTATTGATTAAATATCTTATTTCCTTTTAATTATATAATCATTATATTCTTTCTTTGGATATTTAATCTCAACTCCAATATGTTTTTGACAAATTTGTTAATAACAATGTTTTAGTAGAGATATCTATATTCCCTTTTTCATGATTAGTTGTTCCATTTGGATTTTAAAACACTCAACCATAAATTTATAATCTTATAGGAGAGGGTAGGATTGATGTAATGGGATGTATTGTTCACAATTTATGTTATTATTTACTCATTATTTTTCTCATATTGATTTCTTTCACATTTTTCTTTAATAAATATTATATCTATAAGTCACTGAGAATGAGTGAGGGTGACTAGAGGATGAAAATGAATGTGATAGGGAGAATGAGGGGGGGTGAAGAAATATCCAACATTAGATCATAATTTTTTACATTGAGAGAAAACATGATACATGTATTTCTAAATATAATACATTGATCATGAGAATTGAATAAGATTAGGTATAATTAATCGTTAATGAACATGTGGGGTTATTTTTCTCAAGAAGCCTCTAGACTATTATTTTGATTAATCTCATGAGCGGTGTTAATTTTTTTTCAGAAAAAATCCTTATAAATTGATTCCCCTATCACATATCTCTTCATTTTTATTTACCTATTTAACTTCTTAATCTATGTTACTTTAGTTTAATGTCTTTATTCAATTTAATAACGTGATTATATATATATACCAGGTAGTTTGGAGATTTTAACTAGGACTCCAAGTTCCTCAAGGGATTGAAATAATATTTTCAATATGATATAATTTTTAGGTTATGGTTATTTACATTAAATTTTAAATTATAAAATTTTTATATCATGCAAACATAAAGATGCCTTATAGTTGATCATTATTTTAGATCCATTTACATGGATCAAAGGTAACTTATAATAGTTAAAAACCTAAAATTATTAAATAAGAAACATTTCATACCCCCATTTATATATTCTAATTTTAGTTCAGGTATTATTTTTATTCATTTTTATACTCTTTGGTATTTCTTTATAGATATTGAAGATTTATTCTAGAAAAAACATAACAAAACTATCTGATTTTATTATTCCATAAATCAATACACTCAAATAGAGACTTTAACCTCAAATCATCGTGTATATTCATAAAGTATTATAGTTTGTAACTAAATACCATGTATTGATGAAGAATCCCTCACATTCAGGATGTTCAGTTTAGATATGGATGTCTAATTATAGATAAACTAAAACAAATTTAGCAGAATCAATTGAATCCATTGGTGATGAAGATGAATTTGAGTTTTAATTTGGAGATAGATCTGACAGTGGTAGCTTGTTCAAGTGTGAAACAGTTGGGTCTTTTGATGATGAATATTATATTATTATTGAATCTATGGAGGAATAAACACTATTATTTCTTGAAACTAAAGAATAATATCTTTTGGACTAAAAATATTCTAATGAAAAGCAACATTATAATGATAAATTTGGGTAATTGAAGAGGAATTTTGCTTAATTTCAAGGACTTTAGGAATGTGAAAAGTTTAAGGAGGATTACTACTAGGTTTAGTATGTTTATAAGCTAAATCTTGATTTATTTATACTTTATAAATAATTAATTACCCGCAGTGAAGGTTTTGAAGATGTTAATATAGTATAAAAGTATAAAAATCATTTGGATGATTGATGTTCAATGTAAGTTTTAAATCATGATAGTGAAACATTGTTTCATAGTCTTATTATTTGATATATGTGGTTAGCATTATCATAAATAATTTAAATAAAAAAATTGTAGTAGTTGAACCTATTTTTTAACACTTTCTTCGGGTTTTTTTTATGAATTTGGTTTCATTTTTGGAATGATCATAACTGTTGATACTAAATCTTTCATATTTTTAATAATCAAAGGATTAGACCATTCCATCCACTTTTTTATTTTGGTTTTTCATATTTAAACTTGAAATGGATATTTTGAAATACGTAATGAACCAACACTCCAATAAAAGAAATGGTTTTGTGAAAATGAATTCGTTCTAGGTACCAAAAACATGATACTTCATTAAACATAGAATAATTTCATTACTATATCATTATTTTAAGTGATTTATTTTTTATTTAATAACTAATAATCGCACACTACACCTACCATGGTTTAACAGTTAGAAAAATGTTTATTTTAAGTGTGGGGTTAGGATCTGTGCTCCCCATTTGATCCTCAAAACACTCTTTGGATTTCCCATAACTAATCTAGAATAAATATCTTATTAGGAGAAATGTTTTCACATGTTTAAAACATTTATTTTCATAATAAAAAATAATAATCAATTTTATGGTGGTTTTTAATATTTTATTAACATCAAAATTTTGAAGTCATTCTATAGTGATTATTGATATTATTATTATTGAATTTGATTCACGGATGTTTTCATTTATAGGATAAGTATTAGAGTTGACACAATGATTTGATTGAATAATTTTTTGTTTCTCATTATTGAAAGGTTTTTGAGTCACATTTTTCATTATCGTTCTTATAATATATTTCTTGAGGGGTTATTGGGATTTATGTAACTATTATAACATTCTTATATTCACAATGGAAAAATGAATTTGAAATGGGATATTTTAGATGGTCACATCGATTGTCGCAAATAGACCTTAATGAGGAACTATTGGCGATGGGAAAAAATATAGTCACAAAAAGTCCGTAATGAAAAAAAGTTTGAGATGGGAAAATTGGCACGTCATAAATACCATTGGCGTGTATGCACGGAAAACCATGGGTATGGTATTTGTGATGGGAATATAAACCCCATTGTAAATACCTTACATTATTGTTGTTTTTTACTACTGGTATTAATTCCCTTAACAAAAAAATTGTTAATAGAAGAGTATCAGTAACGGGTCCCATCGTAAATAGCTTTTTAATCACTAATATGGTTTTTAATTGTGGGTACATACTAAGACGGGCCCCATTGAATTATATATTATTTGTGATGGGTTTCCCATCACAATTACCCCAGTCAGTAATAATCTTACCTATATATACCTCCACCTACACAAGTTTATTTCATTCCATCAACTTTTGATCTCTCTTATCTTCCTCTCTTGTGCTATTTTTCTCCTTATACTTCTACATGTTTTAAATTAAATATGTAAGAAAATTTTTAGCCTTGCATCTAATAATATTTTTAGTTTTAAGGTACTTTTAATATTATTAGTTTTTAATAAAAAAAAATTTCATGATAGTAATTATTATAAATAATTATTATATATTTGTTTCCATTAGATTAACTAACTTTTATTTTAGAGAAAATAGTTTTAAGTAGTAGTGATTATTTTTAATTAATTGTAGTTAAATTTAATTGTTAATAATTATTTTTAATTAGAATTAATTAGTTAAAGTTACTTTCAATTTTTTTAAACTAATAGTATGCAATTAGTAATAAGTAGTAATAATTAGTAGTAATTAGTAATAAATAGTTCCAATTATTAATAATTACATGTAATTTGTAATAATTAGTAACAATAAGTAATAATTTGTGGTACTTAATATTAATTCATAAAAAATACTGAAAAATAGTAGTATGTAGTAAAAATTAGTAAAAATTAGTAATTATTTGTAATAATTAGTGTTAATTACTAAAAATTAGTAATAATTTCCATAATTAGTAACAATTAGTCGTAGTTAGTAAAAATTAGTAATAAATAGTGGTAATTAGTTGTAATTAGAGGTATTTAGTTGTCACGACCAGTCCCCCAGGGCCTCTATCGTTACTACTCCAAGCATTCCTTCCATAGGCCAGGGGCTGGAGACTAGAACCAAAGGCGTAAATCCCTAACCAGTGAAGGAATTGCCTTTATAACTATAAACAACCACATCAGTGTACACAATTGGAACAAAAAAACTTAGTAAAACTGTATACAAAAGAAGTGTTGTAAAGTAAAAGGGGCCAGAAATACACGCACAACAGGAAAGTATAAGTACAACTGAAAGCAAGTACAAATGAATAAAAATAAAGAAACTATTGGGTTTTCCTCTAGGGTTCATACTTGAAGGGTAGGTATATATGGCCTCCTCAACTCTCCACACTTGTCTGTCCTCTCCGTGTATTGTTACACCGAGTGGCCCACCTCCGGATACCGTCCAGTCCTGCTACTCTCTGCATTAGTCACTACTATCTGTCGTCTAAAACCAACACAATGAGGTGTGGGCATAGCCCGTTCAGGGGTGAGTATAATGATACTCAGTAGGGACCCAGAGACCCTCATGATTTCACAACATCCAACAAGTATATACCAAAAAGTATGAAAACAATAGATAACCATTACCTAAGTATATTCCCATACATATACCTATGTTATCTAGTAACCCATCTCAATCTTGAGGAAAACACAAAAGTCATTGACTCAGTTCAAACCAGTATTTTCATTATCGAAACCACGACTGTTGGAGAACTCCTCCTCTCTCGAGTAAAGTGGTCTTGTCACGACACCTAGGCGCTTCTCACAAACCTTGGACTGCTGAGGTACTCCTCCTGTCGAGTACCGCACATCTACTGCCAACAACCAGGCGCTCCTCTGCTCTGGGTCTGCCACTAACTACCAGTCAATCCTTCACCATGGGTCTGCCGCCAACTACCAAGCACTCTCCACTGGGCTAGTCGAATCACTTCAAGTCCAATTGGTCAAGCAGTCGTTAGGTCTGCCAGCTACCAGGTCACGGCACATTGCCTTCTCGTCATTGGAAGGATGCACTCCATGTGCTACTAGGAAATACATAAACCATCGTGAAGTTCCATGAAGAAGTATCTCAGAGTTCCTCTAGTTCATAGGGGTCTCAACGCAATAGACAGCGCGTCAATCGGATGCCTGGTCTGTTAGTCATTTTCCTTTTAGTCCCAAGGGCCCGGTTGGATTCGTGTATGATCCAACCTGACCGTAACTCAATTATACCTCAAAATATAGTGGGTTATTCTCAAAGGGATGACTTCCTTTCAATAATATAGGCACTGATGATGGTTCTTCAAATGGACTTCTGGTGCCAATGATATGGCCCAAGATGTTACTGGGTCAGTATTGGGCCTGGGACCAGTCCGACCTGTTCGGACCGACTCGTCCAAACCCAATCTGGGCCAACCCAGTCTAGGTCAACCCGGTCAGACCCACTGGGTCTCACCCCGTCCGTTGGGCGGGTTAGCCCGTTATGTTCGGCTCGGACTGCTGGGCCTCGCCCAACAGACTGCGAGGATGGTTCAGCATGTAGGTCGCCACGTAGGCGACTATGCCCAAAGTTCAAGGCCGGTTCGGCCAGGGCCATGAGGGGCCCGACTCGGGCGACTCATCCTGGGAGGTCAGCGGTAGGCCACGCGGGGCGTGGGCAGGCTGCGAGGGCGTGCGGGTAGTGCGTGGGGGTGCCAAGCAGCGCGCGTGGCAGCACGTGGGGGCACGAGCAGCACGTGGGATGCCGGGCAGGACACCGGTGGGTCGAGAAGGTTGTGGGGGGCATTGGGTAGTGCATGGGAAAGCGTGTGGGGGCATGAGCAACATGTCAGACAATGGGTAGGGCGCCGACGGGGCTGGGCAGGCTACGGGGCAGGCCACAGGTTCGGGCAGGTTGCGCGGTGTAGTGCGCGGGGGCACGGACAGCGCGCAAGACGCTAGGGAGGGCGTGGGCGGGGCCAAGAAGGCTGCAGAGACGTGCGGGTAGTGAGTGGGGGCACCGGGCAGCGCGCAGGGATGCAGGCAGCACGTGGGAGGCTGGGAAGGGCATCAGCGGGGTCGGGCATGTCGCGGGTTCGGCAGGGGTGTGCAGGGCATTTCAGGTGCGGTGTTGTTCACGGAGGCCGTGGGTAGTGTGGCCTTCGTCATTTCCGCCTTCTTCACCTCATAAAAGATCACCAAAAACAAGAATGACGGTGGGGTCAGGCCATTTTGTATTAGACCGCTTCCTCCATGTTTAGGGTATTATCAAGTGGTTCATCATGATTTTAAGAAAAAAGGTAATCTTTAAATGTTTTTTTTAATCTCTACAACGTTTCCATTCAACTGATGGTGAGAATAAGGAATGGATTATTACACAAATAAACCCCTACCTTTTTTTCAACTTTCATTGACGTCGTGGAAAGAGAACGAAGGAGTTCTCCATTCGTCGTGTTCGTCACACACTACCAATCCCAGCTTCATTGCCTATGGAGGAAACTCCACAACAGTAGGATTCAAGGGAGGATGTCCTAGGAAGAAGTTGAAGAAGGTCCTTGGCGTTCTTCATCGGTGGAGCATTCTTAGTTCTTGGTTGGGAGATTTTCTCCCATGTTCCTCTTCTCAAGTTCCACCAAAATGAATATTCCAATAAAAAATAATAGATCGTAATATCCTATTAATTTTGTTGGAACTATATTCGAATTGGAATCATTAATTTGGTAGGCTCCCCTTAATTAATGTGGTGAATTTTCACAATTAATTAAAGGGGAGTTGGATCCATAAAGGTGAAGAGGCTCTCCCTCATTAATGAGGGAGATTTTAGAGGTTATACTCTCCTCCCATTAATAGGGGTTGGGTGGTCCCCACCCGTATTATTTAAATGAGAGGTTATGGTCTCAAGTGGTCCCCATGTCGTAACCTCTCACAGGAGGTTTTTGTTTGGGTGGGCCCTATCACAATAACCTATCATGGGAGGTTAAGGTGTGGTGGTCCCACCTCTTACCTCCATGAGGAGGTTTAAACCACCTCACACCAAACGACAACTCAAAATAAAATAAAGTGTTTTACACTTTATTATATTATTTTTTTTATGAAAATCCAGAAACTATCTTTTATTCTTGACCATCCACCGTCGAGGTGGAAGTCTTATAAAGTGAATACCGGTGCTGTGACTTCAAAAGTTCCCTCGAATTTCAGTTTCGAGCACCGGTTCGAATGTTATAAAAACCCGCTCATACGTTTACTTAATGTACCTGAACAAAACTTCATTAATTGATTCCGGGCACACCGGGCCACGTAATCAAGCACCGTAAAATTTTGTGGAATAGTAAAAATCCCATTAATTTATGGAAAATAATTTCACAGAATTTCTAGGTCTTTAAATTCTCCCCACCTTAGGGCTTTATGTCCCCATATGCTACAACTTGAACTATGTGAACAAATGGGGGTACTGAGTACACATCTAAGCCTCCCACTCGCATGTGCTCTCCTGGAAGTTCTCGTGCTGCCAGCGAACACACACAAGAGGTATCAACCATCCACGTCGGACCCCCTCCTATCGATCGTCAATCTCCACTAGATCTTCTATAAAGGTCTCCCCATCTTCAACATCCATCTCTCCATGGTCGATGATGTAGTAAGGGTCATGCACGTATCTCCTCATCTGATATACGTGGAAGATGTTGTGCACCCGGTGAAACTATGGTGGAAGAGATAAGTAGTATGTCATCTCATCAACTCTGCTAAGGACCTGAAAAGGTCCGATGAACCTCGGAGATTACTTTCCACCACATCCAAATATCTGTAGACCTCGTCGAGGTGAGACTCGTAGAATGACATGGTTGCCATCCTTGAACTGTAGTGGTCTCCATCTCCGGTCAGCATATGACTTCCTTCTACACTGTGCAGTATTCATCCGCTCCTGGATAATCTGCACCATCTCTCTGGTAGCTCGCACGATCTCTGGTCACATTAGTGCTGACTCCCCAGGGTCAGTCCATCACAAAGGTGATATGAAAGTTCGTTCGTATAATGCCTCAAAAGGTGCCATACCGATGGTGGAGTTAAAGATATTGTTGTATGAAAATCCACCAACGGAAATTGACCCTCCTAGATGTGACCACAATCAAGGAAATATGCACGGTGCATGTCTTCAAGGGTCTGAATGGTCCGCTCAGTCTGACCATCTATCGAAGGATAGAATAAAGTTCTCAAGTGAAGCAGTGTCCCAAAAGTCTCCTGAAAACACTTCCATATCTAGGAATTAAAATGTTCTACACGGTTGGTGACAATAGAGGAAGGTACTCCATGTAGTCGCATAATCTCCTTCGCATAGAGGCGTCCCATGATCTCTACTGAGCCCTGGTCCCTAATTTTTAGGAAGTGGTATGACTTTGTGAGTTGGTCAACGATCACCCATATCGAGTCGTGACCCCTGGATGTACGTGGAAGACCCATCACGAAGTCTATAGATATCACATCCCACTTCCACTATGGGACCTTTAAGGGTTAAACCAATCCTGCTGGTACCTAGTGCCCTTCCTTCACTTACTGGCAAGTGAGGCACCATGAGACAAACTCCGCTACTTCCTTCTTCATACCTGGCCACTAGTGCTATCATCGAAGATCCTGGTACATCTTCACCACTCCTAGATGTACTCTAGAAGAGACATGTGGAACTCACACAACACATCCTCCTGAAGTACCATTTCTACCAAGGTATTTCCTCTGAAGAGGATTTCATGCTCCCCACCTTTAGAAAATCCTTTAGGTTCCTGCCCTATGGATATCTAAGTACGTCATGTCTAACAATCAATGTCCCCATGCTGTGCCTCCCTGGATTGCTGAAGAAGTGGGGGAGTGACTGTAAGAGACTGTAGATAGGCTGCTCCATATCTATCCACAAAGGATATTTGTAAGGTAGGTATCTTCTCTATCGCCTCTCCTAGAAGCATTATACCAGATCTCATACTGAGATAATCTGCTACAATATTCCCCTTCCCAAGAGTATAGACTATCTCGAAGTCATAGTCCCGGAGGAACTAGAGCAATCACTGATGTCTCAGGTTCAGGTACTTCTGAGATAAGATATACCTAACACTCTTGTGATCAGAGTACACATTAAAATGTTCGCCCATTAGATAGTGCCACCACATCTTCAAGGCGAATACCACTGATTCTTACTCTAGGACATGGGTATCATAGTTCTTCTCATGATATCTCAACTGCCAAGAACCATACGCGATCACTACTATCTCATGCATCATGACACACTCGAGTCCTATGCCTCATGCATCGCAGTAGACTATGTATCATACACCTTCTTCTAGATGTCTCAAGACAGGGGCACTAGTCAGCCTCGACATCAGCTGCTGAATGTTCTACTTGCATCTCTCTGACCACAAAGAGGGTTTCCCTTTCTTTTTCAAGGCTGATAGTGGTTCTTCCACTCTGGAGATGTCTACAACGAACCTCTGATAATATCCAACTGATCCCAAGAATCATTGTACCTCCATCACACTCCTAGGTGGCATCCAACCAAGTACCACCTTGATATTTGTTGGATCCATTGCAACTTCAGCCTCTAAGATAATGTTTCCCACGAAGTGAACCTCTCAAATAAAAAACTGTCACTTCAAGAGATTACCATAAAGTCAGTGCTCTCAAAATGTGTCCAGTACTACCGGAAAATTGTATGTATTCTCCTCCTTAGTATTCGAGTAGATGATAATTTCATCGATGAAGACTATGACAAAGTGATCGAGGTTTGGCCAGACGATCCTGTTCATGAGTCCCAAGAAAACTGATGAAGCATTGGTTACGATGAAATTCCTAACCAAGAACATTTAGTGGTTGTATCGACATCTGAAGGTCGTCTTCTATACATCCTCGTCTCAAACTCTAAGCTGGTGATAGCCTAATCTGAGATCTATCTTCAAGAACCACTATTCACCTTTAAGCTGATCAAATAGGTCATCAATCCTCAAGAGTGGGTACTTTTTCTTTACGGTAACCTGGTTCAGGCGACGGTAGTCAACACAGAGCCTCAAGCTCCCATCCGTCTTCATAGCGAATAGAATCGGGGCCACCCAAGGAGAAACAAAGGGATGGATGAATCCTTTTCCCTGAATGTACTTTAGCTGTACCCTCCGCTCACGAAGCTCAAGGGGAGCCATCCGATATGCGGGAGTAGATATCAGTGTTGTCTTAGGGTACATGTCAATATAGAAGTCCACCTCTCTGTGGGGAGGTTGTCCTGGGACATCGTCAGGGAAAACATCTGCGTACTGGTCCCCCAATACAGGATAAGTCAGACTCCCCACATCAACTGCTCCGAGGGTAAGGCAAGACATCTGGCGAGTGATCGGCTACATCCTCCTCTGAGTAAGTCTATCATGTTCTACAATGGTTCCCTTCTCACTGGTGAAGGTAAACCTGGTCCCATCCCGGCGGACACACCACACATTTAACCTAATATAGTCAATTAGTGCATTGACTTTAGATAACCAGTCCATACCCAAGATGACGTCGTAAGGCCTCGACACCACTAATAAGAGATCACAATCAAATCTCTCACATCTTAGAGTAAGCTCGATCTACCGGCACCAGTGCATAATTGTTAAATCAGCACCCGTAGAAGTCTCTAGCCGTAAGGATCGAACTAATGGCTCCTTTCAAATCTCGGAGCTCCGAACAAGGGAAGTGGAAATGAAAGAGTGACTGGTATCTGAGTCTATAAGAACTGCTGCTAAGGTGTAATAAATATAGATAGTACCTCGTATCATCTCCAGAGTGCGGTGATTGTAAGCCTCAGCACCTAGAGCTAAGCTCTCCCCTGTCCACCTGCTCCCTGTGGTCGGGGTGGACTTCCTGGTGGTGGTGGATGTAACACCTCATAACGTCGTCCACCACCAGCAGCAAGTCCAGCTCCTCTGCCACGTCCACCTACACCATGTGGAACACCTTTTTCGAACCACTACCTCTACATGAGAGGTCCCTCAACTCTCTGCTGATCATCATAAGGGAAGGTTGGAGAGTCACAAGCCATGTGACCAAGACCACCGCATGAGTATCACTGCCCACTCCTAGCATGATGGGATCTGTCTCTAATCTAGTTTCACATCTCAACTCATCCTGAGTCATGTGGTAGACCACCTATAGGTATGGTCCTATTGGACCTCTGCGACATCTGTCTACTACTAGCTACAGAAGACTCCACTGCAATCGGCTATTAGTGGGTATTGCTGCGGGAAACTGCTCAGTAAGGAAACTCTCCACTGTGAGGTATCTCTCTTGGACCCCTACCAACGTCGGGATGCAGAGTGAGATCAACGGAGCTCTGATCTCTCGCCTATGTCCCTACTCGAACGTCTGAGCCCTGAAGAATGGGTCTCGTATCATATTTGGGGAGTAGCGTGATAGGGAGGTGAATCTCACTGAGTACGGTGCTACTATCATGATACCCTGATGTAGATGTAGTATCTCTTATATCTCCACCACTTGAATGGTGGATGGGACAAACTCCGCCTGAAATAGGCTCTCTAAGTTTGTCTATAGTAGTGTCACCTCATCATGCACTTGGAGCATCAGGCTCCATTATCTTCTTGCTACTGCCTGAAGGAGACTCGCGGTAAGGATCACCATGAAGTAAAATAGTGTCCCTACCAGTTTGAAGACTCTCACCATAGCCTCCATCCATTCCTCAGAAGCATGTGGGTTTGTCTCTCCCTAAAACATGGGTGGCCTCTAGTGCTGGAACTCATGAAATGTGCCCAAATGGCATGCATCGTCTTCTGTTGGGGCTGGTGGCATCAGTGGCCCAACGGGAAGTAGTACTGCTGGTGCCTTCAATGGTAAAGGGCCATGTATCGAGACCTCATTGCTCGGTGGGCTATCAGTACGTACGAATCTCGGGGCTCTAACCGGTCATCCACAGGGAGGCATCCTGAATGAAACAGATGCCACACGATCAAAAGACTTTACCTGGTGAGCTGACCTGGTTGAGATGACTTAAATAAAACACTTGGAAACATGCACGCCATCAGTGTTCTCGTGCACTAAGTCAGAAATCTGATGTTATGGTCCCGGTGTATGGATACATCAGCCACCCCCACCAACACTGCACTCCCTGAACTGAAAACCACACTTAGTACCCTTTACTATTTTGCATCACAAAAAAGAAAGATCATAGTTCAATGGTCAACGGTAGAACCAACTCCTCTGATACCAATTTTTCATGACCCATCCACAAGGGTCCGTATTGTGACTACCCCATGCCCGCCCTCCATAGGACAAGGGTGGGAGACTAGCCCCAAAGGCGTAAATCCCTAAACTGGGAAGGCATTACCATTATAATAGTAAACAACCACATCAGAGTACACAACTCGAAGGGAAACACTAAGTAAAACTGTATACAAAAGAAATGATGGAAAGTAAAATGGATCGGAAATTCAGGGACAACAGGAAAGTACAAGTACAACTGAAATCAAGTACAACTGAAGAAAAGTAAAGTAGCTACTGGGTCATCCTCTGGGGTTCAAAACTAAAGGGTAGGTACAGATGGCCCCCTCAACTATTCAAGTCTGTCCTTCTGCTCCATCTATCATCACGCAGAGTGGTCCACCTCCAAGTACTGTCCATTACTACTACTCTCTGCCTTAGTCAGCATTGTCTGTCATCTGAAACCAATTCAATTAGGTGAGGGCATAGCTCGTGAAGGGGTGAATATAACGATACTCAGTAAGGAACATGAGACCCCTAATGCATAACAAAATCCAACAAGGATAAACCACAAGGATTGAAAACAATTGATAACCATTACTTATGTATATTCCCATATATATACCAAAGTTATCTGGTAACCCATCTCATTCATGAGGAAAACAAAAAGGTCACTGACTCAGCTCTAACCAGGACTTTCATTATCGAAACCATGACTTCTGGGGAACTCCACCTCCGTCGAGTATAGTGGGCCTATCGCGACACCAAGGAACTTCTCACTAACCTTGGACTGCTGAGGTACTCTTCCTGTCGAGTATCGTGGGTATGGTGCCAACTACCAGGCCCCCCTCAACTGTGGGTCTGCTGTAAACTACCAGGCGCTCTCCCTAATAGATTCCAGAGGTACTCCTACAGTCGAGTGCCACGGGTTTCCAGCCAACTACTAGATGGTCCCCCGCCATGTGCCTGCCTCCAACTACGAGGAACTCCCACTGGGCATGTTGAATCACTCCAAGTCGAATCGGTCTTGCTGTCGCCAGGTCTTCCAGCTACTAGGTCTCCGCACTCTACCTGCTCGTCACTGGATGGATTCACTCCATAAGCTGTAGGGAAATATTTCAAATATTGTGAAGTTCCCCGAAGAATTATCTCAATGTTGTGACACATCATAGGGGTCTCAACGCAATAGACGTCACGTCAATCGGATTCCCAATCGGTTAGTTATTAGCCATTTATTACAGGGGCCCCCGTTGGATTTGTGTATGATCCAACCTGACCATAACTAAAATATGCCACGAACTCTAGTGGGGTAATCTCAAAGGCAAGGCTTCGTTCCATGCATACCAGCATCGCTGACAGTTTTTCAAACGGATGTCCGGTGGCAAAGATATGGCCCATTAAGTTAATGGGTCGGTAATTTTCCTAGGCCCTGTCAACCCGGTTAGACCGACTCAGCCCAACCCCGTCTGGCCCGACCTGGTGTGGGTCGACCCAGCCAGATCCGTTGGGTCTGACCCCGTCTGTTGGGCAGGTAAGACTGTTAAATTCAGACCAATCAGCTGGGCTCTGCCCAACGGACTGTGAGGGCGGTTCGAACCGGAGGTTGCCACGTTGGCAACTCGGCCTGAAGGCTGTGGCTGATTCAGCCAGCGCAACGAGGGGTGTCGCTCAAACGACTCGGCTCAAGAGGTCAATGGCAGGCCGTGCGTGTCGTGGGTACGCCACAGGGTGCCGGGAAGGCCACGGGGGCGCTGGGAAGGGTGCAGCGGCGACCGGGAAGGCCACGGGGTCGCGCGGGCAGCACGTTGGGGAAGCTGGAAGTGCCTGGGGAAGCGCGCGGTAGGCCGAGCAGGAAGCCGATGGTGTTGGGTTGGCCGCCGGGGTGCGTGGGCAGTGCACTGGGGCCCCGGGCAGCACCCGGGGGCATGGGAAATGCGCGAGACGCTGGGCAGAACACCGACGGGGCTAGGCAGGCCACAGGGCATGCTGTGGGTTTGCCCAGGGAATACGGGGCATGGCGCGGGGGCATGGGCACTGCACGGAACACGGGGCAGGGTGTCAGCGGGGCTTGGCAGGCCACGGGGATGAGCGGGCAGCGTACTGGGGCACTGGGCAGTTCGCGGGGCAGCGCGCGGGGGTGCGGGTGCAACGTGGGATGTCGGGCAGGGCGTCAGTGGGGACGGGCAGACCACTGGTTCGGTAGGGGCGCGCGGGGATGTGTGGGCAGCATGTGGGGGCCCTGGGCAGCGTGTGGGCCACCGCGGGGGGCCACGAGCAGTGCGCGGGATGCCGGTGTAGAGACCCGAAACATGACGTACATGGACATTACATTACTTTTCCGGAATACTTAGTACATAACAAAAACGCACACACAAGGATTGTAATAGTTTAGTGTCTTTGGAAACTCGGAACGTAATCTTCTAATCGTGGTGAAAGATCTTCTATATCTCCTATAAAGATCTTCCCCTTTTTTTACCTAAAACCTTTCTTTATATTCTGGGGAAAAGAAAACATAAAAGGGTGAGCTCAAATGCTCAGTAAGGGTAAACAAAAGAAATATCAATCACATCATATACACAAGCACATAACTTTTGGAAATCTTAACCTGCAAAAGAGATCATAATTTCATAACATGGGATAAAACATGGCAGTGAAATGTAATCACAATAATCATAACGTAAAACATGAAACTTTGTGGCATTCACACATAATCATATAGAATCATTTCATGTTAGTCAAGACTCATTTCCAAGACTATCTTAGAGGACAAAGTCCCTTTCTGAATCGAGTAACCCTCGTTTCAGTCCTGTTTCACTGAACGAGTATAACCTACCGTTCCAGCCCTCTCTATCTCATGAGATATAAAATCTTTACCCAATGCATTGGAGGGAGATATAGGTCCCACCCATCTCATAATGATACCATTCTTATGTGTGCCAAAAAATCATAAATCATACATCATTGCATAACCCATGTAATAAAAATGGGATTCTTAAACAACATGACCACATAAAACAATTCATATAAGATAAATGAATTCATAAAAATATTTCCATCACAACATAATCAAATCCATGTAATAATAGGGATACAAACAGAACCCTTTATTATCTTAGATGGAAAATAATTTTGATAAAACACTTGAAATCCATTCTTGAGGAAAATATCCTTTCTACTTCAAAAACATTTTCCTTTCTTAACATGTCTTACAATTTAAAAATAAAAGAAGTTGATTAAAAATAAACATGAAAACCTGTAAAGGAAGCTTCTTGGAAATAATTTTTTAGAAATCCATTCATGCCGTATAAGTTAAAAAAAACATTCTTCGTACTTTTGTCGGAAAAGTCAAAAAGTACCTCGTACGAAAAAAACGACAAAAGATTCCTTTCATATTCTTTACTAAAAACTCACCGAAGGGTAAAATTGGATTTAAACTATTGTAAGTGGATGGAAACAATATTACATGTTGAGGGAACATGGATGTGGATGATAGAATACACCCCAGTAAATACATACGAATAAACAATCTCGGATAAAAATGAGATTGTGATATTTCCCTTACCTTAGGTCCGATTTGCTTCGTATGTGTCTGAACCTCCTGTATAATTATTTAAATAATGTCATTGACTTATTACAGAATCATATTCATTGTTATGATATCATATATGGTTCACTTATGACTTTATATTACCCGTTCTTTTGTAAATTCCATGTTAAAGAAGCGTTTTGGGTAAAATCGTTTCATTTATCGTAGGTGTTTTGACTTGTTGTTCTTGACATTATTATTACTTATATCATGATTTACTTACTTCAAGAATATAAAATATGATTTATATATCATATATATTCAGTATATATATATATAATAGATAGATAAATGAAATGAAAAACACCGTTCATGGAGATGGTAGTCCGTACGTACGCATGAACGCTGTTTTCCTTTCCTTATTGTCTTGAATGGAAGTAAGTAGATGACATATATATATATATATATATATCCAGTAGCTTTATAATGTCATATATTTCATTATTATTTCTTATATATACTTTATAATCATTCTTAAATTGTTAACATGGAGAATGAATCTCATCGCGTTGTGGAGACGGTAGTCCGTACGTACGCACGAGCGATGATATCATTTCCATAAATATTGAATTGAATTGGAGTGGATTATACAATATATTAGAATAAATATGATGTTGTAATAACTCTTTATAGTTATTCTTTAAACCATTATATCCATCCATTTAAGGTGGTGGCGGAAAATAGATTACACCACGGCGTGGAGACGGTATTCTGTACGTACGCACGCGCGGTGATTTCATTTTTCCGTAGGATGGATAGAAGGTGAATTAGGGTTGTTTCATATTTATAATAACATATCAGTATGTATGTAATACTTATGTTATTACATTATCATGAAACAACTAAAGAAGAAGAAGTTGAATAAGAATGAAATTGAAAAGATCGGTAATGGATATTACCTTTTCTTTGAAACGCCTCTTTGAATCCTCCACTTAGGGAACTAAGATTGGTCTTTGAAGAAGACCAGGACCTCTAGGATTATTCTAGGGAAGTGGAGAAGGGATTTTGGCAGGGGTTGGCCGAGCTTGAGTTCTCAAATTGGTGTGAGGAGGAGGGGGAGGAGGTGTCCTTTTATAAGGGAGGAGAGGGGCACTTTAGGAATATCTCAAAATATTATTTTATATTAAAGTCAAAATCGGTTTATAATGGTTCCAAAGGGTCTTATTTCGAAGCTAAAGTGGGGATGTGTCGAAATCCTATCAACCAATAAGATTTATACAAGTTTAGGGTATTATTTTAACCTTATCAATTTGATTTAACTCTAAGTTAAATAATTTAACTTTTACCGTGTCTTTTTGTTTTCTTTCACTATATGGTTAATAAACTTACTATAACATGCCAAACGAACCCCAAATTATTTATTATTAATATATATATCCTTATCTAAGTCATTTGGACGAACCATAGATTTTTAGGAATAAAATAACAATTAATAATATAATATTTGATTTAAAAAACAATTTTGTGTCAATTTTGACACTATTTGATTTATGATTTTTGTGAAAGTCATAACAGAATTATATGTTCGAACCAAGTTTATTAAATCAACACTAATATATCATAGTAACCTAGAAAATTAGTGGAATTCATAAAAAGTCTCAAATTACATTTATTTTGGTATTTATAACATCAATTATGTCAATATTTCATTAATAAGATAATTACTGCATCATCTTTGTGTCATAAATAAATTAAATTATTTGATTTCTAAAAATTACAAATAAAATACCATCATGTAGGAAATCCATTTATCATTCTAATGAATATTTACAATCGAATTTATCTTATGTACAACCCTATATTAAAAATGTTTTAGTAAATATACTTTGATTTTAACTCTTTTAACTTTTCTTTGAATTAAATAATAATAAATGTCCTAATCTAATCCAAGTGGGCCTAAATGATAATATTTTACAGTTAAGGTTATTTTTGGTCGAGATACACTTGTCCAATAGAATTAGGACATGTGTTAGGGTATTATCAATATCATTCTTACCCTTAATTACCCTATTTAGTTTTAACCGTGGTAAATAAAAGTAAAAAAGTTACTATTCACCAAAAATTATTTTCATCTCATTGAACCACATTTTACATACAGACATCAACCGTGTCTCTCGGATTTTTGAAATTCCATTTACAGAAGCGGTAAAATTAAGTTTTATGAAAAATTCAGTTTTTAACTACCACTTAGTAGTTTCACTATTCATCAAAAATTGATGTTTTTCAGAAAAATGCCAAAATTTTATCCTAAGCAATATTTCATATTCCAAATTCAAAAATGAAGTCTATTTTACCAAATTCATAACATAGAAGTTTCATTAATTAATTTTCTAATTAAATCCCGCTATTAAAACAAATAGAGTGTTTTTAAGAAACAATATCTATCAAAAGATTGACACTTGATTATGTCTGGTTTAAATGTGAAATTACATTCAATGACCAAAATTGTATTAAATTGTAAAAATATATTCTAAATATACTTTAAAACCACTCAAATTAATAATTTATCACTATTAATTATTTTGATTGAAAAAGTTGTTTTTAATTATAATTTAGTAATTTTCACTATTCATCAGAATATGAAAGTTATCCAAAAAGTACCAAAATTTCACCTTAGGCTAAATTCGATACTCCGAATCCAAAAATGAAGTCCATTTTGAGAGCTAAAATTTCTAAAATTTAAAAGGTGGTTATTACTATTCATAACGGCTAGTTTTAATAATATTTTAATAGCATATCGTTGTTTCGTGAAACTGAGTATTGCGTACTACACACGCTATCGAGGAAGGTTGCGATTGCGTGTAATGCAAGGGAAGTCAAAGATGCGTGTTGTTCAAGCTCCTTTTGGTGTAGCGTACAACACAAGACATTAATAAAATTAAAAAGAATATTTTTCATAAAATCTCGGGCTGTTACATTCTACCCCCCTTAAAATTAATTTCGCCCTCGAAATTCATCGGGGTTATAAATGGTTTACTATTCGAAAGTTTATTTAATAGAAACCCACATCGTAAAAAGGAATATCATAACCAATCTTTAAAAACAAAAGTATGAAACGTAACGGTTACCCAAATAAACTAATCACTGGGTTTCCACATAGGTGAAAATATGGATATGGAAGAGAAATCTAACCATCATGTTCTGATGGAGAGTGGTAGAGAACATGGCTATGGAAAAGCCAGTAATCACAAAGCCATAAATTTGTGACGATCTAAGGTACCATCTGATTCATCAGATATATGATCACTAGGACAACATTTTTGGTTTTCAAGATCGTTTCCCTAAAGTTAAAGAATTTGAATTTGAATAAATACTTACTTTATGTTGGTACAACCTCACTGTTGTTCGTGCCTTTAACAATTTCCACTTTATCTCTTAAATAAATGAAGTTGAATTTGTTATTCGTGAAGTGTTAGCAAATCATGTGATAGAATGACGGGTCATTCCATCTGTCTCAAAAGGTTAGCAAAATTTATATACATAAGTCGATCTATAGTGAGATTAATCATATATGGTTCCTAAAATGGACTTATACTTTATATATCATACTGCTTAATATAATAAAACTAGTTTCTACTAAATAGGGACTTCCTGTAGACTAGTGGTAGGCGATAAAAGCCAGTCGCACTTCGGTTGTGGGTTCGATTCCCACAGCCTTGTCCGACGCGATGGGCTGTCGCCCGTTCTGCAGGTTGTCCTTTTTCTAAAACTATATTACTATAACATCCCATCGAAAAAAACTTCTATCCTTAAACAATACTAACTTAGGTCCAACATAATCCATTCTAATATTTAGGCTTATCCATAATACTGTAGTCCACTCTCATGATATAGTGACAACGATTACCAGAGATTTAACACCATCGTCGATCCCCATATATCATAAGATATGTTTTGTTGGTCACATTCCAAACATTCAAAGTCCTTAATCATGTATTCTCTTGAATACCTTAGTGAAAACATGAATGCAGTTAAAAGATAACACATTCCACATACCAAAATCCTCAAAATTCTATATACTCAAATCATGATATCACTTAGTCCTTATATCAATCATGAGCTCATGAATACTGTCAAACATTTCATTTTCTCCTTATCCCTTCATTATGCGCATATCATCTTCTTTCAAAAAATTTTGAATCACTTTTCAAGGTTACCGGTACCTTAAAATTATTGAAAACCACAATAGAATAATAGAACAATAAAAGTACCTCAACAACATTATTATTGAATACCAATACATAAACACTTCAATCCATCCTCTTCAATTATTGTCCTGGAATAAGTCCTTCCTTGATTTAGAAGTAACTTTTTAGGTCAGGGCATTGAGTTGGGTAATGCCCATGTTCTCCACAAATAATGCATTGAACTCCATAACAGTCTGTCACTCTATGACCCTTTTCTCCACACAGATAACATCGGTTCATCCATTTGAGGTATTCCTCAAGGTTCTTCTTCCCTTCTTTAGAAATCTCAATATACTTTTCTTTATGCTCCTCAACATGTGAAGATGCATAATAGTTTATCTTCCTCTTCTTTGATGAATTAGGCATACCACTAAATTTCACCTTGTTAATCATATATCGCGATGATTGATTTGTCATAATCACAAGATCTTTCTCTATAGGAACTACACAACTTTGTTGCTCATAGTCACCAATTTGTCCATTGGATTCAATGTTAACCGAATTCCTTCTGGTTCCCTCCATTAACTAAAACACAAAAAGAATCTTGTGAGAGGCAAAAATCATGCTAGGGAAAACAACATAATAAAGGGGGAGTACCTTCAATATCTAACATCTTAGGTTTAATTCTATGATCATTAGCGCAATTCTAGTACTATAACCTATACGTATACTTAACCTTAGGGACATCCCTAGACATACCTTAGAAATATCTCTAGGGATCTCACTAACGTTTTGGCATACTAGTTTCCAAAGTTTGACTAAACCTTTCCTCTGGTACCAACTGTAGAGACCCGAAACATGACGTACATGGACATTACATTACTTTTGCGGAATACTTAGTAGATAACAAAAACACACACACAAGGATCGTAATAGTTTAGTGTCTTTGGAAACTCAGAACGTAATCTTCTAATCGTGGTGAAAGATCTTCTATATCTCCCATAAAGATCTTCCCCTTTTTTTACCTAAAACCTTTCTTTATATCCTGGGGAAAAGAAAACATAAAAGTGTGAGCTCAAATGCTCAGTAAGGGTAAACAAAAGAAATATCAATCACATCATATACACAAGCACATAACTTTTGGAAATCTTAACCTGCAAAAGAGATCATAATTTCATAACATGGGATAAATCATGGCAGTGAAATGTAATCACAATAATCATAACTTAAAACATGAAACCTTGTGGCATTCACACATAATCATAGAAAATCATTTCTTGTTAGTCAAGACTCATTGCCAAGACTATCTTAGTGGACAAAGTCCCTTTCTGAATCGAGTAACCCTCGTTTCAGTCCTGTTTCACTGAACCGGTATAACCTACCATTCCAGCCCTGTCTATCTCATGAGATATAAAATCATTACCCAATGCATTGGAGGGAGATATAAGTTCCACCCATCTCATAATGATACCATTCTTATGTGTGCCACAAAATCATAAATCATTCATCATTGCATAACCCATGTAATAAAAATGGGATTCTTAAACAACATGACCTCATAAAACAATTCATATAAGATAAATGAATTAATAAAAATATTTCCATCACAACATAATCAAATCCATGTAATAATAGGGATAGAAACAGAACCATTTATTATCTTAGATGGAAAATAATTTTGATAAAACACTTGAAATCCATTCTTGAGGAAAATATCCTTTCTACTTCAAAAACATTTTCCTTTCTTAACATGTCTTACAATTTAACACTAAAAGAAGTTGATTAAAAATAAACATGAAAATTTGTAAAAGAAGCTTCTTGGAAATAACTTTTTAGAAATCCATTCATGCCGTATAAGTTAAAAAAACATTCTTCGTACTTTTGTTGGAAAAGTCAAAAAGTACCTCGTACGAAAAAAAACGACAAAAGATTCCTTTCATATTCTTTACTAAAAACTCACCGATGGGTAAAATTGGATTTAAACTATTGTAAGTGGATGGAAACAATATTACATATTGAGGGAACATGGATGTGGATGATATAATACACCCCAGTAAATACTTACGAATAAACAATCTCGGATAAAAATGAGATTGTGATATTTCCCTTACCTTAGGTCTGATTTGCTTCGTATGTGTCCGAACCTCCTGTATAATGATTTAAATAATGTCATTGACTTATTAAAGAATCATATTCATTGTTATGATATCATATATGGTTCACTTATGTCTTTATATTACCCGTTCTTTTGTAAATTCCATGTTAATGAAGCGTTTTGGGTAAAATCGTTTCATTTATCGTAGGT
Source organism: Viscum album (assembly GCA_963277665.1). NCBI lineage: Eukaryota > Viridiplantae > Streptophyta > Magnoliopsida > Santalales > Viscaceae > Viscum > Viscum album. The sequence continues at coordinate 1,917,325,585 of OY728135.1, read as the reverse complement.
GTTTTGACTTGTTGTTCTTGACATTATTATTACTTATATCATGATTTACTTAATTCCAGAATATAAAATATGATTTATATATCATATATATTCAGTATATATATATATATAATAGATAGATAAATGAAATGAAAAACACCGTTCATGGAGACAGTAGTCCGTACGTACGCATGAACGCTGTTTTCCTTTCCTTATTATCTTGAATGGAAGTAAGTAGACTACATGCATATATATATATATACATAAATCCAGTATCTTTATAATGTCATATATTTCATTATTATTTCTTATATATACTTTATAATCATTCTTAAATGGTTAACATGGAGAATGAATCTCATCGCGTCGTGGAGACGGTAGTCCGTACGTACGCACGAGCGATGATATCATTTCCATAAATATTGAATTGAATTGGAGTGGATTATACAATATATCAGAATCAATATGATGTTGTAATAAATCTTTATAGTTATTCTTTACACCATTATATCCATCCATGTAAGGTGGTGGCGGAAAATAGATAACACCACGGTGTGGAGACGGTATTCCGTACGTACGCACGCGCGGTGATTTCATTTTTCCGTAGGATGGATAGAAGGTGAATTAAGGTTGTTTCATATTTATAATAACATATCAGTATGTAAGTAATACTTATGATATTACTTTATCATGAAACAACTAAAGAAGAAGAAGTTGAATAAGAAAGAAATTGAAAAGATCGGTAATGGATAATACCTTTTCATTGAAACGCCTCTTTGAATCCTCCACTTAGGGAACTAAGATTGGTCTTTGAAGAAGACCAGGACCTCTATGATTATTCTAGGGAAGTGGAGAAGGGATTTTTGCAGGGGTTGGCCGACCTTGAGTGCTCAAATTGGTGTGAGGAGGAGGGGGAGGAGGTGTCCTTTTATAAGGGAGGAGAGGGGCACTTTAGGAATATCTCAAAATATTATTTTATATTAAAGTCAAAATCGGTTTATAATGGTTCCAAAGGGTCTTATTTCGAAGCTAAAGTGGGTATGGGTCGAAATCCTATCAACCAATAAGATTTAGACAAGTTTAGGATATTATTTTAACCTTATCAATTAGATTTAACTCTAAGTTAAATAATTTAACTTTTACCGTGTCTTTTTGTTTTCTTTCACTATATGGTTAATACACTTACTATAACATGCCAAACGAATCCCAAATTATTTATTATTAATATATATATCCTTATCTAAGTCATTTGGCCGAACCTTAGATTTTTAGGAATAAAATAACAATTAATAATATAATATTTGATTTAAAAAACTATTTTGTGTCAATTTTGACACTATTTGATTTATGATTTTTGTGAAAGTCATAACAGAATTATATGTTCGAACCAAGTTGATTAAATAAACACTAATATATCATAGTAACCTAGAAAATTAGTGGAATTCATAAAAAGTCTCAAATTACATTTATTTTGGTGTTTATAACATCAATTATATCAATATTTCATTAATAAGATAATTACTGCATCATCATTGTGTCCTAAATAAATTAAATTATTTGATGTCTAAAAATTACAAATAAAATACCATCATGTAGGAAATCTTTTTATCTTTATAATGAATATTTAAAATCGAATTTATCTTATGTACAACCCTATATTAAAAATATTTTAGTAAATATACATTGATTTTAACTCTTTTAACTTTTCTTTGAATTAAATAATAATAAATGTCCTAATCTAATCCAAGTGGGACTAAATGATAATATTTTACACTTAAGGTTATTTTTGGTCGAGATACACTTGTCCAATAGAATTAGGACATGTGTTAGGGTATTATCAATATCATTCTTACCCTTAATTACCCTATTTACTTTTAACCGTGGTAAATAAAAGTAAAAAGTTACTATTCACCAAAAATTATTTTCATCTCATTGAACCACATTTTACATACAGACATCAACCGTGTCTCTCGGATTTTTGAAATTCCATTCACAGAAGCGGTAAAATTAAGTTTTATGAAAAATTCAGTTTTTAACTACCACTTAGTAGTTTCACTATTCATCAAAAATTGATGTTTTTCAGAAAAATGCCAAAATTTTATCCTAAGCTATATTTCATATTCCGAATTCAAAAATGAAGTCTATTTTACCAAATTCATAACATAGAAGTTGCATTAATTAATTTTATAATTAAATCCCGATGTTAAAACAAATAGCGTGTTTTTAAGAAACAATATCTATCAAAAGATTGACACTTGATTATGTCTGGTTTAAATGTGAAATTACATTCAATGACCAACATTGTATTAAATTGTAAAAATATATTCTAAATATACTTTAAAACCACTCAAATTAATAATTTATCACTATTAATTATTTTGATTAAAAAAGTTGTTTTTAATTATAATTTAGTAATTTTCACTATTCATCAGAATATGAAAGTTATCCAAAAAGTACCAAAATATCACCTTAGGCTAAATTCGATACTCCGAATGCAAAAATGAAGTCCATTTTGAGAGCTAAAATTTCTAAAATTTAAAAAGTGGTTATTACTATTCATAACGGCTAGTTTTAATAATATTTTAATAGCATATCATTATTTCGTGAAACTGAGTATTGCGTACTACACACGCTATCGAGGAAATTTGCGATTGCGTGTAATGCAAGGCAAGTCAATGATGTGTGTTGTGCAAGATCCTTTTGGTGTAGCGTACAACACAAGACATTAATAAAATTAAAAAGAATATTTTTCATAAAATCTCGGGCTGTTACAGCCGGGCAGGGTGTCGACGGGGCCGGGTAGGCTACAGTTTCGGCCGGGGCAGGCAGGGCATCGTGGGGGCGGTGCCGTCCACGGAGGCCGCGGGTAGCGCCGCCTTCGTTGGTGCTGCCTTCGTCGCCTCATCAAAGATCCCCAAAAACTAGCATGGCGGAGGCGGGTCGGGCCATGATGGTTTCGCCCGATCCCTCCGCGTTTAGGGTGGTAGCATGCGGTTCATCGGGACTATAAGAAAGAAGAAAATATTTAAATGTTTCTTTTCGATCTCTGCAATGTTTCCATTCAAATAAAGGAGAGAATGAGAAATGAATTATTACACAAATAAACCCCCTACCGTTGTTTCCTCATTGGTTGACATCACAGAAAGTGAACGAAGGAGTTCACCGTTCATCATGTTCGTCATGAACTACCAATCCTGGCTGCGTCGGCTGTGGAAGATGCTCCACATCGGTAGTATTCGAGAGAGGAAGTCCGAGGAAGAAGTGGAAGAGTTCCTTGGCGTTCTTCATCAGTGGATCATTCATCATTCTGGGTTGGGAGCTCTTCCCCCAAGTTCCTCTTTTATGTTCCACAAAAATGAATATTCCAACAAAATAATATATAGGAATATCCTATTAATTTTGTGGGCACAATATTGGAATTGGACTTATTAATTTGGTAGGCACCCCTTAATTAATGTGGAGAATTGGCACAATTAATTAAAGGGGAGTTGGCTTTATAATGGTGAAGAGGCTCTCCCACATTAATGAGGGAGAGTTGACAGGTTATAATCTCCTCCCATTAATATGGGTCGGGTGGTCCCCACCCCAATTATTTAAATAAGAGGTTATGGTCACGGGTGGTCCCCACATCATAACCTCTCGCGGGAGGTTATATTCTGGTGGGCCCCATCACAATAACATTTAATGGGAGGTTAAGGTTTGGTGGCCCCACCTCCATCCACCATGAGGAGGATTAAAGCACCTCACACCAAACAATGGCTCGAAATTAGATAACATGTTGCACACTTTATTTTATTATTTCTTTATGAGAAGCCAAAATCTAACTATAATTCTCGACCATCCTCCATTGAGGTGAAAGTTTTCTTAAGCGAATACTGGTGCTACGAGTTCAACGGTTCCCTAGGAGTCCAGTTTCGAGCACCGGTTCAAAAGTTATAAAAACCCACTCGTACGTTTACTGAACGTACCCGAACAAATCATCAAAAATTGATTCCGGACACACCGGGCCTCAGAATCAAGCGCCGTAAAAATTCATGGACATGTAAAAATCCCATGAATTTAAGAAAAAAACTTCCATGGAATTTCTAGGTCTTTACATTAGTAATTGTTAGTAAAAATTGGAAGTAATTATTTATAATTAGTAGTAATTATTAATAATAGTCGTAATTTGTTGTAATTAGTGGTACATCGTGATAATTAGTAATAATAACTATTAATTAGTTGTAATTAATAATAATTAGTAATTTTTTATAATTATTGGTAATTAGTAAGAATTAATAAAAATTAGAAATGATTTCTAATAATTATTAATAATTAGTAATAGTTAGTAATTATTTGTAATAATAAGTAATAATTATTAATAATTAGTAATAATTAGTAATAATTAGTAATAATTAGTACTAATTAGTGGTACTTAGTTATAATTAGTAACAATTAGTGATAATTGTTAATATTTGTTAAATTTTACTAGTTAGTAATTATTAGTAATAATTAGTGGCACTTATTAATAATTAAAAATAGTTAGCAATAATTGGTGGCAATTAGTGATCATTAGTAATAATTAGTTGAAATTAGTAAGTAATATTGGAATTTTTTAATAAATATTGGTACATAGCAACAATTAGTTCTAATTTGTAGTAGTTACTTTTAATTAGCAACAATTAGTGGTAATTATCAACAATTAGTGGATATTATCAATAGTTAGTAGTAATTAGAAATAGTTAGTTGTAGTCAGCAATAATTTATGGTAATTATTAATAAATAGTGGTAATTATTAGTAAATAGAAACAATAAATAAAAATTAGTAATTATAAGTAGTAATTAATAATAATTAGCAGTAAATAGTAACAGTTAGTAGTAATTTTTAATAATTAGTATTAATTAGTGGTACTTAGTAAAAATTAGTGGTACTTAGTAAAAATTAGTGCTAATTAGTAATAATTAATCATAATTAGTAATATTTAATATTAATTATTAACAATTAGAGAGACACAGTGGTAATTTGTAATAATTAGTGGTACTTAGCGCTAATTAGTAATACTTTGTAATAATTAGTGATAACTAGTAAAAACTAGCAATAATTAGTAATAATTACTTGTAATTAGTGACAATATGTAATAATTAGTAGTAATTAGTTGTAATTAGTAATATTTTAAAATGATTAGTAATAATAAGTAATAAATAGCAGTGACTAGGAATAATTTGTGGTAATTATAAATAATTATTGATAATTAGTAATAATTAGCAGTAAATAGTTAAAATTATTAATATTTACTAATACGTAAGAATAATTTGTAATAAATAGTTATTATTAGTAATAATTTGTAATAAATAGTAATAATTAGTACATAATAGTAATAATTTGTAATAAATTGTAATAATTATTATATATAGTAGTAATTAGTAATAATTAGCTGGAATTAGGTATAATTAGTGATAATTTTTTATCATTAGCAGTAATTAGTAATAATTAGAAGTAATTGGTAATTATTCGTAATGATTAGTAATAATAAGTAGTAATTTGTAATAAATAGTGATAATTAGTAATAATTAGTAAAAAAATTCATGATTACTATTAATTATGTCTATATAGTAAATATTAGTAAAAATTCGTAATAAGTAGTAATATGATTTAATAATTAGTAACAATTAGTAAGGATTATTAATTATTACCAATAAATAGTGGTAAATATCGGCACTTACCAAAAAATAATGGTAATTTGTAAAAAATTAGATTTACTTAGTAAATATAAGTTGTAATTTGTGATACATAGTAAAAATTAGTAATAAATAGTAGTAATTACTAATAAATAGATGTAAGTAGTAATAATTACTACTAATTTGTAATTTTTAGTGACAATTAGTAACAATTGGTAATAATTAGAAATAACTAGTAATAATTATTAATAATTAGTAGTAAGTAATAGAAATTAGTCTTTATTAGTGGTACATAGTAAAAATTATTAGGTATTATTTAAAAGTAATGGTACACAGTAAAAAGTATTGCTACTTAGTAAAAGTTATCTCTAGTTACTAAAAACTAACATTAATTCGATAAAATTTATAATATATACAAGTAAAATATAATTAATTATTTTTATAAATTTTAATAACATTTTCTTTTATCAAATTAATCAAAATTAAATTTTTATTTAATTTTTTATAGAGCAATATAGAAAAAGGATTTTGACAACATTTTCTATTACATATCACAATTGGATAAATCATTACAGTAATTTATGTGGTACTCATATAAATCCTATATATGTTGAGAGTGTTGAAGATCTTTTATCATTTCCATCATCAAAACCAGAAGCTGTTTTAGAAGGGATGATTATATCTCCACCAATGAAATGTGATATGAGGAGGTTCAACACATTTAAAAATGATGGTGGATGTCTACTTAGTTTTTTTCCAAGGATTGTTTTTGTATCATCATGGTGAACACAGTTCCAGAAGAAAAAATTACCAATTTGGTTCCATATCCATCATGTTTTCAAAAAACTTTACTTGATGTTGTCGGTCTATCATTTCAATAATCTAAACCTAGGGATGTTAATAATTTAACTCCCAAGATAGAACTAGCATCATATTATGAGTTTCTAATGTTTGTTGAGGATGCCTTATATCATTGTTGTAAGATAATAAAATTTTTTCCAGTTTAAAAATTTATGGCTGTTAACTCAAATAATGGAATGCCAAAGTTCTTTTTGGAATTAGATGTTATTTTTTTAAATCACTATTACCTAATGGAAATGTGCAGCCTACAAATTTATGTGACAGTCTAAGGATGATTGTTAATCATGAACATTATTATGATAAGCTTCATCCATATTCAAATTATTTCATCTTATATTATGGTGAAAATGAGTCATTATTTAATTTTTATACACTTGGAAAATCTAGGTACAAAGAAGCTCATTTTGGGAATTATTGATTGAGTCTTATTAAAAAGTTGATGTATTTCTTATAGAGAACAAGATTACTGTATTTACTTATTTACTAGAATACATATTCAATGATGTCATATAATAATTCTTCTATTTTAACTGTTAAAATATTAAATCATCATTATGATGCTGATTAATTGAAACATCATGTCTATGTACATTCTTCTCTTTCCTCCAAAGCATATAACATGCTATTGACTCTTTCTATTAATGGTTTCTATCCATTTGGTTCTTCATGTATTCAATATTAATATTGGCCCATCTTTATAACTCCACAAAACAAACCTTTTAGGACGTTTCTAAATGGGCCACATATCTTTTTGACATTATGAATTATCGAACATCCAAAAAATAATATCTATGTTTATTTGAAGCAATGGATTAGTGAGTTAATTTATTATAAAGTAATGGTGTTAGTGCATATGAAGTTATTTCAAAACAAAATTTCCGAATTAAAGTTGTATTAATGTAAAAAATTAGTGACTATACAGCACAAGTCTTGTTATCTGAATAGATTACACAAGGTCTAAAATTATTTTTTACAATATATCAGATAAAAAGGTGATTTTCCCATTAATATGAGAAAATCATGTTTTTTCTATGGTCATCATAGATTTATTCAAAATTTTGATCCTTTTCAACAAAAAAGAAAACATTTCAAAGAAGGTATAATTAAAAGAGATGGAAATCTAGAAATGTCCTTAGGAATTGATTTAAATTCCATTATCTCTTCATTACCTCCCATTAAATTTGGACTCACAATTAACAAACAAAAAATAGGTGGCATTGAGAAATATCACAATTGTACTAAATGATTTTTTGGGTTCCCCTATATTGGATTGATTTGTTGGTCTATCATATTTTGGTTGTCATGAATATTGAGAAGAACTATTTAGATAATATGTATAATAAAGTTGTGGAAACGCCTCATAAGACAAATGATATGGTAAAGGCATGATTAGATATTTTCCAAATTTTTAGGTTACCTAAACATGAGTTGTTATAAAATGATAGATCACAAATGTTAATTATGCGAAAATAAGATTATAAACATTCCAAAGATAAATATTTATTATTTTTTCATTGTATTCCATATTTCAGACTACAGGATGGTTATGTTTCAAATTTGGATAGATGGGTCGAAAATAATCACATTACCAGATTAAAAAGTCATCAATATCATGTTATATTTGAAGAAATTGTATGATTTTATTTATATGTTTTTTGTATTGTTACATTTGTGATGCTCTAACAAAAATATCACATATTTTTTGAGACATCTACGTGGTGAGAATTGACTATGAAGCACTTATTAGACTACGAGAAGATGTTTTACTTTTCTATAAACAACACATTTTTCATATCGACTTTCTTTGATTCAATGGAATATTGGACATTATATTTTCCACATGAAGAAAAATTTAGAGGTATAGTATAGTTCCAATGGATGTATCCATTTGATAGGTGTATGTAGAAGCTAAAGAAAAAGGTGTCTACAAAAGAATTAGTTTGAGATTTAATTGTAGAAGCTTATTTATAGGAATAATTTTTTTCTGCTCTCAATATTTCTAGCCTGAATATCATTCAAAACGTATCTCAATGGGACATAATGATGGAAATATTTGTGATGCACCGATCATTAAATTTTTAGTTTTTAACTATCCTAAACATGGATTTGGTGGATTCCATGAATGATGGAATCTAGATGACGAACATCCTAGTGATATTACATTTTTTCTTCTTAACCATTAAAAATGACATGATTTGTATAGTGAGTGATAATAAAAAATATTTTTAAATTATTATAAATAAAATAAAATAAGTTTATATCTAGATTATATGAATAGAAAATTAAGAAACCACTTCCACAAATTATAGCAGCTTCTCTTGAAGAATGTCGAAAACATAATTTATCAAAGTAGTTTCAAATGTAGGTAAAGTAAATTTATTATGTTTTAACATATAAAATAAATTTATTATTTGTAATATTTTTAATTGATAAATTTTGTTTGTATCACAACATGTCAATAAAATTAATAATTTAATGCGTTTATTGAGTATCCAACCATCCAAAATGGTTAAATATTACAATTCATATGTGATGACCGGTTTTCTTGATTTCATACGGGTTGGTGAAATGAATCAAAATAAGTTAATTGTGGTGTTTTCTAGATATGATATCATCATAGATAAATTGGTGTTTAATTTAATGTCTTGATGGAATAAATAATTGAGTTGTGTTATATGGGAAATAATTATGTATTGATGTTTAAATTCCATTGGTATGATACCAATAGAGGCTTTAATGTTCATCCATACCATGTAATAACTGATATTAAATATAAAATCCTTTTTAAAAAAAAAATTAAACATTGGTTTTATATAATCAATAACACCAAATATATAATTCCAAGTATGATGGTGCCTCAAGAGAGTTAATTTATTAGTGGAGCATTATAAAAATTAAATACTATGAAAATAAATTTATGAAAAGTCAATATAGTTCTGTTGAAGTGAAATGAACTGAAATATTTTATGAGACAACTCAAAATACATATTTTTATTGAATATATGAAAAATATTGATGTGCACAACCCATATTTACGTGTCGATGGATATTTTGATGTTTATGATGTAACAACATAATTTGATTAACAGTTGATGATGAAGATGAAATTCGTATGAAAATTGATGATATTAAGGAGGAAGATAATGATATTAACATCATAGTATATGAAGATAAAGATGGTAGTAAATAATGAAACTATTACATGTACGTTATAGTCATTATAAATAAATAAATAATAATAAATTTCAATTATTTTATGAATCCATTATTTTGGTTTTTTAGATTTATGACTTTAATTATGATGATATATTTCAATTCCTTGAGGTGGGTCTATTACCCAGTGATTATCAGGATTCGTTATCATCCAACCATTATGTTCCTATTGGTTCTTAATCGACTTAGATGGTTCACTGTATTGTGAGATAGATTATTATTGACCCTATTCTCGAGTGACATCAAAATCTTTACTTTGATATACACATACAGACGTCTGTTTAGTTGTGTATTTCAATTATTTTTCTTTATTCTTCATTAATTTAATTATATACAAATTGTTTGATTACTTGTTCTATTGTTTTCAGAAATTTTCACATATAGCTTTTGGATATAGGAGCACTATTCTGTGGAACTATTTTTCTGATCCATGGGTAATGCAAGATCAGATTCCAATTAATGTTCAACTCCCCATGTTTTTTCATTAGATGGTTTGTAAATAAATAATAGTTTTTTAAATTGATTTAATTATTTACATTATATTAATGAAAAAATACAGGGTTAATGGAATCCCACTGATGATAGCTTATAGAGTTCCATCACGAAGGCCTTTTGGTGTGAATGAGTGACAATTTGTCATCAATCAATTTGTGCATAATTTGAGGAGGACAACCACGATGAAGAGAGTCATGGATTTGGATCAATATTATTGAGCCCATTGACCTCATTAAATCTCATCACTGTTATTAGATGGATTATGTTAATATTGAATGGGATATTGTTTTCCATGGAGAGCATCAATAGGTAGGTATAACTAGAGGAGGTAGGAGGTGACACATCAATATGGAAGTCGTACATTCAGTATGAATCGACGATGTATTGTAAATGTATTTTCTAAAAAAAATTTATATCTTAAAAATTAAAATTTTAATTTATTACTCATATAGTTAGATGAAAATATGAATATGAAGGTGATTGATATTTATAATAGGAGTTACAATGAACCTATCATTGGAGAGAATTCAAATGGTCGGTTGTGTCAGATTGTGAAAAATATGATTTTTTGAGTATTAAAATTAATTGAAAATTATTTTTTAATTATTTTAATTTCAAATTGAAATTGATGGAGATATGTGAGGATGAATCTTTTAAAAAATGGGATGATATTAAAGATGATATTGAGAGTTAGGCCATCGGTGTGGAATGATTCAATGATGCAGGATGGATGTAGGTGATTCAATATACTTTTGAGAAGGGTTGAGTGGTTTGTATCGATTCTATGCAGATGCTTGGAAGTTTTTAGGGAAATGTTTTATGGTCAACGCGTGGATAGAGAAGAAATAATGGAGTGTCATATTTATTTTTCTCACAATATTTCTAATATCTATGAGATTACAGTGATGTTATAGAAGCCTTTTATATAGAGCAAGAAGAGCTCTATCGACTATACCAACAACAATATGAGGAGATGTAATGATGGTAGGATTTTAGAAAAATGAGTACATGTGGTGTGAGGTTAATATATTAGGTATGGAGTTCCCTACCCCACTATTCTAGATAACCCCCACCCCCTACAAAGTGACTGATACACTATGAACATATTCATTTTGATAAAATTTAATTGAGGATATTTTTCTGTAATATTTTTATTTTATTTTATGTTAAAAATTTCAATTTTTTCTATTTTATAAATTAGGTTGATGTATTTTTATTATTTATTTTCTTATTTTTATATTTTGACTTTTGATTTTTTTTGTTTTTTTTAATTTATTTGTTGTGTTTTAGAGTCATGTTCCAAAACATTTGTTATGATGTTTCACTTGATTCATCATATTAAGTTGTGTAAAAAATCAATTTAAAAAAGATATTTTCATTGGGGATATTTCCCATCACAAAAGATACTTTTTTTGGGAAGTAACATCACAGGAAGTAACTATTAGGATGCTCTTTTCGGTGATGTTTTATTATTTATGGGACCCCATCATAAATAACAGATCATAAATAATCAATTTTATAGTTTTGGTATATTATCAATGAATAATTATTTTTTATCGAATTAAAAATATTGAGTCCATTGTAAGATATATTTTAATCCCCATTAATGTTGAGTCCCAACCAATATTTAATCATTTGAAAAGCCATGATGACCATAAATTTCTCTATAGATAGCTATATTTTATGCTTAATTTTCCATTCGATCAATTTTTATTGTATGAATTCATGATTTTTAATTGATACTAAAATGTGATTTTTTTTTATTTTCATAGTGTTTTATAATTCAAGTTTTGAGATAAAGAAAAAGGATTATTCAATTGATTATCTTTGAATAAGGCTGGAATCAATTTGTTACTAGTTTATATTGAATCCAATATATGTTGATAAATAATGTGTTAAGAAATAGCAGAAAACATAAATTCAAAAAATAAAATAAAAAATTTCATCACTACTTAAAGTGATTATTGTGTAACTAAATGATAAATTACAGGATAAAGTAAGTATAGATGACATCATGGAAAGGATAATAATTATATTTCATCATTCATAGAGACTAATTGCATATTAGAAGTTATAAATTATGATTTTGGGAATCTTTTTCATTATTGAATTTATTTTTTTACACCATAACCAACTCAGTTTTGATTTCAAATTCCTGAAAATATTAATTAATGTCATCATGATTATTTTTGGTTTTATTTATAAGTGGATTATTTAGATTAATTTCAAGACAATACATATAGTGTTTTTATAATATATTATATATATATTTTATTAAACTATATTTAGTGATGATTTAATTACTTTATAGGTGAGATAAATGATAAGTTGGATGAATATTAACAAAAATATAAATAATGTGAGTGTTTTAAGAGAGGATTCTATAATTTTTGTTGTATATGTGCTATAATGGGTCTAACATTTGATTCAGAGAGTTTTATAATTCTCAAATTACCTTTGGTAAAATTATTTTTATGAGTACTTCAAATATAATGATTTTTCAATTACTTTATATATTCCATTTAATAGGATTTTGAGGTTATTATTAGGGATTATAAAATGATTATGTGTGTGGGGATTTGATTATTCACAATTTTGTATATATTTTTATTATTATTCAATTGATTTATTTTTCAATCTCCCATAATTTTAGATTTTTTATCATTTTATGCTGACCTTATACTATCACTTAGAGTTTAAAGGTTATTTAATGATTTAGTGAATTTTGGTTGAATCTTGGGAAAAAATATTTCTAAAAATGTCTCATAAATGGAATTGTTATCTTATAGAATTTATAGTGGAAAGAGTGATAATTTTAAAAATTCAAACAAATGGTACAAATATATAATATTGAACATCTCTTTGGAAACCAAGAAAATAAAGAAAAAATAATGAATCAAATTTTAAAAGGAAAATAATATGGCTAGACCCACCATATGACCATTTGATAAAGGCCATAAACACATGAAAACGTCAATATGATCAATAATTCTAAAGAGACACTATAGAAAATAATATCATAGATTAGAAAGGTGTGGTGAATTGGTAAAAATATTAAAAAATTAAAGAACATGACAATATTTTTTAGAGGATAATAGTAGTGTTTATTGTTTGGGGAAACACCACTAGAGGATAATATAAGTAAAAGCCTAAATTTTTTCTGATCAAGATAGAAACATACTAAGAGAAACCATGATATAGGATATAATTAATGCAGAATAAGTTTAATTAAATGATGTGTGAAAGAATTGGTGAAATGAATTTATTTGGAATTGTATTCTTTATGATAGGGATACATGTAGGATAACCCACTAAAATTCCAATCAAAATTCCTTTCATGTATATATATGAATAGGGATCAAACATTATACTGAAATTTTCATCTTGAAATGATGAGTACTACACCCATTGAGTGTAAGATAGTGGCTCAAAATTATATTCCAATCATATCATAATGATGGATGTTACATGGTAAAAAATAATGGTTGAAAATGAATGATGTAATTATATGAAACAACAATGGAAATTCCATAAAAAATTTATGGAGAACTAAAAATTCACGATTGAAGCTGTTTCATGGGGATGTGGGAGAATTGATCTGGTTATTAGGGGGAATCAGTTGGGAACAAAAAAAATAGAATAATAGTGCACTGTGGAAACTAATGGTTAATGTACTGGGAGAGAATTGCATGTCACAAATTAATGGATTAGATTAAAATGAAGTAGTCAAATATTAAACCAAATGTAGTTAATATATAGGGGAAATCATTATTTTTATGGTTTCTATTTTTCTATTGAAAATAGATTTGGTGATGCATAAGATTATTTAGGATTGAGCCATATTGTTAAACTCCCTGCCATTATATTAAGGTATGTTATGTAATGGAATTAAATAGATATATTTTTTGATATCTATGTACTATAATTTTTAATATTATTCGAATAAAATGTTCATATCATATTTTTTTACACGGTATTAAAATAACTACAATAGAATTATAGAACATGTATAGTCCATCTCTTCCATGAGTTCTGAGAAAGATCCATAGATGAAGAATAACACATTAATTATTCTTTTGGAGTGGTAGATGTGTATTTTTTATCATTGAACCATTGATGGTCCTAAATTGGAAGTATCTTGATCCACGTATCTATGTTTCTTCACAACATATTACTACTTTCACACAATATATAGTTTAATTATGGGGTATAGCTTATAAAAAATATTATCATTATGATATGATTCTGTGCATGATTTTAATGGTTTAATATTTCAGATAGTTGTATTTTTATACCACAACTCAAAAAATATTTTTCATTAGGATGGATCTCTTGTATGTAAAATGTTAACGTTTAGTTTGAAAAAGGAAAAGGATACACCATGGTAATTTCATGTACATCACAATAGAGATGATTTAATAAAAAATTCATACCTTTTTGAAATATTTCATTTATTTCACATTATATAATTTTTTGTGGAATCATAGGGAGTAAATTTTAAATTTTTTCTACCATAAATAGGAATAGAAAATGGGTAATAAAATTGAAGAGTATGAAAAAACTATTGGAAGGGGGCTTGAACACTAGGAGGCTCGAAGAAGGTTGAATTACAACTTGAATGAACTTCTATCAAGGACCACTAAGAGCTTCCTAGTTCATGTTTCATTTTTACTTTTCTTTTTTAATGTGAAATTAAGGTATAATACAATTTTTCCCTAAACCATTAATCAGATAATTATTCAAAAATCTCTTATTACATTTGTTTTTGTTTTTTTTTCACTGTATTACCGCTCCAAGGATGTGTGGTTCTCTCAGGACTAATGAAAACTCAAATATTAATAGATAAACTCACAGGGGATGGTGAGAATAATGGAAGATGATGTATAGGTTTGGATATAAATTCAAATTTTCATTTTAAAATTTCAAATTATTTTGTTACAAAATACAATGAATAAATATCATATGCCTTAGTTTCCAACCCTGAGAGAGGTATAATAGGGGAATAAAACCAATTTGATAGAGGGGGATAGTGGATTTTATGTTGAGTCTAGTTTTACATTTTTCCAATAAATAAATATTTTAAATCTATTTAGGTCATATTAGTTTTTTATCATGATAATTTAATGTAATTATGAGAATTAATTATTACATACCATGTGGGATTAATTATCCTACGAATTATCCTGGCACAGTTTGATTAAGCTCTTGAGTAGAGTTAAATGGTTTTAAATAAATAAAACACATCCCTATATATTTATTACCCTATATTCATTATCTTCCATGACCTTCAACTCATTAACATTCCAATATATTCCAAATTTTTTAAATTTACTTTGGGGTTTTGGTTAAATTCCCTAAAAATATTGAGAATATTTATTAATTATTTTTTCAATATATTTAATCTTCTTAGTTCCTGATGAATTTCACCCCACAGATTTCACAATACTATAATTTTAGGGTTATTTTTTTCTTCAAAATTGTAAATTTTTAAATTTCTCTATTGTGAGGAATTATCGAAGCCTCATGTAAAATTGGAAAGATTACTTAATCATGTAATTAAAATAAATTAAATGATCATAATTAATTATTTTCTAGTGTTTAATGAATATTTAGATATATTCCATAATGATTTTCTCAGTTTTAGTCACGATATAGAGGATGAATTCATATTGGAATTAATTCTTAATCATATGAAAATATCATAAAGCCCTTATTAAATGGATCTTATAGATTATTAAATTTGATAACCAAATTACCAAAAAAAAATTCCTTGTATTTCATTCTTCCCAACACAAGATTTGGGGGTTCTCCTGAATTTGTTTTTTAATAAATATGGATTTATTAGTATTTAAATTAGTTATAAATAACTCCATAATATTACTAAAAATAATAAGTATCATTTCTATTGCATAAATTATGTCATAAAACATCTTAGAGGGGCCCATGATGTGACTACACAAAGCCCACTTCTGATAGGAAAGGGGCTGGTGACTAGAAATGCATAGACATATCCCACCAAAGGGAGGCATTTTCCTAAGTACATGTACAAACACACACACACATCTCGATGGCCAAAATGATTAAAGGTAAAAACACAAAGTAGAAAATGCATGCATATATTAAAATACCATCTAGAGAATAAGATAGTAAGAAACTAGAATTTAAAATAGGTCTAGAATACAAATCCACCAAAAGAAAGCGTCTGAAATGAAGGATGAACAAGTTCTTGAAACTTATCTATAGAAAATCGTACCTGAAGGGTTGGTGCAGAATAGTTTTCTAAATACAATGGGGCACACCTCACCAATATGATCACTCTAAGAACCACATGGTCCTCGTCGACCTAGGACTCCATCAATGTGTAGATTGTTTTCACAAGACATGACACGTGCAAGTATGGCCCGTGCATGGGTGAGTAAAACAGGACATAGAAGGACACTCAGAAACCACTAAGGTATATCACTAAGATAAACATGACATAAACCAAAAAGTATACACATAATGTATAAGACAAATGAAATACACAATGTACAACACAAAAGAAACACATAATGTATACCCAAAGGAAACACACTATGTAATGTCAGCTAACAAATGTATAAATCTATAACATTAGAAGTAGGATTATCAGTGGTAGTCCATAGAACATAGAGAGTGTCAATAACACATGGAGTGTTAAGAACACATTTAATATAGATATCACATAGAGTGTAGCTAACTAACAAAATGTTAATAATTCATGAAACCAACAATTCATGAATCCACCAAGTCACGTGGTCACCAAGACACATCCAACAACATGATTCTGAATGCAACACACTTGTACTGAGAGAACATAATTCTCTTGGAAATAAGTCATGCTAACACATGGTTTGAATATTAAAAATGTTTTTTTCAAAAGTCTGACTTGGGTCTGGTCCATGTCTGATTCGACCTACTAGTCGACCTGACTCAATGTGGTCTAGTTGACCTAATAATACCTAGTCTGGTCGTCCTAACCAAAATAGGTCTTGCTAACCCGACCCATCATGGTTTGGTTTGGTCTAGTCCGGTCCGTCTCAAATAGGCCTAGCATGTAAGGCCGTGGGGTCTAGCCAGCTAGCCCCACTACATACGATTGAGTTTTCTCCAACAGATGCAACCTTCCCTACTCGTGCCCCTTAGTCCATGTTGTTTTAAATAACACTGCGGATCCCCAAATTTTTTCCCAATCAAAATGGTTGGCCACTACATTTCTGATACATATTGTGGCTCTACATGGTCTGGCCACTCGCTACAAGCAATAACTGTCCTCCAGTACACCCACACCTGGTTGATTCCATGAACGATTGGGTGCTATCGTGCTCTTCTTCCAGTGGTGGCCCTAGTTTCGCATGTCACCCCCATTTTGCCAAAGATATATTTTTTATAACATAACCACATCTGCAAGTCTCTGGTCCCGACCATCACTGCATTGGCCTTTTATTCGTCTTGCTAGTACTTTGGGGGTCTGATCATATTTATAGCCTCTTGGGAAAAATTGTGCACTGACCTTGAGGGTCCAACGATGAAGAAAACCAAGAATTGGGATATTAAGAACACATAAAAGTCCCAAATAATGGATCATGTCCTTCTTCATGACATCCTTGATTAATCATTGTTTTAAGGTAAAAGGGATGATAATCACTAATATCTATCTGCCGATAAACCCCATGAAAAATTAACCATCTTGTAAGAAAGATCAAACCATGGATTCAAATGTCATTGGCTGGTCCATATTCATCATTAAATATTAGTGGTATAGAATAAATCCCAAAGATATCGACATCCAACATGGGATTTGGAATGGTTGTTGACGAAGGGTGAATCTATGTCTCCATCATTTGTCGATTTTTTGAATCTAAGGATCGTCATTGTGGGTTCACCAATCTGTCAAAAATCAATTGAGGATGCCCTATCTCATTGCATTAGATGAATTAAAATGTTATTTCATATCCATGTATTCCTAAAAAAATTTTATACTTATAATAAACCAAGACAATGTCAAATAAAATATTTTTTTAAAATATTTTAATAATTGTTACATCCAAAAACTAACATTCACCCTCGAACTATATCGATCAAGGGTAGGCCCCACATAATTTAAATCCACTATTATAAATGGAATGGTTACCTCAATTTTTTGATCCTGAAACATGTGTAATGGTTATTCAGTTTTAATTAAAAACAACCTGCCTATTTTGTTAAAAAATAATGATTTTCCTTCATTTTTTCCCTTGAACACTAGGCCTCAAAATAACATGTCCTCTCAATTCGTGGTTTCAACATTTTTCTAATTAATTATTAATAATAAAACTATAGAAAAATTTGATATATTACATTATCCCCACCTCAGCGTTTTCTATCTCCATAACAGAAAACAAGTGCTACACAACAAAAAGATGAGGGTACTATGCATGAATCTGAGCCTCACACTTCCATGTGCTCTTATAGATATTCTAGTGGTACCACCGGATACGCACCAAAGTAATTGACCACTAAAGATGTATCCTCTCATGTTTATCATCAATCATCATTGGGTACTTCTCAAAAGGCTCCCCATCATCAATGTCCTTCTCACCCTACTCAATGACATGCAATATAGCATGCACGTAACTACTCCGCAATGAATCGTGGAAGACATCATCCACCCGGTTCAACTATGGGTGTATATATAGGATGTATTACACCTCACCAAATCTACTAATAATCTGAAAAGGGTTGATGCAGCTCAGTGATTACATGCCACCAAGCAGAATCTCAACAATCCCTATTGAGGTGAGACCCGAAGGAACAAATGTTCTCCCTCATCAAACACCAAGGGCCTCTATTTCTAGTTTTCATATAAATTTTGCAATCTCTTTGCAGTCCCCATACGATTCGGGAGGATCTACACCTTCTCAGTTGAAGCCCACACCATCTATCAACCCATGAGTGCTGACACTCATGGTCCAGTCCAGCAATGTGTTGACCTACATGGTCACTCATACATGGCCTCATATAGTGCCATACCAATGGAGGAGTGGTAGATATTGTTGTACACAAACTCCACCATAGGTATATGGTTTTCCAAAATGTGGTCGAAGTCTAGGATTCTATCAAGTATCATATCATCAAGAAGATCAATAGTCCTCTTCATCTGGCCATCCTTTTGGGGTTAGAACGTAGTTCCCAAGCGTAATTGAGTCCCACATGCATCCTAAATTCCCTTCCATAGTCGGGATGTGAAATGAGCATCATGATCTAAAACGATCATTGTTGGCACTCCATGATGCTGAACTATCTTATGCATGTTGCTGTATTCCATGGTCTCTTTTGAACCTTGCTCTTGGATAGGTAAGAAGTGGGCCAACAGTGTTGTCGGTGAATCATCACCCATATAATATCATGTCCCCTAGATGTATGTGGTAAAACCGTCATGAATTACATCGATATACCATCCCACTTTCACTCTAGCACATCAAGTGGTTGGGTCAGGTCTAATGGATCTTGGTTCTTATCCTTCACATTCTGACACGTGCGGCATCATGAAATGAACTCTTCTACTTTCCTCTTCATCCCCACCCACAAGAACTAGCATCGAAGGTCCTAGTTCATCTTCTCTAAACTCATATTTACCACCAAATGGGGTGTGTTTAACTCAATCTGAACATCCTCCCAAAACACCACTTTTATAAATATTCTTCCTCTAAGGAAAACAATATACTCCCCACATGAGGAATATCCATATCAAGCATGCCCTGTTGACATCTTATCATTTAAATTATCCCAGTCGGAGTCTCTAAGTTGTGCATCCAAAAAAATTTCTAAGAGTGGAGGGGTGAAACAGTCGACTAAAGGTAAGCAGTTCCATCTCCATCAATGGAATGTATCTATAATGTGGGAAAATGTTCTGATTCCTCAATCACCAACTCTATGTTGGATATCTTGTTAAGACTATATCCCTCTACATTCCCCTTCTCAAGAGTATAGAAAATTCAAATTCATAGTTTAGCAGGAACTATAGGAATCACCGATGTCTCATGTTCAAATCCTTCCAAGAGTAGATATATATGGTACGTTTGTGGTTAGAGTAGATGATAAACTACACACCCATATGGTAGTGTATTCACATCTTTAATGTGAAGAATACCACTGGTACCTCTAGATCACAGTTTTCATAGTTCTACTCCTTTTGTCTCAACTGGAATGAAAAATAAGAAACCAATATATGCCCCTAACTCAAGGAACTACAATTCCCGATCCCTAACGCATTGAACAACACTACATATTTGACACCCTCTTCTAGAAATCTCATGATGGGAGTGTTCATCAACCAATTCCTCATCTCTTGAAAGCACTACTCCAAATTCTTTGTACACACGAAGGTCTGATCCGTCCATGTCAAAGCCATAAATTGTGACCCTACACTGGAATTGTTGAGCACATACCTATAATAGTACCCAGTGGATCCCTGGAAACACGTCACCTCAAAAACACTCTTGGGTGGTTCTAAAAGATGAACCACCTCAAAATTTGATAGATTCACTATGACTCTAACATCTTAAATGATGTGTCTGATAAAGTGAACCCCTCTAATCCAAAATGAACACATCGAGAGATTCCCATAATGCTAGTGCTCCTGGAGTGTGTCTAGTACCATCATATTGTGTATCACGTGCTCCTTCTCAAAATCCATGTACACTAGGATTTCAACAATGAAGACTACACCAAAATAGTCTATGTATGTTTGGATGATCTAGTTCATGAGTCAGATGAACATTTTTTGAGGGTTATTTGTGCAAAATGACATTACTATGTACTCTTAGTGGTGATACCGAAATATGATAGCCATTTTCGGGATGTCCTCATCTCATAATCGAAGTTGGTGATAAATTGATCTGAGTTTTATCTTCGATAACCTACATCCCCAGTTTAGATGACTAAATAGTTCCCCCATCATCGATTGTGGATACAAATTTTTTATAGTCCTATGGTCAGGATCTAAAAGTGATCACAAAATCCCGTGCTCTGGTCGTCCTTCTTGGAAAACAAAACTAGGGCCACCAAGGGTGAAACACTGGGCCTCACAAAGCCCTTCCTATGCATATCCTCCAGTTGTAACCTAAAATCACAAAGCTTTATGGGATCCATATCATATTAATGTTTAGATATAAGTGTCATCTTGGTTATAGATCAATGCATATTTCTACCTCCCAATAGGTATGTAATTCGAGTATATTACAAGGAAAGGCGTCCTCATACTATGCCACTAGTACATGAAACTGAGGACCCGTATCATCCACTTCAACAAAGGTGAGGGTAGCCAACTTATGGATAATTAGATTCACCCTCTTATGTGTATGTCCATCATGGGCTACATGAGTTTCCTTTTCTCCAATAAAAGAAAACCTGGTCCCATCACCATAGACAAACCACACTCTATACCTAAAATAGTCAATCTAATCATGAACTCTGGATAACCAGTCCATTCCATGAATGAGGTCATAAGGCCTTGAAATCACTACAAAGAGATAGAAACAGAAACTCTCACCTAAAGGACCAAGGTCACACTATTGGCACCATTGTGTGATCAAAAAATCACTCATGTACCAGTCTCTTATCATATGAATAGAGTTAATTTTTCTACTATAATTTTTGAGTCTTGAACAAGGGTCATGGTAAGAAAATAAGGACTCGAACCCATGTCTATAAAAACTGAATCAAATATGGAAATGACAAGTATCATAACTATAACCACCCCTAGATCACTAGGGTCATAGTCATCAATTTATAACAGATATAATTATACTTATCCACCATCTCCCAAATCCCGTAGTGGACCAATAGGGGGGTGGTGGTAATATGTCAAACCTCCCCCAACCACCTACTACATTACCTATTCCAGTTCCATGTATTACACCATACAAACCACCCTGATCTTGCCTCGTCCTCTACCTCAGTGGTCCCTCGACCATCTTTTGGTGGTCTTCATGTTGAGATAGGAAATATTGAGCCTTATATCCCTGACGGCTGCACATGTAACATAGCATATCCTTCTACTAACTAGCCCTGTACTAGGAGCCCGATATAACTGATCATTTTTCCTTGGGTAATCCCCAAGATTGATTACCCCTCTTGGGTCCCTATGTCTATTTTCAGCTACCAACTACCAAATACTCAGATTCCTGGTGCCTACTGGTTGCTCTCACTACTGGCGTCTACTCGGCCAGAAATATATCCACCTGCATAGCTATCTCTAGTACCCTAGCATATGTAGAGAGGATAAGGGATATGATGGATTCCTTGATATAAAAATATAGACCTTTATATAAGGTCGTATACCTGATGAAAAGTTCTCATTCCATTTTCATGGAGAAGTGAGAATGATCAATAAACATCACTGAGTACTTTTCCATAGTTTTACTGCACTACTACAGATGCATGAACTCTTGTATGCGCACTGAGCATAATGCACCTGGGAATAACTCCTCTCTAAAGAGTTACATGATGTCTGACCAAGGGAGATTCGCCTAATCATGTGTTCGGTCTACTAAGATCCCCCATCACCATGTTGAGACATTAATAAGACTTCTATGTAGGATTTACATCTTGTCGGAAAACATCCTCACAGGGAGGAAGAAATGAGTAACTACCTCCAACCAATACTCAGCTACCTCGCGGTCTGCCTCACCACGAAACCAAGGAGGTCTTGACCTCTAAAACTCATGCTATGAACTTAGCCTATGTAAATTCTAAATGGGAAGTTTTGGTAGCAACTGCACTCAACGGGTGGCTGTATCGATGGTAAACCACCCATAGGTTCTATCTCTTAGGTAGGTCCCTGTATCGATGCCTTATCTCTTAGAAGATAATCATTGTGGTAAAACAAAAAAATCCTATATGTCTATCTGTGGGTAGGTATCTTGATACAAATCAATATGGTCTATGATTAATAGGGTATACCTAGTGAGCTAGCTGGAGAGATAAATGAGAACACACCCTAATCCTATATGTTACTGGTACCATTAATTTCCATACAATTAGTGTTTTCATGTATCGAGTCGAAAATTAGGTGTCCTGAGTCCTGCTCTATCGTTACGTCATCTATCACACCAAAACTAGATTTCATGGCCTGAAATCTGAACTCAAAACACTCGACACTATTTCCCCAAACCAACCTCATGAACTCCCAACCCTTAATTATAATTTACCATACTCAAATACCACTCTATAATGACCAGTCCCAGAGGGGCCAATGACATGACTACCCCAATACCACATCTGATAGGCCAGGGGTTAGCGACTATCACCTAGTAGAAATATCCCACAAATGGAATTCATTTTCCTAATTATCTACACGCACACACACACACACATATCTATACCAAAAATAACGAAAAAATAAAACACTAATTAGACAATGGATGCATACACTAAGATACCAACCAAAGAGCATGATAGTAGAAAAAATGGAAAGTAATAGAGGGCTGGAATACAAGACCAACAAAATAAAGAGTATGTAATAATGAATTCACAAGTTCTTAAAACTCATTGCAAATAACCCTACCCAGATGGTAGGTGTAAGACAGATGAATGAAGCCTCAAGAGCACACATTATCTATTTGATCAGTCTAAAAATCTCCTGGTCATGGTCCACCTAGGACTCCATCAATGCATCTGTCATCTGTAAAAGACATGGCATGTGTGGGAAAGACCTATGCGGGGTGTGAGTAAAATAAAACTCAGTAGGAAAACACAAAACCACAAATGAATAACCCTAATAAATACATTAAGATAAAAAAATGAAACACGTGATGTATACCACAAAGGAAACACACGAAGTATACCACAATAGAAACACACGAAGTATACCATAAAAGAAAACACAAGAAGTACAATCATATCATAGGGTATAATTCAAATGAATGAAAATAAAGATTATTAGTATTAGTCCACCGAACACATGGATTATTAGTAACACATAGTGTATCGGTAATACATTTAGTGTCGCTAACAAATGGAGTTTCGATAAGACACATTGTGTCGATAGCACACCAAGTGTCAATAACACACAATGTTCAAACAAAATAAAAAGTATCAATAACACACAGTGTGTAGATAAGTCATGCATCCCACGACTCATGAAGCCACCAAGTCACATAGTCACCAAGTCTAAGCCAGTCAAAGATACTTGTTGTAGTTCACTTATACCTGGAGAACCAACAGCTTAGGACAACAGGTGTTATACCCACTTCACAAAGACACATTATGTATATCTAAAAAGTACCCCATCATTTCATGGGTCCCAACTCTATAAAAAACTTATCAAAAGGACACACGATTTGAAAACTATGGATGTTTTTTTTAAAAGTCTTACTCGGTTCTAATCCATCCCACCGAACCTGACCCAACCCACTAGTCGACATGTCTTAGTTGTTGTTACCTAACCCAACCGAGTTCGGTTGAACCAACCCAGTCCTAACATGTCCGATTGGCCCAAACCATCCCATCCCATAGGACTGCTGGAGTAGCCTAACCACCCAAGTCGGACTTACTATGTGCAAGCTGGTCAGCTCCTCCAAACAATGCATGACTTGGCTACACCCCCTATTCCACACAATCCACCATGACCACGTAGCTTCCCTCATGCTTCCTGATTAATGAGGTTCCCACGCATTCAAAATGTTTGGACTTGGTGTCCTTGGTCCCCACCATGACCCCTACCACTATAGCTCCATGCGGTCTAGCTGCGCCTCTTATATGGTCTAGCTGATGCCACGAGTTCCACTATCCTCTACCACAATTGCCTGTAGCCACTGTCATGTTCCCCCAAGAACTACCATGTACCATCCACTAGTGGCCCTAGTTATCCATGTCTACCCCATTGATATTATGATTTGTTTTTCAAAATAGACCCACATCTACAATCATTGGGTTACTACCTTCACTACCATGGTATTTAATCTATTTTTCCAGTACTCTGGGGGTTCAATCTCATCTGTAACCTCCTAAAAAAATTTCATTGTGACCATGAGGGTCCAATTATGAATAATGAAAAGAACAGGTATAAGAAGAACACATAGAATGCACGATGAACGGATCATGTGCTTGATCATGTCAGCCTGAATTATCCCTTGTTAGAATGGGGAATGGGGGAGTATAATCCCTATGATCTATCACTCGACTAACCCCACGATCAATGAACCATCCTGTAAGAATGATCGAACCACGAAGAAATCTATTCATTGTTTGGTTCATGTTCATAGTTGAATATAAGATGTGAAGAGGAAATCACAAAGAGATTAATATCCTAATTAGGATCTAGATAGGTTGTTGATGAAGGGAAAAGACGTTCCATCATCACCCATCAATCCAATGAATATGAGGTGTATCATTATTGGTTATCCAAACAATTGACATTCATTGGAGGAAGTTTCATCTAATTGCCTCAAAGGATTTCTAGGTTTATTTTGTAAAAATAGATTCTTAACAATAAGAAATACTTAAAAGAAATCAACACACCATCACATAATATATTTTTATTAAATATTTTAATGATGGTTATGTACCAAAAACTAACTGTCACCCTCGAATTGTGCCAGTTGATGTTAGGCCCCACCTAAGTTAAATTCGATTTTCTGAATTCCATGGTTCCTATAAATTTTGAATCTTGACATCCTAATAAATGTTATTTAGTTATAAAGAAAAAAAATTGTTTGGTTTATTAAAAACTAATCAACTTCATCAAGTTTTTCGGGGCACACTGGGCCTCAAAATCACTTGTCGTCTCAGTGACTGGTCTCAATATTTTCCCAACTAATTTATAAGAAACATTAGAGAAAAATAGATGTCATTACAAATTAATTATTGGATTAGATCAATGGAGCTCTATATTTCTTAACGATTTACCTTGGTATACATGTCATAAGGTGAATGTAAAAAAATAAGATATTCAGAAAAATACATTTTGATCAAATTATGAGAATTATTAGTTGGTTTTTATGGCCTTTGATTTAATGAATTCATATTTTATGTTTATAGATTTGTAAAATATAGTATTATATGAATATTTCGGAATAATTGTGGTGGTTTTTAATGATGATATTTGTTTGTATTTAGAATGTTATGAGGATCATGAGAAAAATTTAATGAATTTTCTACAAAACATAAACGAAAATATATGAAATGGAAAATTTCTTAAATATGAGTTTTGATTTCAATAGATTCCATTACCTTGAGTACATTATAAAAAACTTTTTCATAATAGTGGATCATATAAAAATGATGACATGGATGAATGTAAAATTTCAACTAATATTATAGATATTCATAGTTATCATAGATTAGTTTGTTATTAATGGTGTTTTTTAAACCTTTCATATTTTTATTACCCATTAAACATGTTAATGTGGAAGGGTGTATAATATATTTTGATAAATGGATCTATGGAATTTTATTTGGAATCAAAAAGAAGATTGATTAATTATATGGTATTATCCATTCAATCATGATTTGGTGAGTTTTTTATTAATTGTGAATATTTTTCAATTATCTATTTTTTATGATAAATGATTGGGTTTTATCATATTTTTTATCAGAGTTGAAACCTTATAAAAAATATTATTCAATGAATAACCTAAAACATTCAATGTAGTTTTATTATTTAATAATTTGGAGTTATTATTTATATCAAGAGAGATGAGATATTTTGGATATTAAAATATGATATAAATATTGAATCAAAAATAAATAAACATGATGTGTATGAGAGGGTTAAAATTGATAAAAAATGATTGTATGGTTTATTATCATTATAGTTGGCAATCAAGGTAGTACATTCATTGACTCAAAAGGATACTGAATCATTAACCATGTTATATTTGGATCATGACCAATTAAATATATAAATTAAATAGAATTACATTAGAAATTATTCATGTTGAAACGTATCATATTTTGGAATACGCATTAGTACAATCAACCTTATTATAATGAGAATTGTATACCAAAAAATAAGATAGTGGATTGAAATTGAGGATAAAAATAAAAAATTAAGGAATTTAAATTTAGTTTAATAAAATTTGAAAACAGGTTATGCATACCAAATGGATCTAAAATGAGAAATGAATTACTGAGAGAGGGATACCATTCTCTATATAATTTTAATACATGAAGAACAAATTTGTATTCATTTTTGGGAAAAAAAATTATGAAGGAATGAATAATGGTATTTTTTATTTTATGATGAAATTAATGATTTCATAATATGTTAATTCAGAATAAAAATTACTAAATGGAAATATCCATTTTTTATCAAATAAATTGTAGAAGTGGGAATACATATACATGGATTTTATCATTATATTTCCTAATATTTTTTAATGTAATAATGTGTTATGGGCTTTTGGTTATAATTTGACTAAATCTAGACATTTTATTATTACATGAGATAATATGAATTAAGATCATCTTTCCAGAATCTATACTAAATTGAAATTAAAATTAAAAGGAGTTCTATTTATAATTTCATCTTATCAACAACAAATATTTAAATCCATTTTTAAATACATAAAAATCCATTAGTTATTGAATTATATTTTACCAAAACATTTCATCTTCAGAATAATTTTCAATGAAATAATAGAATTCATAATTTGGATTGTTTGATTTTGAATTATTCATTAGAATATCAAGGTGGCTATCATCCTCACCTTTCACTCATTCAATTTTAATATAATTACAGTATTAATTAGTGTATACAAATGGAAAATTTCAGATAATTATATTCAATGAACTCTCAAACTACATCTTTCTATTTATTGTTTGGGAAAAGGAAATTGTTGGATCCTGAATTACTAAAGGAAATTTTTTAAAATTTGAAATTCACACAAAATTAAATGAAGGAAACTCAATGAGGGTGAAGGAGTTATGAAGTTAATCAGATGAAGAATCTTTCATTTGATGTAGGTTATCATGTTTTTTTTTGAAATATCACTATATAATTATGTGATGCATTTTGGTCTTGAAGAATAATCTGGACCATGATTTATTAGTACCTATGAAATCCTATGGAAATTTGGATCAATGGATTATTGAATATACTTTCATCGATGTTAATCATATGTAAAAAATGTGTTTCATGTTTCATTAGAATTTAATTATATACAAAATTAATAACATATATTTATCCATGATGTATTATAGATAGAGAATAATCTTGATTATCTAGAAATACCTATATATATTCATGATTTTAAATAATATTTATTTTATTTGAATTTATCATTTCTAGTTTAGGTTTTCTGGGAAATCTCATGGTTAATGAATCAATGTGGGATCCTAATAATTATATGAATGATAAATATCACCACCAATTTAACATTGAGTAAAATATATGAGGAAATAATTTATTAATGGGGAGAATAATTTTGTATCAAATATCATTTTAGAATAATAATTTATAGGTGTTATAAAATATTTTATTGAGTTATATTTCTTAAAATGTTCTATAATACTAATTATTTCATAAAAAATAATTGGTATAATAAAATGTTTGATATTTTTTATTATGTAATTTTGTTTGTAATGAGGTATTTTATATTATTTTATGATTTAAAATGGAATATAATACATTTAATATCATTGTTAATTATTTTGGATTGATATGAATCAATGATTTGAATTTTTATTTGAAATTAAGTATTTATTACTCTATAAAAATTGTATATCTTAGTTTATTATTATTTTATTCAGAATTGAAATATAATAGTTATGTAAGTATTATAATACAATGGATAATAAATGTTTTGAGTAATAATTTCCAAAATAGATGTTAAATATATTCTTTAAAATTTAAAAAAAATAGGCTGTTACATTGAGTATGAAATATAATTTATAATAATTATTTCTATTATAAATAAAACTAAAGGATTATAAATTATATTTTAAATTTATTAAAGTTTTGAAGGGATTATTCTTATTTTTAATGAATAAATTTAGTTTTATTATAATCTAATTAATCATTTTGAATAAATTATTATTTTCAAAATTATATTTTTTGTTTAATTATCATTTATATTATTAAATTTATATTTATAATGAGATAGAACTTTATATAAATATATTAAATGGTTATTAAATTATAACTTACCCAATATATAATATATATATATTATTCAACTAATAAACATCAATATTTATGTAATGAAAAACATGAAAACAAATATCAATTTTAATGCAGTGTATCTACAACACATAAAGAGTCAAAATTGGAATCATTGAGAAAACATTTTAGAAGGGATTAGGATACGATAAACATGAGAGATAAATATTATGGATAATAACCTACCTTAATATATATTGATGACATTTAAAATTGTACAACATGTTAATTATTGAAATGCATACCAAGTGCTTATGTAATGTCAGAAATGTCTACATTCTTATATTGAAAAATTTATCATGAAAATGGTGAGAAAAAAATATTATGAACAATTTTACATGATAATAATTACGAATAATAAATATAATTTTTTTAATAATTTTTTTTAATATCTATTAATAGGATAATAATACAAAATACTTGTGCGGTATTGAAAAAGTGACTGGTTAAGATGGAAAAAAATAAAAATTGGTAGGTTTTAAATATTGGAAGCCATAAAGTTTAGATTAATTAATTTTTTAATGAATTTTATTGAAACATACTAATTTTATTTAATTATATAAATTTTAAAACATGTTATTTTTAAAAAATTATAGTTGTTCTTAACTCAAATTACCAAAATAACATAGGAAATCAATATAATTTTGTTTCAAGTCAAATATGATATCTATATTTATAAAAAATATTATAAATAATTATATTGATTCATGTGGGGATGGTAATTGGAAAAATATTACATTTCTGAGAAACATTCAATTTGAAAATTATATTTCTGACCTTCAGAGATTTTATATTTGCAGAAATGTTAATAAATATTATCTATAAATGGGGGATCATTACAACCTTTCCAAAATACATTTAAATGATTGGTTTTATATCAGTATTCATCTAAAATGCCTCTTATAATTTCATTTTTCACACATATTATTTCAAAAAGTATCTTATACGATAAATTATTATTCAATCCAATGGTAGGGATTCAAAATACAAGGTAAGGGTTCCAAAAAAACATATTCCCTTTCTTATATAAGAAGATATTACATTAAAAATATTTTTAAAATCCAAATTTTTTTATGGAAAGATATATTACCATGTTATAAAATCTGTTTTGATATTTTCAATATTATATATAACTTATTTCATTTCTATGAGAACTATTTCATAAGCCATTATTATATCGATACATGAGTTTCAAATTTCATGTCTTCTAATATTCTTCTATTACCCTTTACAATATATTGGTAACCTTAGAAATAATAATTAAATAATAGTAACATGACTCCCAAATGATTTTATGAACCACTAATATTCATTAGTCATTTTTTACTTTTCCAAAAGGGTTTTTTGAACTATTTGTCAATATGCCAATTTCAGTTTTGATAAAGGAGTGATGATGCTTACAGAATTCTTCTAGAATCATGAGTAAGCATTATATTTCAGGATGGATAATATATCCTGGTCCATACGAAGTGTGTGATACTATATTTTTTAATTTCAAAGAAAAGTTGTGATGTACTTCTATATAAAGGGATTACTACATAAAGAATTGATTGATGTACTTTCCTTAAAAGAAATAATGGAAATTTAATGGTGGAAGAAGAGACTATATCTAAAATATGTTGGTGTTATCATGGATTGAGTTGAAGAAGTTATTAGAAAATGTGGGTGAATACTAGATTGAAGGCCTCATATGACTTATCCATTTACTATAACAATTTTCTCACAGGGTCAATCCATTTATACAGCTTATTGGAATAGTTAATCTTCTTTATTTTATAATGGCATGCTCAATTGATTTTTCTCAAGTATTCCATCATGTAATGTGGTCGATCCATACCAAGTAGTATAAATCCTTCATTATTTTTCATGTAGTTTACTAACATGGTTGATTAAGAGTAATCCATATGATTGATACCTCATGACATGTCATATGCTGGGAAATTTTTCATGTGTCTTATTCTGGGTTAAATGATGAGTTATCATATTATTTATAATCTGAGTTTCAAATCAGATTATGTGTATGGTGTTCTTTATTGATTAATCATCATGAATAATAAAAAATATTTTGATCCTCAATATTGAGAATTAAAGCATCATACTATAGGTGAATCATTGATAATGGACACTTTTCAGTAATTAAGTATGCTACAAGACACTGGATTTGGAATTCTATCCTTGAAAAATGAATTTATCTTACATGAATAATTTATTTGATTGGAGAACGAATTTTGTTGTCTCATAAGATAAATTTATTCAATTTATGAATACTATCCTATAAATATGTATCCTAAAAAGTGTTATCCTATAATGGAATATACATTTAATAAGGGAATTATCCTAAATATGATCATTTTATGCACATGACAGTTATCTTATGAAGATGAAAGAGGCTATGATTAGAACCACGACACAAGTAGGAGGAACATGTGGAATTTTACTATGAAACCATGCACGTGGAGAATAAAAATAATGAAATTTCAAAAAAATTATGTGGATTTAAATGAATATTTGAAAGATAAATCCAAATTATTATTAATAATTAATAACTCATGAATCTTTTGAAATATTTGAATGATATGATATTTCACCATTAAAAGATATAAACTAGGTTTAAATTCAAATGTAATCAAATTATTCTAATGGTATTATTTTATTTCATTATAAATATATGTTTTCTATTATGGGTATATAGATGAAGTAATGGGATTTAGGAAATCGCATATAATTATTGTGTATTTTGAGAGGATAATACATTTTAAAAAAAGATGTAGAATGAGTTAGAGATGTGCACCATTAATGAAGGATACAACTAATAAACCAAATTATTTGTGAAGGATGGAAAGTATTTCAGTCAATCATCACCTAGAATAAGTTTCAACACTATCACCGCTAATAATGTGAGTAAATAAGTACACATTTTGATATATTTATCCAACTAATCGTGGGTGAAGGTCAATATCAAGTGGTGTAGAAATCATCAGGATCTGAAGGCCTATATTTGTTGAATATATTTTTGAATGATCATTATATTATATAGTAGAATCTAGAAATTACTGACATAATAGTGGACTCTATATTATTGTTGATTTTTTAATATAGTTTGTAATCATTATTTGTGGTCATTAAAGAATGAAAAGAAGTGGGACTTCCAGCCAAATCATGTAAATATGTTGTTCTTCACACTTTTATTATTACTATACATGATAATTATGTAGTGGTAACTCAAGCAGTAGATCAAAAACAATTAAATGTTTAAGAGGTTGGTATAGAAGGTAATAACTCATAAAAAATAAAGAGATCACTAATCACCCCATAGTGATCCAATCAGATCTCAGAATAATAAGTGATATCAGATCCTCATTTCTCTCTAATGATCTAGATATAGATATTGAGAAATATAGAACTTCAATTTTGATAAAAATCAATATATACCCTCCTTTTATAGAATACAAAATCATAAATGGGGGAATATGATGTTTCACAGCCTCCACTTGCATGACCTAAAAGATAGTGATGCTATTAATATTCATTTTTCACTAATTGGTAAAAGAGATTCTATAAATGAATTTGATAATGGAATCATGGGACTAGATATAACGGAAAAAAATTACATCTTGGCTTTCCTTTCAAATATGGTCTACCTAAAGGTATCAATACTTCAAAATTTAAAGGAAAAGTAGTGATAGTTGAAAAAAATATATGGAGGAAATATAAAGGTGATTTAAAAGTTAATATAAGTATATAGTATTAAATTTTATGTCATTAAAATGATTTATTATGAGAGGAAAAAAAATATTTCACCAGGTTCAATGATATTGTCATCAAAATTATTGGATTTAGTGAGTAACTGAGGATTCCATCAATGTTATGATTATTATTAGAAAATTTTTATATAAATTTAATTACAATGATTTCATATTTGATTCAATAGAAGATATTTCCTCGAATTGACTTCATAATACCGTCTTTTTATATGAAATGAGAATGGATACAGCCCTCATGAAGAGGGTAAAATATTAGATAGCCCTTGAATCCATGATAAAATGGAACGTTAAACAAGAAGAGGCATGTAAATGAAATTTTTTAAATGAAAATTATGATGAATATTAGAACCAAATTTTTTTCTTCACTCAAGGAAATTCAATAGGGAAAAATTAAAAGTCAAAGTGAAAAAATTATGGAGATGTTATAATTGAGAAGATATTGGTCATATTAGAAATCATTATCAAATGAAGATGATTGTTGAAAGTATATTATATGAGTAGAATGGGAAGTAAATAAAAAAATATTAATAAGTATTTTAGTAAATATAGAATATTCTCTACGACTAAGAAATAGAAAGATAACTCATCCTGTAACTCTTCTTCGGTTGAGAAAATATTTAATTGAACATGTAGTGATGATGATTGTGAAGTAATTACATAGATTGAGTGGGAGATAAATGGAAAGTTGGAATCCATTCATGAGTAGATTATATATCTCAAGATATAAATAAGTAATGTATTAAAAGAATAAAATAAAATTTTACTGAATTAAAAGAGTAAATGATCAAGAAGGAAGAATCAACTGTTGATGTCATTAGGAAACAAAATATTAGAGAAGCTGGGAAAGATAATATCACTGACTCGGAGAAGAATATATATTCATGTGATGAATAACTGGGAGATAAACAATTGATATGTATTATTGTTAAACATATGTTGAGTAATGTTAGATAAGACTAGAACATCTTTGGAAACATTAATGGAGAAATATCCTAATTTATTGACAAGATGGTTTTATGCTAGAAATAAAAACCAACAGGTAACAATCCCATGTTAAAGTTTTTATCTCTAATCATGGTAATAGGTAAAAAAATCAAATAAGAAGAATCATGGGTGACACACTTTCTCATCAAAGGAACACAAACAGACACTACCCCTCTATAAAAGAGGATGAGTTTACAATGGTACAATATTACATGAATTTTGGGTAAATTTATTACCCAAGTGGAATATTACATTTTTAGTTTTTATTGAATTTTTTAAGTTGTAAAGGAAAAATAATTTATTTTTTGGTTTAATTTTTTCATTTCCAATTAATAAGATTCTACCGATGAGATATTTTAGTTTTATTTCAATGGAAAATTTCATGTAACAGAATGTTCATGCTAGGAATGAACTAAATTTATCCAACAAAAAAATGAGTACATAGAATCAATTTGTGTAATGATCAGGAAATTTTAGAACAATTCATGGATTTACATGGATATGATTCCAAAATATATTTCTTATGAAATTAATGGGATATAATTAAATTATATTTTTATTTAAAATCCTCAAAAAGATGATAATGTCTTTATGGAGTTATTTTGGTTTCAAAAGAACCTATATTAGAAACTATGAAGGCTCTAGTATCCATGATTGTTAGAAACAAACATCACTATGAACATACATTCCAAAGGTAGGCAGCCATTGTGGTAGTTTTACCAATGAACAATTTGGAATTTTCATTATCAAGATGAAGGGAGGTCGAGCTTATCACCTCCTTGAGGGGGGGGGGCATTTAATCCTCCTGGACCCTCTAATATATTTTTATATATATTTCATGAATCCTTACCATATCCTTATGTTTAATAGCATATTCCTATGACAATGATCTAATTGAATCCATGTGGATATGAGGACACAATTGGGTAATAATGGTTTCCCATTTTTATCTTTTTTGTTTTCGATGCATCGATTTAAAGGTAAGTAGCTAGGATATCTGGGGTTTATTATCTTATAGAGCCGTATTATGTGTTGTGGAGTTGGAATCAGGCTTTTGA
This sequence comes from Viscum album, assembly GCA_963277665.1. Taxonomy (NCBI): domain Eukaryota; kingdom Viridiplantae; phylum Streptophyta; class Magnoliopsida; order Santalales; family Viscaceae; genus Viscum; species Viscum album. The sequence continues at coordinate 1,917,290,411 of OY728135.1, read as the reverse complement.
GTGGTCATTATATATATCACCATGAATGAAATTGGAACCCATTTTTTTAGTGTCTCTTAATGTGGAACACTGTACCTTTTAAGGTCATGTGAAAAGGACCAATCAATGTAGTGATTTCATGAGCTCAGGAATAAAATTTTAATTGTTGATATAAATGGTTTGTGGGAGACTTATGCATGAGATTCCCTTTGGTGCTTGTCCAACCACTATGTAACTAAATAGAAGAAAACCTGTTTTATCTTTAGATCATAATCGGGGGAACCCCCTATTGAACATGAGATAAAGATGATTCTCTTTATGCTTGTCATCATAAGGATCTTCTCTTATAGTCACAAAAGAGTTCTCCATCATGGGTTTGGGATTAAAGTGAACTTCAAGAACATATATAGGAACAAAGAGGAGTATATCAAATCAAGTTATATTAAGGAATAAAAAGAATAATATCCACTTAATGTGTTTTTTGAAGCATATAGGATTATATATAATAAAGCTACATGAATAATCCAAGATCATTTTATCAATTCATGGTATATGAAGAATCCAAGATGAGTATATCAACAAAAATAATATGAATAAAACATAAAGAATATATATAGTAAAGGTATAATGGATGATCGTATGCTCATCATGTAACACCTAGTGTTTTTAGGATTTTTTGTGAATAAATATAATTTAATTAGATGAAACAGAAATTCAATATTTCATTACACACAACAAAATGTCAATCCTAATCTAAAAGCAATACTGGTTTATCGTGTTTTACACACGATAATTGGTTTTAATAATACTATTATATATTATTACTGAAATTCAAATGTGACCATTATAAACTAGTAGTTAAACATAATTATAAGAATAGTAATATCTATTTTTTAAATATTTTTTAATGGTTTCATATAAAGTAATAAAATTGATAAAAAATTCTGAATTTTATGTAAATTAATTATATGTATGATAAATACAAATTTCTCAAAAAATGAACATATTTTTTCTTATAAAAAATAAAATTATTTTTTGAAAATTTTATAAAATTATTTTGATTAAATAAACATCAATTTTGTTGAGATCGCCGTGTCAGAAATATCTTAAAATGATTTTTTTGTATTTTTCTCAAATATTTCGTTTTTTGATGAATAGTCAAAAAATATGAAATTTTAAATGATTTTTTTAGTTTAAGTCATTTATAAAGTTAATTTTTATATTAGTTTCTTCACTAAATTAGTTATTTTACCCTTAAAATAATCCAATTTAGTTCAATGGATTTAATTTTATTTAAAATTTTGATATAAAAACTTTATCACCTTTAGAACTTTTTCTTTTAAAAACCCCTCTTTCTCATCATAGGTGGGAAATTAGTGTTAAATAAAATTTATCCACTTTTGTGAATGGAATTTTGAAAAATGGTTTCCATATTTTGAGTCATAATACTTTATATTATCTACTAATTTCTGCAATGGTTTTTTCTAAAATGAATAGTGAGTGTAGTAAAAATTAATTTCTATAATTAATGTAAGAATGAGATTATTATGAATTAAACTAAAAAGATAAGGGTAAAAATAACATATAATGTTGTGAAAAATATATTTTATTCTCGTATACTAATTTTATAATTTATAACTATTTTTTTATCAATTTTGGACTCTTTTTACACATGATAAACATGTGACCATTGAATTATATTGAAAAATTCTAAGTATATCCTCTCTCAAACATATAAAATGCCACCCTGTCCTCAATTATACATGACTTCCAACCCATTGGATTATCTAATGGATAATCAAATCACTTCCCAATTTTTTGAATTATCTTATAAGCCTTATTTTTTGTTCAAGTCCAACCTATTAAGGATTTTAGTGCAAACCTAAGAAGGATACCAAAAGAATACATAACATTCATTAGTAAGTGTTTTTGTTCTCTTTACTCCATAAAAACATTAAAATATTGATATATATTGATTATATAATAATGTAATTATATTATATATACTAAGATGTTTTCATGTTAAGGTAACTTCCTACAATCATATCCACTAAAATTAAATGGGTTACAAAAACATTGTTTTTGTGTATTGCAGACAACCTTCTCAGGAAATGATGCCATTCGTTTTTAAATTACCACATCTCAAGGGTGGTTTTAATGATGTAATTATGGTATATATAATATATTTATGATTTTATTTTTCTTATTTAATTCTTATATCACACATTACTTCATGTTTTCCATGATATTGGAATATGATAATGTCACTTGTGTGTACGGTAGATTATCGCCTCGTGAAGCAATGTGATTCATTACTAAATTACATGGAAGGTATTAAGGATATATTTAATGAATATATGTATAATATTTTAACTACAAATCGTTCTTTAATGATAATATATCATTTAATATTCTTAGTTTCTATCAAACAAAAAGCATTCAACATTTCTGCTTACATACGACCAGCCAGCTCCATGAGTGACGTATTTCATTTTCAATGAAATTTTTTTATAGATTATAGTAAATACAAATATACCAAATATAAATGGTATTTATATATTTGATATTATTCTAGAGATTATTTATTCTTGATCAATTCAATAGTAATAAATATATAATAAATCAAAACATATACGAAAAACAAAATAGTTACTATATGAAACCTAATTTTAATGTGGAATTATTAATAAATAGGTACTAAAAGGTTATAAAAATAATATATGATATGATATATAAGAATATAGTTTTTTAATACAAGTATAATTAATATATATTTAATATAAATGAGTTTTCAAAGAGTATAATGAAATTCAATCCTTAAGGTAAGGGTTTTTTGTCTTAATTTCCCTTCTTAGAGACAGACTTTATGTTATGCACCAATATTATTTCACGAGGTGCATATGGAGACCTTATGACATTTAATATCATGAATTTATTCATGATAATGATATTTTATGTTTAATGTTATGTTTTTCTTTATGGTATTATGATTCAAAAAAACCAAACTGGTAAATAATTCATATTACAATCTAATTGATTATAAAGATTGTTTATGATTTGGTTTCCAATGATAAAATAATATGATCTATCTCTTAAGTATTATTATGAAATTTTTTATAATATATATATATTTATTATATCTTCATGTAATGGTACATGTTTTTCACTCATTTTTATTCTAATAATTTAAAAAAATTCTATGATTATCCATTTCTCTCTTCGGTCAAAAATTTGTTTCCTTCCAAAAAAATGTATTTTAAACATGTTTAAAAAAATATTTTATTACCCAATTATAATTTTTGGTGTGAAATTATTAAACCTATTCTATTTTTTATATAATATTTTCAATAGAATATTCATGTCATTTTATGAAAAATTTCCAATTTATGTTTTATCAAAAATTTGAAATGAATCATTATTTCTAACATGCACGACATACATAGTATTTCCCATTATCACGACTACTAAATGACAGAAAGGTTATCTTTCATGTTTCAAATTTTTTTAAAATAATTTCTTTAATAATTAAGTAATTATTAACTTTTATTTGTATTATTTTATAATGAAATTATTTGGAAATTTTTCTATGTTTTTTAAAATGATTTTCAAATTAGAAATGATATTATCATCAAGAATTTTTTTAATGATCAATCAATGTAATTTTCGATATAAGATTTTATGTATTGATGTTACCTATGTCTTACAGTGAATATGATCCATGGATACCATTCTTATTCTATCTCATATTGTTTTATGTTTATGATGAAAATTAGTTTGTGAAACATTTTTTTATTCCATGAGTTATACCATGAAAAAATGGTAATGAAACCCAATTTCACTAATATGTTTTTCTCTGATTAAATGATTTTGAACCATATCAATTTCCAAATGGTTAAAATATGAAAAAAATGTTTATGATATCCATTTCATTTAAGGGGAAATGATATAATGAATATTTATGATCTTGTGGTACAAATAAATATGGTTTTCATTATGTGAAAAGTTGATCCTATGTCTCCCTACAATTCATTGGGTAAATTTTTATAGCGGATGGGATAGAAAGGACTAGAATTTTCGGGGAATCTAGTTTAGTATAACAGAACTATTATGAGTGAATCTAGTTCTATAATACATGGTCAGAATGAGGATTGGACCTAGTTCAGTAAGTTACTTTGTATGTTGTGATGGTCTTGGGAGTGACCTCATTATAATATGGTAATATTGGTAGTGATACTTCACTAATATAGAAATGATTTAATATTCATATGTGTATGCTAACAAATCTACGTCCTAATCCAATGTTATTCCCCCTTGGTTCATGTTCTATTATTACCTTTTGATTAATGTCTTATGAGCTACCAATATTTATTCAATAATTCAATATTATTGTCTATGATATTCATGGTATGGTTTTCAAATGTTTTATTTATTTATTTATTTCATTATGATCATGGTTTTGATTCATATATCTGTTATTTAACTATAAAAGGCATTTGAGCTAACCCTTTCTCATGTTTCCACTATCCATGACATGAATAAAATTATTGTATATGATATTTTAAATATGATTGGTAGCCGTTACTAATATAGTGGAAGAAGATTTAGCTCAATAATAAGTCAGTGTTTATGTGTTCGAGTTTCAAAGATGCACAAAATTAACAGGGTTCTTGTGAATGTATCTTGTGTAATTTAATCAATATTAAATAAAAATGATGTAATATTGATGTATGATAATCCTGGATCTATATACATAACATAAGAAAATATGTACGTTTGAGGGTGTTGGGATTGAATCTCACGGTGGTGTCCTATGTTTCCCAAAAGAATATAAATGATATCCCATATGGCATAAGTGACACAGTTTAAGGTCATATGTGACTGTAGACCCATTTATTTTAACAACAAGCTTTAATGATGTGAACTATATACTTTAAATTCATGTAACTCATACATGAAGTAGACTACTATAATGAATCTAAATTATAATATTAGAATTATCAACTAAAAATAATTCCTGTGCGATTCACGATTCGTGTGATAAATAATGGATATAATATTATATCTATTATATTAGAAAAACAATGGGGGTTGAATGTCTTATATATACATATGATACCCTATGATGTTCCTATGTCTTAAGTGACACATATTGAGGTATGCTTGGGGAATACTCTATATTGGAGGATGGTGGAGGATTGTTATGCCATAAATGGGGAAACAATAGGATATATAGTAGGAATTATGCATTAAATACCCTTTATGGAAGAGTTGTGGGATTACACATAGGCAGATGTCCATAAAAGATAACCGAGAGGTACATATCGAATCAAGGTTAATGTGTTGGGATTACTATATGTGCCACCAAGAAGTAATTAGTCTGTTCAATGACTCGGGTAATGGTTTTCTGAACATGGGGCTTACACAAAGAAGGATTCCTGGATTTGATGAAACGATGAAGAATTTTTAAACTTAAAATGTTTTTTGATTATAAGAGGAATATATCGACTTAACATGTTTTTTGGATTCTCTGAGGATAATGATAACTAATGGTTTTATGCATATCAAGGATTGGGTTAGATGTGTTACATACTAAAAATATATCGGACCCAACTAAAAAAGGTTACCGTTTGAATTATTATTTTGGGGAATATCACATAATATTAAAGTTCAACATGAGGTAGGACATTGATAACATAGAGGATAAGTGTATGAGGACTTTAATAGTGCATAGAAAAAGGAGCCTTTCTAAGGGATGGGCACATAAAGTTATCAATATAGAGCTTCATAAAGGATGGGATCTAGAAAAAATATATACATATAGAATTTGAAAGGACATCCTCAAATGGATTTTTTATGGGCCACAACATAGAGTACATTTTTATGGGTCATTTTTTAGAATGAAATGGGAAGGGACTATCAAATTGTGATTAATGAATGAAATAACATATCCTTTATTTTCACTCTAGAATTTAAATGATTGAATATTACAAGAGATTGAGTTGATTATGGATGATATATTATTTAATTTTATACTAATATCTATATATAGACATAGGTGATAAAATAATGAAATGATATTCTTTATCATGATTTTAAAGAGGATTTAATATAGTATTGTCTTCGTATCAGTATTCTTATACCAATTATAAAGGGATTTATTATCTATAGGGACTCCATAAAATTAATTCCTGGAAAAAAAATATTTTCATCCACATAATGAATTGTTCATCACTAATCACTCAAATTAATTCAAGAAGTAATGAACATGATTTACCAAATTCTATCCTTTTTTAAATTTGGAAAACTAAATATTGTATGTTGGAGGGCTCAAAAGAAACCTTCCGATATCAAATGATAGTGATTTGTGGGATAAAATGAACATCAGGAATAATTTGTTTTACTTAAATGAGGAAATAATGTACTTTCAAATTATTGATATGTTCATAAAAAATGAAACAAAATTCCTTTTGGGAGAAGTGATGTAGTTCACATTAATATTTCCCTTACTAATTTTCATTCATTACATAATGGACGGTGACTTAGATCATCCAGAACATGTGATTCATAAGGGATCTTTTTTTCTATGAACTATCAATTGAATGTTTGAAAATTGAAAATATACCCCAATATAAGGATAATATCCACTATAAGTTATCATTTCTAAGGAGAATATTTACCTAGAAGAGCTTTGAAAAGGAGTTTTAACGTTTCATCACCCTTTTTCATTAAAATCGAGTTTATTCAATGACCTAAAATTTAAAGGATGTTATCAATACCATGTGACTAGATTGGAGTGTTGTTGAAGTATCTCCATACCATATTTTTGGAGTAGTCACTTGGCACATGGAAATAACATCCTCTTATTATCGTAGAATAGAGATACTTTTCTTTCAAACCGAATTTCTATTTTTTATTGAGTTTCATCTTATTATTATTAGATAAAAGTGTTTGGAATGAATTATATGGTTTTAACTTCTTGACCATGTGGATTGGACAAATACATAAGTTTTGAAAAGTATAGATTAAACAAGTGAATGCTGATGAAAAAGGAAAGCTAGTGGTTTTATAATATGAGATAAAATATGATTAGAAGTTATCAGAAAATAAATATTTAAATATATATCTAAAATCATGACATTGATTTGGATATATTTGGAATGTTTAAGGTGTTTGTATGAAAATATTACAATCTTTGGTAGTTTTTTATAGAAATCAGATGAAATACAAAGGCAATGATGGTTCCTTGGAAACTAAAGAGATAGAAACCACTTCCCATTAAGAAATAGTTCAAGGGGTAGAGATTCATATTAAATAATTTGTGATTGAAAATAGTAAAATAAAAATATATAAATCCACCCATCATAAATTTGGAATAAAATATATGCATAAGATGATATACAACTCTCATTATAAGTGTTCCTTCTTTAGAAAAAAAATGACACACCTTATTCTTTATTGTTATTTATCTATGACAACTTACAGGTAATTGAAGATGAGGTGTGGAAAAGTCACTATTATAAAGTAAAGGAATAATTATTTTTAGTGGATTACATTTATCATATATTTTAGTAGTTAGTTCTCATATTAATGGGGATTAAAAAACGAATATGGAAATTTCAATTTATCACAACTTGGGAAAATATGGAAATTCTAAGTGGCCGTGTGAAATCTAAAGTAAGTGGTATTAAAATTACACATATATACCTTTCTCTTGATTATATAAAAAATATTATAAAAGGGACATTCTATTATATGAAATCATTATTTAAATGGGGAGTTTTATGTTATGAACAAAATATTTTTATGTTTTATGTTTAGAAGTGTTTCATGATGTAATATTATTTTTAATGAATATATAAGAGTATACTATGAAAATATATTTTCTCAGTGATATCACATGATTATTATTTATTTAAATCCTTTAAATCCTTGGAAGCATCAAACATAATTTTAATATCAATTTATCTAAATTTTAATTATAGTTGACTAATTAATGTATCTTAACTATGAAAAAATATATGGTGTCATACTTCTTTCATAAGTGGCTAAAGACATACATTAATAGGGGAGGAGAGGTTATCTTTATGAGATAATCAAAACCCCATCTCCCATTTTCACTAGATTTTCGATAAGGGGGAGAAATTTCAAGGCTCGTGTATTGAATTTTGAAATTTGTGGAGGATATTTAAATTAATTATAAATGATATATTATTTATCCCAATGGTTTTTATTTCACTTTCTATCAATATGAGAATATTTGATTAGAGTAATACTCTATTATAATTTTATTATTATTATGGAATCATTACATGAAATTAGATGTGATTATTTATCATAAATACACATAGAAAAGAATTGTGAGATGATTTAAAGATTTATTTAAAAGAGATGTTTAGATGAAATTCATCAAAATGGAATCCCTGTAAAAGTAAATAATGATGTTTTTCTCTTCAAATACATAAAGGAAATCTATGGATTAAAGTAATTGCACTATCTGCAAAATTGTTAGGTTAATATGATTGATTTTTGGAAATTATAGACGATTTGAGTGATGATTCATCCAAAATAAACACATAGTCAGTCCACTAGCTATAATTAATTTTATTTACCAATAATTAATTTCCCTTATTTATTATAATGGTCAATCCATTTTCATGGTATGTTGGAATAGATAATTTAAAAAGATATTCACTTGATCTATGGATGTTTTTGATCTAAACTAAGTAATAAATTATTGACATGTTTGTTCAAGTGGTAAGTTGACATATTTAATTGATAATAACCTATACTGATGATAACTAATGGTTGGTTGTGTAATTTAAAAAAATATAAATCATTTTTTATATAGTAAAATATGGGATTCCAGATTAATATAGACTAAATATTCCAATTAGCTGAGGCTTATAGATGTATTAATGGATTAAACATCGTAATCAATTAAGATGGTTATGATTCTAGATGATGATTTTCAAATAAATAACCATAGGTTATTATTTGAGTATGGGGATGTTTTAGAAAATAACAATGAGACACACAATTGGATATATAGTTCTATACATTAAATTTTCATTTATCTTATGCAAATATAAAATTTGGGTGGTGTAAGATATTTGTGTGCTGACAAAATAAATTTACTTATGTTCATGAGAATATTCCTCTATGGAATGATCCGATGAGAAATTATCATTTAAATTATTATTTAACAAACATAAGAGATATCAAATGAAGAATTTTACCACTAGCTTTAGAATTATCATTTGATGTTTTTGGATGCTGAGATTTCATCCACACAGAACTATGGTGATCAAAATGGTAGAAAATGATTAAACCATGAATTTAGAGAATAAACATAATGAAATTTACTAAAAAATTTGGATATAAATAATCACTTGACATTAAAATTTAATTGAGTTTAATTAAGGGAAAAATTGTAATATATTGACAGATTTGAATGATAAAAACTCATTCCTTCTAAAGATTTACCATGTTTAAAATGTGAAGGTAAAAGAATATTCAAAATGTATTATTATATGTGATTATAAATATATGCTTTCTTAGAAATATAAAAAGACAATGTGAGTAGAATTGATAATTCAAATACAATATTTGATATTTATGATAAACTAACACATTATTAATGATGATATAGAAGGAGTCCATGTAAGGATCTAATGAAGAAGAATGATATATTCTATGCACATAAGTATTCATTATGACTAAATAAAATCTATATTATTCAAGGGTTGAAGGATGTTCCAAGACCAGTGTTTTTGACAAATTTCATGATCATGTATGTGTGGGGACCTTTTTGATCCATCTTTTAATGGTGGAATACCAACATCCAGTGTTTTAGAAAACCCCCATATCCATATGAAATTATATTTTGTATATGCTGTTAATGAATCATTTTATCCTCACATAGAATGTGGATGTGGTGGAGAGTATAGTGTAATTTGTGTTATATATTAATGTTAAAGGTAATATAGAATCAGTAAGGGGGGAGCATAATAAACATGAAAATTAGTGTTTCTTTATTTCAAACAATCAAAATTAATTTTTCTACTCTCTATAATTCTACTACAACACATGACATTTCATAAATGAGAAATAATTTATAGGTTAAATAACCTTATCAACATCAGGAGGTTGGGATAAAGTAAAAAACTGAGAAAAAATAAATAGATCGAAATTTCAAACTACCCATTTGTCATCCCATTAGATTTTGAAAAAACAAGTTGTATTAGAGATCAAATTACATATAAATATACAAAATAATATTCTAATAAATTGAGAGGTTAAATTATATGAATAGTTTATGGAAACATAATATTGATGGAATCAACTATCACAATATAAAGAATATAATTCTACAATACCTCCATTAACATGGTATATATGTTATAGATGGTCTGACAGTGGGTTTTCCACCCATTAATGAATGTGATATAATGAATCAAGATGATATAAGAAATATGTTGTTAGATAATAGGGTAAAAATCCCATCCATAAATCCATTTAAAAAAAGGCCTATAAAAATGTATTGATACTTCATTCAACCAAGTAGATATAGGAATTAATAAGAATTATCTGTAAAGGTAATGTCAATTTAATAAAATTTAAGCTATTAGAAGAGAGATTTATATTTATTGGTATTAAAATAGCTAATTACGAGTGTATAATCAATTATTTTACTAGTTTGAGTGAGTGAGTAAGAAAAATTTTATGATTTTGTGAGAAACTATAAGATTACATTATTGTTAGGAAGCTTATGATAATGTTTTTTGATAGATATTTATTTTAATGTTTAATATTTGGTAAAAATAAAACTTCATTCCTTTGTTTAAATTTAAAATATTATTATTCCATATGAAATGTTAATGGAACCATACATAATAATTAATGAAAAATATATGATAGCATTTGAATTGATGATATATGGAAAACTATGGGAAGAATAGTCTATTGAATCAAATAATTCAGATGACTAGGATGATGAAGACTTTAAGAAAATTATTTATCTCATTTAAAATAGATTCTAGAAGGAATAAAAAGATAGAAAATTTACTTAAATATTAAGATGTTATATTTTTGATAATTCTGTCCATATTGAAATATATTTTATTAACAACTTGTTTGAACAATATGAATAAGATAAGGTGGAAAAGAAAATAAAAAGTATCTAGAATAATAAAGAGAATTTAAACAACATAAGAATAATATTTTTGAGAAATAATGAAAATTTTGAATTATTTATAAATTGAAATACTGATATTACTTTAATTGATCATGCAATGATGAAATTTTATTTAACAAATAGTGGTGATATCTGCTTGGAAGGAAGAATTGTACAGTGGGAATTAAATGAGAAATTGAAATATTTTACTATATAGATTAGATAACTCAATAAATAAAAGAGGAAAGTGTTGAAGGAAAAAAGGAAATGTGGAAGTTAAAAAAATATATGATCATAAAAGAAGGAAGACAAGTTTCTATGAAAAAAATTACCAGCATAGAAAATATGCACTAAAAAATAATACCCAGGATATTTAGGTGAAACCAACTGTTAAAAAAATTGAAGATGCATTTTTAGTATTTTTATAGTTTAAAATAAACCAATAAATGTTAAATAATGAATAAACACATCATATAAGGTTAATATATAATCATCCAAAGAAAATGGGAAATGTGTTTTTATAGGAATGATAAATCTAAACATAATATAAGCAACTCTAAATTGGTTATCTCCAATAGTGAAGGTGACTAAAATAAGTATTAAAAAATTATTTACTAAAGAAACAATGAGAGGTATCCTTTCACAATAATAGTGGATAAAAAATAGAAAGACAAACACTAGGCCTAATGAGGAATTAATAGCTGTAGAATACAAATATAATATTCCTAGATAGATTTGTTTTAAAACATGAATGATATAATATATAAGGTTTTTCCTGGTGTTTTGAATGATATGAACATAAAGACTTTACCTGTGGGATTAACATGTAATTTCAAAAAAGGAGACAACAACCAAGGGGGATTTCATGTTATCATTTCAGAAACATTTAGTGGATAAGTAGTTTGGTTTCAATAATTAACTAATTTTTTCTACGAAAAACAAATTTGTGTACTCAGAGGAGGTCTGTAGTAGTTGTCATAAAAATGAGGAGCACATGAAAACAATTCAAGGTATAATTCCCCACTAAAATTATGGTTTATCATTATTTACTAGTTCTACATAGAGGCTCAAAAAAAATTATCATTTGAAGAAGTATTGGTTGACATTGTTTTTTGATGAACTGTACAAGACTAGATAAATTGGGATGGAATAGGTGAATGATGAGGAAAAAAAAATTAAGTGTTTTTAGATAATTAGACAAAATTTTATTTATATCTACCCAAAATATATATATATATAATGGTTTAAAAAATATGGAAGGTGTGGTGAATCGTGTACAGGTCCATGTGAATTTAATGTAATATTTTTAGCAACAAATTATTTTTGGAGAATTAAGATGGAACTAAAAGTCAAATAATTTTCCTCAGTGACTGAGGTTTTGTAAAACGCTTCACATGGAGTTATGTTTTAGGAACAGAGATCATCATGAAAAAAATGTTGTTTAAAATAGGAAAATAGTTTAATATAAAACATATAATACTTATTTTGGATAAAAAAGAAGTATTGGTTGATGGGAAACTCTCATCCCTGATGTTTCTCCAGTGAAACAAATAATATCCCAACTTATTCCCTGTTATGAGATATCTGTTTTGTCAAGTCTGTAGTTTAGGGAGAGGTATATTTTTGTAACTAATGTATACAATAGAGTTTGTTAATAATGGTTTATTTGTGTATTATAGTGGGGATAAGTGAGTTTACTCTATTAGGGGGGATATAAGTAATAAATATGGATCTATTAATTAATGATAAGGCTTAGAGAATCCAGAAATTCTAAAAAATTTCAAAATTCCATTGAAATATAAATAATGAGTAATTTAATTGAAAATAAATTCAAATGTTATTGATTATATCAATCTTATTATAATATAGAAGTTTTGTTTTACTAAATCATTATAAAATATATTTTTTTAGCGTTTTCCATAGAACCATTTAATTTGTCTTTTTTAGAAGAGTACATGATAAAGCATATTTCTTAAATAATATATACAAGAATCATCTAAAATATAATAATGATAATGGTGTCAAATGTTTATTTATGTATAACATTGTAAACCTTTATTAAATCCATATCAATTTTTTCACTAGGTTAGAACAAGTTGACTTAGATTAGACATACTAAACGCTCATTTATAAGGAAAATTATACCATGTCATCCTTCCCTAATCTAGGGATTAAATTATTCCTTAATAGAGGAGAATTAAATATCATAAAGGTATAACTAGAACCACATCATGCATTTCACTTGTTTGTTAATATGGGGATATTGTTCTAAGTATACATGTTGTATTTGGATATGTGTGGGGATATTGAGAACAATTACAAAGGGGTGATTTTTTAACCAAATGGATTGGTTACACTATTCATCAATGTGTCAATATGTCGTTCTATCAATAATAATTGATTAGTTGAGGATTATTTTTAGAATTAGTAGATGAAATTTTTTTTTCTTTGTAATAGGTCAAGAGTAACGAGATGATTAAGCTACTATAATTAATTTTCGGAAAGTGATGATGTGATGTCCTTCAGGATACCTAAACTCACACTCTATGTTTTGGGCATAAAATTAACTTATTTAAATAATTTATTAGATAACAAGTAAGATAAAATAAGTGAAACATATATATATTTTACATCAGTTCCATAAGTTAAACATTATATATCAAAAATAAACACACAATTCCATTAATGGAAATTCATTTTCATTAAGGATCAGCTAGATGCGGAACATTTTGTTATACTTGAAAAAATGTATCCTTACTTGAGCCACAATAGAAATCACTTATAAATTTATCATATTTTATTACATTTTTTATAAGTATTGAAATAGTAATATAAGAAAGGGTTGTGCTCAAATACTCAAGATGGGAAAACATATCAAAATTCCATCAAGGGTTATATCATAGAAAATGAGAATATATGAACAAGAGAGAAATATATTAACAAAATTTAAATGGAATAATAAAATTTCTATATAATTTATTATATAAGTTAATTTATCATTAAATTAAAAAACATACACTTAGAAATAATAGTATATAAACAAGAGATAATATATAGGGTAATTCATGAAAGTTAATTTCCATGGAAATAAATATTTTTGTAATAGAGGAAAATGGAAGATATATTATATAAGAATTTTTGAAAAAATATTTCTATCATTATTTTTTAATAATATATGACTTTTCTAAAAATGTTTAAGTGATGAATTTTTAAAACTACTACCTTAAAAAAACACACAATAACTTATTCTTGAAATGACATAACTTTTATATGATGAAAATATAAAGTCGATGATAAAATAAATATTCTTGGAAGGAATATTATTTAGTTAATTAAATATATATTTATCGAAAACCAGATCATTAAAATGTTTAATAAAATTCCCTTAAAAAGGTGAAATGTTATGGTCAAATTAGAGAACCCAAAATTGGTTTTACAATTATATTTTAATATTAATGGAAATAGAAAACATGGACATTAAAAAAGGGATTACTTGGGAAGCATTATAATTGTTTTCAACATCAAAAAAATTATGAATAATGAATATTATGTAATTAACTTTATATAAAATATATAAATGGAATCCTAATAATATAAAAACCCCATATTTGAATCACCAAGGTAAAAAATTAATCATTGTTTTTAAAGAGAATATTTTGAGTCATGAAAAACCATATACAACATCTTTATCTATTGAATTGTAAACACATAAAAGGTTAAAGAATATATTTTTTTAAAATACCATAGATATCCAAAAAAATTAGTATAAAATAAATCAATGTATTATATATATACTATTAAAATGAGATAAGTGTTGAATATGCGTCATATCCCAATGAATCAATGTTGAAATGAAAACATTACCTACCTTAGTTTTAAAATTCCATCAAAATTATTTAACATCATGTATAAAATTGAAAACTATATTTATCATCTAGTTCATTACCTTATTCATTCATATAACCTTTTCAATAAATCATTTATATTAAATTATTGTAATCATATATGTTAGTTTGATTTTATTTTCGTCATTAAATGGTATTAACATTGAACATTTTTTAGAAATAGTTTCATACCATTGATGTGAAATGTTATTTATAGATTCAAGTTTCATAATATTGATATAATTATAGGTTTTAGAATAAATATTTTTCAATTATTTATATTGTTATACATTCATTTCATATGTTTTTGAGTTACGATTCGCGACGACGAAGTTAGTGATTTTATTTTTTGGATTATTTTCTCAATTGAGGGTTAGAATTTAAATAATGAGATTTATATTTCCATTACCATTGTAAAAAGATAAGAAAATAAATCTATATTTTTATATTCTAATTTTAGGAATATTTTTTTCATAGTTTCCCATGTTCTAAATTTATATCATGGTTCATGTAGGTCATTAAAACAACCCAAACAAGAACAAGATATAACATGTGGGTATGTGTGGTTAAGAATGAGGTGATTTTGGAATAATATCCTTACAAATAATGAAAAATATAATTAAATTAATTAATTTAAACTGTAAAATATCATTTCACAACATTTTATATAAAAAAATACTGGAGTGTAAAACAATATATGTCCCCATCATGGAGGTGGTAGTTCCCATATATACACATACAATACATTACTTTTTTTTATATTTTGAATAAAATAGGGAATGTTTTATAATTTTAAAATATTAATTATATTATAAATTACATATCAATACTTTAAATATAATTTTATAACTATATATGTAAAGTGGTGATGGAAATCTATCACTTCATTCATAGAGATAGTAGTCTTCTTATATTGGTAACAATTATTAAATTTATCTAATGGTTTTAGAGTAATAAATAAAAGTTAAATTACATTATTACAATAAAATATCATCACGTTATTAATAATGATTTTTTATTAACTTCTTTGATAGAAAATAATTGAGTGGGTATTTGAATAAAAGATTGGAAAAGGATGAAAAATGAGTAATTGATGATATTGTGTTACTCCCTTGAAAATTTACATTGAAAAATGGATCAAGGCATTGGTATGTGGTATTTTTAGAAGAAAACCACTCAGGTTTGTTTCTATAAGTGCTTAAAAGTTATTTTTTAAGATTTTAGAAGAGTTCGATTGGCATGGGGTGTGAAGTGTAGTGGGGTAGTGGTGACTCCTTTTATAAGTGAGAGGAGTGGGTTTTTCAAATATATAAATAGTAGAGTAACTATTAAAAGGTAAAATGGATCCAGTATGGGAAAATCAATGAGAGAAGAATGGGTTAAAGTCATGGATATATCAAAAATTCATTTTTACACTTACTATAAAAATGATTTTATTATTTTTAATCTTATCCACTCTAAGATTAACACTTTTGGTATTTAACATGATCTATAATTTGAAACTAGAGGATGCATTGTTAGTGGAAAAAACCTAGAATTTAAATTAGCTCATAATTTAGACCAAATGAATCCAAATATCTGATCCATTATAGATAATAAAATTTCTATGTTATAAAAAATTTACTTTTTACACTAAAGCATGGAACCCATAAAAACTATTTTTAAAAAAGTGTATTGTTACTCATAAATGTTATTTATATGAAAATATTATCAGTGATGTTTATTTTAATGAAATTAACTTTTTTACTAACCAAATTACATTTATTTTACATTAAAATAAATCAAAAACATAATTTAACATTCTACAAACTAAATTTACAAAAAAATAATAAAAACATATTTTATTTGGACAATACTTCCTAGTTTTCAAAATGATGAACATGGGGTTTCTAAATTGAAAATATTTTTTTAGAATATTCATTTCACTCAATTAATAAAAAACGTTATAAAAAAATTTAATAACTAACTATTCACCATGAAATAATCTCTTTTAGAAAAATAAGAAATATTCCCCAGAAGATAATTTTTACACTAAGTTTTCAAATATTAAGTAAAATTTTGAAAAATTTAAATATAAGATATATAATTTAAAATTTAAAATGAAAATTTAAAATATAATAAAAAACATATTTTATTTAAATTGAATGTTTCAAAAAAGTTGTGTTCTTATTATTATTCCATATAAAATATAAAAAACATCAAAAAATTAATATTTGAGAAAGTTAATTCCTCTTTTAATATGAAATAACATTAATTATTTATCCACTATTTACGTAAAATTTTTGTTAAGTAATATCTTTTTATATACTAGTGGATTTATTATTCATATTATTTTATTAGTAATATTCATCTATTATTGTATGAATCATTTAACTTTGGGATAGTGTATAGAAAAATCTACCACACATAATAATAGTTTAGAGAAAAATATATTCCAAAATATTTGGTTATGACATTCTCCCCTAAAATAGATTTCATCCCCACAACTATAGTTATCTTTCAGTTATGAATGAATCAAGGGATCCATAATAGACCCAAGATATATTTTCTTCTAAATTATAATAATCACAATATTATATAATACTAGAATCATAATTTATAATATAATATGAGTGGATTAAGATTTTCATTTATCCCAATTATTTGTACCAAATTTTCTTCCATACATGGTTATAAGAATTCCTAGGGACAAATATTTTGTATATTTCTTTTTATTATCCTATTTATAATAAAATACAAATATGAAAATAGTTATAATAATATAAAATAGTCATATTATTTTAAAAACATAATCCTAAGAAGTCTTCACCAAGGATAACATTTTTTCAACTTAAAATACTTTTGGATCAAATATAAAAAATACTATTTCACTTTAACCTACGTTGTCCATAGTAATTATCCTATTAGGTATTCTAATCTAACTAATCCTATAATTTGAATATATCTAAGTCATTCATTATGGTTCACACAGTGTATAGGATAAACTGATTAATATCCCATTTGATTATATAGCTATGTGTGTCCACTTAGGCTTACTCATTGTATATGTTTTGTTGTTCCTTGAAACATGTGTTTTAGTTTTAAGAAACACTATTTCTAGGCAGTTTCCATTGGATTTATTTATGGAACCCAAAACATCCAATGGTTCTTATTCCAAAGGGGTCATAATTTCCAAAGGAAGGAATTCGTTAATTTTGATCTTTATGATACTTAAGAACATGTATTGGTTGAGAGGATGAGATGTCGGACTCATCACACCCTTTTAGGGGGAATTATTGTCTTCTCTGGGACACACTTTGTAATTTTAAGATATTTTCATGAATCCTTATTAATTAAATAGGTATATCATAAGTATACCTTGGAATTTACAATCACTTATTTACATGTGTAAAATTTATAATCATCAGTATGCATTCAAGGTTCTTCAATAATAAAAATATTATTATTTATTTGAGGTTTTTCATCAATGGTATCCACTAATATACTTATTAGAGATTATTTTAATCATCATTGTTATGATACTAGTTTTAAGCCACTCAGTGGGGCACTCAGTAATTTATTATCATCCGGGGAGACAGATGATTGTTTTGATCTTGGGATCGTTCCCATAAAATGATCTACCTAAAAATCCTTATGAATGAAATCAGAACCCACATAGTTCGGTGCTTCTTATTAGGACACATCACACATTTTATGGTCATGTGATAAGGACCTCTAAGAGAAAGATGCTTGGAAAAAACATACTAGGGGACATATTCTGAAGTAGCCCGAAAAACATGAAAAGAATATTGGTTTCCATGTAGGATCAGAACATATTAGGAATATGGACCAAGGATAATAGGTTTTATTTTAATTTTTTTGATTGAACATTATGGAGGATTCCTATATATCCCATAAAAATTGGAATCAAAGCCCACGTAGTTCGATATGTCTCATAAGAGAGTACGGTCATTTGGGAGAGATGAGTTTTTTATTACTTCTTGAAATTGATGCCTTGATGATTTGGGGTTTAATTTTGGGATTATTTTTAAGGAGTATGACCAGATTATATGATTTATGATTGGGTTCTTAAGGACGATTTCTAATGTGCTCGGTCCTTGAGATGGCTACCTACATATCCTGATTACATTGGGAGTCAGAGTTATCGTACTTCCTTCTAATGAGTGTTTGTGAAAATTTTGTAATTATTACATATCTCTAAGCCCATGCGAGTCTTGATCGGTGTGAGAAACAAGAGGATGTAAAAGATTCAACAATTCCATGTCACACTTTTCCTCCTCCGCTGATGGAAGAGGGTGCGTAGACCACAGAAGAGGGAGAGGTGATGAGCCATCCCATTGAACAAATTACACTGGACATGGGTTCAACTTAAAGAGGAAGGGATGACGGTGAGGGGCTTACACTCGGATGGATTCCAATGGTAACAAAGTGTAGTGGAATAGGGAAAGGTTAAAAAAAGTCCATGTTCACATCCCACTTTGGTCTCTGGCAATGAAGAAGAGAAGAGGAGTAATGATGCCACCTCCTGCAAGAAAAGCTAGGGGCCTACGCCAAGCTGGTTGCCCATTTGAGATTGGTTGGGGATTACTCATAAGCAGTATGACCATTTGGGATATTTTGGAGATTAATCCTAATGAGGATTCCCATTTGATATTGGTTAGGGCTTACTCCTAAAGAGGATTCCAATTTGAGGTTGGACCTGGCATAGAAGTCAGGTGATGATGTTTGAGGAGTTTTTTGAGGAGTGCATCGACTCAAGATACTCGAGGAATCCATATAGTGAGTCTAAACTTGTAATATGTGAAAGGAACCATTAGGAGTACATCTACACAAAAAAATTCATTGAATGTGATGGAGTGTCTCAAATCATTGTATTTGAAGGTTAGAAGTTGGTCCAAATAAATGGCATAGTGAAAAATGTCATCGACCGTATCTGAAATGTTTATGGTGTGACTCCCGATTTTTCATGGGTGTCTATGATGAATTCGAATGGACCAACCTGTAGGGATGAGACCACCGCCCGACACTAATCCCAAGTAGTGTTGCGGGGGTGCAACCCCCTTGGTATTGACAGGGGGTCATGTAGGTGCTCTGCCATGGTGCCTCGCGTATGTGCTCCATGGATGTCCCCATCTTAAATACTCCACATAGGTGTGGAATGTGGGTTCTTCGTGAAGTCTCTCCGTGCAAGTTGCGCCGCACAAGCACTCCGTGCAGGTTGTGCCGCACAAGTGCTCTACCTAGGTGCTTCATGAAGGTGTGCTGCACATGTGCTCCGTGATGGTGCTCTGCACAACTCTATGTGTTTTAGACCATGATGGTACTTTGAACCATGTTTCCCCATTTAATTATCTCTTCTCTCATGTTTTATAGAACTGCCTAAGAAAAATTGGGGGATCTTGGTGAAAGATCTATGGACTGGGAGCTTTGTGAAGTATTCAGACATTTTCTGTCTCTGAAATGTGAAGACCAAGGGTTCTATTTATAGGAAAGTAGGGGACCTATTTGAAGAAATGTTTTCTGCAGAGGTCATCCATGTATGTCCTCCATGTAGGGCTGTAAATAAATTTATTGTCACATTCGTCCTCTACTTATGTAATCCACGTAGGGGTGTACGAAATATACTATCGTGTAAGTCCTCCGTGAAGGTCTTCCGCATAGGTCAAATGCGTAGGCCCACCACGTTGGTCCTTTTTTGAAATTTATTCTTCTTCTGAGTACCATAACTTTTGATCTGTAAGTATGTTTGGGCTCCAGGACCGGTCAAATCTATGTTCTTGAAGAGATATACACTTCATTAGATTGTGAATACACTAAGACTTCTCGGATGAATCTCAGAAATGGAAATCTACACAGTCAACACCTTTTCAATATCGATCATGGAAATCCAATTCATACTTCTAGATGGGGAAATCATTCCACATAACTCTTGGAACAGACTCGAAACATAGCATGTAGAAATCCATATTGAATATTCTTCCTTCATGTTGAAAACATCTTTACCTATACATGACAGTTGTTGTCTATGTGAGAATCATATATTTACTCTTTAGAAAAGTGTATGGAACACATCTCATGGTGTCAACAGTATATCATCGTAAGATTGATTTTATACTTGAACAATCCTTTTAAAGATGATTACCCTTATGTGCATCTATAACATACCCGTATCCATTTTATAGTATCCATACAGGCTTATAGTTACTATTAATACCATACATTGAAAAAATTAACAAAATACTCGGATATGATTAGATGCTTTGACTTATTCCTAGGGGTTTCACAAATGATGATAATCACGTTCCCCTAAAATAATTAATCCTATCCCCCACCCCCAAAAATAAATAAACTAAAAAATAAGTACACTAATAATAAAAACAAAATAAATTAATAAAAATAATAACTAAACCCTTCCTAATAGAAACTAAGGCACCCCAAATCCTCACTATCAGGTTCAATTCTAATAATAGTTGATCTAAACATAAGATTTTATATAAATTTTGATGAACCAATAGAAACATATATATATTTTATTCCATATTTATAAGGTAATAATTATCTCTCAATAATAAAAACTTAATCCTAGGAACAAACGTTTTAGTGACTCTAAGGATCAGCCACATAAGTAACTTATTTTATAAGTCTTTTAAACAATTTTCCATATCTGATTGATATTATTCACCATTATATACTAATAATAAGTTATAATATTATCAATAACCTAGAGAATGGAAATACACACATTTAGGGAACTCATATGATCAATAAGGGAATACATATCAACATTTCATTAAGGGTAAAATAGTGTGAATTAGAGAAAAATTATTAAGAGTGAAATATTTTATGAAAACGTATATGGAATAATTAGAGTTACTCCTAAGTAAAGATACAATGAAATGTAATATAAAACCAACAAACTTATACCATGGAGAAGTAACGAGGAAAAACTAGATAAATAACATTTTCCATGGAGAATAATTGTAGACATGGAATGGAAATTTACTATTCCCTTTAAAAATTACACAATTTTTTCACAAACAAAAGAATAATGTATCACCCCCTTCTGGATTCAATACTCACACATAGAACTTCATGAGTCACTATTTAAACTCCCATTGGGTGACAAATTTTAATTTCAACCTCATATATATTTATCATGAGATATAAAATTCTAACCAAAAAATTAGAGGGAGAAATTAGACCTCGCCCAGCATTTGTCCACACATTTGTGTGTCACGTGAAATTAATCATCCATCATACCAAATAGAACCATTGAATAAAAAATGGGTATCATGTCCCTTTAAAATGGAATAACATAATGATATCATTAATAATACTATCAATAATCATAATATTATGAGCCCATGGAAAATAAATGGGTGTCCAAATATTGTTAGTAACCATCTAGGTAAATACAATTCAATTAAGATGATTATGTTTATTGTATTTACATCATATATAAAAATGGTACACAATTTATTCCTTAATTTTCCAAATATATATTTTTATGAAATCTATGTGAATAACATTCAACTAGTGGAAGGTTAAATAGTGTTTTCATTAAATAATTCAATTGGAAGAATAATCATACTTTTATATAGTGTATGTTTAAGAAAGACAAAAGAAGTAATGGATTTCCATGAGTTCATTAATGTCTCGTCCCGACAGACTACTAAGTTGGTTTCCAGAATGGTGGGTCACATGGGCCCAATCATTCCTCCTCACACACAAGAGACATAACCCTAGTAACACAAGTATAAGGAGGTTATAATGCAGATGATTTACCCCCATGATCAAAGTAGAATAATGGTAATTATAAATTAAATCACAGACAATTGCGGAAGAAATAATTAATAAATTACATGATGTTGAAGAATAATAATAATAAACTGAAAATAAAATATTTCCAATTCCAATTTAAAAAAATGAATGTATGTACAAATTCTAATAAAAAAAATAAACAACAATAATACAATATGAAGTGGTAGAGTAAAATACCAAAATAAAAAAACGACATCAATCCCTCAAGGGAGACCTTCATGAGGATCCTGAGATCTAACTCAGTTAAGTTTGCCTAACCACAGGTACAATAAAAATAGTTCATGAAAACAACCAAGGTAATACAAGAATGAGGTCTACTCAGGAACCCTAGCTTAATGGCCACCCTTTCATGTCGTGAGATGTCACGACCCATCCTCAAGGGGCCCATTTCGTAGCTACCCCAAGCTCACATCAAATTGTCCAAGGCCTACTGAATAGCACTAAGTTGATGTATCCCACTAATGGGTGGAATTATAATAAAGTACATGTACACAATAATACACCTCCAAGCAACGAAATTATGAAATTTGGAACAATTGATACAATGCATGCATACAACTAAGATACCACAACAGAATTATGACAAGAATTAAATGAATAGTAAATTGGGCCAAATAAAAGACCACCATAAAGTGTCTATACACAAGTCAAACTGATATAGTAATGAGTCCACCATACTCTAAGAGAGAGGACTACATCAAAGGTATGATCCTAGTAAACACCTAAGTCTTCCCAAACCTAGAAATACTCCACCCACTCATGGTCCCCCCAAGATACTGTCAAAATGGGTTTTATATGGACAAGGCATGACACGTTTAGACAAATCCCATGTAGAGGTAAGTATAACAATACTCTTTATGACACCATGAAAAGAGTAAAAAATAATCACCTCATATATTCTACTCAATAAGGGAGGTAGCATTGTATAATAGATACTATTAGTACAAGAAAACCCTAGATATACTCATGAGAGACAACAGGACATCATGAGTTCATAATGAAATTCCATCTATAGGATTCTGCTTGAACCAATTATCATTCTAGTGGAAATCATTCTTTTATCCACGATATCATTAGCGACTCTTGATAAAGGGGTCTAGCTCATTTCGACCCCTCAAAAGTCAAACACATTGCTCAAGGATGAATATGAAACATACAAAGTGGGTCACATCCAGAACCACTTGGAGATTCCACCTACCCAATCTATATCAACCCGCTATGTAAAAGATCATACAACCACAATTCCACAAACCCTACTGATGTGGCCCACTAAATGGGGGATCAAAATCCTACTCAACGATGTCATGTTGATTCCACAAACCTTATTAGGGTTGAGAAATTATTTCACTCCCATCTCAGGAAGGGATATCTCAACTCCATCTAAGTGACCTGCTCTAAAGGTTTTTAAAATTAATGGATTTGGAATTATTGATGCCATATATGTAACGCCCCGACACCAGTTACCTAGAGTCGGTGCATTATTACATAACATTGGCATGATCACAAGAAAGATCAAATCTTGAAAGACCGATTGGTTTAGTAACCTTTGAAACACTAGATATATTCATAATGTTTTACATTACATCATAAAGTGAAAAAACTACTATGACAACATAGTCTCCATATTTGACACTCATATCCCCACATACTATCCCTGCAGGTCATTCATAAATTACTTCTTCACATCCTGGGAAAAATAAAACCTAGAAAAGGGGTGAGCTCAAATGCCCAGTAAGGATAATAATATAGCGAAAACTTTCATAAATAAGAATATACATTTAAGGCAATGTATAACTTAAAAAAAAGCCTTTTAAACATGATCTTCAACATATTATGGCAAAGATAAAATGAAATAATTCCATTTACTTATTCACATGGATATTCTACTAATCGAATAATCACATACAATATCAATAACCACTTTCATAATGATGGAATGCATAATGCCAGACAATCATAACCACATAGCCAAGGCATCCTTCCAAGACTACAAATAAGATTTTTCCAAGGCCTTGTTCCAAGACACTAGTTTGTCTCATGAGACCTACCGATGCATCGAGGAGCTATAGAAGGCTCCACCTGTCACATATTAAGTCCAATGCATTCCCATATGAAAAGGTTTAAACATAACATAATCATTCGTATTAAAACTAGCATACGAAATGTAAATACATTCACCGTAAACTATGAAAGGTATATAAATAGCACATCCATAGTCAAAACCTTCAATACAATATAGAATTTTGGTATCATAATAAGTCAACTTCAAATAAGCATAAAATCTATCAAAGGATGTTGACATAGATGAAATCAAAACTCTTTTTAGAGAAATATCTCTTTCTATTTGGAAATCATTTAAGAGTCATATATTTATAAAATGAAATATTTTCTTTGAAAATATTCTTATGGGCCTGTAAGGGAAGCTTCGATGATTTTATAACGGCAGAAAATAACGACACTCGCCGTATAAGTTAAAAAAACATTCTTACCTTAATTATGTCGAAAAGGTTAAAAAGTACCTTGTCTGGAAAACAAAAGAAAGATTGCATTATAAAACTCTTATAAAAAGTCAAACAAGGCTATAAATGACTTTAACCCATATTCTTTTAAATAGTAAAAATGTTTTGAAATACATTTTTAAGAAACATGGATGTGGATGATAAAGAGATCCCAGTATATTATTACGTATAAACAACCTCAGATAATGAAGAGATTGTAAAATAACCCTTACCTTGTACTTTTCCTTGGTTGGGGTAGGTTAACCTCCTGTATAATGGTGAAATAATTGTTATTAAATTATAGAATAATGATATACATTAATATGATATCATATATGATCTCTTAACATTGATTTGTTAATAATATCTTAGTATTATCATTGTTTCGGGTGATCACTTACTCGTTTTCTTTAATATGTTTTGTTACGTAAGCCATGTTTTTAATGGATAGGTTGTATCTTAATCATATCAAAAATTATATCAAGACCTTATATACTATTATTGATCATCAAATGACAATTATACTTGAATGGATACGATAGAGAATGAATCTCATCGCGTTCCTGGAGACGGTAGTCCGTACGTACGCACGAGCGACAATATCAT